>OY998251.1:69739953-70412453 GCA_963922045.1 Persicaria maculosa | reverse complement strand
TGCCACGGTTTGGCCGGGTCAAACCAAATACGAGGAAAATAAGTAGCAAAAGTGTGGAATTCATAGTCGGTCTTTCTCTCCCTCTCACTGCGCCATAGGATATCCCCCGCCATAACAGCACATGATCAAGCAAAGGTATGGGTACCTGAAACTAACCACGAAGTCAAGGTCGAGCCACTCATGCGGGCCCTGAAGACCTCGCTGAGGACATATAATATGCCTATACCTAGATAAAGGATGCTCTAATGCAGTACGGAAATATTAAACACACAAGCATGCTAACAGTTTATATATATGCAGAAAGCGATTAAATGGGATCCCGCACAGAATGCCAAGTGGCATGTCCCTCTCCTACTCCCGCACCCATGCTCGTTAGTGCAGGAACCGACCGCGTTTTATACTCCCGCACCCATGCTCGTTAGTGCGGGAACCGGTCGCGTTCAATATCATAACACCATCAATCGTATCAATAGTCATGCTCGTCAATTTAACAGTCTGACTCGATGAGGACTAAGCCCGATGGGACTGGACCGTCCTATGACCCTAGCAAATGACTCTAGGACTCACAATTTAACGGCCGTTCTACCATTCGCAAAGAGAATACGGATGCTCGATTAATTGTGCAACCTAAGCATGATACTACATGATTATACGGGATGCAACACCTACACACTATATGACACATCAGGCATGAGGTTCTAACTTGAGTAAGCCCCGGAGGACTTACCTGGAGGTGCAGAGCAGCAAAATAAGGTAGTAGGAGTAAGCAAGCAGGTCACAGATCACCTAGAAATTATTAAACAACATGTATAAATATAATGCACAGAACGGGATCCATTTATCACTACACATCACCATCACATATTAATCATAGCATCATCTTCATCATTTATCTCAACTTATCTCAACATCTTATATCATCATTTCCATAACTTACCCAATCATACTTTCAATCCATGTTTACTTAACTTACCCAATCATACTTTCAATCCATGTTTACTTGCAGTTATATCATAACCTCACAATTCAAGTTGTTAGTCAAAACAATTAAACCCAAAATCATTCTTAGCCCATTTCCAAATCATGAAATAGTAACCTTTAAAACTATTTCCAAAACCTCTGATTAAAACAATCATGACCTATTACTATATTAAATCTTTATTCTAAGGGCTTAAATAATTTCCAACACTTAAGAAATAATTCAATTTATATACTTTAATTTAAGACCGACCCCTTTTAAAACATCGACACATATAAATCAACCTTCAAATAATCATTTATCGAAAATCGGTTAAATATTTAAATAAGTAGTTAAATAAATAATATTTAACCATTAAATACCAAATAAATCATAATTAATAAATATATAAGTAATAACTAAATAAACTCCGATAAATAAATAACGGATAAATCCGAACCGAACCAACGCTTTTAACCCAAACCGAACCGAACCGAACCGAACCCGCAAACCCCAAACCCGGTTCAAGCCAAATCCAACCAAAATGAATAAATAAATAAATAAATTGGAGGTGGGCCCGCCTGGAAGTCTTCTTCTTCCTCTTCATTCAAACGGAAACCAATTCAAACGGAGGTTCCCGCCTATGAAGCCTCGCCCCCCACCGGCTTCGCCTTGCGCTCTCGGCCTTGCTCTCGAGCTACCGGAGCTCTCGAGCTCACCCGATCATCCCGCACTCAGCTCACGCACACTCCCGACTAGTCTAAGCATCGAATTAGGCTCGAAATCGAATTGAAGCAAGGAAGAAAGTGGAAGCTCACCGAGTGGGTTTTTTCGCGACTTCGGAGCTCTCGATCGGAGGTCTGGGCATCGTCGGAGGCTTGCGATGGCTTCTCGGACCTTCACCGGATGTGGGTGAGCATGATGGTGAAGTCCGAGGGCGGTTTCGATCGAAAACAAAGGAGAACGACTTACCGGAATGAGGCTTGCGTTTTACAGGGAAATCGGCTCTTCGGCGACTCGTCGGCGGAGCTGGCGGCTCCTGGGCGGCTCCAGGGTGGTGCTAGGCAGCTGTTGGGCTCGGTGGTGGTCGGAGGAAGGTGGTGCAGCTGTTGGTGGAGCTCGGTCGAAGGCGTTCGGATTGATTTCAGAAACAAAGGGATCCGAAGGTGGGAGCTGTTGCCGGTGGCTGCTGGCGGTGGTGAAGGTGATGGTGGCGGGTGTGTGGTGGTGGCTGGTGGCTGGGGCGTCGAGGGATGCTGGTGTCGGGGCTCGGGCGAAGGTGGACGCCATGGACGATGGTGAGCAGGTGAAGGTGATGAAAGTGACGGCGGGAAGGTGATGGTGAGAGGATGGTGAAGGAAAGAGTAGGTGAGGGTGATGATGATGAATGAATGACGGGGTGAGGAGTGGTTTAAAGGGGCATTGTGAGTGATGGAAGTGGGTGGAGATTGAGTGTGAAATTGGTTAAATCCAATACCCGAAAATAAATCCCGAATACGCGAATTTTGAATCCCAAAATTAATTCCCGGACGTTAGTTTCTCCGAATCTCTCTCTCGATTGATTAGATTTTTAAAATTGAACAAGGGATATCGCCATCCGATAATTATTTAAATTCTTGAGGTGAAAGAATGGAATCGTTCGTCAAAATTTTAAATTTAGGTCGGAATCCGCTGAACAAGTATTAAATCTGATTTAAATTCATTTTTAATTTTCTCTTTCCGAAAAATTATGATTCAAAAATCCGAGTCTTTACATCATCCACCTCTAAAAACAAGTCTCGTCCCCGAGACTAAAATCATTTTAAAACAGGGGATGAAGTTTAAAGTTGGTGAGTCCAAGGATCAGGCCATTGATCCCGTAAGAACCTCATAAGTGCCCCCATGAGATCTCACAATATCGTTGTCGTGATCATAATATCCCCAATAGGTCGTAGCAAGAATGTGATATGGGCCCCTACCACATCCTTATTCCGACTTCTCGGCCATATCATAACTCAAAAGCATCATAGCGTGCCACTAGGTCTTAGCAATCAATCTACAGGTGCCCCCATAAAATACTTGTATCCACTTCGTGAGGCGTTATAATGGAAGCTCGGGTTGTTTTAGTTTTCCCAGAAATCCAAATTAATCCTTTATAAAGCACCATTCCAAAACTTCAAGTTCGACATTAGCCAAAAGCATTCCCAACTTCTCAATCTTCCTACCATCCACCTCTAAGGGCTAATCCCATATTTTCTTCCTAGATTCCACATCAGAATCATGTTCTAATAATTTAGTTTCATGATTTCCAACATTCCGATTTCCAGACCTCATAAAATATCACAATCATGTAGCGCATTCAATAGCATGCCCCAGTTTCATCGATAATAATCATGCACTATAACACATCTAGCACACCATCACCCATAGAAGGATTTATCACATCACATCACAGAAGTTGCACGCCTTAACACTCAGATAAATCACCTCATACCTACACTAATTGTCAGAGTCATACAAGTTATCGTTGCACATCAACATTCCATCAAACTCAAGGAGGAACTATGTTAGTACTAATACCTCACTATTGTATATGGTAATTCATCGGAGAATCAACATCGTCTATAACATAGGAATTGCACAGCATTCGGTCTCAATTACTGCATATCCATAGATCACATCCGCAAAAACACTTGCCTATAATTACCAACCATAACAAGAGACGACCATTATCCATCACCTTTCTCATCAAGATTAACCTCACCTAGGTCTACCAACTCGAATCCGATACTCGTTCTAACTACTATTTCATCCTGCTCATATACGAACCTTCTAGCCTCATAACTATCTGCAATTCAAGGCCTAAATCCAAAGCCAAATACTAGGTATCCCAACTCTTATTCCATCAAGCCATCTAAGACCCATAACTTGGAGTTCCCAATCGCCCAAATTCCCTAATTCGCCAAGCTCATTAACTTGACCATCTACCAAGACTCCTTATCAAGTACAACCTCGTCCTAGGGGTTCCCTACCAGTCCCATCCATTACCCTTAAAGAGAATTCCTAATTCGCCTCAACACTCAAATCTTGCCTCACTATCTCAACTCAAGTCCTCAACTTAACCTCTATTACGATCGATCTAGGTGTCCCTTAACAATCGCTTACTCTTCCTAGGTTCTCAAGAATCCATCTGACTATAATCTCTCAAGAGACATCTCGAATCACCTTACTACCCTGATCACACTTCCCACCCTACTAAGCACTCTCGCCAAATCATCCACCTCTAAGAATCCAACTCTTACTGACCAGCTTTACACATGACATTCTCACCCCTATATCCTCGACGTTTCCAAAAAGGGTTCACCTCCTAAGCCACTCTCGTACCCCAAACAACACAAGCATCTTATCTCACTAGCATCTACTCAACAGCCTTCTCCCGACAAGCTCTAACGCAGAAGACCATCTAGTGCTAATTTCTAACCAAAAAAAACAAGTTCCTCATCACCCGCATCTATCCTAGGTAACCCATATCACATCCCACTTATCTAGCTCTCAAGACCCAATCGATCCAAACTATAGCCATTTATCTCCCAAAAGATCAAGACAAGCCACATGTGCACCATACCGATTTTCCATTCCGAATCTTACTAAACCTTAACCATTCAAAATCCTCAAATCGTCCTACTCTGAAATCCTCATCTCAGCATATTCCTAATTTCCCCAAATCACGTTTCCTCGAACCTTGACATCATACCACCCTAAGCCTTCTTTTACCGATCATCATGTCCACGGAATCTCTATATCATCCTCACTCGAATTTTCCAAGTACCGTAATTTCACCAACCCTCTAAGATCCATCTTCTCCTAGCATTCCCAGTCCATATTCAAAATTACCCTATATCGAGCCTCAAGCAATCAATCCTACATGCAACCTCCACGATATTCTCGCCTAGCTGCTAGCCTTTCCTCGAAGGTTCATCTTACATCCTCAAATATGTCGATAGCCAAAACAATTCCCACATACGATGCTCGATTCCTGTCCTATGCTAAAATCCTCCAACAACGCACCTAGAGTCCTTCACTCACAATTTCGACAAACATTTCCAATCTCACCTAAGCAACCCTCAAATACTCATCTCACATACAGTCCCGATATCGCACAACCTAATCCCCAAGACCTACGATTTCCCGAGCAACCCCATACTACTCATCTTAAGCAATTCATCAACCTCATTCCTTACCGAAATCATTCCCAGCCACAACACATATAGTCTAGTCCCAAAATTCTATGATTTCTCACACATTCCTTATTCGATCGTCCTCAACGCTCTCCAACGCCCGCTCCTAGTCTACCTAGACACCATCATTAGCACACTAACCTGTCTAACGACATTTCTCTTACAAGAACTCCTCGATCAACTTCTAGCTTACCTAACCAGCTTCAGAACTATCCTAACTACCTATACCCACACCCTCTCTCAAGATTATCCTAATGAACTAACCAAGCCTACAAACAACTTCTTCCTACTCTACCCACCTACACTACCTCCGCTAAATGCGACCTCTCCCTCGAAACCTCGCCATCCTAACCCTAATCCTCACCTAAGACCTACTTGTAAGCTCATTCGACACACTTCATAATCACCATCTCCTACGAGTCTTAAAACTCACTCGGCTCTACCTAAGCTAACGCATTCTTCTCGTACCCCATCTCACACGACCAACGACCAAATCTGAAGACCACAAATCAACCTACCACTTTCTGACCTAGCTTGCCGAACAATCTCATGACTCGTACTCAAGAGGGAAGCACCATCAACATATAGGTCATATACCTTACTTACCAGCAAGTCAATATACTAGCATCAAGGCACATCATCATAGGCACAAATCGGACAAGCAATCAATCACTACCAATTCATCACATTCATCATCGCACACTCAATTAGGTCAGCTCTAGGCCTATCACACAACATCAATTCTGATTACTATAGAAGCACCGCGATTTGAATTAAGAATGCTCTTCCTCGAGTCAGTTGGAAGGGTCTTGTTCACGACTGCCATCTTCGAAGCATGTTCGTTCTTTTTGCCATCGGTGACGTCGTTCCTGGAGTCTATGGGCCATGGACCCATCACGTTTCCTCGGCGTTACTCTGATGCTATCTGGCTGTTCGCTCTTTCTTCCATGTCGACGCTCATGAAGGAATCATAAGGGTTAGAAGTTACGGAGGTGGGGGAGAGACGGGGGCGAACAACACGACTTACTTACGGATTCAGACATAGACCAGGGCTAAAGACAATGAGACCAGAGATAAGATCCTAACCCAAGAGTTACAACGATGCCCTTAGGTCATTCTACGAGGTTATAACAGCGGCAAGCAACACATAGCAATCACGAAGCATCTAAATCATATTATTTCACACTAGCATGTACCTATATCAAGAATAGGGACCTAGGCATTTATAACATGTTCATATAATCAACTTCACATGCACGCGAAACAAGCTAGCAATTGATTATCTCATTCACTAATCATGTTTGACACATTAAGATCTTGTATGTGTGAACCGACAATAGACATATGCAGCATGAGTTATGTAGGCCATGGAAAACATTATAGAATCTCATATGTATGATTCATCACTCATTTTAGGTACACACGTGAGCAGGTCAGGACAATGTGGTATCAATGCAAGCATGTTGAGTGGCACCCTAATACTCATGGTAGAGGGTATGGTTAGGTCGTATAGCAACTATCACATCAGGTACAATCATTGTTCACATAGTATGACAAGTAGGGTACATAGTCATGCGAGGACCTATCATTGGAAGGTATACGTCCTACATGATACTAGCAATACTCATTAAGCATATATACAGTCAACGAGGTTCACTTGGATTAACGTAACATGCTAAGAATTTCATTTTATATGTTAAACATACAACGAGGGTCAATCACACTATCATGGACCTAATGGGGAGGCAATAGTCATGGAAATTCCATACTTACAACACATACATCTACTCATAAGTGCAATCATGCAAGATATCAAGCGAGTCATGCTGAAGTACACCAACACATCAAGTTATGCAATCACAAGAAGGCTACTATTATAACTGGAAAGAATTCTCTAAGGGCAAATACCGACTCATCGCCCCGTTTCCCCGTGGGACACTAGTATGACTCGCTTGGTAAGACATAAGGACATTTGCACTGTTTCCGAGAGGAGATGGTAGAATTCGAGTTTAGACTTTGGTGGTAAGAAGACATGGTTGACCAATATGAGAATCAAGAGGAATGGCTTCATAAGACAACTCACTTCTAACTCGGAATCATTTCAATAATCACCCTACCCAACATGCTCAGGTAACAATAGTTAATCGACCGACCTGGTTTCCCGTAGAGGATGTCGTCATCAGGTAAGAGACTCGATCGGAACATCTATGGGTGGGACACGAATAGGACTCAAAACGAGGGGGACAGACACTTTTCGACCTTTACTAATGTGCCTAGACATTTCGTGGAACGGACGACAGAATCGGGATCACCAAGGAGGGTTGAACCATGGAAGGGCAACTTGACAAGTCAGAGAATTCGATTAGATAGGCACATGGTTTCCTCCCACTATCCTGTTTATACAAACATTCATTACACATTTCGAGTTAAGGTATTCCAATTAGATCTCTAGCCTAGGCATGATAACACTCAACACAGGAGCAATCAGCGAGATAATATGATCCCCTTCGAGGAGGATCGCCCTCAGGCCCAATTAAATATATAAACACAGAGACGACCTATGCCATCCTTCGAGGGACTGCTGACCTGAGAGGCAAATACCTCACGGCCCACTAACCCAAGGTACTCCAACCTCCGTGGTTCCTTGGAGTCTTCTAAGCCCATCTGTAACAAAAGCTAGTATTTTGCCTACCGTTCCCCGAGTCCTACATCCATAAGGGATGTCTATCGCCTTTCTACCCACTCGATTTCCCTTTTTCCGATTTTACTTATTTTATGTCAAGTTTATTAGCTTTGTTTATTAATTTAGCCATATTAAATTCATTTTACCCTTTAAAACTCTTCAAAATGCTTTAAAAACATTGGGCGGTTTTCAAAATGATACTTCAACCCATTTGTACTCGAATCGCGCAACCCAAGCTCTGATACCACATTTGTAACGGCCCAAATATAATTATTTGGGTTACGTTTCGAAGGATTGGATACCTTCGTTCGGATCTTGCAATTCGAGTACGGGTTGAGTTTTTAAAACAAAGTTTTTTTATACTCAAAGAAGGGATTTCGCACCCTAAATTCGCTATAGGACCGTTGGGTACACCGAACCTGTCCTACTTGTCTAAGCCGCTCAAAACGTTTTAAGTTCGAAAAGCATAAAGAAAGAAATCTCATAATACAACTTGCCACGGTTTGGCCGGGTCAAACCAAATACGAGGAAAATAAGTAGCAAAAGTGTGGAATTCATAGTCGGTCTTTCTCTCCCTCTCACTGCGCCATAGGATATCCCCCGCCATAACAGCACATGATCAAGCAAAGGTATGGGTACCTGAAACTAACCACGAAGTCAAGGTCGAGCCACTCATGCGGGCCCTGAAGACCTCGCTGAGGACATATAATATGCCTATACCTAGATAAAGGATGCTCTAATGCAGTACGGAAATATTAAACACACAAGCATGCTAACAGTTTATATATATGCAGAAAGCGATTAAATGGGATCCCGCACAGAATGCCAAGTGGCATGTCCCTCTCCTACTCCCGCACCCATGCTCGTTAGTGCAGGAACCGACCGCGTTTTATACTCCCGCACCCATGCTCGTTAGTGCGGGAACCGGTCGCGTTCAATATCATAACACCATCAATCGTATCAATAGTCATGCTCGTCAATTTAACAGTCTGACTCGATGAGGACTAAGCCCGATGGGACTGGACCGTCCTATGACCCTAGCAAATGACTCTAGGACTCACAATTTAACGGCCGTTCTACCATTCGCAAAGAGAATACGGATGCTCGATTAATTGTGCAACCTAAGCATGATACTACATGATTATACGGGATGCAACACCTACACACTATATGACACATCAGGCATGAGGTTCTAACTTGAGTAAGCCCCGGAGGACTTACCTGGAGGTGCAGAGCAGCAAAATAAGGTAGTAGGAGTAAGCAAGCAGGTCACAGATCACCTAGAAATTATTAAACAACATGTATAAATATAATGCACAGAACGGGATCCATTTATCACTACACATCACCATCACATATTAATCATAGCATCATCTTCATCATTTATCTCAACTTATCTCAACATCTTATATCATCATTTCCATAACTTACCCAATCATACTTTCAATCCATGTTTACTTAACTTACCCAATCATACTTTCAATCCATGTTTACTTGCAGTTATATCATAACCTCACAATTCAAGTTGTTAGTCAAAACAATTAAACCCAAAATCATTCTTAGCCCATTTCCAAATCATGAAATAGTAACCTTTAAAACTATTTCCAAAACCTCTGATTAAAACAATCATGACCTATTACTATATTAAATCTTTATTCTAAGGGCTTAAATAATTTCCAACACTTAAGAAATAATTCAATTTATATACTTTAATTTAAGACCGACCCCTTTTAAAACATCGACACATATAAATCAACCTTCAAATAATCATTTATCGAAAATCGGTTAAATATTTAAATAAGTAGTTAAATAAATAATATTTAACCATTAAATACCAAATAAATCATAATTAATAAATATATAAGTAATAACTAAATAAACTCCGATAAATAAATAACGGATAAATCCGAACCGAACCAACGCTTTTAACCCAAACCGAACCGAACCGAACCGAACCCGCAAACCCCAAACCCGGTTCAAGCCAAATCCAACCAAAATGAATAAATAAATAAATAAATTGGAGGTGGGCCCGCCTGGAAGTCTTCTTCTTCCTCTTCATTCAAACGGAAACCAATTCAAACGGAGGTTCCCGCCTATGAAGCCTCGCCCCCCACCGGCTTCGCCTTGCGCTCTCGGCCTTGCTCTCGAGCTACCGGAGCTCTCGAGCTCACCCGATCATCCCGCACTCAGCTCACGCACACTCCCGACTAGTCTAAGCATCGAATTAGGCTCGAAATCGAATTGAAGCAAGGAAGAAAGTGGAAGCTCACCGAGTGGGTTTTTTCGCGACTTCGGAGCTCTCGATCGGAGGTCTGGGCATCGTCGGAGGCTTGCGATGGCTTCTCGGACCTTCACCGGATGTGGGTGAGCATGATGGTGAAGTCCGAGGGCGGTTTCGATCGAAAACAAAGGAGAACGACTTACCGGAATGAGGCTTGCGTTTTACAGGGAAATCGGCTCTTCGGCGACTCGTCGGCGGAGCTGGCGGCTCCTGGGCGGCTCCAGGGTGGTGCTAGGCAGCTGTTGGGCTCGGTGGTGGTCGGAGGAAGGTGGTGCAGCTGTTGGTGGAGCTCGGTCGAAGGCGTTCGGATTGATTTCAGAAACAAAGGGATCCGAAGGTGGGAGCTGTTGCCGGTGGCTGCTGGCGGTGGTGAAGGTGATGGTGGCGGGTGTGTGGTGGTGGCTGGTGGCTGGGGCGTCGAGGGATGCTGGTGTCGGGGCTCGGGCGAAGGTGGACGCCATGGACGATGGTGAGCAGGTGAAGGTGATGAAAGTGACGGCGGGAAGGTGATGGTGAGAGGATGGTGAAGGAAAGAGTAGGTGAGGGTGATGATGATGAATGAATGACGGGGTGAGGAGTGGTTTAAAGGGGCATTGTGAGTGATGGAAGTGGGTGGAGATTGAGTGTGAAATTGGTTAAATCCAATACCCGAAAATAAATCCCGAATACGCGAATTTTGAATCCCAAAATTAATTCCCGGACGTTAGTTTCTCCGAATCTCTCTCTCGATTGATTAGATTTTTAAAATTGAACAAGGGATATCGCCATCCGATAATTATTTAAATTCTTGAGGTGAAAGAATGGAATCGTTCGTCAAAATTTTAAATTTAGGTCGGAATCCGCTGAACAAGTATTAAATCTGATTTAAATTCATTTTTAATTTTCTCTTTCCGAAAAATTATGATTCAAAAATCCGAGTCTTTACATTATAGGACCTTATAACTAAGGAAAATGTGGCTGCAAGGTCAGAATGTAGAGGACTGTATCTTTTGAAGGCTCATGTGTTGATGGAGATTTGCCTAAAGGTGTTGTTTAATTTGCCTCATAACAATGTTAGTTTGGTTTGAAAAAAAAGAAGAGGATATGCAGCTTATCCATGCTAGACTTGGTCACATGTCTGTGTCCAAATTGAGACATATGGTTGATTGTAAGCATTTTTCTTTGAAGGATTTCCATTGTGATGTGTATGCTATGACAAAACACCACAAATTGAAGTTTGATAGAAATTCAAGTATTGCTGAAATTCTTTTTCAATTGGTGCATGTTGATGTTTGAGGTCCGTATAAGTCTCTTTCTTTGTATGATGCTAGGTATTTTGTTTTACCGTGTTAGATGATCATACAAGGACCACTTGGGTCTACTTGTTGCAAGACAAATTATAAAGTTTTAAGGGATGTTACTGTATTTCTGAACATGGTTGAAAACTAGTTTCAAACCTCAGTGAAAGTTCTCAGATTAGACAATCGAATTGAGTTTACCCAAAGCGGATATGTTGAGTTACGTTGTTAGAAACTCAAGGTATTGTGAATCAAAGATATGCACCTGTTGTTCATGAGCAGAATTCTAGAGTGGAAAGAAAACATAGGCATTTAATTGAGATTGCTCGGGTAATTAGGCTTCATGCAAGGTTGCCAATTAGGTTTTGGGGAGATTGTGTGCTTAGTGCCACTCATATTATCAATAAGATGCCATCATCTATTTGAAATGGAAATCACCTTTTGAGATTTTGTACAAGGTCCACTCTAGTTATGATCAATTAAGAGTAGTTGGTTGTTTGTATTATGGGATGCAGCCTAATGATCACAAAGATAAGCTTGGAGTTGTGGCCAAGAGATGTATTTTTTGGGCTATCCTCTAGGTTAAAAGGCTTTCAAGCTGTTTGATATAGATAGGAAGACTGTCATTATTAGCAAACATGTCAAATTTGTAGAAAATAGTTTCCCTGTCAAGGATAAGCCAGTTGGGACTCCATCTTAGATGTTTTCTTTTGTCCCTGTGTCTGATGAAGAGGATCATAATCCCATTGTTCAAAATCTTCCTCCCATACAGATGCATCTCAATCTCATTCACCTGCATCTGTGCATCCTGATGTGTCTCCCATTGTTCATAGCATTCAGTCCCCATCTCTTGTGATCTCAAAGAGGCAAATACATAGACCTGTTTGATTTAATGATTATGTTTGCTCTCATCTGCCTAGTCGAGCAATGGATAGTGATTTGTCTCGGTCCTTCTCTCTGTTCAGTCTCCAAAATTTGTCTTATCTGTCACCTGCTTTCATTCATTCCTTTGTCAATGTTTATGCAATAATTTAAACCTAATAGTTATGATCGGGCGAAATGATCAAGTTGTTGAATGGGAAGCAGCTATGCAGACTGAGTTGTAGGCCTTTGAAAAGAATCATACATGGACTGTTACCTCTTTACCTTCGAGTATTAAAGCAATCGATTCAAAGTGGATTTACAAGATCATTAATAGACCTGATGGATCTATGAAGAGGTTCAAGGCTCATCTTATTACTAAGGGATATAACTAGATCAAGGACAATGATTACAAATAAACTTTTTTCCTTGTTGCTAAGCTATCTACAGTGAGTGATTCTTGCTTTGATTGCTTCTAAAGGGTGGAATCTGCATCAATTAGATATTAACAGTGCTTTCTTGCATGGTTACCTTGAAGAAGATGTGTATATGCTCCCTTATCAAGGGTATATTGTGCCTTCTGGACATGTGTGCAAGCTGAACAGATCCCTTTATGGATTGAAGCAAGATAGTTGGTAGTGGAACCAAGAACTTACTCATTTTTTTTTAACAAGCTCAGATACAGTCAATCCAAGCATGATTATTCTTTATTTGTCAAATCTGTAGGGCTTTCTATTACCATTGCATTGGTCTATGTTGATGACATGCATGTTGATCTTGGGCAATTTTATCTCTAAGATAGTCGAAACTAAGCAAGCTTTACATTCTTCTTTTACTATCAAAGATCTGGGTATTGTTAAATACTTCTTAGGCATGGAAATCTCCAGATCTTGAACTGGTTTATTGCTTAATCAGAGGAAATACATCCTGGATATTCTCAAGGATGCACATATGGAAGGTTGTAAGATAGCTAATTTTCCTATGCAACATGGTACTAATCTTTCCTCTTTTGATGGAGATCCTATTCCTAATCCAGAAGAGTACATGCATCTTGTGGGTCGCCTTCTATACCTTACTCTAACCCGCCCAGACATAGCTTACACAGTTCAACAACTTAGCCATTGGAATGCAGTTGTCTATATGCTCAAATATCTCAAAGGGACTTTCAATTTGGCTTTGTCATATTTGGCTTCATCTTCCCTTACTTTGAAGGCTTATATTGACACGAATTGGGGGAATGGTAGAGACACATGTCGATCTTTCTCTGGCTATTGTGTGTTCCTTGGATGCTCCTTGATCTCTTGGAAGACTAAGAAGCGGAAGGTTGTATCCAAGTTTTCAGCTGAGAGTGAGTACAGAGGAATGTCTATAGCAACAAGTGAATTAGTGTGGCTTCATGGGCTGTTGTCTGATCATCACATCAATGTAGCTCTCCCTATCACCCTACATTGTGATAATAAGGCTGCCTAGAGTCTGGCAAGCAATTCGGTAATTCATGAATGCACTAAACGTGTGCGTATTGACTGCCATTTTATCAGAGAAATGGTTTCTTCAAACAACACATGTTTCATCATCACTCCAGCTTCCTGATATTCTCACCAAAGCTCTAGGTGCCCATCAACATGGCTTTCTTTGCTCCAAGCTGGGACTTTAACTTCTGTCTGCAAGTCTAGCTTGAGGGGGCATATGGGAGTACATAGGCTTATCAAGTGATGTATTTTGTGAGTTGTGATTTGCTCTAACTGTCAAGGGCATTTTGGTCTTTTTACATGCTTCTTTTGGTTAATTAGAACTCAGCCCAAATAGCTGACCCCGCTAGTTCTCTAATTACTTTTCAACTCTGTATTAATATTGTGGAGTTTAAGAGAGAAATTATCATGGATCTCTTCTTCCATGGTTGATCCTCAGTTTTGTGTTCTTCATTTCGATATTTTCCAAAACTCTATATGCCAATTGAACTGCGGAGCAAATTAAATTGACTGCAACTACAAAAATAAAAAAAATAATAAAAAAATTCTACATCTATATGGATATTTGAAGAATTAAATTTTAGAGAACAGAGGAGCAGTTTGATCTAAAAACTACTTTTTCATATAAATTTTGATTTTTTTTTCATATAATCATATAAAGAAAATAGGGGGAACAAATAAAAAAAATCATTCAATGTTTCCTTAGCAATTTTATACTACATGTGGGATGCTCTAAAAAACGTTTTATGGTAATATTGTATACTTATATTTTATCCATTCAAAGTCATATAAGTATTAATTTTACATGAATTCAGAAAAATAATAATTCAATGTTTCCTGAGCAACATCCTATAGTTTTGGACAACACGTTCTTGATCGATCATTCACCAATAAACGAATACACAACTCGATCTTATAGTTGGCAATAAGAGCAACCCTCAGCTCCCGCCTCCTATATAAGGAATCCATTTTTGGAGTCTTAACTCCATCAATCAACACAATCTTACCAATATATCAACCGCTAATCTTTTCAGTTGTTGATATATTTGGTGATTTAGGAGATTAACAAAATGGTTGTTAGCTCGCCTCGAGTGATAGCCTTTGGCGCCCTCTTCACATTGTGTGCTCTAGTAGGAACATGCTATGCCGGAGAACTAAAATGGAACTTCTATGGGGGCACCAGTTGTTCGTCCGCAGAGGATGTTGTAAGAACTATCATAACACAAAAGGTTCTAGCGAACCCTAGCTTGGCTGCTAAGCTACTGAGGCTTCATTTCCACGACTGCTTCGTTGAGGTAGTTTTTAGTTATTTCTACGAAAATGGTAATTAGTTTGCAATACATTACATTAATCGAGAAGAATTAATCGAAATTTCAATAAAAATGTAGGGATGTAATGCATCAATCTTGTTAGATTCGACATCTACAAACCAAGCAGAGAAAGACGCATTCCCAAACCTTTCGCTCGCTGGATTCGATGTGATCGCTGACGTCAAATCGCAGCTTGGACAAGATTGCGCAGATGTCGTTTCTTGCGCAGATATTGTTGCTCTAGCAGCGAGAGACGCTGTTTCTGCCCTTGTAATGACTCTACAAACACGCACACGTGCACACACGCACACATATATCAATTAAGATGAGAAATTACTATCTGGAGTTCGATTAATATGTGTGTTTTAACTTGCAGAACCCGGCTGCTTGGTGGGAAGTTAAAACAGGGAGGAGGGATGGCATTGTATCGAATGCTTCGGAGGCGCTCACCAATTTGCCATCGCCATTCGCAGACTTCAACACCCTCAAGAACAGCTTTGTTAGTAAAGGTCTCAATATCGTCGATCTTGTTGCTCTTTCAGGTAACTTATTACATCAATCTCATATGTTTATGAATGTATATATATATTTGTGATTAGTTAATTTAATCTGGATGTTTATTAATTGCTCCATATGTTTTTGCAGATTTTTGTCAGCAATTTGTTCATATTTAACTCTAAAATTCATTCATCAATCATGCTTTTATGTAAATTTAATTCCAAACCCTCCTATAAAATAGGAAGAGTGCTGCATATTTACATTTGACTTTCTCTTTTATTGTGTTTTTCATTTTCAAGAAAATTTTAAGAGACAGAGATACATTCTATCCTACATTAGGAATATTATTCGAGCCGAACGAGCCGAGTATTGGAATACGAACGAGCTCGAGACGAGTCTATATTTTGACTCGAGCTTTAAGCAGTTCTACTTACTCATTATACAGTAACTTTAAGAAAATTTTAGAAATTCCATAAAATTCGAGCTGAATTCGAACGAGCCGAGCTTTGCACCGAGTTTTAAAATGTGTTCATATTCGGCTTGTTTAGAAAATGAACGAGCTCAAGCCGACTACGATTCGAATTCGAGCTACTCGAGTTCACATCACATCCCTATCCAGTTATCCTCAATTGTTTATATTATGTTTGGGCAGGGGCACACACAATAGGGATAACACACTGCATAGTGATAAGCGGGAGGCTGTACAACTTCAACGGAGTACAGGGAGCCACCGACCCATCACTCGACCCAGCCTACGCGCAGGCCCTGAAGAACATCTGCCCGCCGCCACAGCCGGCCAACTTCTTCACGGAGGTGGACATGGACCCGAACTCGGCGGAGTCCTTCGACGGGAACTACTTCAAGACGGTGAAGGCGAACAAGGGGATATTCCCATCGGACGCAGCTCTGCTAAACAACACCGCCTCGCGGGCGCTGGTTGGCGTGATGGAGTCCGATTCTGTTTTCTTCCAGCTCTTCGGTATTTCTATGCAGAGGATGGGTTCCATCGGCGTCCTCACCGGCACCGCCGGCCAAATCCGGAGGGTTTGCAACGTTGTTAATTAACTGATCCATCCTCTTCATTCATTTGGTTGTTTATGTTTAACTCTTCTTTTTGTTTGATCATTTCAACCGTTCCATTGCTGTTTTTGGGCTTTGAATATTGTGAGAGTACTCTCGATCATTAGTGTTGGTGATTACATTTGTTTAATTGCTTGATTATATATACCGATCGATGTTGGATTTATATATGCAATGAAATTAATATATTTTTTTATATAATTATTTAATTTGTTTATTTTTACATATGGTTCTTCCAAAAAAAAACTCTTCGAAAACATTACACCCGATCCATGAGCAATAGTAGCATACATAAGAGACTAACTCGTTAACTAGGAAAAGGCAAAAGAACTTGATCATGAACTAAATTCAGATCAACTAAATGCAAATAACACAAATAAAAACCCCACGAAAAGTTGTCAACGTTGCAAATGGACTAAACCTCAACACAACTGGCATAAATTAAACTTTGATGGGGTTCTATCCACATCAAATTCAGGATCCTTCGGTTACACTATCCGTGACGAAACAGGTTGTGTTGTTCATATTGGCGCAGGCCACTCCCCTTAAAAATCAGTCATTGGCTATGAGGGATTAGCCTAGTGGAAAGGAATCCATAAAGCAAGTGACCTACACATAAAACACATCATTATTAATGAAGGTGATAATCTAAATATTCTTAATAGCCCACGCTCGGATGGGTCGTGCTCTAGGGAGATTGAAATGATTTTATTTGAATCCCTCATTTCGCTTTAAAATTTATATGCTTTTCAGATATGTCACATCGATAGAGAAGGCAATCGTGCTACTGATTATCTTTCTCATATGAGATTCGATTATTCCAACTCGTATCCGCCAGATAAAGCGACGCTTGTCAGTCTCATCCTTCGGGATGAGACTAGAAAGGGTGTTGGCTTGAGAAGCGAATACTAAAGCAGAATAGCTTAGTAGACCTAAAGAGAGAGCATTGCTTGGCCTTGTGCCACATGTATTTTAAAACCCTAGGTCTTGGAGTATACTCTGAGATCTTGAAAGCTTTTGTTGAATGTTATCTAACTGTGTCGATTTTCGGGCACCTTTGGGAGATAATACCTTCAAGAACAAATTGTTCGATAAAGGCAAGGCTTAAATATATAATGTAAGCCTTTTGTTTCTTAATATGACTAATTCTAACATGTCGAATCTTAGTCTCATTTAAGTCGATCCATAGAAACATAAAATTTACCACAGGACTTCCAATATCATGTTATTAGCCATTTTTGTTCATACACTTTTAATAACGATATTTCCATTTCTAGAGACAGTTTTCACTACATTATACAATATATGATGATAACACTAGTCACTACCAATTAGATTTCAGTATTTGCATAAAAACATGTAATATCAGTCTATATCAGGTTCAACATGGTTGCTATCTAACATCGCGTCAGTACATTTTAATAAATCACATAATCAAGAAGCTATGCACATCATACTAGTCGAAATAAAACACAATCTCCACTCGCCCATCTCAACTCTCAAGCCAGGACCAGTCCTCTCCTAGACTCAACAACATCAACTTAGACAAAATTTCCTAAAGGAATCCCAATTCATCCCAATGCTCAATCTCGCCCTCATTCCACCAAACACTCACACACACCATCCACCTCTAAGAATCCAACTCCTACCTCTAACATCACACTCGAGCACCCTCTCATACTATATCCTCAATTCTCTTAAGGTCATTTCTTACACTTTCCCCACTTCCCAAGGTATCACAAGTATCATGCCCCGTTAGTCACACCTTCTCTAGAAAATTTCTCAATCACCACCCCAAAATTCTTTCACCACTCTCCAACCACGCTACCAAATGACCTCACCCACAGATTTAAGAAAGAAGCAATTATGAAAATCATCAAACATAAGGTCTACATCATATCAACTAGCATTTATAACCATAACAACATGGGTTCAACAAGCCTCAATTTACCATCATGCTCAATAATCATTGCAAACATCATATATGAACGTAATCAAGTCTAGCTAGCATGTTGCATTATAACCTTATCAGATACAATTCAGGTCTCTTAGCATATGTAGTTCACATTTTACAGGCAAAGGAATTCAAATCATGCTTAGCAACTTAGAGTAGCAACACGAGAAGACATCATGGTACCTGAGATCTATAAGGCATCAAATCATATCATCGTAAACAACAGACAATCAGACAACAATTATTACCAAGTCAGCACATCAACACATAAATGTCACCATCAAAGAAGTGCAACATAGTTATCAACATATTCAGAAGGGTTAGCAATTCAAACGGAGGACACTCCCGCTTGCAAGTCATATCGTACACAGTAACCGTAATTCTCGATGTGTGCCCGCTCCGCCGACATCATAGATCCTGAGGCCCGTGGGTTATGGGCCCACACTTCTGCTGCACTACTCTATCGCTATGCAACTTTTCGTTCCCTCTTCCATGCGGTCGCTCACCAAAATGTATCGCGCAAGAGTCCAAGTTAGTGGGGATAGGGAAGTGACAGGGACGGACAACCCAATGTTCACTTCGGAAACAAACATAGACCAAGGCTAAGTACGACAAGACTAGAGACAAAACTTTGACCCGAGAATGACAACGATTGCCCCTATGAAAATCTGTGAGGTTACAATTTGTGACAAGCAGCAAGGGTTCGTCTCAAGCAATCAACCATATCAACCCACACTAACATGTACCTATCTCGAAGATCAGCGACATACATGTACATTCAAAAGACACATTCGAGTTCTACCTTGAGGTGCATGCGAGACAAGCTAACAGTCTATCGATTCATGAAAGCCATAACGCCTAGTAGTCTTAAGCGAGATATGCAGGATTTACCAAACAGAGCAAATATTACATATATGAGCAATGCACTAGCGGGGTATATATATCAACAATCGAGGTCAATGCATCATGATGAGGTTATCGTAACAATCCGACCTAATGTTATACGAGAACACATAAGAGCAGCTTAGTATCTATCACATCTGGCAACCATGATCATATAATAAGTCAAGAATGGCATGCAATCAGACGAAGGGTCACATTTAGAAAGCATATGTCCTACATGATGCTAGCGATGCAAGATGAGGCATGACATAGTTAAGAGTGGCCTAAGGGAACTCAGCATAGGGTTCATGACATAGTTAAGAGTGGCCTAAGGGAACTCAGCATAGGGTTCATGAAGCATGTTCACGCAATGCAGTAAGTACGAAAAGTTACCATCTAAGGAGCCATATCGGAATTCATAAACCCTATAAGATACTACTAGCACATATCGAACATGAATACATCGAGGCACTTCGAGTAGACCCACCCTAACATTCAGGTGTCATGTATATGCGGAAACATGATATAGCGTGGTGTGTGATCATGCGAGGTGCCAAGTCATACATCTATGCCAGCACAAGAGGAATTCATACCGTAATAGGGAAACACTACCGAGTGATAACATGTAAGCATGCTATGATAAACCATCACTGAAAGCAATCGATCATCGAATTCAACATCAATCTAATTTGCATGAGTAAGACATTTAAAGGTGATAGAAAGAGGGAAGGATCACACTATCAAGGACCTAGCTCCAGAGAGGTTCAACAATAGTGTAGGCAAGGTATATCACGCACTAGTTACAATCAAGGGTCCTATATGACACTAATGGCTCAACACAACAAGCGATGCATGCATGCATTTAATCATAACGATATGTAAGAAATCAATTACATTACATTACAATGATATAGAAGCGTGAGGAAGGTTCAACGATGTATAATACGACTCCAAGTATTGGGCAATATGGCTAGAATACGGGGACATGAGCTCAAATCAACACATACTAGGATAAAACATGCATTCCCCAAGACTCAATTAAACCTCATATTCTCCATTCCACGCAAGTAACACACAACAATATTAACTTGCAAAATCATCAGCACTATTCAATTTGACGAATACAAAATGGATGGGCCTGCGATAGATTCTTGTCACAAAAGGAATAAGGAGCATCGACATGTCATCATCTAGCATGCTAAGGAGATCATTTACATGTATTTGTATAGAGAAGAGTTGATCACACTATCATGGATCTAACCCAGGCAAAACAACAAGCATATAGGTTCATATCATGTGGTCCATGCTTCCAATTGATCATTAGCGCAATTAATACAACATGTCAAGTAGGCATACTATAAACAACGTACAATCATGATAGAAGGCAATACATAACACGAGACTTAAGCAATGTAACTAGTCACACATGTAATAACACAACAACTTGGTACCAATGGTTATTCATAAGGCAAGTGTCAGAGACTACAAAATCATGTCATGCAATTCAGAGAGAGTCACACATGTAATAACACAACAACTTGGTACCAATGGTTATTCATAAGGCATGTGTCAGAGACTACAAAATCATGTCATGCAATTCAGAGAGAGTCACCATTTCAACCGGGCAGAGATCCCTAAGGGCATCCATTGACTCTTTCCCAATTGACTCATCACCCTCTCTTTCCCATGAGACTCTGGTACGACTCTTTATGGTAAGAAGACACTGGTTGCTCATCATAATAATTGAGAAAGACAGCCCCATCAACTCCTTACTTCTGACTCAAAGTGACATCAAGAACTTCCAATAATCACTCAGACAACCTTAATATCCAGCCATGATTCCCGACACAATGTGGTTACCAACCCAATTCCCCGTGAAAGACACTGACATCCAGGAGAAAGACTAGATAGAATCGTCAATGGGTTAACATAGTGGAAGGGGCTTTCCACACACGCTGAGTTTGACCACACGGAAATAAAGGTACTCCCACTATCCCGTTTGCACAGATCAGTCAATACACAACTCATTGTTAGGCATACCAAATTAGATCTCTAGCATAGCAAGCACTCAGCACAGAATCAGTTAATAACACTCATAATGATCTCATTTGAGTCTCCCAACCCATCTGTAAAGAACAAGCTGATATTTGCCTACCCATTCCCAACTACATCCAATAGGGATGGCCTAATGCCTTTTTACTCACTCGTTTCCCATCTGGTCGGTTTTCATCTTTTATTTCAAGTCGAGTTCATTATTTAGTCCAATTTAGGTTAGGCATCTTAAGTTCATTTTGCCCTTTCAAAACACTTCCAAATCCTTTGAAATTCATGGGTGGTTTTCCAAAACATACACTCGACCCTTGCGTACCCGAATTGCACAACCTCGGCTCTGATACCATCTTTGTAACGGCCCGAAATTATGATTTCCGGGTTACGTTTCAAGGGATGAAACCCCTTGTTCGGATCTTGCAATCCAGGTACGGGTCGAGGTTTCAAACTCATTTAAAATTAGTAGAAAGAGGGATTTCAAACCCTAAAAACCTCGAAGGGCCATTGGGTACCCTTAACCTGTCCTAAGACTATGTCGTGGAATCCATTTCAAATGGAAGTAAAGCGGAAGCAAGGTAAATATACAAGCGCCACGACAGAGCCGGGTCAAAACCAAATCATAAGTGGGTGATTACCATTTATAACGAGTTATAGGATTAGCCAGGTTCTTCGATTCGCAAAAAGGGAACCCCGTCATATAGACATCGAGCACTCAAATCTGCAGAAAATACCTTTAAAAGAAGAACGGGGAAAGAAGTCAGATCGAGCCACTCATGCGGGACCGGCAGTCCTCGCTGAGGCCACATAGTATGTGCTATACCTAATAAAGATGCTCTAATGCCATACGAAAGTCAAACACACTAGCACGCCCCTAGGTATAATAATGTGCAGAAATACTGTAAAGGGCCCAAGACAATGCCAAGTGGCATATCCCTCTCCTACCTCCACCCCCTTCCGATAGGGCGGAGATTGGCCAGCTCGTGAATGCATTCCATCATAATCGGGCGGCACGCATGCCTGACCCGCTCCACAATAAAGCCCGCAGGCATCTCATAATATAAGGAAGTTCATGACTCGATTGTCTCAGGGTACCCGATGAGGCTGGGCTACCCTATGACCCTAGCAAAGACTCTAGGACTATCACAGATAACGGCCGTTCTGTTTCAAACGCATAAAGTAAGCAGATGCTCATTCAATTAGTGCAACCTAAACAGGACACTACATGGCATGCTTTTATGCATATGCAACACCTAACATAAAATGCAACAACAGGCATGAATGTCCAACCTGAGTAAGCCCCCTAGGGAACTTACCTGAAGATGCAGAATAGCAGGATAATACAAGCAAGGGCCCAAAAGCAAGTCCAAAGCAATCCAGAAGCAATACACACCTATCATCAAGCCATTTACATAAGCTACCAACCCATCATTCATACACATGAACTCCAAGTTCTCAACATACTTAAAACCAATCGATAGTAAAACCATTTTCTAAAACCTTTCCAATACGATCAACATCAACCAAAACCATTTACGTCCAATCAACCCATTGATAAAATTGTACCAATCCTATTTCCAAACTTCCTTCTCAAAACCAACATCATCAAACCAAGACAAAGAATCCCGACATTAAACATTTAAACCTTAAAACCAATTTCTCAATTCATGTTATAGAAATAATTCCGGCATTTTGGTTTTCCAAACATGAATCCTTAAAGGACATTTCCGAAACTTGAAAATTCCTTTTTAAATAAATTATCATCAATATATATAATTAACAACAACTACTTTATTAATAATTCATTTCCAAAAATCCAAAAATCACATGTTTAAATCATTATACAATACTTATCCCAATAATATTATTTTCCAAATACTTTTATAATATATATATATATATATATATATATATATATATATATATATATATATTCCAGACTTATATTTCTCTCAAAAGTCGGAATAATGTAATGATGATAATAACTAACATCAATTAAATATAATCAACTAAGACCAATTCTTAATAAACAAAAGAAAGGACCAACAGAACCCGGGTCAAGAAAAAGAAAAGAAAGGTTCAAACCCGGCCCACTTTACTTGCTTTTAAAACAACCCAAAAAATAGGCCCAATGTCCCTTAAATTTTCGGATCCAATCAAGCCCAACCAAGAACCCGAATCCAAAATGGTATACCCGGACAAGTGAACCCGACCCGATATCAGAACCCGGCCCAGCCCAAGAAGAAAGAAGTAAACACACCTATCTTCTTCCCAGGTCTGCTCACCGTCGGGGACGGAAAAGAAGAGGAGAAAAAGTGAGGCTCGCCGGAGTCCACAAATCGGAAGGAGAAGAGGGAGCTGGCCGGCTCCGACTTCGACAATGACCACCCGACACACACACATGACAGGGAGGGAAGGAAGAAGGAGAAAGAAGAGCTCACCGGCAGGTTCGAAGTCAGACGTGTCGGGCTTCATCAGAGACGCTCGGAGCTTCGTCGGAGGCGGAATCTTGAGCGAGGAGGCCTGGGAGAGAGGTGGGAAGATTAAAAGAGGGACCTTTCGCAGCTCGAAGTCGAAAGGAAGGAAGGACGAACCTTATCGATTTAGAAAACGGAACCAGCGGGGGCGACATCGGCTGCGCTCGGGGGATCTCTGGGGAGCTGGTGGTGCTCGGGGCCCTCGGAGATGTAGAGGCGGGGAAGATTGCGATTGTGTGCTCTTCGGCGACATCGACGATGGTGATGGAAGCGGCTTCCGGTGGCTGGAACAACGCAGGAACGGAGGTGGGGAGATGGTGGTGCTCGACGGTTTGGGGGTGGCTCAGGGGTGGTGCATTTGGCAATTCAAAAGCAAAGGGCTGAGATTGAAATGGAGAGGAAGTGGGTTGTAGTGGGATTTGGATTCAATTGCCAAGGGGAGAAAATGGGAGCTGCTCAGGAGGTGCTCGGTGGTGCGGTGATGGTGTTCTGGCTGGTCAGGCGGAGCAAAGGAGGGGCTTTTGGGTTGGTGAAGCTCATGGCACAAAGGGGAAAGAAGAGGAAGAAGATAGGTGTGGAGGTTGTGTGAATTTTCTTTTCCTGGAACACCAAAGGGGTTGTAGCTTATTTTTGAAATCAACATGGCAGGGGGGATTGGGTCTTCTGAATGTTTCGGCGTGACTACTGATGCCCTGGGTATGGGAGTGGTTTTGCTTGTCATTTTGCCAAACAAGGTGGAACATGTAAGGTAGAGGGAGAGAGATGAGGAAGGGTTGTTTAGGCTTTAGCTAGAAGTAGAAATGGGTAACCCAAAGGGGAGGGTGGAGCTGCTACCGATCTCAGAAGAGAGAGAGAAGGTGAAGACAAGATGATAGGGAACAAAGATCACAAGTGGTCCCAAAACCCAAATCACGAAATATTTGGAAATAAATTCCGAAACCCGCTTTTTGATCTTATTCCTATCCCGACTCGATCAAAATAACTATAAAATTTTCCAATCCGAATTTAATAATGAAATCCGAACATCATTTTTCAATTATCGGCATATGAAAGCGGGAAGAAGAATCTATTTTTTTTTATAATTTCCAAAATTTGTCCGGAATCCGCTTTAAGAGTTTCGAGTTAGATTTATTAATTTGAGAACGAGTTTTCCTTAAAATATTTGAATTTTTATTTATTTATTTATTTTTTTCGACTTGAATCCATTTTATATTATTTGTTGAAATTTATTATTTAAAAATCCGGGCCTTTACAACATCCACCTCTAAAAACAAGTCTCGTCCCCGAGACTAAAACCAAAATAAAGTAGGGGATGAAGTTTGAAATTGATGAGTCCTAGGACCATGTCCAAGAATCTTGTAATCATCTCGGTTGCGTCTTCCGGGATTCTCACAACATTCTAGTCACGGTCGTGACATCTCCAATTGGCCTTGACAAGTATGCGATAAGCGCCCCTATCACATACTCGCTTCGACTTTTCGGAAGTACCACAACTCTCTACAATATCATCACTAGGTCTTAGCAAGCACCCTACAAGCGCCCTCATAAAATGCTTGTATCCACTTCGTGAAGTATCATAGAGTTGCCCGGGTTTGAAAAGTTTCATGGGCGATTCCGCAATTGAAAAAGATTGGCCTCAAAATCGTTGAAATTCTCGGTAACGTTTATTCTAAAAAATTCCAAGTAATTCCTTTTCAAACCGCTCAAAATCTTCAAATAAGACGTTTAACCAAGCAATTTTACACCAAAACAAGTAAAATCCTTTCGATCAAATTTCGTCAAAATCCTCCAAAACCAAATCCGTTTCCCGCATAATAATCAATCAAATTCAGAAGCTCGGAGGTGGAATCATCCACCTCTAAGGGCTAATCCCATATTCTCTTCCTAGTTTCCAGATCATGCAACATCATTCACAACTCAACAAGTGCCAAAGAAACAACAAGCCTTGACATACTAAGAATCATAAGGTATATCTATATCATACTGAAGGCATCACAAGTGCATAATCGAATGTTCATCACTCATCACGTAAGCACACATGTCCAGAAATCAACGGGTTAGGTGTTGTGGGGTTAGTACGTCAGTACACATCAAATCTCACAATCGCATATCAATATCGCAACACAAGTAGAACAGACTCATCACGTTAACATCTCAACACAACAAGGTCATGCTATTAAGATTCAGAAAAAAGGAAGATCAAGCAGTATCTAAATCATCAAAAGTCAATACGCCCTAAAAGACATCACCTTAACTCGTCGCAAAACCGTATAACGATCATTTAGAAATCATGCATCATTATCTCATATATACAAGTCATGTCCATACTTCAAGTCACATTCATCATTTACAGAATCAATAATCATGCTAGTCAACTGTATGCTACAACACCATGCTTACTACCACATAACAAACAACATGCTTCCATATAGTAACACATCGTAACATGCTTCTAAAACGCATAACATGGTAGTAATGCTTCAATATATCATGATAACACTAGTCACTACCAATTAGATTTCAGTATTTGCATAAAAACATGTAATATCAATCTATATCAGGTTCATCATGATTGCTATCTAACGTCACGTCAGTACATTTTAATAAATCACATAATCAAGAAGCTATGCACATCATACTAGTCAAAATAAAACACAATCTCCACTCGCCCATCTCAACTCTCAAGCCAGGACCAGTCCTCTCCTAGACTCAGCAACATCAACTTAGACAAAATTTCCTAAAGGAATCCCAATTCATCCCAATGCTCAATCTCGCCCTCATTCCACCAAACACTCACACACACCATCCACCTCTAAGAATCCAACTCCTACCTCTAACATCACACTCGAGCACCCTCTCATACTATATCCTCAATTCTCTTAAGGTCATTTCTTACACTTTCCCCACTTCCCAAGGTATCACAAGTATCATGCCCCGTTAGTCACACCTTCTCTAGAAAATTTCTCAATCACCACCCCAAAATTCTTTCACCACTCTCCAACCACGCTACCAAATGACCTCACCCACAGATTTAAGAAAGAAGCAATTATGAAAATCATCAAACATAAGGTCTACATCATATCAACTAGCATTTATAACCATAACAACATGGGTTCAACAAGCCTCAATTTACCATCATGCTCAATAATCATTGCAAACATCATATATGAACGTAATCAAGTCTAGCTAGCATGTTGCATTATAACCTTATCAGATACAATTCAGGTCTCTTAGCATATGTAGTTCACATTTTACAGGCAAAGGAATTCAAATCATGCTTAGCAACTTAGAGTAGCAACACGAGAAGACATCATGGTACCTGAGATCTATAAGGCATCAAATCATATCATCGTAAACAACAGACAATCAGACAACAATTATTACCAAGTCAGCACATCAACACATAAATGTCACCATCAAAGAAGTGCAACATAGTTATCAACATATTCAGAAGGGTTAGCAATTCAAACGGAGGACACTCCCGCTTGCAAGTCATATCGTACACAGTAACCGTAATTCTCGATGTGTGCCCGCTCCGCCGACATCATAGATCCTGAGGCCCGTGGGTTATGGGCCCACACTTCTGCTGCACTACTCTATCGCTATGCAACTTTTCGTTCCCTCTTCCATGCGGTCGCTCACCAAAATGTATCGCGCAAGAGTCCAAGTTAGTGGGGATAGGGAAGTGACAGGGACGGACAACCCAATGTTCACTTCGGAAACAAACATAGACCAAGGCTAAGTACGACAAGACTAGAGACAAAACTTTGACCCGAGAATGACAACGATTGCCCCTATGAAAATCTGTGAGGTTACAATTTGTGACAAGCAGCAAGGGTTCGTCTCAAGCAATCAACCATATCAACCCACACTAACATGTACCTATCTCGAAGATCAGCGACATACATGTACATTCAAAAGACACATTCGAGTTCTACCTTGAGGTGCATGCGAGACAAGCTAACAGTCTATCGATTCATGAAAGCCATAACGCCTAGTAGTCTTAAGCGAGATATGCAGGATTTACCAAACAGAGCAAATATTACATATATGAGCAATGCACTAGCGGGGTATATATATCAACAATCGAGGTCAATGCATCATGATGAGGTTATCGTAACAATCCGACCTAATGTTATACGAGAACACATAAGAGCAGCTTAGTATCTATCACATCTGGCAACCATGATCATATAATAAGTCAAGAATGGCATGCAATCAGACGAAGGGTCACATTTAGAAAGCATATGTCCTACATGATGCTAGCGATGCAAGATGAGGCATGACATAGTTAAGAGTGGCCTAAGGGAACTCAGCATAGGGTTCATGACATAGTTAAGAGTGGCCTAAGGGAACTCAGCATAGGGTTCATGAAGCATGTTCACGCAATGCAGTAAGTACGAAAAGTTACCATCTAAGGAGCCATATCGGAATTCATAAACCCTATAAGATACTACTAGCACATATCGAACATGAATACATCGAGGCACTTCGAGTAGACCCACCCTAACATTCAGGTGTCATGTATATGCGGAAACATGATATAGCGTGGTGTGTGATCATGCGAGGTGCCAAGTCATACATCTATGCCAGCACAAGAGGAATTCATACCGTAATAGGGAAACACTACCGAGTGATAACATGTAAGCATGCTATGATAAACCATCACTGAAAGCAATCGATCATCGAATTCAACATCAATCTAATTTGCATGAGTAAGACATTTAAAGGTGATAGAAAGAGGGAAGGATCACACTATCAAGGACCTAGCTCCAGAGAGGTTCAACAATAGTGTAGGCAAGGTATATCACGCACTAGTTACAATCAAGGGTCCTATATGACACTAATGGCTCAACACAACATGCGATGCATGCATGCATTTAATCATAACGATATGTAAGAAATCAATTACATTACATTACAATGATATAGAAGCGTGAGGAAGGTTCAACGATGTATAATACGACTCCAAGTATTGGGCAATATGGCTAGAATACGGGGACATGAGCTCAAATCAACACATACTAGGATAAAACATGCATTCCCCAAGACTCAATTAAACCTCATATTCTCCATTCCACGCAAGTAACACACAACAATATTAACTTGCAAAATCATCAACACTATTCAATTTGACGAATACAAAATGGATGGGCCTGCGATAGATTCTTGTCACAAAAGGAATAAGGAGCATCGACATGTCATCATCTAGCATGCTAAGGAGATCATTTACATGTATTTGTACAGAGAAGAGTTGATCACACTATCATGGACCTAACCCAGGCAAAACAACAAGCATATAGGTTCATATCATGTGGTCCATGCTTCCAATTGATCATTAGCGCAATTAATACAATATGTCAAGTAGGCATATTATAAACAACGTACAATCATGATAGAAGGCAATACATAACACGAGACTTAAGCAATGTAACTAGTCACACATGTAATAACACAACAACTTGGTACCAATGGTTATTCATAAGGCATGTGTCAGAGACTACAAAATCATGTCATGCAATTCAGAGAGAGTCACCATTTCAACCGGGCAGAGATCCCTAAGGGCATCCATTGACTCTTCCCCAATTGACTCATCACCCTCTCTTTCCTATGAGACTCTGGTACGACTCTTTATGGTAAGAAGACACTGGTTGCTCATCATAATAATTGAGAAAGACAGCCCCATGAACTCCTTACTTCTGACTCAAAGTGACATCAAGAACTTCCAATAATCACTCAGACAACCTTAATATCCAGCCATGATTCCCGACACAATGTGGTTACCAACCCAATTCCCCGTGAAAGACACTGACATCCAGGAGAAAGACTAGATAGAATTGTCAATGGGTTAACATAGTGGAAGGGGCTTTCCACACACGCTGAGTTTGACCACACGGAAATAAAGGTACTCCCACTATCCCGTTTGCACAGATCAGTCAATACACAACTCATTGTTAGGCATACCAAATTAGATCTCTAGCATAGCAAGCACTCAGCACAGAATCAGTTAATAACACTCATAATGATCTCATTTGAGTCTCCCAACCCATCTGTAAAGAACAAGCTGATATTTGCCTACCCATTCCTAACTACATCCAATAGGGATGGCCTAATGCCTTTTTACTCACTCGTTTCCCATCTGGTCGGTTTTCATCTTTTATTACAAGTCGAGTTCACTACTTAGTCCAATTTAGGTTAGGCATCTTAAGTTCATTTTGCCCTTTCAAAACACTTCCAAATCCTTTGAAATTCATGGGTGGTTTTCCAAAACATACACTCGACCCTTGCGTACCCGAATTGCACAACCTCGGCTCTGATACCATCTTTGTAACGGCCCGAAATTATGATTTCCGGGTTACGTTTCAAGGGATGAAACCCCTTGTTCGGATCTTGCAATCCAGGTACGGGTCGAGGTTTCAAACTCATTTAAAATTGGTAGAAAGAGGGATTTCAAACCCTAAAAACCTCGAAGGGCCATTGGGTACCCTTAACCTGTCCTAAGACTATGTCGTGGAATCCATTTCAAACGGAAGTAAAGCGGAAGCAAGGTAAATATACAAGCGCCACGACAGAGCCGGGTCAAAACCAAATCATAAGTGGGTGATTACCATTTATAACGAGTTATAGGATTAGCCAGGTTCTTCGATTCGCAAAAAGGGAACCCCGTCATATAGACATCGAGCACTCAAATCTGCAGAAAATACCTTTAAAAGAAGAACGGGGAAAGGAGTCAGATCGAGCCACTCATGCGGGACCGGCAGTCCTCGCTGAGGCCACATAGTATGTGCTATACCTAATAAAGATGCTCTAATGCCATACGAAAGTCAAACACACTAGCACGCCCCTAGGTATAATAATGTGCAGAAATACTGTAAAGGGCCCAAGACAATGCCAAGTGGCATATCCCTCTCCTACCTCCACCCCCTTCCGATAGGGCGGAGACTGGCCAGCTCGTGAATGCATTCCATCATAATCGGGCGGCACGCATGCCTGACCCGCTCCACAATAAAGCCCGCAGGCATCTCATAATATAAGGAAGTTCATGACTCGATTGTCTCAGGGTACCCGATGAGGCTGGGCTACCCTATGACCCTAGTAAAGACTCCAGGACTATAACAGATAACGGCCGTTCTGTTTCAAACGCATAAAGTAAGCAGATGCTCATTCAATTAGTGCAACCTAAACAGGACACTACATGGCATGCTTTTATGCATATGCAACACCTAACATAAAATGCAACAACAGGCATGAATGTCCAACCTGAGTAAGCCCCCTAGGGAACTTACCTGAAGATGCAGAACAGCAGGATAATACAAGCAAGGGCCCAAAAGCAAGTCCAAAGCAATCCAGAAGCAATACACACCTATCATCAAGCCATTTACATAAGCTACCAGCCCATCATTCATACACATGAAGTCCAAGTTCTCAACATACTTAAAACCAATCGATAGTAAAACCATTTTCTAAAACCTTTCCGATACGATCAACATCAACCAAAACCATTTACGTCCAATCAACCCATTGATAAAATTGTACCAATCCTATTTCCAAACTTCCTTCTCAAAACCAACATCATCAAACCAAGACAAAGAATCCCGACATTAAACATTTAAACCTTAAAACCAATTTCTCAATTCATGTTATAGAAATAATTCCGGCATTTTGGGTTTCCAAACATGAATCCTTAAAGGACATTTCCGAAACTTGAAAATTCCTTTTTAAATAAATTATCATCAATATATATAATTAACATCAACTACTTTATTAATAATTCATTTCCAAAAATCCAAAAATCACATGTTTAAATCATTATACAATACTTATCCCAATAATATTATTTTCCAAATACTTTTATAATATATATATATATATATATATATATATATATATATATATATATATATATATATATTCCAGAATTATATTTCTCTCAAAAGTCGGAATAATGTAATGATGATAATAACTAACATCAATTAAATAAAATCAACTAAGACCAATTCTTACTAAACAAAAGAAAGGCCCAACAGAACCCGGGTCAAGAGAAAAGAAAAGAAAGGTTCAAACCCGGCCCACTTTATTTGCTTTTAAAACAACCCAAAAAATAGGCTCAATGTCCCTTAAATTTTCGGATCCAATCAAGCCCAACCTAGAACCCGAATCCAAAATCGTATACCCGGACAAGTGAACCCGACCCGATATCAGAACCCGGCCCAGCCCAAGAAGAAAGAAGTAAGCACACCTATCTTCTTCCCAGGTCTGCTCACCGTCGGGGACGGAAAAGAAGAGGAGAAAAAGTGAGGCTCGCCGGAGTCCACAAATCGGAAGGAGAAGAGGGAGCTGGCCGGCTCTGACTTCGATGTACAATGACCACCCGACACACACACATGACAGGGAGGGAAGGAAGAAGGAGAAAGAAGAGCTCACCGGCAGGTTCGAAGTCGGACGCGTCGGGCTTCATCAGAGACGCTCGGAGCTTCGTTCGGCTTCGTCGGAGGCGGAATCTTGAGCGAGGAGGCCTGGGAGAGAGGTGGGCAGATTAAAAGAGGGACCTTTCGCAGCTCGAAGTCGAAAGGAAGGAAGGACGAACCTTATCGATTTAGAAAACGGAACCAGCAGGGGCGACATCGGCTGCGCTCGGGGGATCTCCAGGGAGATGGTGGTGCTCGGGGCCCTCGGAGATGCAGAGGCGGGGAACATTGCGACTGTGTACTCTTCGGCGACGTCGACGATGGTGATGGAAGCAGCTTCCGGTGGCTGGAACCACGCAGGAACGGTGGTGGGGAGATGGTGGTGCTCGACGGTTTGGGGGTGGCTCAGGGGTGGTGCATTTTGCAATTCAAAAGCAAAGGGCTGAGATTGAAATGGAGAGGAAGTGGGTTGTAGTGGAATTTGGATTCAATTGCCAAGAGGAGAAAATGGGAGCTGCTCAGGAGGTGCTCGGTGGTGCGGTGATGGTGTTGTGGCTGGTCAGGCGGAGCAAAGGAGGGGCTTTTGGGTTGGTGAAGCTCATGGCACAAAGGGGAAAGAAGAGGAAGAAGATAAGTGTGAAGGTTGTGTGAATATTCTTTTCCTGGAACACCAAAGGGGTTGTAGCTTATTTTCGAAATCAACATGGCAGGGGGGATAGGGTCTTCTGAATGTTTCGGCGTGACTACTGATGCCCCGGGTATGGGAGTGGTTTTGCTTGTCATTTTTCCAAACAAGGTGGAACATGTAAGGTAGAGGGAGAGAGATGAGGAAGGGTTCTTTAGGCTTTAGCTAGAAGTAGAAATGGGTAACCCAAAGGGGAGGGTGGAGCTGATATCGATCACAGAAGAGAGAGAGAAGGTGAAGACAAGATGATAGGGAACAAAGATCACAAGTGGTCCCAAAACCCAAATCTCGAAATATCTGGAAATAAATTCCAAAACCCGCTTTTTGATCTTATTCCTATCCCGACTCGATCAAAATAACTATAAAATTTTCCAATCCGAATTTAATAATGAAATCCGAACATCATTTTTCAATTCTCGGCATATGAAAGCGGGAAGAAGAATATTTTTTTTTTTTATAATTTCCAAAATTTGGCCGGAATCCGATTTAAGAGTTTCGAGTTAGATTTATTAATTTGAGAACGAGTTTTCCTTAAAAGATCCGAATTTTTATCTATTTATTTATTTATTTATTTATTTATTTTTTCGACTTAAATCCATTTTATATTATTTGTTGAAATTTATTATTTAAAAATCCGGGCCTTTACAGCGAGAGCGCTGCTCAGCAAGAGGCTTACGGGCTTGCTCCTCTAGGCTGCCACCTTATGCCTCGTCTCTAGACTGCGTCTATGTGCGGTGGCGCTATTTGCCTCCATCCTACGCCTTGGATTCTTATCTGGCTGGCTGATTCTGTGGGTTTTTGTAGTTGAGATATTTGTTCGAGCTGTTTCGGAGGTTTGATTTTACGTTTATTATTCCTTTGTTGGTCTTGTCGCCCGCTTTGTCGCTCCTGGGTCCTCGGGTGCCCCCGAAGTTGTCTCAGCAGCCTTGCCGTCCGCCATCAATCGCCAACCCTTAAGCAGGGCTCTCCAATCCCTACCTTCTCGATCATTTTGGGTCCTTGTGTCCCGGTTGAATCCTTTTTGGTTCGATGTGTTGTTTCAACGCTAACAAAAAAAAATTGTCTCTTGCTTTGTGGGTTTGTTTTTTCAACGACTCTTTCATTCTCTTTTCCTTTTCGTTATTGTTCTTTTTAGATTCTCTTTCTCATTTTAACCGCCTATATTTTGGCTTATCCATGTAATAGACGCTCATGATCTTGTTATCGTCCTTGAGGGTTTGAGATGGGTGTTTGGGGGGTTTGATTGGCCAATGATGTGGTTAGGGTTTGAGTTTGCGTGTTGGAGTACTTTGCTATTCTTGTTGTCACTAGTAGAAAAAACGTTATTTAGCCCAGGCGCTTTTGAAAATATAGCCCGGATATGGACAATTTGGTGTCCGGGCATCAGAGTGGTGTGATAATAGGTATAGAGCCCGGACCCCTTTCGCACGCCTGGGTTATTAGACCTGGTTTGTTTTCCACCCAAAATTTTTGATGAAGACTTTAGAGCCCGGATATAGGTATAGAGCCCGGACCCCTTCCAAACGGCCGAGTTATTTTGTCATAATATAACCCGGATATTATAATATCCGGGCGATTTTATCCACCAAAATTATTAAAAAAAAAGACTTTATAGCGCGGATATAGATAATATCTGGGTTATTTGGTACCAATATTCAGGTTATTTGGTACCAATATCCGGGTTATTTAGTACAATGTCCGGGGTATTTAGTAACAATATTCGGGTTATTTGGTTCAATATCCGGGCTATTTGGTCAACATTATCCGGGCTATTTGTTCCATCTTTTGATATAAATCGACTATATATCCCGTATCTAAAGGTCCGGGCTGTTAGATTTTATTTATGAATTTTAATAAATACCCGATTTATTTTCTTATTAATCCACCTATTGTCCCGTACGTGAAGGTCCGGGCTTTTTTCTTTTGTTTCAATTGAAATATCCAATTTATTTTTCTTATGATCCACCTGTTTAGTTTGGAACAACACACAAATTTCCAAAACCATATTGAATCACATTCAACCATCACACACATTTCCATAACGACATTCAATGAACACACACAATTCCATCAGAAGCATTTGCTGACAATAAACTACCAACAACTACGAGTCCATCATAACGAAATTAAGGTCAAACCGATCATATATCCATAATACATTAAACTAGCTAATATGGTTTACCTAGAATCCATAAGCAAGTGCATAAGTGAGTAGTACGTTCCACAAAATGGCCAGCAACTAGCTAGCATGTCTTACCTAATCCAAAAGCAACATGTTCTTACAGATCGATGGGGAGGTATATATGGAGCTGATCTATGTGCATTACAAAATGGACAACAACCTTTTTACTTTGGCACTGAATTTGTTTCCCACACATCTGAAGACTTCACCGACCAGCTGGTGCAATCTGATAGAAAACATAAGCATGTAGCCTGTTCCAAAACAAAAAAAATATATATATGAATCATTGTTGGGATAAAAATTATTTTTGCACATATATACTGCTACTAATATTGTTGAGGAACAAAGGAGGAAGGTAATATGAACCAAATAATTCATATATATTAATTAATAATGCACCAATCTAATAACTTGTCCTCATAAGTAAGTTATCTGAAATTAATAAAAAATTAAAGAAAGAGGAGATATTATACATACATTATGATTATGATTGAGGACGTGGTAGACCAAAGTATTCATCAGTTCCTGCATATTTAGAAGAAATATCAGAAACTGTGAATCACACAATGATGATTGATAACATAAGGTAGACAGTAACGATAAAAATAACATTGCAATGAATTTGTATTGCTTAGATGATTAGGTTGAACACATTATCCAACCACTCTCTTTGGATTTCTTCGATATCCTTGTTTTCGTAAGTCGATTCGTCATTGAACCACTGAAACATAAAACAACATATATAACTTATATGAAACTAAATGAGCTAATAAAGTGAAACTCCATGTAAGAAAGTGAAAAGCGCTACCTTGTGCGGGATAAGACAAGATCCTTGAGATATTATATCCTGAATAAACTTCAAAACGTAGTATCCAAAATCCATTTTGTCAGTCGTTCGGGACACTGAACATCACAGCACTTGTATAAGAATATGAAATACAGAATAACTTTCATGCTCATAATTTGACCAAAAAAAATATAAAAGAATATATTCTTAACCTTAACTACATGCCACAAAGGTTCTTTTCGGGGAGTTTTCTTGCCCAACTTGAAATATTTCAGTTTATAGCTCCTGTGACAAAATATACATAGTTAAAAAAAAGTATACAATTTATAGCTCCTAAAAAATATATCACTTGTTTATAATAAAAAAAAAGAGACTTACATTGCAACTAATTTCTCGATATCTGGTTGTGTTTTCTGACCCAATGGATCAAGCCAATAGGCAGAACCCATATGAGGACTCATCACAATCAACACCCAGTGATGTCTACAAATACAAGCTGACTTTGTTTAAAATTGTTGACCCAAATGACCAGGTATAAATATAAGAACTGATTATTGCTTACTTGGACAAATATGGGGCAAAAAAGAGTTGACGCTTAACTTCACTGCCCATGGCATTTGCAATATAACCAGCCCTTTGGTCGAGGCACTGACCATGTGGTGTTATTTGATTTGGGCATAGCAATCTAAACTGGTCTTCAACAAGAGTGTCAAACAAATATCTACACAAACGCCAAAATACGCATAATGTAGTTAGGGTAAAATATGAAATTGAATTTGAAATAAAACATACTAACCTTAAATATAGCAGCACGTGAGAAGGTTTGATGTCTTTCCTATTCAACCATATGTCAAGATTATCCCTCCCAATGTCTACACCCGGATGAGCATATCTGAAAATTTCAGCTGGAATGTCTACATGTCGCACTTGTTGTACCGGGAATTCTTCCAACATCCAATCGTATGCCTCCAACACACCTGGCACCGCTGAATTCACAGCACTGGGCCGAACTCTAGATTCGTGTGTCAAGGTGTTTCCCTTAACCTGCTTAATTGAGGTTTGTGTGGCTTGTTTTGAGTGCTTTGAGACCTTGTCAATCCAATAGCAACAAAAAAAAGGGAACAAAACATATATAAATCTATACAACCCACCCATAAACTCAAAATATCTCACATTTTAATTTATCTCCCTCTACTGAAATAACTTACATCATAACTCTTCACAAGAGGCTCTGGCCATGCAATGAATTGTCCTATAGCGTCTTTCACAATGTTGGCCTCATCCATTGGGCATGGCAGCTTTTTCTCACCCATTATAGCTGTCACAATTGAGACCTTCACATAATCCTTCTCCAATGGTCGAGTATGAAGGAGACCCCCGCCTTTGGAAGACCGATAAACCTGGCTTTTCGTCGCCGGTTTGTCAATGTCCACACAGAATAGTTCACCTGATTCACAACTCTACATTTAAATCATAAGAAGTTATGATTTTCATTCATGTGTACATATCAACAATCAAGTCTCGAGCATAATTGAATGTATTCAAATTCTTACTTCTTCGTCCGATTTAATAGGGGTTGTCTTTAAGGCTGAACATGACGCTTTACCACTTTGGGGATTGGGCTGCGAAGTAGGTGATACCTGGTCTTGTTGGACTGGGTGACCTTAAATGACTTGTTGTTGCTTCTCCAACATCAATTTTTGAATGACGAGTTCTAGTGTTTTGATCTTTTCCCCGAAGTTGTTCTCCATGTCCTTCATTTTCGCTTTGAGTTCCCTGACTGAAAACCCATCCACATTTTCCTTTGGTGCAGATTTACGCTTCCAATATTGAGTAATTGTTACCTCTTGACCAACCCCCCTAATATGTCCAGGGTGCTCGAGCTTATCTAATGCCAATGATAGCACATCTCTGTGTCCACTGGTAACAAGCTCTCTAGAAGTTTCTTGTTCCATGTAATTTTGCTACATCGTATGAGTAAACCATTAAACCTTAAACGACATGTCTCATCATAAATTATAATCTGAAACCATATACAGATATTACTTACTATTTTCTCAATTGCAGACTATGATTTTTCAACATACTTCCCATTTGACCCTTTCCTTGCCTCCATCCATAAGATTGCTCGTGGAACAGTGGAAGAAGGGTCCATGTTATGAGAAACAATCTGCACTTATCAAATTTGATTACCACGGAGAGTAATATTCTTACTGAAAGGATGTGAACAAAACTAAACACCATTATCTACTTAAATACTTCAGTGTCTACGTAAATATTCATTCTCAATGCCTGCATACCCCTTCTGGCCTCCCTTGTATGTGCAATCATTTTGGGATGAGAGTTGCTTAAACTTGTTACTTTTTTCCTAAACAAATGTAATAGATAAGGTGATAAATATTGAGTAGGGTTGTGCTTGTCTTTGACACTGAACGCACCATTACAAATAAATGGTCTCGTACCTTGAACTGGTCAGAGTGGCGTATTTTTATAAATTCTGTCCATTGCTCCTGAGTGATGTATGTGTCATAGATGTCTTGAGGTTCTGTGAGAAGGTCTCCTGTTTTCTTGTCATGCATATATAATCTCCCCAAGTCCTTTTTGAATGCCATCCACAAATCATTAGCTTTTTTTTATAAACCAACTCTTCATTTTAGATGGAATTACAAAGCCTCCTTGCAAAGGAAAAATGAAAGTATTTTGGATTAAGTATTTAGTTGTCTTCGAAAAAACTAGATAAATAGTCGTGCATTGGTGGCATTACAGCTCATATTACACTCCAATCCATCTCCCCTTTCACATAAAAAAAATAGAAATGGGAAATGAAGCAATCCAATTGAAGGCATAGAGTAACAGTCAAGATTTCATGAAGAGTAACAGTCCAATTGAAGGCATAGAGTAAAAGTCCTGACTTCATGAAGAGTAATAACATGAATTGAAGGCATACAGTAACCGTCCAGAAAAGATGCCACAATCCAATTGAAGGCATGCTCATATTTTTTTTGAAAAAAGAAGCACCCATTAATGGCAAAGAGTAACAGTCCAGACAGCAATAAGATAACTCAAGAAAAGACAAATGTAAATAGTTAAAAGTAACCTTAGCTGTTAGTCTATCAATGGCAATAGAGATCACATGTTCAATAGCACTAAAGCTCCCAAAGCCTGATGCCACACCTCTCTCATATCAAGTCATAAACACCATCAAATTAAAGCAAAAAAACAAAACAAAATTGAAGCTCCCAAAGCCTGCTGCCACACCTCTCTCCCAGAAGCTGTAATTTTCCAGAAAAATGCCATCTCATAAATGCAAACAAAAAAATAACATGAAAAATTCCAAAATAGAGATCTTGCTCACCTGAACTATATAAAAACCTCACCCCCTCAAGCTGTAATATGCATCCTCAACCATATACCCTCTCTCCCTAAAACTTGTATCCCTCAAACCCATCTCCCTCGAGAAAATGGCTTCTTCCTCTCACCGCCACCGCTCTAGCAATGGCCACACAGGCAACAACAACGCAGGCGAGTCCTTGAGTGTTTTGGTAGTGACATAGTAATTGGTTTGAAATTTTCCAATGTATGTGATTATATGGGTTTTTTTTATTATTTTTATACAGCTTCCAGGATGCCCCCTTACCAACCAAGGCTCATCGTGGAGGTCATTGGAGCTGAGCCTGGATTGTTGGGGTCATTTTATGAGGCAGAAATTACTCACAATGTCAATCACACCCACTTCGAGGTGGAATTCCTAACTCTTGAACAACGAAGAGGGGGGGCGCCTTCTCAGGGAAGTAGTTATGGTGGGCCGACTGTGTCCACTTCCGCCTCTGCCTGAGGATGACTATGATGAATATGGAATTGATGACCTAGTCGATTGTAGAGCCAATGATGGGTTTTGGTTTGGTCGAGTCACGGGGGTGAGGGGGACAGGGCAAGATCGAGCTTACACGGTGAACTTTCCGCTGACTAGGGATACTGAGGTGTATAGGAGCCATGAAATGAGGCCACACTTTGACTGGATTGGTTTCAACTGGTCTACACAACCGCATTTTCGGTGGATACTACGCATGTAGGTTATTCGTGTGTTGGGTGATGTCTCCATGATGTTTTCTACCTTAATTGTTGTTGTGTTATGTTTGTTGGATCCTACTATGGTTTATGCATTTCCATCTTCGCTACTGTTTTCCGAACAAGAGGCTTGACCTCAACATCTAATGTTGTGACCTTATTTGTAATGTTTTCTAATCTAATGTTGTTCTCTTGTTACAATGTTGTTTTATTATTTTCACTTTCAAAATATTAACTAGTATAGGCTTCGTACAATATGATATTCTCAATCCTATATCATGAAGAGAAGGATACCATATAAAACCACACAACTAAGACACCTCTACTTACTCAAATAATTACACAAACGAGTAGCACAAAACTGATGGTCTAAGCCCCCTGTCAAGACCATCAGATTCTGATGTCTCTACTCTCTAGTATGATTTGAAAAAAAAATAACCTATTTTCTTGTAACTTTAGAAAATAGTACACTAACACCCATAAAAATAATAAGAGAATAATGTTTGGAGATGCTATTCAGTGACAACACATCAAGTCGAGGAACAAACAAACATAGAAAGCACAACCAAGGAATCCGAAAAAACATAACACGATCAGAAATAAACCAATATAAAATAACGGACTAACCTGGATATCGTCCCATATAGCATCCTTCTCCTCCTCAGAAACAAGTTTCCAATTGTCTACGGTGATAGGTACCCACTTCTTCACGGTAGTGACAATGAAGGTTGATAATTTTGCTTTAATTTTTCCAATAGGTTGTCCTCTACTATTCAGTTGTATGGGTAATCATTCACCCCTAGCTACGCCTTTTGCAATGTTCTTCAGCAATGAAGCCGCTCTTGTCCTACGTTTCTTCTCGGGTGGATCACTGTGGATATCCTCACGCAAATCCTCACTTGGTTTATCGGACACATTCTTAGGCCATTTTTTTAGAAGGCATTTCAGATTTTTTAGGAGGCATTTCAGATTTTTTAGGAGGCATCTGCACATGTAAAAAAATCAGTCAACATGTGTATGAGTAAGGTCAATGGAAGTATATGAAATAGAATATCGTTGAAGGGAACCAATAAACCGAACCATAAAGCATTGATAATTCAACACTTTACCTAATAAAACTCCCAATATTATGAATCGCATCACTTAGCTATATGTAATCATATAAGTACTCTAATTTCTTATATACAAAGGAAATAATATATCGTACTAAGAAAGTAATATGATGCAACCGCTTCTTACTACCTTCATTGTTGTTTTTATTTCGCTTCCTTGGTAAAAGAGGATGTGTAGATGAAGGGTTGTTTGGTAGTATCTCATCATTAACCCAAATCCCTTCTTCATGATCAGGTCTAACATAATTATCCTCTTCATTTTCATCTTCATTGGAGGGGGTAGGGAGGCCTGCTTTGAATGAGCTACTACCCTCTTCACATAAGACTTCATTTTCTTCACCAATGCCCCCTTTGGTTTGAACAGTACAATAGACCGGTTCATGTCAACAAGATCAGTGACATGGAAAACTTGCCTAGCTTGAGATGCTAGTACGAACGGTTCAGTTTTATGGCCCACCTTATTCAGATCAACAGAAATAAACCCCATATCATCAACTCAAACTCCATTGTTACTATCAACCCATTTACAAAAAAAAACAGGGATCTTCAGCTCTGGAGAGTACACTAACACCCATATCTGCTCAATCACAGCATAATATAACATACTAGCATATACAGGGTTTTCGTCTTTTGCACTTGCAATGTGCATTGCTTGTGCTACCACGGTCACCCCACTGTTTTTTGTGTTGTGCTTTTGTCATCTCTTGATTTAGTGTAGAAAGTGTAACCATTGATGACAAAACCACTATAGCTCAGTACTTGAAATTTTAGCCCCTTAGACAGACATTTCAATGTAGATGATACTTCTTCTCCAGATCTGAAGGAGCGATTATGGTGCATTGTAATCCACTTTTCATTCTTTGCATATCTTGGTTTACATCTTCTCAACCGTGCCATGTGCTATTCAACAAAGGGCTGCACTTCTTCCATGTTCTAAAGGACATACATATTTGCTCTAGTTAAAGCCTTACGATCAGTAGTCAACACATGCCCTCCCAGAGTTCCTTTTCAGTTCAATTCTCCTGATAGTTTAGGCTTTGGAACACCAATGGATTTAACATCTGCCAAATAATCTGTACAAAATTCAATAGCTTCTTCAACTATGTATCTTTCAACAATGCGAACTTCAGGACGATTTCGATTCATCACATACCCTTTTAGAATTTTCATATATCGCTCAACCTTTTTTGCACACCATGCAATTCACCAGGATCAATGACCTTACTGCATAACTTCTTGAAAAAGAAACACATCCTACTGATGGTCTATTTTACATGATTAGGCAATATGGAGCGAATGGCCACGGGTAGCAAGTATTGCATAAGTACATGACAGTCATGAGATTTCAGCCCCGTTAGCTTCAAATCTTTCATTGACACGAGGTTGCTAATGTTCAAACAGAACCCATCCGACACCTTGGTAGTACTAAGAAAGTTACAGGCTTGTTTTTTCCTTACAAAGAGTGTGGCAGGAAGGTGGTAAGTAAGTTCATTTTCCTCTTTGTTGTGGTGCCAATTCTTCTCTGAGTAGCATTAATTGTTAGTCATTTCTAGCACTGATTCCATCTTTGGTTTTCCCAGGCAAATTCAACAAAGTCCCAACCAAGTTGTCACAAATGTTCTTTTCAATGTGCATTACATATAGGCAATGCTTGACCTCAAGATCTTTCCAATACAGAAGGTAAAAAAAATAGATCTTTTCTTAAACCCATCTAAATCATCATTTTTCGATAATTTTCCAAATGTCACATTCATATCTTTGACAATCTGAAACACCTCTTCTCTACGCAGCGGTGACAGAGCCCTTTCCTCTTCAGAGCACCAATTAAAAGCTTTACAAAGCCTTTGGTATCTGTGGTTCGGCGGTAAAAATCTTTGGTGGCCAAGAAAAACATTCTTATGACTACCCGGCAAGTATACAGAATAAGTATGTTTACCACAAATAGGACAAGCTTCGTAACCTTTTGTGCTACAACCAGCTAGATTCCCATACGCCGGAAAATCACTTATAGTGCAAAATAATATGGCTCTAAGACGAAATTGTTCATTACGATTGGCATCGTGAACGTCCATGCCATTTTCCCACATGTCCTTCAAATCTTCAACAAGAGGTGCCAAATAAACATCGATGTCATTACCCGGTTGCTTTGGCCCTGAAATCAACATAGACAACATCCAGTACTTGCGCTTCATACACAACCAAGGAGGAAGATTGTAAATCGCCAACACCACAGGCCATGTGCTGTGAGTACTACTTAGAGTGTCATGAGGGCACATCACATCTGTAGACAGTGCAAGGCGAATGTTTCTGTCTTCATCTCCAAAATCAGGATACAACTCATTTATTTTTTTCCACTGTACAGAATCTACTGGATGGCGGAGCTTGCCATCTTTTTCTCTTCCATTTGCATGCCAAATCAAATTCTTAGCATCTTCAATATTTTCGAAAAGGCGTCGAAACCTTGTTCTAATTGGAAAATACCATACCACCTTAGTTGGAGCTCCATTTGCCTTGTAGCGCGGTTCACCACAATCTGAATTTGGGCATTTATCCAAGAATTCATGTTCCTTTCGGTAAAGAATACAATCGTTTGGACAAGCATGTATCTTTACATAATCCATTCCCACCGAGTGTATAAGCTTTTTGGCCTCGTAGGTACTACCGGGAAGGCAATTCTCATCTGGAAACATTTCTCTCAAAAGCTGAAGTAACTCAATGAAGCTCTTATCAGTCCATCCGTTGCCCACTTTTAAGTTAAACAGCTTCAACACAGCAGACAATCTGGTAAACTTTGTGCACCCATCATATAAAGGCTTTTGAGCATCAGTCACAAAATTTTCAAACATTTCTGGACGATCAATATGAATCTGTTCAATATCATGAATCATATCTTCTACTCGATCACCTTCATCGATGTCAACCATGTTGAAGTTTGATGTCCCGCAGCTCCTAGAATGGGTGGATGGCTCTTCTCCATGCCATATCCACACTTTGTAATCAGGATTTATTCCATCAAAAACCAGATGATCCATTATGTTGTTGACCCTCAGTGTCTTAGAATAATCACACTTTGTGCAGGGACAAAGAAATCTCGTCGGATCAGCACCATGCTCAATTGAAAATTTGATAAATTGTTTTAAACCATCCACATATTCCTCAGACATTCGACTAGCTTACATCCATGACTTTTCTATCATTCTACATATGAACGCAAGAAACAAAGACTGATTCATATCATCCTAATTTCGAACCGTTATAACAACTTAGAACTATGCAAACTGTTTATATTGAAGAAATCATTGGATTAATTCATTGTTTATCATAGGTTATACAACATAAGGTAACATTCCAATATTAAGCATCAAAAAAGATAACATGGAAAATGGAAGTTTCAAGCAAAAAATACATACAAACACATGGCCATATACATGTTATCACAAAGAAACCAATCACATAAAGCCACAGATAATGAAGTAATCAAACCATCCATCTATCTCCATCTCTCACACACATATACACAGGAAAAACATCATAAATAACACCTTACGTACATTACTTAAAGCCCTAAGTATGTGCAGGCTCTAGAAAAATCAGCTACGGTGGTATGTATGAAGGAAGAAAAACCATAGCTGACCCTAGACATCAAAATGTCATATAAAGTTTATTAAAGTATAAGGATGAAATGACATCCAACAATAAGCAAATGAGAGAGTAAAATGTTATGGAAAATACCTTTCACCCTTCCTCAAATTTGTTATTAGTCCTGACTGCAGAGAGAACAGACACACCTTTGCTCTGGAAAGATAGGTTTGGATATGTTAGAATGCGATAATCTTTTGTTTTTGTTTAGATGTTTTACGATCATATAATCAATGGCCGCCCAAGAAAATATACGATATGATATTTTAACATGGATATTAGGATTATTTTGTACAATTTTTATAACTGAAATTCTAACTTATGCAATGGTTGAGTGGTGCTTTGTCAACAGTTTGAGGTTCAAGTGGTTTAAGGGGTTGTTTACTGCAATTACATACTATAATAAACAAGCTGTTTAGTACAAAATTGAAGGTTAAGCACTTAGTTAATCCTATATTCTTTTCAATTTGAATATTATTTCTTCCACAAAATGTCAATCATCTCCTAAAGCCGTTGTTTAACACATTTATATGTGGAATGGGATCCCTAAAGCCGATATCAAAACAATTTAAGACTCCCGCCCTCCCTTTTGAAGGGTACCAATTTTTACAGTGTTTGGTAACTACCCACAAAAAATTTTCCAACCAAAAATACTGTCATAAAAACAGAGAGTCAAATTCATCTACACAATCGATCAATTGACATCATGAAACCCAAATTGAACTGAAATTGAAGCGATAATGAAGAACAGTCCATAAACCAAGCAAGGAGGTCGATGGCGTGGTGCCGGAGAGACAGGTTGTCGAATGAGAACGATGACTTACCTCGTTCAGAAGCGGAGAGACAGGTTGTTGTCTACGGGGAGGTGCCGGAGAAACGAGGGGAGCTTGCGAACAAGTGAACACGGTAACCCTTGGAACCGAAGATGGCGACTGTAGTATCTGAGAGCTCGAGAAGGTGGTGACTGAGTCACAACCAGAGATGGCGCACGCGGTGCCCAGACGGCGAGGTGCCTGAGAGCCGCCAATTGACAACGACAGCTAGCTTGCGAACTGGTGAATTTTGGGTTCTCTCAATTTGGGGTAGCTAGCTTCCTGAAGATGACGATTTGGGCTCTGAATTTGGGGCTCTCTGAAATGAATTTGGGGTAGCTAGCTTCGTGGACGTCGAAATGAATTTGAAACTCTAACCTTTCAATTAATTTCATATTGCGCTCCTTTTTTTCGATCATTTCCCGCTATACCCTTTATATCCCAGATCTATCATACGAGCATTTTTGTACAATGGTGGAGGTAGCTTCAAATAGCCCGGATATTTAAGGCCGACCACACGCCCGGGCAATTTTAACCACATAATATCCCGGATATTTTATGTGCATGACTTTTGATAATTGTTACAAGTAATCCTCACTGTCTAATAGCCCAGGCGTGTATCTATATCCGGCCTGTATTCTCCTGACAATAAAAGAAAATATGTTTGAAGCATATTATAACCCGTATTTTTGACATCCGGGCTATTATGTAGCGGGTTATATTTGCATTTTTCTACCAGTGTGTATTGCAGGCTTCCTGTGAGCGGTTGTTGACTTGTCTTGTTTTGATGACGTTGTGGAAATATGATCGATAACTGATGGCTCGTCTGAGTCCACAATCTAAGATGTCCGCTAGTGATCCCAGAGCTCTCTGTGTGCGTCGTCTTTTTGACCGATCGATTCGTTTGTCTTGTGGCCTTGTGGTATACAGTGTAGAATAGCTTATACATTTTCATTTACAATTTCATTTATGTCATTTGCTTCTGTAATTTTCTTTATGTGATTTGATTCTGTCATTTGCTTCTGATTGTACATGATGGTTAGTCCATCTACCGGCTTGTACGGTCTCGCGGTTTCTATAGGCTTGTCTAGATAATCGAATTGCTTTTCTGAAAAAATAAAAAAATAAAAGAAATGAAATGGTTGTTTTTTCTTAAAATAAGTATTGTTCCCATGTTCAAAATTCTTATCCTTACCCTTATTTTTCTTTTTCTTTTTCCTATTCTTAGCATTCCCCTTAGTAAATAGCACATCATGGTTAGGACCAAATTTGTCAGACTTTTCATCTTTAACCTTAAACACCTTAATGATCTCATTTTTTTAGTAATGGCTTCAACTATCCTTCTTAGTCAACGATTCATTACTAAACTAAATAACATATTTAAAAGTACATATCAAATTGGGAAGATGAAGGATTAAGGCGAATAACATCTTGGCGAGTGTCACCAATTTTATCATCACATCTTTCAAGCTTGTGTGTCATACTAAAAAATATATCTTGATTTTTATCTAATTAAAGACACAGAAATATTCATCTTGAAAGTAAATATGCAACATAACAAAGATGTTCTATTAAGGTTTTAACCTGATAAATTTCTTGTAATGTCTTCCACAAAAACATGGAAGTATCGCAATTATAACTACCTATACGTCGAACAATCTTATCAAAAATATGAATCATGATATAACTATGAGAAATGAGATGAAGATCCTTTTAGTAGTAGTCATATCCTTTGAGAAATAATTGATGAAAACCTTCCAACATTTCTCCAACATTAGGATAGCCTTCATCCTAATTAAGGAGAAATGTTGATTGAGCACTAATGCATTTAAGATCAAGGCACATCAAAAGAAGTGAACAAATCAATGGATAATTGGTAATGCTGATTGAGCACTCAAACCTTATAGTGACAAAGCTAAGATCGAGTTTGAATCTTGAAAATCGCAAGCAGAAGCAAGCAAACAGCACACAAAAGGGAGTGATGAGGAACCCTGGAATAAAAATGAAACTGGGTCTACAAAACAAAATAATCGCCATCGGATTGGTTTGGATCCAAGCCATGTGAACTTAGATCGAATAAAACTATAACAATGAAGAGAGTTCTCAAAATCCCTAGTTCTGATGTTTTAAAAGAACTCGTATGGCTCAAGATTTGGAGCCTAAGGAGATCCAAACCCCAAAAGTTAACATAGATCTGAACCCGCAAACCTTAACCTAGCTCTGATGCCACTTTGAAGCTAAGATAACCAAAGAACATAACAAAGAACTTGTATACTGATATCAAAAGAAAAACGTTATAGCAAACTCCATTCGACGTACACCAAAAGCAAGAGCAAATGAAAGTTGACTTAGACATGGCTTTGCTTCAATTAGGACACTAGTCACCAAAGATAGAATTGAAGGACAATCTTAACTTCGAATATCTCATCTCGTAGCTCTATGGTTCTTTAATTTAGATGAAGGAAAGCTCCACATACAGTATTAGCGACAAAATCTTAGCATTTCTCAAAAGAAAATAAAGAAGCCAATCACTACTATAATATTGCAGTTAGACATATATGTTAAATTTGTCTATTACATTGGTAATTTTTTTTTTGATGTCTAAAACAGTATAGATGATGGTTAAATATTTGAACAGATGTGAAAATGTAAGTTCTAAAAACTCCAAAATGCGTGTTATAAGGGAAAAAGGCGGGATCCAAACACTTAGAAAACAATTTGGTGCCCGGGCTTCTAAATTTTTGGAGGTAATGTTAACACTTTCAAAAATTAGACTTTCCCGTTTCCTTTTTCCATTAACTTTTAACATTAACGAAAAAAATTGACCCTTTCTCTCACTTTCCTAAATTTTATAACACAAAATATTTCTATCTTCTCTTCTCTCCCCTCAAGACCCCTCAGTCTACCTCTCTCTCCCCTCTCATTCAATCAGCTCCAGATCCAACTCATCTTCCTTCCACTCTCTCCAGATCCCAGCTTCTGCTTGCTAGCTCCGGCGACCGTCATTCAGTGCTGCACCTTCCTTCTCCAGTCATCATCTCTCAAAAGAATCACGAAAATGAATGGGAGTTAAAACCCTAAATCGCCGACAAGGCCGGTATCCGACATTCCGACCTATTTGTTTGGTTTCATTTGTTTTCCATCTTCATTATGCTTTGGTTTCTTGTTTATTTTCATATTCAATCTGCTCTAAGGCTCTAACCCTTGGTCTACCTCTCTCCAGATCTGAGCCATGTACTAGACCCCCAACTTATCTTCTCATCTCTCCAGATCCAATCTTCCGCTATCTAGCTCCGGCGACCGTCGTTCAGTTCTGCCTTTCTCCTCTGACCATCATCTCTCAAAAGAACCATCGTTCAATGCCACTACTTACACTGGAGGTAATCAGTTTATCATTTATCAAGCTTGGATCCCTCAAATCCCTGGGCTGAATTGGCTTAACCTTTGGTATTCATAATTTTCTAAATTCGAAACCCTAAATCTGCGTTTATTTTACCTTTTATTTTCTTTGATTTTGATGTGTTCATGTGGGTTTTGATTTGGACGGTGATTTAAGGAAAAATGGATGATACTGAGAAGTGTTTTAGAAGAATTCGAGTGCATTGATGTACTATCCTTGAAGGATTGAATTGACGCACATTGCTACTTTGCTATTGAATAAAGTGCTTGTAATGTCCTATATGAACTTATTAAGTGAACTTCGTTTGCTCCATGAATTGCAGAAGCACATTCGCCTGGTATTCTACTCAAAGTACCTATCCCATTTTAGAACATTCTTCCAAACTTTCCCCATCCAAACACTGAAGGCCACGCCCAATGCGTGAACACCCACCTTATCCCTTTTTCCCAAAGGGAGTAGCTTGACCTAACCCTATTTCCCATCATCTTCCAAAGTATGGATTCCCAGCATCCAATATAACAATGCTTTTCAAAACAATCCCCTTTTCTCTAAGTGTGCCTTACAATTAACAGTTTATCCCCATGTCTTGTAGCATATGTTTGCTTTGCCATGTTGATCTTGGCAATGCTATGATAAGATGGAGACCCAAATTCTAGCAAGAACACAACTTGACTGCATAGTCAATATCCGTTTGGGTGATGTACTGTTGTCTTCTTGCTGCATGCATTTATGGTCAAAGGAAATGAGATATCCAAATATAACAATTTATTTCCTTGTCTTGCTTGCTTGTAGTTTGACTGTAGGTCACATGGACAAAGTACTACTTTCCCTATCATTTGGATGCTCCTCCAAGGCGTGGTATGATAATGGTAATGGTATTCAGTTACCACTGTGCATCTCTCTTCTTCCTTTATTTTTATTTTTATTTTTTATTACTTTCCTTGAAAAATATGTAAGGGTATTAGTACAAAAACTATATCTGCATAAAATAAAATAAAAAATATGGTACTCATCTAATAAGATGAAGATTTCTGCCTTGGAAGGGATTTTAATTTGAGCATAGTTAAGAGTTAGTTTGGTGGGATGTACCGATTGCTTATAATTTTTCCCAGATGATTAGAAATGTAATAATCACTTCTCCCCATGGTGTGAATCCTGTTGTTAAGAGTGCTTAAGTTTAGCAATAAGACATTTGCTTGATGAATCAACCTAGAAATTACTTTGAAAATAATTGTAGCCAAGTATGATGAACTCTAAGGGTATTAGTACAAAAATTTTATCCTCAGAAGAAGACGAGGGTTAGTGGCTGGTCTATATCATCTTACTGTATGTTTTTTATTAAATAGACAATAGGAGACTGATAATAGTGACATACAAAGAAAGAGAGTTAAGAGACCATGGATGAATGCCGAATCTCGGATAATATAGTGTGATTTAACCTTGTGGACAGATGCTTTTTACCATCACATTATTTGAGTCATCTCAAGTGAGCTTTAGTTAGATGTGGAGTGCAATTTTATCCCAAGCCAAATCATGTAAGGAGATATCTTTTCCATCACATTATTTTACTCTGCAAAGTAGTGGCGGGGTCATGGACAAAGATGTTGTTTCCCTTGAAATGATGCTGGTTATTAAAAATCATAAAACCAAACAACTGTGTTAGAGTCCCCAGCCCCGATGCATTCTACCAGGAATTAAATATCGGGTCTTGCTCGATCTATGTTAGGTTATGTGCAATGAGAATCATCTATTCTTGATTCTGAGAGGTTGAGGTTGAACTGATAATCTAATACACTTGATTCTGAAAGCGACGACTGCTAGTTGATAGGTTCACCACAAGTGTAACCATGGATTTTGCCCTATGAAAAAGGCAAAGGAAAAGGAAAAGGATAATCATCAAATATTTTCTTTTCTGGTTGTTTGAATCTTCTTGTACGACTTTATCTGAACTTTAATCTCAAGTTTCACACTCGATGCTTGTAGAGGAATAGGGAAAAAAACTTTTTGGACCGAAATCAATACTTTATGTAAAAATGAGCAAATCCAACTAATCGCACTAGCAGAAACGAAATCGGAATCCATTTCGGACGACAAACTTTGGAAATACGCGAGCTTAGACGAGGCTATCTGGCCGCCTGCTTCAGGGCGATCGGGTGGGCTAGGTATATTATGGAAATCCCACCAGTTATCAAATGAAACCATTTCGGTTGAATTCCATTTACCTCGAATTATAGGACTACGTTATGAAAATATAAATAATAGTTTTAAATCTCTCCTTCTATTTGTATACGCACCTCCTGCCCCTCGGGAGAAAGACTTTTTCCGGAGATCACTAACTTCAATTGTTATGAACTCCAGCCTCCCTTGCATTGTGATAGGTGATTTAAATGAAATCTTATGTAGAGAGGACAAGGCGGGAGGTGCTGATTCTCATTCCTCCCGGTTCACAAGACTCCTACAATTCAAAAACGATTGCTCTCTTATGGATATCCCTACTTTCGGGAATTCCTTCACATGGAGAAAGACTTCGGACGGAGAGTACAATATCGATGAAAAACTGGACCGGGTCTTTGTTCATCACCAAATTATTCAAAAATTCCCTAACATCATTACTCATAACGGGGCTTTCTCATCATCAGATCACTGCCCCATATCATTTACTCTCGACAATAGTGCTATCTTCAAACCGCCTCCTTTCAAGTTTGAGAACGCCTGGCTTCAACGCAAGGATTTTCGTAACATTGTCAACCAATCTTGGTGAGCTTCCTGCTCTGGATCCCATATGTTTCAACTTATCATTAAACAAAAAATTCTAAAAAAGAAAGCAAAAGAATGGAAAAGGCACACCTTCGGTAACATCTTCTAGTAGTTGAAGGAAGTAGAGAAGAACTACTAGCTATTCAGTCTACCGTTGATGGAAATAACACACACAGAATCGTGAGTAAAGAAAATTGCCTCATAAGGAAAAAAGAAAAGCTTCTCCTTTTTCAAAAAATCTTCAGGAATCAAAGGGCAAAAACAAAACATCTCAAGCTTTCAGACTCTAACAATGCGTATTTTCACCGTGTTGCTTCGGGTAGAAGACATAGAAAACAAATTCGTAACATTACCACCGCGACAGGAACACTAATGATGGGAGAGGAGAATGTAAGAAATGAAATAAAAATCAATTTTGAGAAAAGATTTAGAAACGAGCCTATAAATGACAGACTTTTAAATGAAATGTTGAATCTAATTCACCCTTCAATCACTACCGAGGAAAATGAATTTCTTATTCGACACCCTTCTAATTACAAAATAAAATCGATTGTTTTTAGCCTGGGAAAGAATAAATCTCCTGGTCCTGATGGATTTACCTCTGAATTTTATAAGAAATATTGGGATATTGTTGGTGTGTCCATCATTAAAGTTGTCAAGGGTTTATTCCATTATGGGAAGATGCTAAAACAAATTAACCAAACATTTATATCACTTCTGCCAAAGAGAGACAACCCCACCACTACTAGCCACTATCGTTCAATCAGTTTATGCTCAAATATATAAAAAATCATATCTAAAATTCTAAGAGAAAGAATAAAAAAATTATCAGAAATTAATTCATCCTTTACAGGGGGATTTTGTGTCAGACAGAGCCATTCAAGATAATGTGCTTATTGCATACGAAATCTTCCACTCCTTCCAGTCGCGCTCGGGGCATGAAGGTTGGCTGGCAATAAAGTTAGATATGGAGAAAGCATATGACAGGGTTGATTGGAACTTCACGAGAAAGATCCTAGAAAAAATTTGGATTCCACCATACGCTCATTTCTTGGGTCATGAAGTGTGTTACAACCGTCTCGTTCTCAGTCCTAGTTAATAATGGACCTACATATATGTTCCTCCCCACTCGTGGTCATCGTCAGGGGGATCCCCTATCTCCATTTCTATTCATTTTGGGAGCAGAAATATTAGCCCAGAAACTATCAATAGAAACAAATATGGATCGTAGTCCAATTGGATTTACATTTCGTAGAAACGGCCCTATGGTTCCTTTCCTTTCCTTTGTTAACGACATTACCATTTTCACTAAAGGCAGTGTTGAAGCAGGACAAAAAGTCAAATCCATAATTGACACTTATTGTAAAGTTTCGGGACAAAAAGTTAATTACCATAAATCAAGCTTCCAAGCCACTAAAGGTATTCCTAACTCGAGGATTTTGGAGCTTAGAAATTGTTTGGAAATAACAAGTGATAATTCGTTGGAGAAATACCTTGGCTGTCCAATTATTAATGGCAGAGTTAACAAACACACATTTGAGGACATTATCTGTAAGACCAAAGAACAACTAAGCAAATGGCGTCCTAATGCGCTATCACGCCAGGGTCGAGCAGTCCTAATCAATACCAACCTTTCTGCTAAACCTCTGTACACAATGCAGAGCTTTATACTACCCGCCTCAATTCACATGGAACTTGATCAGATCAATAGGCAATACTTCTGGAATAAAGATCTTCAACGCCAGCCTTTTATCAGGTGGGATAAGATCTGTAGACCAAAAATGTGTGGAGGATTAGAGACTAGGAAATCTAAAGAGATGAATGAAGCTCTTCAAATGAAACTAATATGGAAAATTCTGGTTGAACCAGATAATGCTTGGGTAAGATTAATTAAATATAAGTACTTACACTCTGCTAACATCCTGGAATACAAGAAAACTGGGAACTCATCCTGGCAATGGGCCAAGCTCAGTACCCTTATTAATAAGTTCAAAACGAGTCTTATTTGGTCAGTAGAAAATGAGAAGACACAAATTTTGGACAGATAAATGGATATCTACCTCGTCCCTATGGTCTAGGGATGATTGCCCACAAATTGGCAATATAGAGGAAACCGTCAGTGACTACATCCTGGGAGGTAGATGGTGGAAGAAAAAACTACACAATGTACTACCGGCTAGCATAGTGCAAGAAATCTTGGACATCCCCCTTCCTGTGTCTCCTTTTGAGGATCTCCTTTACTGGTGGCCGGATAGGGAGGGTTGGTTCACCACTTTAAGTGCATACAAATTGATTACAGCCCAATCATCGCTACACTCAGACGAAAATGCCTGGATATGGAAATTGAATGTCCCGCCGAAGATCAAAAACTTTCTTTGGAAACTTTGCTAGAGTGGTCTCCCAACTACTTCCAGGTTAGCCCAGCGGGGGTCTCCTGTGCCTCCCACATGCAGTGTGTGCAATTGTGTGGCCGAGGATGAGGTTCACTTGCTGTTTGAATGTGGTTATATGCGTTCCCTACTTAACTTCCCTCCTCTCACAAACTCGACAATATCCAGTATGATTATCTCTCGCGAGGCATACGACCTATCTTTTTGGTCATTGGGAACAACCTCACCCCCGCTGCCAAGGCGGAGCTTGCTTTCGTTTAGTGGTTTGTATGGTACTCTCGGAACCAACTTGTTTTTCAACAAGTTCCCTTTCCGCATAAAGATACTCTAGTTCACATTGTTAACGCTCATAGGGACAATTGGAGTAAAACATTTCAGATTGATGAGTGTCTAGATGAGGTATCCCCCTCACATACACAAAAAACAAACCACCCGAAGGACAAAAATAAGGTTGTAAAGACCAATGGCGTAAACCACCAACTGTCACTTTCAAACTAAATTTCGATGGCTCCACGCTAACAAACTCATTAAGCTCGGCGGGTGTCGTTATCAGGGACTGAGAGGGCATGCCAATTAGCATATGCTACAGTAAACTGGGGAAACAAAGCCCCTTAAAAGCGGAAGTCCTCGCTCTAAAACAGGGAATCCAAAATGCTATCCAATTCAGTATCGACAAAATCCACATCGAAGGAGATTCTAGTATAATTATTAATCACTTACTTGAAACATCGAAATGTCCTTGAGAGATCGAACTGATTATGTGAGATGTTAAAAGCCTTTTATCGACTTTGAACGAAGTGTCTTTCTCTCATATTCCCTGCTTGGGCAATAAAGTGGTGGATAAGGTTGCACCTCTTTGCCACTCTGCTCGGGGAGTCGATATTCACAACAATCTTGGTCTTTTAGACATCATCCATAAGGATGTTGTCGGGTAGAGCTCGCTCTCTTGAATTCTTTCCTAATCAAAGAAAAATATACTATTAGGCCTAGGATTTCCGAAAATTAACATACACACTAGACAATGACAATTCATTTTCGATTGTTGTTTACTATTCACGTATATTTTTGAAGATTATAAAAAAAATTATATAAAATATCAATTTTTTTTAATTCAATTTTATTTTATAATTCTTACTTATTAATAATATTAAAATGATTTAAAAAATTAGTAAAGAACAGGTATTTTATATAATTTTTTTTATTAATTTGAAAAGGTGCTAATATAGTTCCCACGCCATGTCGTGATTTAAAAAAATTAATAATAAAATAAAATTATGTTATACAATTGAATAAAATATTAATTTAATATTTTAAAATAAACTTTTAAGAACAAACACATAAGATAAGGGTATAATAGGAATTTTTTTCTAAATAGCCAAAATTCTAAAAGTTATTAGCGAAATAGCCATGATTTGAAGGAATTTAGAGAAATAGTCAAAACAGGGTAAAGTCGTTGTTATAAACAGCGACTTACCTCTATTTTGTGTTTTTTTTAATTTTAGGTTAAAAGAAATTGGTTTTATTTGAAAACTTTAAAAAAATATTGGGAGAGTAGCTGTCTTTTTTATTTTTTTTCAAAACCTTGAAGGTCGAACAGCCATGGACGGGTTGAAGGTCGAACAACCAAATTGAAAGAAATAGCCATGGATCATTCCTCATCAGCCAATGAGGGTTGCTCAACGGGCGGGGCCCGAACAGTACCGAATCGACTCAAACCGGTCGAGCCGAAACTGACGGCCTGATTTTTTGGGAGGGGCAGCCCAAAGCCCGAACTAAAGACTGAATATTCGGTTACGTTTTTTTTGGTTTTTGGCCTTAAAAAACCGAAATGCCCCTGCACTGTGTATATGTCCGAAAAAAACCCTTGCAACAATCACAAATTGGTTTACAAATATGAAATTACAACTATAATAGAACAAATTGGTTTTCAAATCTGAAAGTTCTCATAAACCCTAAACTTCTAAAAGCCTCACAACAATCACAAATTGGTTTAAAAATCTGAAATTACAACTATAATTGAACAAAACTATTGATAATAGAAGTAGATTAACACAAAGAAAATGTTAAATTTTGCCAGAAATCGAACCATACATTGTTAGACTACTTGACTTCTACAATCGTGGTTGGTGCTGCTTCGTGACTGAGGTCGTAAGGACTGAGGCGGTTGCGTGCGAGAGAGGGAGGCAACTGGCAAGGCAACGCCGGTTAGGTGTTGCTGGAGAGGGAGGCGGCTAGGAGAGAGGGAGGCAGCGATGGGAAAACTGAGCGAGGGAGGAGCAATGCGTTGTTGGGCTGATGTTTGAAAGAGAAAGGTTCACGGGTCTCGGGGTCTTCTGGCCGTTTGACTTCCAACTAAAGCAGGAAAGTAAGTAGGGCTTTTTAAAAAAACCGGTTTTCTCTGGCTGAAACCGAAAATTTTGGTTCGGTTACGGTTATCGGCCCGAAACCGAATTTCATATTTTGAAGGACCGAAGACCGAACCATTACGGATTGAGATCCTCTCCTTATTAAAATCTTCCTAATATCTTCCTAAGGAATTGATCTCCACCGTTAGATTAAATCGATGGCTATGATTAGATCTCCTTAAATTAATTAAGGATTAATTTATAAACATTCAAATTATTTGCAATCTGGAGGAAGTTCTTTTTTTTTGAGCAAAATCTGGATGATCGGTTCGTGTGAACTGTGGAGTCCTCATCCAAGAACAGAGAGCAACTGGAAAAAATTAAAGTATGCAAAAGAGTGTGAGATCAATTTCGTACTTTTTGTGAAGAAGCAAAATAATTTTCATTGAACTCCATAATAGAATTGAGAGCGTCCAATTACTCGTACAAAGCCCTGAATTGGACTGAATTGAGAGCGTCGATGAACCAACTACCCTCCGACTTGGCCTCCTTGAACAAATACTCGTTCAAATTCGGCTTCAAATTGACAGGAAACAGGGAGATCTTGAGCCTGGCGGGCTTTAGAGAGATCCGATTAAGGATATCGTCCTCAGACATCAAGTGCTCGAGGTCTTCATCGTTTGTCACAGAGATTAGCGCATCGAGCTCCTCACCTGTAAGCTGGTACTTGAAGCAGATCTCATTGGGGAGAGCACCACAGATGGAGGAGAGCTTGACCAGTAGCCAGACTGCCAGAGTAGGGCGGAGAAATTGGTGTTGCGCTTCACGGGGAGGATCCTGGTATACTGGTGATTGCACTTCCCTTGTTCCTTCACCGACGACGGTTGGCGATGCACGACTCGGAATCCTCTCACCTCTCTCCTTTGGTTTCTCTGAATTGTTCACCGCTCGATAACCCCATCAAATTATTTATTTGGGTTTATTTAGGTAGAATTAATCACAACCATTGGTTTATTTAAACGGCTAAGATTATATTAGGTACTTATTAGGAGAACTTTTATGAGGAGAGGATCCACATTCTTCTTATAGAGTATACGGGTATGTTAGGTTGACAAGGGTAGTTTGGTAAACCTTGCTTGTAAACAACCCTTATAAATAGGCCAACTCTGTTCATTTAGTGTGTGAGAAAATAATAAAGAAAATTTTGTTACAGAAGCCATCTCTCTCTCCAATTCCTTATTTCTTCCCTTTTGTTCATGTGTTGATCTTAAATCTTTGATCTTCAGATTGAAGATCTTTTCATGGTATCAGAGCTGACGGTGGAACAATCCAAGGAGATCAGCAGAGCTAGAAGCAGAAGATCGAAGAACAAAAAGCAATAGACGATGGGAGATTTTAAGGAATTGCGAAATCGAGTTCTTAGAGAAATCGGACACGGGTGCAGCGACTTGAATGATCCGTTAGGATTATCCAATTCAGATCATCCTGGACCTCAACTAGTTGCAAACGTCTTGAATGGATCCAATTTTTTGAGTCGGAGCAAAGGAGTGAAAATGGCGTTGGGAGCGAAATTTAAGATCACCTTCATTGATGGAAGCTCGAGGTCGGAAGATGTGCAGCCGGGAGACATACCAAGGTGGAAGAGGTGCGATAACATGATCTGATGTTGTATCTTTAACTCCATGGCTTTAGTGATCTCGGAAGGCTTCATATATGCTGAATCAACACGAAAACTATGGGAAGAACTGGAAGACAGGTATGCACAGACAAACGACCCTCTCTTGTACTAGTTGAAAAAGAAATTGAGCAACATCGATCAAGGAAATCTAACTATACATGAGTATTTTGGTAAACAAAAAAAGAATTTGGGATTAGATTCTCAATTTGGAAGGAGCTCCTAAGTGTACTTGTGGAGCTCATAACAAATGCACTTGTGTAGTCAGCAAGAAGATGCTAGAAATTGATAATCACAACAAGCTGTTGCAGTTCCTAATGGGGATAAATGACACTTTTGATGGTGTGAGGAACCAGATTCTTGCAACGGATCCGATGCCAACTATCAACATAGCATACTATCTTGTGCAACAAGTTGATGATGCAGGAGGAGAGGTCAATGGAAGCTTGAGTACTTCACAGGATAGCAATGCTTTTGCTGTTAAGAAATCTGCAAATGGAAAGAAGAATTCCAAGAAAGACAAGGCTGGCAAATTATTCACTCACCGTGGGATGAAAGGACACACCGTCAATGGTTGTTTTAAGATAATTGGGTATCTAGACTGGTTCAAGGATCCCAAAGGCAAGAAACAGATGAGGTTGGTGGCTGATGTTACAGAGATGATGGATTCTCCCTTGGATGATGATGCTTCAGGAAAAGAACAGCTAGATATGGCAATGTTCAATGTTGTATGCCAAGAAGTGCTCAAAGCAATAAAAGGGAAAGCTCCGTTACAATTTGCTTTGACTAACAATGCACGTATCATTTCTGCTATGAATTCTTGTAGAAATTGCAATGATAATAATGTGTCATGGATTGTGGATTCGGGTGCATCCGATCATATGACATTCAATGATAATCCTATGTGTGCAAGGAAGAGATTGGTTAAGTTTATATCTGTGTGTCTTCCTTATAGTTCTATTAAGAAAGTTCATGAAGTAGGAAATATTAAATTGTCGTCGGGCTTATTGCTGCAAGATGTCTTCTTTGTGTCTGAGTTCAAAGCTAATCTGTTATCAGTTGGGAAACTCATTGATATCACGGGAGTTGATGTGATTTTTAAGAGGGATAAATGTGTGTTTCAAGACCCTGAAAATGGTAGGATCTTGTTGACTGCTGGATGGATCCCAAGACAGCTGTATTGAGTATACCTTCAACTGCAGGCCAACCTAGATGGTCCTTGCATTCACAATGCAGATTCTCAGAAGTTTTCCTTGCAGAATAAAGATTGTAATAAGTCTAGTTCTATCAAGACAGTTCATGATAGACTAGGACATTTATCTTTTTCAAAATTGAAGACGTGCTTGGACACAAAATTCCTGATAGTAGTGATGTTTTTTTATGAAGCATGTATATTGGCTAAGCACCATTCTATTCCTTTCACTCCTAGTACATCTATTGCAAGTTCTAAGTTGGAGTTATTGCACATTGATTTGTGGGGGGCCCTATAAGGTACCCAACACAACTAGTGCAAGGTATTTTGTGACTATCTTAGATGATTTCAGCCGAGGTGTTTGGACTCATTTGGTGAAAGATAAAGATCAGGTCTATAAAGTTGTGTGTGATTTTATTCGAATGGTGGAGAAGCAGTTCAGTGTTAGTGTGAAGATCATCAGAAGTGATTATGGGATTAAACTTCGCAAGTGCAAAGAATTTCTTGGAAACCTAGCATGTATCCTCAAGGCTCTAGCAGTCTCTAGCATCGACATTTGCTAGAGACTGCTAGAGCCTTGAGGATACATGCTAGTTTTCGAATACAGTTTTAAGGTGATTCTATATTAGTTGCAGCCAACTTAATCAATTTGATGCCTTCGTCCATCTTGAATTGGTCAACACTCTTTGAAAAACTCCCTAATAAGGTACCTGATTACAATGCTTTAAGGGTTTTTGGTTGCTTGTGCTATGCTCTCATCAAGGGTCCCAAGGAGGATAAATTTGCCTCTAAAGCCAGTAAATGTATCTTCATGGGTTACCCTTTTGGTCAAAAAGCCTATAGGTTGTATGACTTAGCTGAGAAAAGAATGTTTATTAGCAGAGATTTCCTTTTCTATGAGACATTTTTCCCTTTGTTGTACTCCTAATCCACTGGCCTACTTCCCCTACTACCTTACCACTTCTAAACCCAACCCTTGACTTTCTTGATGCCACACCAAGTCCTCCTATTACCTTTTCACCAACACCCATAACTACACTTGATGCATCAATTGCACCAAACTCTTCGTCTATTAACACTCCACCATCCATAAATCAACTCGTTGCTTCTGAGTCATCATCCACAGCATCATCAGTTTCTCAACCTATCCTCCCATCACCACCACCTTTTGTCTCTAGAAGGACCATAAGACAAACCCAATTTCCCAAACACCTTCAAGACTTCATGTGTCCAACTGCAAATTCCTCCAAATCAGATTCCTTTATGGTCACCAGTTTTGATGATCCCACCTTTTATTCCTCAGAGTATGTGGCTTCTTTGGCACATTGTTCTTAACCTCAAGGAGCCTTTAACCTATAACCAAGAAAAGGGTGATCCTAAATGAATTGAGGCAATGCAGAAGGAGCTTCAAGCTCTTGATGAAAATGAAACATGGTCTCTCACACCTCTTCTAACTGGCAAATCAGCTATTGGATGCAAGTGGGTATACAAGATCAAGTTCAGGCCCGATGGTAGTGTTGAAAGGTTCAAGGCTGGACTTGTAGCTAAAGGCTACAATCAAATCAAGGGCAAGAACGTACTTCAAACACACATTTTCGCATGTAGTGAAATTCACCACTGTTCGTTATTGATGGCTTTAGCTACTCTAAAACAGTGGCCTATTCAGCAACTCGACATAAATAATTCTTTCCTCCATGGGTTCAGTAATGAAGAAGTGTATATGCAAGTCCCTCCCGACTACGACCGAGTTGTCCCTGGTCAAGTTTGCAAGCTCAAAAGGAGTCTATACGGGTAAACAAGCGTCAAGGCATTGGAATATAAAGCTCTTCAAATTCCAGATAAGCAAAGGGTTTGTCAAATCTTACTTCGATCATTCTCTGTTCACCAAACGGATTCCTGAAGGATTGATGGTTGTGTTGGTATACGTAGATGATTTGCTTATCACAGGAGATAGCAATATTGAGATTGACTCTCTGAAAGCTGATTTGCACACAATATGCATTCACAATCAAGGATTGATCTCGGTGAGTTTCGATATTTCTTGGGGCTTGAGGTCTCTCGTACTGCGCAATGAACTCTTCTCAATCAACGGAAATACGTTTTGGATATTTTGCAAGACACCAAAATGGAGGATTGCAAGCCATCACCATTTCCGTTACCATGAGGTTTAAAGCTCTCGATTGATGAAGGTGCTCATATGGATGATCCTAAACAATACAGGAGGTTAGTTGGTCGCTTATTGTATTTGAATATGACCCGGCCAGACATTTCATACGATGTCCAGCATCTCAACCAATTCATGACATACTACTCCAAGAATCCCTCATTGGCAAGCGACTATGCATGTAGTTCGTTACTTAAAGGGTTCGTTCAATTTGGGGTTGTTGTATCCCACAGACAATCACATCGGTCTCACAGGATTTTGTGATTCAGATTGGGGAACTGCTTCTTCACTGGACGATCTCTTACATGCTTTTGCATCTTCCTGGGTAATGCTCTAATCTCATGGAAGACGAAAAAACAAACGACAGTCTCTAAATCCTCCGTAGAGGAAGTGTACATGGGCCTATTGAAGACTGCAAGCGAGTTGATTTGGTTGGACTCGGTTCTTGAGGACCTGCAATGTGTTGTTCAAAAACCGATTCCTTTGTTTAGTGATAACAAGGCGGCTATTCATATAGTTGAAAATCCCGTTTTTCACGAATGAACAAAGCACTTGCCGTTGGACTGCCATTATGTTCGTGAGAGATTGCAAGAAGGTTTCCTGGTTCTAACCCATATTAGATCTCGTCTTCAGCTCGCAGACATCTTGACCAAACCTCTTGGAGAAGATTAGCATCATCTCCTAGCTTCCAAGCTTGGCTTAATGTCTTCCCCTAGCTCAGCTTGAGGAGGGGATATAGAGTATACGGGTATGTTAGGTTGACAAGGGTAGTTTGGTAAACCTTGCTTGTAAAAAGCCCTTATAAATAGCCCAACTTTGTATATTCAGGCCCGTGCCAAGAGGTGGTTCAAGTGGATCAGCTGAACAGGGCCCCCAAATTTTAAGGGGCCCAATAACGTTTTAATTTTAGTTTAAAAAAAACAAAGGATGTCAATGAAACATATTACCAACATTGCCCACTGGCTTGCTGCGCTACAGAATTAATATTACGTGCTTTGCCTTATTGTCCAGCGTTCGAACCTCAATATAGCATCATCACATATCTTCTTTTTTTTTTTGTATAATTTGCTTCTTTTCTTTTTTCTTTCATAAAATCATAAGCAATACGTATAGTAATATTCTTAATGTAATTTGTTTCATTTTAACTTATTAAGAGGCCATTTTTCAAGGAATTTCCACCTTTTAATTTATTTTTTCAATCATTAAAAAATATTATTCTCTTTCTCTTTAAAAAAAAACATACAAAGCCCGTTGTTTAGAAAAATTAGTGGACTTTCCCCTAAAATAATAATAATAAAAAATTAGTGAACTTGTTATGAAAGTCATATAAAAAATTTAAGAAAATCATATTTTTATCGTGTTTAAAGAATCATTCACAACCATTTTATATTTAAAAGAATGTTCAAAGCCTTCAAATTTTTACCTTATTCCTATTTTGATTAATTTAATGTTCATAAAGTTGATTTTGGATTACAATCGATCCTTGATATTTTGATATCTTTTTATGCATTTTGTAAATATAAATAGGATCATTGTTGATTTTTTTAAAATAAAAACATAATTATATATTTTTTATAATAGCAAAACAATTTACATATAATGCAACTTATAAAAAAGATAAGATCATTAACACAATATATAAAGGGGCTTTTGCAAAACTAACCCAAAAATCCGGTTGGATTGCGGGGCGTAATCCCCCCAAAAAAAAATGCAAAGTAACCCTCCTTTACCCGGTTTCTCACGGGCTGCAGTCGGTCGGAGAGAGAAAAGCGCGCAAAAGTGAGAGAGGAAGGGAAGGATGAGGTGTTCGATGGAGCAGGGAAGACGCCGTCGTCGGAGGCGAGGTTCGCGGCTCTAAGCGACAGGCCTCCGGGCTCGAAGGGAGGTCTTGAGCGCAGTCATCTTGGTCCTTCTTCCTCCCATTCGTCTCCAATGGCGGCCCCAAACCCGGATACCATTGTTGCGGTCGATCCTGTCGCTAGGAAATTTCTCCAGATCTGGCAGATTTCGAGGCCAGTGGTGCACGACTCCGACGAAATTGAAGGCAATTTTGATAAGGTCGATAGAGGCAGCTATGAGTCGAAGGCAGTTGCTGATCATATTTATTTTACATGGGACTCATCATATGGTTCCATCTTTCCTTGTAACTTCGTTACTCTATCTATATATTTACCTCTTCAAAAAGTGCTTCTTTGTGTCAAGTATGATGCATCTGGAGATGCTTATGCTCCAGCTTATTAATTCAGTATGTAGTTAGCGCATTTTGTACTTATGGGAAATTCGAACATGTCAGCCAATGACGATGTACATGACATGTAACGCTATTAACATGACAGATAATCTCTGATCATTGATCTTCATATTGAAGATCTTTTCACTTCTCATCATTTTTTACAGGAGAAAATCAATTTCCAGCAGTACGTTGTAGCTTGCAATTTGAGCTACTCTCTCAAGAATTAAACTATATACTCCATCCGTTTCAAAATAGATGGTCTTTTGATTTTTGGCACGCTTTTTAAGAAGCAAAAAACTCAATAAAATATTATTTTTTAATTAAAATTTTTATACTATTTGATACTTATTACTAATAAGTATCTAATTATATAAAAAAAATTAATTAAAAAATAATATTTCATAGAGTTTTTCGCTTATTAAAAAGCGTAGTGACAAGTAAAAAACCATGTATTTTGAAACGAATGGAGTATAAATGAATCCCATAAAAAAGTATACACTTAACTGTAAAAATAAACAAATTAAATAATTATATAAAAAAATATATGAATTTCATTGCATAAATTCAACATTGATCGGTATAATCAAGCACCAACGGTCCAACACTAATGATCGAGAAGTACTCTCCCAATTCAAAGCTCGAAAACAGCAAATTAATTAAGGAACAGATGAAATAATCAGCAAACAAACCAACAAAAAGAAGAGTTAAACATAAACAACCAAATGAATGAAGAGGATGGATCAGTTAATTAACAACGTTGCAAACCCTCCGGATTTGGCCGGCGGTGCCGGTGAGGACGCCGATGGAACCCATCCTCTGCATAGAAATACCGAAGAGCTGGAAGAAAACAGAATCGGACTCCATCACGCCAACCAGCGCCCGCGAGGCGGTGTTGTTTAGCAGAGCTGCGTCCGATGGGAATATCCCCTTGTTCGCCTTCACCGTCTTGAAGTAGTTCCCGTCGAAGGACTCCGCCGAGTTCGGGTCCATGTCCACCTCCGTGAAGAAGTTGGCCGGCTGTGGCGGCGGGCAGATGTTCTTCAGGGCCTGCGCGTAGGCTGGGTCGAGTGATGGGTCGGTGGCTCCCTGTACTCCGTTGAAGTTGTACAGCCTCCCGCTTATCACTATGCAGTGTGTTATCCCTATTGTGTGTGCCCCTGCCCAAACATAATATAAACAATTGAGGATAACTGGATAGGGATGTGATGTGAACTCGAGTAGCTCGAATTCGAATCGTAGTCGGCTTGAGCTCGTTCATTTTCTAAACAAGCCGAATATGAACACATTTTAAAACTCGGTGCAAAGCTCGGCTCGTTCGAATTCAGCTCGAATTTTATGGAATTTCTAAAATTTTCTTAAAGTTACTGTATAATGAGTAAGTAGAACTGCTTAAAGCTCGAGTCAAAATATAGACTCGTCTCGAGCTCGTTCGTATTCCAATACTCGGCTCGTTCGGCTCGAATAATATTCCTAATGTAGGATAGAATGTATCTCTGTCTCTTAAAATTTTCTTGAAAATGAAAAACACAATAAAAGAGAAAGTCAAATGTAAATATGCAGCACTCTTCCTATTTTATAGGAGGGTTTGGAATTAAATTTACATAAAAGCATGATTGATGAATGAATTTTAGAGTTAAATATGAACAAATTGCTGACAAAAATCTGCAAAAACATATGGAGCAATTAATAAACATCCAGATTAAATTAACTAATCACAAATATATATATACATTCATAAACATATGAGATTGATGTAATAAGTTACCTGAAAGAGCAACAAGATCGACGATATTGAGACCTTTACTAACAAAGCTGTTCTTGAGGGTGTTGAAGTCTGCGAATGGCGATGGCAAATTGGTGAGCGCCTCCGAAGCATTCGATACAATGCCATCCCTCCTCCCTGTTTTAACTTCCCACCAAGCAGCCGGGTTCTGCAAGTTAAAACACACATATTAATCGAACTCCAGATAGTAATTTCTCATCTTAATTGATATATGTGTGCGTGTGTGCACGTGTGCGTGTTTGTAGAGTCATTACAAGGGCAGAAACAGCGTCTCTCGCTGCTAGAGCAACAATATCTGCGCAAGAAACGACATCTGCGCAATCTTGTCCAAGCTGCGATTTGACGTCAGCGATCACATCGAATCCAGCGAGCGAAAGGTTTGGGAATGCGTCTTTCTCTGCTTGGTTTGTAGATGTCGAATCTAACAAGATTGATGCATTACATCCCTACATTTTTATTGAAATTTCGATTAATTCTTCTCGATTAATGTAATGTATTGCAAACTAATTACCATTTTCGTAGAAATAACTAAAAACTACCTCAACGAAGCAGTCGTGGAAATGAAGCCTCAGTAGCTTAGCAGCCAAGCTAGGGTTCGCTAGAACCTTTTGTGTTATGATAGTTCTTACAACATCCTCTGCGGACGAACAACTGGTGCCCCCATAGAAGTTCCATTTTAGTTCTCCGGCATAGCATGTTCCTACTAGAGCACACAATGTGAAGAGGGCGCCAAAGGCTATCACTCGAGGCGAGCTAACAACCATTTTGTTAATCTCCTAAATCACCAAATATATCAACAACTGAAAAGATTAGCGGTTGATATATTGGTAAGATTGTGTTGATTGATGGAGTTAAGACTCCAAAAATGGATTCCTTATATAGGAGGCGGGAGCTGAGGGTTGCTCTTATTGCCAACTATAAGATCGAGTTGTGTATTCGTTTATTGGTGAATGATCGATCAAGAACGTGTTGTCCAAAACTATAGGATGTTGCTCAGGAAACATTGAATTATTATTTTTCTGAATTCATGTAAAATTAATACTTATATGACTTTGAATGGATAAAATATAAGTATTATATAACAATATTACCGTAAAACGTTTTTGAGAGCATCCCACATGTAGTATAAAATTGCTCGGGAAACATTGAATGATTTTTTTTATTTGTTCCCCTATTTTCTTTATATGATTGTTTAAAAAAATGAAAATTTATATGAAAAAATAGTTTTTATGAGTACTCCAACCACATGTAGTCGAGATGCTTGGAGGAGTTGAAGGAATGGAATAAGGTGACTTTCGGAACGTGTTGGAAAAGTTGAGGAGGGTGAGGGAAAAATTGAGGGAGATGCATAAGAGAGGTATGACAGGGGATCTGGACCATCTGGTGGATAGGAGAAGGAAACTAGAGAGGGAGGAGAGGCTGATGGAAGAGGAGGGAGTTGCTATAGTTTCAAAGGGCAAAGGCCAATGAGTATAGATGGGAAGATAGAAACTAACTCCAAATACTTCCATCAAAAGGCTAGTGGGAGGCGGAAGCGTGTGAGAATATGCCTCTTATCTTGCATTTGTCTTATTTAGTTTCTTTTTCCTAAATGTTTAGCCCTTTTCTGTAAATAAGGCAATAGAAGCACATGAAGCTCACATGCCATCTGTCCTTATCAAAGGAACAATATGGCATTTCAGGGTTTTGAGACGTTTTCGAGATCTGTAATGATTGGACAATCATTCAGCCGTCATGGCCCCTTTTGGCAATCCCAAAATTGATTTCCTTTCATTTATGATGCACACTACACACTTATGTTTGAGCTTTGCTTGATTGATGATCACCTGGTTTGTATTTGATGTTGTAAGTCACCTACTCAGTAACAATTTGAGCTTAGATTGTTGAGTTTCTACATGGTATCAGAGCTGTGAGGTTTATTTCCGCTTGATAAACGATTTTCTGGGTTTGTTTCTGTTATTGCGTTCTTATATCTTTTGATGTTGTATTGGTGTGTGAGAAATCATGTTTTCTGGAACTGGAAATCAAGGATATAATCCTAGGAATACAGATGGTGAAGCTACCAACAATGGTCATCAGAGTGACCCTCTTTATCTGTCTAATAGTGATCATCCGGGAGCTCAGCTGGTGGCAATCCCGTTTGATGGTACTAACTACATGACATGGAGTCGTGGAGTTATGATGGCACTAGGTGCTAAGTGTAAATTGGGGTTTATTAATGGGTCATGTGGAAGGCCTGAACAACAATCTGCGGATCTTGAAAGATGGTTTAGAGCAGATTATATTGTTAGATATGTTGGTTGCTCAACTCTATGAGCAAAAATGTAGCTAAAGGATTGATGTTTGTTGACTCGGCAAAGGGTTTATGGGATGAAATTATGGAGAGATTTGGTCAAACCAATGCTCCTTTAATTTATCAACTCAAGAAGAAAATGGGAAATGTCACACAGGGGAACATGAGCCTGGCTGAGGTCTATAATACCTTGAAGAGGCATTGGGATGAGCTGCAGGTCCTAGAAGGGACTCTTGAATGCACTTGTGGTGTTATAGCTCAATGTAACTATGATCTAAAAAGGAGATTTAATGAGATTCAGTCAAGGAACAGGTTAATGCAACTTTTGATGAGTCTAAATGACATATATGATGGAGCAAAGAATCAGATTCTGGCTACAGATCCTCTGCCTACAGTCAACAAGGCCTATTTCATTTTGCAACAGGTGGAAAGAGGGAAAGATCCTATTGCTGGGACTCAATCAGGGAATGTTGATGCTAGTGCTTTTGCTGCTAATAGGGGGAATCAAACCTATCAGTTTAGCGAAAATTCTGGAACTGGGAGCTAGCAGTTTAAAAAGGACTGGAAGAAACTGAAGTATGAGAAGAAGTGCTCACACTGCAGTCAGAAAAGGCACATTGCTGAACAATACTTCAAACTTCATGGGATCCCGGATTGGTACAAAGCATTGAAGAAGAAGGAGAAAGGGAATGGCTCAATGGAAGGAGCTGCAAATTCTGCAGGTTCAGTTAATTCAGGGATGCAGGATAGTCCTCTTGATGATCAGTATCAGTACAGGGACTCTAGTTACACCCAACCTGACCTGGCCATGGTCAATGCAGTCTTCTAGGAGATTATGAAGAAGATGAAGGGCAAAAATACAGAGAATGCTTTTGCCAATTTTGCAGGTAAAGTTCCTCTTTCTGTTGTCAATATAGCTTCTACAAATAGTGATGTAGAATGGATAGTGGACACAGGTGCAAGTGATCACATGATTGCTGATGCACATCTCTTATCCAAGAGAGTCAGTCTGAACAAACCTGTATTGATTGGATTGCCTGATGGAGCGGTCAAAACTGTTACAGAAATGGGTATGATGCAACTCACAGAGAAGGTCATTTTGAATGATGTGTTGATTGTCCCTGGATTCAAACACAACCTCTTGTCTATAGGCAAGTTATTAGATGATAATGAGTTGATAGCTCTATTCACTAGAACCCATTGTTTTCTCCAGGACCCTGGAACTAAAAGAGTGATGCTGTCAGGACCTAGAAGACATGGGCTTTACAAGATCTTTCGTGAGGAGAAGAAGAATGAGTTGCAGCAGTTTAATTTAGAATCTGTTTTTGGGTTGATTACTAGCAGATGTAATAAAGTGAATGCTGGTTTGGAGTTGAGTAATGCCAGGCTTGGTCATACCTCAATTTCTAAACTCAAACATATGCATCAGTTTGATTTTGATACTCTGAATGATTTCCATTGTGAAACGTGTTCTATGTCTAAGATACATAGATTGCCTTTTGAAAGGAATTTTACTGCTGCAAATGATGCTTTTGATCTTGTGCACATGGACCTTTGGGGTCCTTATAGAACATCAACTTATAATGGTTGTAATTACTTCTTGACTGTTTTAGATGATCATACCAGAATCACCTGGACATTCCTTTTGAGGGATAAATTGCAGGTGTTCAAGTTCATATGTGACTTTGTGGCCTATGTGAAGAACCAATTTGGCAGGTCTATTAAATGTCTGAGAACAGAAAATGGTACAGAGTTTGTACAAAGGAAATGTGTTGATTTCTTAGCTTCAGAAGGAATTTTGCATCAGAAAACAGTTCCTTACACTCCCCATTAGAATGGGAAGGTTGAGAGGAAACACAGGCATCTAGTTGAAACAGCAAGAGCTCTTAGATACCATGCCAATTTGCCTATTAAATTCTGGGGAGAATGTGTGTTATCTGCAACTCACATTATCAATAAGCTACATGCAGCCAGCTTAGATTAGAAGACTCCCTATGAAATGTTGTTCAAGAAGATTCCCAACTATGATGAGTTAAGAACAGTAGGGTGCTTATGTTATGCTCTAGTCAGTCATCACCACAGAGGCAAGATGGATGCTAAGGGTAGAAAATGCATCTTCCTTGGATATCCTCATGGACAGAAGGCTTACAAGTTGTGGGATTTGGAGAACAAATCCATCATTATTAGTAGAGATGCTATCTTCCAAGAGAATATCTTTCGTTACAAAGTCAGTGAGAGCAAAGAAACTGGTAGTCAAGAAGAGCCTGTATTGATGCTTCCATTGGTTAATCCAGCCGCAAATTCAGATGTCATTCCTAGAATATTCAATCCAAATATCTCCCAAACCACCATTCCTGACACACCAAGCCCACAAAATCACCAAACCATGCCTGATCCTGTCCCAAATACAACTGATTCCTCACCCAATACAATTCCTGTTTCCTCACCAAATATTCATGATTTGATTGAGTTCCCACCTCTTAGGAGGTCTACCAGACAAACTGCTATCCCTAGAAGGCTGCAAGATTATGTCAATCCCATGATTGGTAGAAACACATCCTTGTCAAATTCATTCCTTGCAAGATGCATGAATTTTGACCACAATGTAGATCCTTCTTTCATTAAATCCTTTGCCTATATGGCCTCGGTTAAAGAACCATATCTATATTCCCAAGCCATTCAAGATCCCAAGTGGATCAATGCAATGGACATTGAATTAAAGGCTCTTGAACAAAACCAAACCTGGGAGCTTACAGAACTGCCACAAGGCAAGAAGGCCATTGGAAGCAAATGGGCGTACAAAATAAAGTACAAGCCTGATGGATCCATAGAGAGATTTAAAGCCAGATTGCAAGGTTTCCAACTGTCAGAATTTTGTTGGCTTTAGCAACCATGAGAAATTGGTCCTTGCACCAGTTAGATGTGAATAATGCTTTTCTTCATGGTTTCTTGGAAGAGGAAGTATATATGCAACCACCACAGGGGTATGAGATACCTAACTCAAGGATGGTTTGCAAACTGAAAAAGTCCATCTATGGGCTCAAACAAGCCTCAAGGCAGTGGAATGTGGAGCTGTGCAAGTTCCTAACTGGTTCAGGTTATAAACAATCAGTAAAGGATTATTCTCTCTTTGTCAAAAGGACACCACTTGGAATAGTGGTGGCCTTGGTTTATGTGGATGATTTAATGCTCACTGGTGATGTTGAAGATGAAATAGCAGCTCTGAAAACAGCTTTACATAAGGCATTTACTATCAAAGATCTTGGCATGACAAGATATTTTCAGGGTTTAGAAATCCAAAGATCATCCACAGGCACTCATTTGCATCAGAGAAAGAATGTCATGGACATTGTAGAAGACTGCAACATGACTGAATGTAGAGCTGCTAAATTCCCTTTACCAACTGGCTTAAAACTATCTATTGATGAAGTTGTTATCATGGAAGATCCAGAAACCTACAGAAGGTTAATTGGCATATTATTGTTCTTAAATCTCACTAGGCCTGATGTGTCCTATGCAGTGCAGCACCTTAGTCAGTTTATGAGTCAACCAAGAACACCTCACTATGATGCAGCTTTGCATGTTGTAAGATACTTGAAAGGGAGTACATCAGTAGGCCTTTTTTTATCCTGCTATACCGGATTATTCAGTTCAAGTATTTTTTGATGCTGACTGGGGAACATGTGCTTTCAGTGCCAAACCCTTAACTGGTTACTGTGTTTTTCTTGGCAAATCTTTGGTGTCATGGAAGACAAAGAAGCAGGCAACAGTTTCTAAATCTTTTGCTGAAGCAGAGTACAGAAGCATGTCTATGACTTCAAGTGAATTAATCTGGGTTTTCGAATTACTACAAGCTTTACAAGTTGATCCTCCTTTGCCAATTCCATTGTTCTGTGACAACCAAGCAGCTATCCACATAGTAGAGAACCCTGTCTTTCATGAAAGGACCAAACACATCCGTATTGATTGTCATTTTGCAAGAGAGCAACTGCAAAATGGCTTCATTCATCCTCAATTTGTCAAGAGCAAAGTTCAGCTTGCAGATGTGTTCACTAAAGCATTGGGAGAAGCTCAATATCTCTACTTCTCTTCCAAGTTGGGTCTTGATGGCTTCAGCACAAGTCCAACTTGAGGAGGGAAGGTGAGAATATGCCTCTTATCTTGCATTTGTCTTATTTAGTTTCATTTTCCTAAATGTTTAGCCCTTTTCTGTAAATAAGGCAATAGGAGCACATGAAGCTCACGTGTCATCTGTCCTTATAAAAGGAACAATCTGGCATTTCAGGGTTTTGAGACGTTTTCGGGATCTGTAATGATTGGACAATCATTCAGCCGTCATGGCCCCTTTTGGTGATCCCTAAATTGATTTCCTTTCATTTATGATACACACTACACACATATGTTTGAGCTTTGCTTGATTTATGATCACCTGGTTCGTATTTGATGCTGTAAGTCACCTACTCAGTAACAATTTGAGCTCAGATTGTTGAGTTTATACAAAGTGGAATGAGCTCAATAGGTTGTTGATGATAAGGGGATGGAGTGGAGGAGTCAGGAGGGAATGTCTAGGGTGGCAGTGAATTATTTCAAAATTTTGTTTAAACCAGGCCCGAATGTATCTCTGGACATGGATTCTCAAGGAATTTCGCCTATCTCGTCGGCGGAAGATAACCTTGAGCTCACTCCTCTGTTCTCTGGTAAGGAGGTAAAATCTACCATTTTCTCTATGCATCCCACAAAATTCCATGGGCCCGACGGTATGTCAGCTTTTTTTACCAACGTTACTGGCATATCGTGGGTCCGGATGTCGCAAAATTTATCCTTGATATTAAAGGCGGTGCCCCTTTTCCGGATGGTCTTAATCAAATGCACATTGCACTAATCCCGAAGGTTTCTCTCCTTTTAGGATGAAGGATCTTTGCCCAATTAGTCTTTGTAATGTGTTGTATAAGATCATCTCAAAAATGAGACTAATCGGTTGAAAGTTTGTCTCAGCAAGGTCATTGGCCCAAGTCAGAGTGCTTTTGTGCCTGGAAGGCTCATAACGGACAATGTGTTGTCTGCTTTTGAAATCTTCCACTATATGAAGACTAGAAGAGGAGGAACCTAGTGATGTGTTATGTCACCTCGGCCTCGTTCATTGCCTTGGTTTTGGGGGGAGGGGGGGGGGCTCTCATGTTTTCATGCCAGGCAGGGGACTTCGATAAGGTAACCCTCTCTCTCCTTACCCCTTTCTTATATGTACTGAGGCGTTCTCAAGTTTGATCAAGAAGAGCAAGGAGAAAGGAAGGTGGTAGGGAGTTAGGATAGCGATGTCGGCCCCTAGGGTCTCTCATCTAGTTTTTGCTGATGATAGTATACTGTTTGCAAAGGCGACTGATAGAATGCATTTAGATGGTCATAATAGGTTGCATTTAGATTAGTTACGATGCAGATCATACATGATTTAAGTACAATTTGCATATTTGCTCTTTATGTTGGTGGAGTCGGAATCTACACACTTTTATTGATTATTTAAGGTAACTGTGGATCCGAGGATGAGACATGGGTTGATAACGCATATGATGAGGATGTTTAGTCAATCGAAGAAGCTTACATGAAGATCTAAAGAGGTCATGAGAAGAAGAAGCGAGCCTAAATGAAAAACAAGTCCGCAGAAGTTGTCGCTAGACATGCTAAACTTGTTTTGCACTTTCTATAGGCCTCGGTTGTCCGCTTGACTATTATGACAATGGGTTGGAAAGCTCTTTTAGAGAGCTACAACTTTCCTGTTGATGTCGAGAGCTGATTCAAAGTAGATTTTTCGTAAAAGACCATTGCAGCGGGTGCAGCAATGTGCCACGGCCGCCGTATATGCCCAGAGCAACGCGTTTTGAGTTCGGCGACAGTTTGGTTCTATCTAAACCCTATTTATCTATCTTGTCTTTTGGGAGGCCGACTTGGGCATGAAATTGGAGGAGATTAGAGAGGGCTTAGCCCTAGGTTTCCATTCATTCATTAGGTTATGATTCAAGACGATTTTAGTTGGAGATAGAAAGCGATGTTTGCCATGAGCGGCTAAACTTTCTTCATTCTATTTGCAATTTGAAGCTTTGTTTGGATTAAGTTGTTAGTTTATGAATCTTGTTCCTTATTTCCTATATTAAATGTTTCAACTTCTTTGTGTTTGAATGTTTGATTGTTTTATTCTATCTTGCCTGATCAACTTGGTAGAATCAATTCAATTGCTAGGGTTTTGTAGATTCCTGGTTGCGAACCTTAACCCTAGTAGCAAACTTGTTCCTTTAGGGCTAGTTGAACTAATTGAATGAGTAGGAAGTTGAATGTGTTGTTAAATCCGTCTTTAGGGACTGCAAATATCTTGGTTAATCTCTGAACTTAAAGCTATCAATTGGGTTAAATCCTTCTTTATGGACTGTTCGATGGATAAGGGTTTCTAGGACTGATTGGACTAGTAACTATATTAGGTCGGGATAAGTGCATTCTTAGGAAGACTAAAAGGAAAAGAGGAAGTTACAATATCAATTCAACCAAATAAAGTGGACAAGGGCATTCATAGGAAGACTAAAAGGACAAGGGCATTCATAGGAAGACTAAAAGGACAAGAGGAAGTTGGGACTCCATTGTAGCAAAGTGTTCCTCCATAAGGGGCAACATGGACAATTCTTGTGATGTTTGTGGAGCCAGACATGGAGGCTCTAGTTGTCCGATTTGGAGCTCTAATTGTGCAATCTCCTGTATAATATCCATCTCACGAAAAAGTTGAGTTTTGTACAAATGATATACTTCCTTAACCATTTCGAGCGGAACCCTAAACACCGAACAATCTTTAAATATATGATTATAAACTCCACAAAAATCACAATATAAACCATGAGTCATCGTTGGAGGCACACACCTAGACACACGAACACAAACAGTTAGTAGCACGGGTGTTATGAACCGTAAGAATGGCTTACAACAAAATTAGTTATATACAATAACTGGCAAACGCACATAACAAAGAAATAAGCTTTGATTCCCCGGCAGCGGCGCCAATTTGATGAACCAGGTCTAGAGGTATCAGCTGAGGCTCAAGAGGTAATAAAGGTAAACTTTTGCAATTTTGAAGGTAATGGTGTATATGTTGATCCTTTTGATTGCTACCAGTGGAACTGTGCTGGTGGTATCATATTTCTTTTGCAGAGAGTCATGCTAGACTCTTTGATAGATTGAAAGGGTTCCCGAGTTCCAAATTTGATGCTTTCAATTTATTGTGCTATGATGTTCTTTGTAAGATGTGTGCACATGAATATGATAGGCTACCGAGGGCATTGACGATGTCTGATAGCTAAGATCTTGAGATTGAAAATAAGTCAGGTCAATGAGATTAAAGAAAGGCGCTTCTTGGGAAGCAACCCGAGGTAAGTTTTCTAATTTAGTTATTTCAATTCCTAGTTAGCTAGCTAGTTTTCTTTTCAATAAATTAGGTTTTCCATTAGGCATTAGATAGTTGTTTTTGGTTTGGGATAGACTAAGCTTTTAGGAAAGGCCACCGAAATCCTCAGATCCGACCTATAGAGACCCATCCACCACATTGTGAGTATTTCATTCATCTCTTTCTCTATGTTTTTATTTTTTGTTGTCTTTTATGTTTAATTAAGGACAATGAAAGGTTTAAGTGTGGGGGAGGGATCGCATTACATATAGATAGAGTTTTCATATCATGTTTACTTATGTTATCATGTTTATTTATGTTTTCATATTTATTTTTATTCATATATTGCATTTGAAAAAAACAAAATCCAAAAATATCATGCCTTGTAGTTAAGTGTTATTAACGATACCCATCTTGGTTTAGTTTGTCCTCTAATTTATTTTTATGATCTTAATGCATAAATCCCATGATTTAATTGAATTGTTTGAAAATGATTTTTGGAGCATGATTTGAGAATATAATTGAGCAAGTATGGTTCATAGTTGAGGTTAAATTGAAATCTATAAAAAAAATGACCCATGTGTGTTTGTTTTGGCCTTATAGGGACTTTACATATTATTCTCTTTTCCTTTTATTATGTGATTAAATTCTGCATATGCTTCTTATTTCAATACCTTATTGCACATGTTTGTTGCTTGTGAATTTCAAATGATTGAGGGTGTTTTCTTTAGCCGTATTATACCTTATATACCCTTTGCATTATCCTTTGCTTGAAGCCTTGCTGAGCCGTAAAACCTATTTCTTTTTGATAGCTCCACAAAAATATATCATAGCCAATGATTAGCCTGACCTTATCCGAAAATTAGGAGGAGAATTGGTAAAAATCATTATGTTGGAGTTGTTTTGAGTGGAGATGATGTATGTATGGTTGTGCATTGTGAGAGGCATAGCCGAAATAAGGTAACTCTTCTTGCATAATAGAGATGATTTATTACTAGGGGCCTGAGGAGGATAAAATTTACTTAGGAGTAAAAGTCTTGTAAGCTTGGACCTAGGGAGGATAAAATTCACCTAGGGGCAAAAGTAAGCATAAAAGAAAAGAAAAGAAGTCATCATCCAAATGGAAAAATTGCATGAGTTGTATGGCTATTGAAATCGAAGAGTGCTTATTGATGTATATTGGAGTTTATGTTATTGGAATGGTTTGCAAAGTATGGAAGTTTTGGTGTTGTTCTAGTTGGTTGTTGTTCCTTTTTTCCGGATTTTTAGCACCACAAGCCCTAAATATTTCCCATGCCTTATGTTCCTACCAAAGCCCCATTACAACCCTATAAAATTCCTCATGATGTTGTTTGCAAGTGATAACTTTCACGGTGTACAAAGCATTTTGGATTGAGGTGAGAGTTGGACTTTAAAGCCTAAACACTTGAGAGCTTGAGTGAAACACATTATCCTGGTGAGGTTGGATTAAATTTGTCTTTACTATTGGATTGCTCATATACTTGCTAGAATATTTTTTCTCTTATTCATGTCTCTTATTGCTTGATGTTGCTTTTCTAAAACTATATCATGAAGATCTTATTTGTGGGATGATTAATTCAATATTTGTTTTTTATTGCTTCATGATAAGTAAAAGCTTAAGTGTGGGGGAGTTTGATAACATGCATTTAGATGGTCATAATAGGTTGCAGTTAGTTTAGATATGATGTATATCATGCATGATTTAAGTACAATTTGCATATTTGCTCTTTATGTTGGTGGAGTCGGAATCTACACACTTTTATTGATTATTCAAGGTAACTGTGGATCAGAGGATGAGACATGGATCGATAACGCATTTGATGAGGATGTTTAGTCGATCGAAGAAGCTTACATGAAGATCTAAAGAGGTCATGAGAAGAAGAAGCGAGCCTAAACGAAGAACAAGTCCGCAGAAGTTGTCGCTAGACATGCTGAATTTGTTTTGCACTTTCTGGAGGCCTTTGTTGTCCGATTGACTATTATGAACATGCGTTGGAAAGCTCTTTCAGAGAGCTACAACTTTTCTGTTGACGTCGAGAGCTGATTCAAAGTAGATTTTTTTTGTAAAAGACCATTGCAGCGGGCGCAGCAATGTGACGCGTTTTGAGTTCGGCGACAGTTTGGTTCTATCTAAACCCTATTTATCTATCTTGTCTTTGGGGAGGCCGACTTGGGCACGAAATTGGAGGAGATTAGAGAGGGCTTAGTCCTAGGTTTCCATTCATTCATTAGGTTATGATACAAGACAATTTTAGTTGGAGATAGAGAGCGATGTTTGCCATGAGCGACTAAACTTTCTTCGTTCTATTTGAAATTTGAAGCTTTGTTTGGATTAAGTTGTGAGTTTCTGAATCTTGTTCCTTATTTTCTATATTGAATGCTTCAACTTCTTTGTGATTGAATGTTTGATTGTTTTATTCTATCTTGCCTGATCAACTTGGTAGAATCAATTCAATTGCTAGGGTTTTGTAGATTCCTGGTTGCGAATCTTAACCCAAGTAGCAAACTTGTTCCTTTAGGGCTGGTTGAACTAATTGAATGAGTAGGAAGTTGAATGTGTTGTTAAATCCCTCTTTAGGGACTGCAAATACCTTGATTAATCTCTGAACTTAAAGCTATCGATTGAGTTAAATCCTTCTTTAGGGACTGTTCGATTGATAAGGGTTTCTAGGACTGGTTGGACTAGTAACTATATTAGGTCGGGACAAAGGCATTCATAGGAAACTTAAAAGAACGAGAGAAAGTTACAATATCAATTCAACCAAATAAAGTGGAGAATTGTAGGTAGAGCGATTCTCTCTAAATTGTTTTGCATCAATTTGTTTTTATTTTATTTTGTTTTCTTTTCAATCTCAATCAACCAAAACCCCCCTTTCTACTAATTGGTAAATACACATTGCTGAGAAATACTTGATTCTCTGTGGGATCGACCTCTTACTTACTTGTTATACTAGTTTGTAGGTTTGAGTTTTATTTTGATACGGTTAACGCGACTAAAAATCGTTCATCAGCGACCTGCCAACAGAGCTCAAAAATTGTGAACATCACCCATACTTACGAAGAAGCGTCGGGACAACAGATGAATTTTGCTAAGTCTGAGCTATCTTTCAAACGTAGAACCTGAGAGGAGGGAGGAGATCCAGAGTCGGCTAGGAGTTGTGGAGGCAGATAAGTATGAGCAGTACCTATGACTTTCTACGATGTCTGGGAGGTCGACATTCACTAGCTTGGTGGATTCGTTGACGAAGAACTCTCTATCATGGTACTACACTCGTGATGGGGAGTTTTTGGTCCCCTCTGCTTACCATTTAGCTATGGACGAGATCGATGAGCAGGAAGAAGTTAAGGAGGAGGGACAGGGCTCCGATTCAACAAGGATTTGGATGCTTTAGAGAATAGTGTTGCTGCTGCCGGTAGTTCCAAGGGTTCGCCGCTTGCTATGGCGGGCCTGTCATGGGATCCTGCCTTGTAAAAGGGCTCTGTGTGAGAGGCGAGTGTTGTAGGATCCGGGCTGCGAGGGGTGTGATGTAGAGGACACGGTGATGCACGCCCTCTTTGAGTGTAAATGGGCGAGGGTGGTTTGGGATCGAGTTGGCTCTTAATCTAAAAAAAATTAGGAAAGAGAGTGGGGGACTTTTCAAATTGGCTGGAGAGAATGACAGGGTTGAGGGAGAAAAGGGTGGCTAGTTTGTGGGGATATATTGTCAATGACATATGGCAAGCTAGAAACAAAAGGATATTTGAGGGTGTGGAGGTTGATCCGCTGCACATTTTTGAGCTTGCGATTGAATATGCTACTCGACATGAACATGAGGGGAGTAGGCAGGGGAGCACGGATCAAACAAGGGAGGAACTAAGAAGCTATACGAGGTGGTATCTACCGGATGATGGCTTCATCAAGGTGAATTGTGGTGTGGCGTCTTCGGTGAATAAGGGGTGCGGTGTAGGGATGATTGTCAGGGACGCCTTTGCTGCAGTGGCGTGGGCTGCTGCCAAACAAATCTAGAGGGGAACTGAGCCGCTGATAGCCGAGCTAGAAACAGTGGTTTAGGCATTGGAATTAGCCATCCAGAGGGGCATCCAGAGCATTGTTATCGAGTATGACTGTGCAAACGTCATACGACTGCTGCAGAGGAGATCGAACTTCTGGGGAGTGGCGGGCTCGTTGGTGCATAAGGCTAGTCGTTTGATAGGCGCCTTCCATGAGTGCAAATGGAGACATGTTTGACGGGAGAGGAATCAAGCGGCGCCCTCCGTCCGAATTCGGTCTTTTTTGTTTATTCTGGATTTGATTTCCCTTTGAGCCTTTTTGACATTGTTTTTGGTGATTTGATGATCAATGGATGATGGAGCTATAGTTTTCCATCAATTTTTTTAATTGTTCAAATATCCATGTATAATTTTTTTTTTTGGGTAGTTGCAGTCAATTTGCTCCCCGGCCAGTTCAAAGTTTAACCATTCCGGAATGGCTCACTGAAAAGGACTTGCGGGTAGTACTCAAAGGTCCCCAGTTCGAACTCTAGATATAGCCGCTCTTTATTTACAAATTCAAGGCATATAGATTTTTTCAATTGATTTTTTTTAATTGTTCAAATATGATTGTGTGCAAATGTAACTAGTTGTTAACTTGTTATAATTGAATAATAGCTTGCACATACAAAAGTTAGGAAAACTAAAATTATATTTTGTTTTAACACTTTAATTGGTCGCCTGAACAATATAGTAACCCATATTGGATAATTTTAGAGTTCTTAATTTTTTGACGTGGAAACCACGTTTCCAACCGACATAAGTAAGGTTTGATGTGTACAAATCCGTATAGAGTTTTGAATTGAAGTAAATGTGGTTGGTATGGATTTAATATATATTAATGAATTAATTAATACAGTCAACCATTGACAATGGTTAATATTATGGATTGATGGCACAAATTAGCCTTGTAAAATGCAAGTAATTGAAATTTTAAGTGAAAAAGAGTTTCTACTTAAAAAAATTACAATACAAATTTAATTTAAAATATAACTAAAAATTTTTAATAAGAAAAATATTTTTTAAAACAGAAGTTTTAACCTATTTCCTTAAATATAGGCTATGAAGTCTAAAAATATGTATAACCAAATCCCCGATTTATCGCTACATATGTCATATAGATATGATCGAGAGAGAGCAAGAGGCAAATAGACGTGGTTGCGAGCAATTTTTGTTGACTTGCAATTTTTGATACATTGTTGACTTGCAATTTGATATTGGTTTAATCAAAGATAACGTTTACTTGTGATTAGTAATTAGTTGATGTTACAAGTCGTAATTAACTATAACGGGGTTTTAACTTTTTTATACAGCTGGCTTACGGTTCGTGTGCCTTGCTCGTAACCCCATATAATTCATCAAATCGAGCCTCCAAAGTCTAATTAAACTAATTCTTGCTACTTGTTTAAACTAATTCTTGCTAATTGTCTTGTTGACTTGTTTTTAAACCTATCAAAACATAATCCGACTGGAAAAATCTGATTTGAACATCCGGTAATTTTTTTAGTTTAAACCCGGTGATTTAGATTTGGGGCTCAAAAACAAGCCAAATTCAAATGACTTAGGAATTTTAGGGTCGAGACTAGGGCTGGAAATCACTCGTGGGTGACCGACTCACCCGACCCACCCGACCCGATTATTAGGGTGAAAACCCGAAAAAATCCAGGTGACGGATGGGTGATGGGTCGGGTGAAATGGGTGATGGGTCGGGTGATGGGTGATATATTTTCCACCCATTACCCGACCCATCATCCGACCCATTACCCGACCCGCTTAACCACCCGTTAGCCCACCCGATTATTATAAAAAAAAGAGGTCACTATATAAATAATACTACGTATAATTTAACATGACTAACATATTTATCCTTTTCTACCTCTACGTTCTCCATTTTCCAAGTGTTCTGGTTAAAAAAGTCTAAAAAAACTTGCATTATTTAACTCCATGTCTTTTTAAAATAATAAAATTTCTTTTATTTGTTTTGCATATACCGTTAGAGTGTACACAATTTGGCTCTTTCCAACGACTTTGTTAGCATTTACTGTATTAATACATGATTAACCGAATCATATTTTCCCAATTTGTCATGAGACTCGTAACAATAATCCTCTTAATGCAAATTAAGATATTAAAGAAATTACCAAATCAAGATATTAAAGAAATGACGCATAAATCTGTTTTCTAAAGACATAGTTTTTCTATACCATTTTTTTATACTGAGTCTAGTAACCGAGTTAAATTCATCTCATTCAGTTTGATATCAAACTTCTAATACTAATTTTGTAAGTTATGGATAGGGATATAATGTATGAATAAATATTTTATTAATTTAGTAAGATTCATACGTTGACATGGTTTATAAAATTATTGAATATAAATGATTTTTAGATATGTCTTGTGACTCTTTTTTTTTAATTCATTCACCCGATTAACCACCCGACCCACCCGATTCACCCGACGGATCGGGTGATGGGTGAAACATTAAACGGGTGGGTGATGGGTCGGGTGAAATTTTTTTGTGACGGGTCGGGTGATAAAATGGGTTCACCCATCCATCACCCGACCCATTTCCACCCCTAGTCGAGACTCAATGACCCATTGTGTTAAAATCGACTCGGTGAGTCGGCACTATATTGACGCCACACATGCACCATATAGACCTCAGTACAAAGATTTGTCAAGCAATTGTGTTTTCGTTAATGTCGGTCATAAATTAACTAATGTATATATTTTATAATTACAGTATGTTTAGAGCACGGGAGAAAAAAGTAATTGTTCATGTAATAAGACCTGATTAATTAAATGTTAACCATACAAGATTTATTAGTTAAATGTCCACCGGTCACCCCTAACCGTTGCTCACTTTTCTCAATTTAGATCTTCACAATTTCGCTCAGTTATCTTTGAATTTCACACAACAATTTCGATTGTATATTAATATCAGCACATATTTTCTAATAACTTCGTTTGTCAGCATGATCAACACATATTTTCGGATAAATTCATTCGTCGGCCCTTTTTATGCATATTTGTCATAAAAAGGGAACTTGACAAATCGTGATAGAAAGTTGACAAACCATATTGAAAAGATACATCAACTAGCCTGACCCCCCCCCCCCCCGTTAGAAATTACAAAAGTAGCACCTAGATATCCACATTTGACAGATGTTTTTAAACTACTAAAATTTGAAGCCCAATTTTTCCTTCAATAGATCAAAACACATAAAAATTCCACAACAAGCACTGCACATCCACATAAATAAAACAGATATACATGATAACAAATCTGAATAAGAAAGTGAACAAAAAAAAAGATTTAATATAAATATACATACTTAGATTCATCATTCATGATATCAGGGGCCCTCTCTATAGTGAATGCTGGACTAGGGATGGCAATGGGGCGGGGACTACCCGTTCCCCGCGGGAAATCCCCGCGATGGGGACGGGGATAGTAGTCCCCACCCCAATCCCCGCCCCGCCCCGTCCCCGTTGGGGACCCCCGCAGAGATCTCCGATAAGGAGTATGAAATCCCCAATGTTGTTTATATCTTACCTAAGTTTAAATAGTTTTTTTCTTTTATTTTTAAACTTTTACCATATAATTTACATTTATGAGAGATTATATGTAATATTTATATTATATTTTTTACATAACTTTAATAATATCTTATAGTTTTCTATTAAATGGGGGGAAATCATGGGTTTTAAACGGGGAAACCCGCGCGGAATGCAAGCGGGGAAAATTAAGCGGGGACGGGGATTCCCCGATGGGGATGAGGACCCGACGGGGATGGGGACGGGGGGTATTTTTTATCCCCGAACGGGGGCGGGGACGGGGACGGGGACAGGGAGACATTTTGCAAACGGGGACGGGGAGGGTACTCCCCGCCCCGAACCCGCCCCGTTGCCATCCCTATGCTGGAGTAGCTTCAAAATCCTTGTATGTTCCAGATTTGCTCAAATGAACAGGGAACCACACAGCTAAACCTTATAAACATTGCTTTAATTTATAATCATCAGCAACATACTTGTTACAATCATAAGCTACAACATTCCTTTCATGAATTTGAATTTCTAGAGCAACCCAATGAATTGAATGTCTTTGATATTGAATGTAGTATAAATTATGGTTGTAGTCATCCAATCTTTGCCATACTCTTTAGGATATAACCCAATAAAAATACATAAATATATAGCATGATCAACATAAACTCCTACATGTAAGGAAGCAACTGGTTGTGGTAAATGCCACTGGTAAAACAACTAGTCCAAAATAACAACTTTATCAAATTTGGAAGCTCCATCTGATATTATCTTACTCATATGAAAAAGAGCTTCCTCCATATGCTAAAAATGAATATTATACATGTTTTAGTAGATTATAATAAAAACAATTTTGTTTAAAATTAAAACAAATAATTATATATACTTACTATGCCTTCAAACCATTCGGTTTTTCCAATTACTTACAACTTCAAAAAAAGCCTTCTTTCTTAACATACCACCATACCCTTTGATGAAGAAATCTACGGGGGACAACAACAAAGAAAGTCAACATATCGGAAATATCAAACTTAAAACACAAAACTTAAAATCCTAAAATGAGCACATGATCAACTCGACACAAGGGGCTACAAAATAGAATTCAAGCGTCACCAGAGGACATAACTTCTGAAGCTACAGTACAGAGAGAGAGAGAGAGAGAAACAGAAAGGAAAAAAGGAAAGAGCGCGAGAGAGAAAGCAAAGGGGTGATTCGGTGAAGAACTCGAAGGGACAAAGAAGATCCAAGGGCGATTGGATCGGGAAGACGATTGAATGCAATGAGAGTCCCTGGTTTGCGGTTGTGGTTGCGAGGTTCAGTAGCGGGAAATCGGTGATGTCGACTTCACCAATGGCTTAGCGACGGGGAGGTATTTCTTGTTCTTTGTCTAGTTTTTCTTTGTAATTGCTTTCTTTGTACTCTTTCTAGAAATAAATCAGTGCACACCGGGTCTCTCTTGAGGCCAATCTCGTGTTGATTGTGCATAACTCGGATCGTTCTAGATCCGAGCTTGACCTGGTTGAAATCGGACCAAATCGACACTGCGACCTAATCGAAAACGCTTCATCGGGATTACATTTATCTTACAAAGCTTTGTCGCTGGAGCGGAGTATCAACTCTCGTTTGAGAAAACAGCATGGTGACACCATCGTATTTTGGCTCTTTTGGCTGTATAAAACTCCGATTGAAACCGATGTGCACTTGTTGGAAAGATATTTTAAATGGCTACAACTTTCATGAAGAACACTTTTCCTAAATCAGCTTTAAAGATGTTCGAATTTGACAATCTTTCCATAAGCTCAAATTTGGACGATTTTCATGCTTTTATTTCTATAAAAAAATAATCCCACATTACTTAGAGATGTTTGGGGCTTCTATTTTCGTCATATATATTGCTTGTAAAACCTTCATTTTAAATCAAGTCAAGTTTAGTTGAGTTAAAGGTTAAGCCACTAATAGCTTCCTATGATTCCGGGTTAAGGATCGAGTTCTTGGTGAGAGGCTAAGAGAGAACCCTTTGGTGGGAGGTCGAGGGTGACACCCTAGTGAGAGGCGAAGATGTTAAAGGGTCGACATCCTCGAAGTGCAATTCCGAGAGGATTGAGATCGACTGTAGGGGATTCAAGGGTGAGAGGCCTACGAATCGTGCTCCACATATCCCTTCTTTTCAGTTTTCATAAACCACAAAAATTAGTCCTACAAAAAGAGTATTCGAAAGCTCGAGCCTTGCTCGATCTCGGTCCTCGGGTCTCACCATCCCCGAAGATGATGTGTAGACATAAGTTTTATGAACCCCTAAAGTGGTGGATTTTATCCTTGGCATAACATATATAATCTCAAGTATATATCCCTTGAAGCGGATAAAGAGGTATATCCCTGAAGAGAATAAATTATAAATCTCATGTATCCTCCAAAGTGGATGAAAGTAAGAAAATTAATATTATAAATCACTTGATGTGATCGATAAATTTCATCCCCGTAGTGATGAAACAATAAATATCATCTATGTAGCGATGGGCAATGATTATTGTTTTGTTTGTATATTATATATTATATTTTTATCAGCATCTCCTAAAGTAGATGAAAAGTCATATCTCTCGAAGTAGATAGTGAATAAAGATAGATTATCGCCAATTGGAAAGTTAATCAAAATAAGGCATTTTGATAATATTGTAAATCTGTTTCGAAGTGTGATTATGTACGTGTTGCTCACATAAAAGGTATGTTGACTTTTATTGCTTGATTAATTAAATTGGTCAATTAGAATTTCAAAAGGTTTAATCCATGGTACATAATTTCTTAATATTTTGATTTGGTGATGGATGGTGTCATACGAGTAGTTTGTCCACGGATCCACACCAAGATATCATGGTATAAGCTAGGAGGTATACCTTAGAAGATTGAACTCTACTTGGTAGTGAGCATATCTATGTTAAGCTCGACTTTAAGGCTCGTGATGGAGTTGGACCGATTTCTTAATATTGGTATATGTGATCGAGCTTACGGTCAGGTAAGCATAAACATCATATATTTGAGTTATGGTTTTTGTGCCTCTTGATCATAAGTGATCATATATGTGTGTTATGAGTTAGGGTTGGGCTTCCGGTCTGGACCGGATCGGAATTTTTTAAAACATGGACCACGGATCGGACCGGGACTGAGAAATATGGTCCCGGTTTTTTCGGTCCGCGGACCGGAAATAAACTACAACCTTTTTTTTTCTTTTTTCTTTTTGGGTTGATTAATTCTAGCAAATAGAGCTCATATAGGGGCTGAATGTTACAACGCTATTCAAGAAATCCATTTTTCTTCGCTTGCCCTTTATGGATGATGTTTTCGTTCAAGACTTCAAGTTAGGGATTAAATTTCAGATTCAAATCAAAAGAAGATGACAATAAATGAATTGGACAGTTCCATCAAATTGAACTCAACCCTCTTTCCAAACAGCCAAACCCTAAATCAGCAATGGAGATGCTACAGAACAAATGTTACGCATCAGAAAAGCTCAGTGACCCCAAATCCCAAAAATAAAAACAATGAAAAGAACAAATACAAAGTTCCTAATTGAAAAAGGCCTCCAATTTCACCGGTTGTAAGGAATTTATCAACCCAACCAAAGAACAAGAGATTCAACATACCTCCAAACGGTTATGCTCTTTGACGGCAAAACGAGCAAGGCTTTCGATCTCAGTGTTGTTCTAGAAACCCTTGTAGTTCTGCATATTACCCATATTTTTCATCGAGACGATTCCGAACTCCCTGCAATACCCTAACTTGAAAGCCGCAAAGAGAACTAGTACAGCGGCCAGCACAGAGACCTTCATAGCGCTCATCCACTTCGAATTCAACCTCTCTCTCTCCTTCCTTTTGTTCGTTTGAGAAGATCAACGGATAGATCATTTGAGAATTCGATCCCTATTCTCAAACAACGATGGAGATGCTACAGACCTAGAACAAACCTAGATCTAAAAGGGAAAAGAGAAGGAAGAAGAAGAAGTGAAGAACGCAGTGGTTACTGGCCAGCGACGTGAGCGAACACTCGAATAGAGAGGCTTCGGGACAGAGAGCCGAGAGGGAAAAAGAAGAACGAAGGGAGGAGGGCCGATTGAGAGCGGAGCGCCTTCGGGACGGAGGGAGGAGGGACGATTGGAGCAGCCGCGAGAGAAGAAGAAGAGAGAGTAGGGCTGAGACTTGAGAGAGGAGTGACGACTGGAGTCTGGAGCAACAATTTCTTTCCTTTTTTTTTAAAAAAAATAATAATTCAGGTTCCGGTCTAATTCCGGTCCGGACCGGAATTTCCGGTCTGATCCCGGGTGTGGACCGGAACCCAAAATAAAGAATTTCTTGGACTGTGGATCAGACCGTAATTTCCCGGTCCAATCCAAAAACCGTAACTTCCGGTCTGGTCCCGGTCCGATTCCGGTTCGATCCAACTTTTGCCCAGCCATATTATGAGTTGATCTCTTACATCAAATATGGATTACCATTTAGTTGCTAATTGCAATATGACGTTATTGATTGCACATGTAGATTTTATATCATAAATCATGCCATAGTGCTAATATACTTTGATATATAAGAATTTAGAGCATTGATAAATCATGTATGATTGGGGGTTGACGATGCATATAGATATGGTTATTGGGTAAATTGACCATATATTGGACGAATACATGATAAATGATATCTAAATGAATTGATACATTGATAAGTTGATAAATAAATAATGTCATCATAGATCGATTAAAATGTTAGCCTCATCTTTGTAGTGATGAGCTAAGATGATATTGTTGATTCCATCTTGTACTTGTAACTATTTGTTTCATATATGATTTGTTTCATAGAATGTGAAATATAAACTCCTGAAGTGGTTAAACTTGTTTGATTCCTTGTCACCGGAAGTTGACATTATTTATGTGTCATGAAGTTGATTTGTATATAGCTTAAATTGCATGAAATTGAAATTGGAGATAGTTATTGAACCTATCACTTTAAGTTGACATATTAATCTATCTGTCAATTATAATGTTTATTGAAACAAATGATGAATATCTGAATCGATATCCACCTAAAGTGGTCAAATAAATTTTAATTATGTTTAGTTTGTTTATTTTTATTCAGATTACTTTTGTTATTTAATTGTGAGGTGTATATATCTCAATTTAATTTTTGTAATTCAAAACTCAAACTGTTTCCAGAAGAAACAACTTGTTAAGAGTTTTTATTCCATAACCATATGTGGTTTTTATATTGACAAGGATTATTTATGTCATTAGTGTTAATAAAAGTTATCTATTGAATGAAGAGCTTAAATGATCCAACCCCTTTGATTATGTAAACATTGCCATTTTTGGTTTGTTATTAGTTCAATTTGGCTATTTTAAGGTAAATGGAATCTTTATTTTATTTATCTATTTGATTTGATTTGCATTTTATGTATATGAACATGCATTGGAAATGTTTCTTGAAGAAACAATTATGGGTAGATAATACCAATTTTATTCAACAAAGGATGATTTGGGAGAAGAGTTTGTAGGACATTCTTGTGAAATTGATAAAATTAGTTCACGAGAGCCCGAAGACTCTTTATTTTGGAATCTTGTTCTTAATCTACTTGGTATGGTAGAACTCAAATAAATAGCTAGCTAAATGACCTCTGGTTTATAACAACCTCTCTTATTGCCAGATGCAATATATTGTTACCTCTAGTAGAGGTCATAATTTTGAATATGAATATAGATAATCATATATGAGTCGACTCTCACGTCAAGGAGAATGTGGAAGAACAAGTCAAAGTTGATGGTTTGCCTAATATGGATTTGTAACCTCCCAAACTGTGAATGGATCATCATATGAAAATGTTTGAATGGCTTAGAGCTTGATATCTGATTATATGGAAAACCTGAAGTTTTCGGGATGAAATAACTAATGAGTATTTGTATAAAGTAGATACTTGGCATAATTAAACCTTTTACATATCTCCTGAAGAGCATCAAATTAGTCCTCGAAGGACTGTTGATATAATTAAGCAATAAATTCATATGAGAAGATGACTCTAGAAGAGCGTCAAAACACTCTAAAAGGAAGGAGTGATGACAGATAAATTGGGATCGTGAAAGCCGATATGGATGTAATATGGATTACCCATATTGGCAATAAATAGATTACCCATATTGGCAATATGGATGTAATATGGAAATGTTATAAATGAAACTGATATGTTGGATAAATGAGCATTGAGAAGCTGACGATTAAATCGACCAAGGGAAGTGGTTACTTATGAGATTATCATTTAGGATAATGCTAACGCATGGAATGACCCAGTAGAGTCCTCAATAATAGCTAACAAGCAGGCATGAATATCAAGAGATTGATTCGATTTCGGTCAACAATAGAATAAATTCTCCTTTGTAATTTATCTCCAAGAGAGAGCTTTATATTTACAAATCTCCCCATATTACACTAAGTTGTTGTAAATCAAGAAAGATGATGTATATGAAGGATTGGGTCCCCATAGATAATCAAATACCTAGAGTTTATCACGGATGATAAAATACTCGGTATTTAGGGGGGAGGAAAAGGAGATCAAGAAGTAATATATTGCATGGAAGAGAAGTGAACCGAAAGTTCGATGAACTATATAGGAAATGGGGTATTAAAGGCATTAGTAAATGCCAAAGATAGTGACAAAAGTCACATTTATAACAAATAATGCACTAGTATGATTTAGATCGAGGTTATAGTAGTAACTTCAAAAAATGGTGATCTGTCCACTAGTATAAAACTCTTGAAGAGATTTCATAGTAGTATAAAACTCTTGAAGAAGATTGTGATGGGATATTAAGGGTCCAGAAGTACCATGTCTTTATAAAAATTTTTATTTATATGCTAAATTGAGGAGGAGAAAAGATGTACTCGTTTTCCTTAACTTTGGTTTTTGTCCCATTTGGGTTTTTCCAAAGCAAGATTTTTAACGAGGCAACTCCCCTCATAAGGATACATTGTATATCCCAAATTCTAGAAAGAAATAATTCATGCAAAGATGGATTATTTAAGTATGAAGTTTCTCGACTTGTAGCTTCAACATTAAAAAGTGTAGTATCAATTGGTTTTAAGTGGGTGTTCGTACAAAGGAAAATATAAAGCCAAATTGATTGCACAAAAGCCCATTAAAGGTTACATGAAAATGTATTCACTAGGGGTGAATATAATTTTGGCTCCAAATGTAAATGACGGGCGTTGTAGGTGCATACCCATATAAATGGAAGAATCAATTGAAAATGTCTGAAACATTATTATCAAAATCATGTCACGTGCAGTTGGTTAAAGATCCTTATTAGAGTACCAGAATTACCTATAATTGTCAAAGTGGTGACATTTTATTAGACTCCGAAGTACCATGCAAAGTTGTACTCTTTTCCTTAATCTTGGTTTTTATCCCACTGGGTTTTTCCAAGGTAGGGTTTTTAACGAGGCAACTTAAGCACCATTTAATACATCAGATCCCCCAAATCAACAATGCAGGGCCAGACCTGAGAAATTAATTGCCTGAGGCGAATTATGAAACTTGTGCCCCTCACGATAAAAAAAAAACAAGGCATCAAAAAAACATATAGTTATTTAATATATGTTATATAAGTGTAGTTACATTTCAGTTTCAAAAATATATCAAACCCCGAGACTATTGATAAAAAATAATATACATCAAATCTAGAGCAAAAAATTATAATATTAGAACATGCATTTACTTAAATACCACCCGTCTCACAGTCTTGGATGCAAAAGTATCAATTAGCTTGACATAATCAACCTTCTCAACCACCTTCTTTTCAATCGATAACATAGCCAAGTCATTTAGCCTCTCTTGTGTCATAGTAGACCAAAGATAAGTTTTGATCAACTTCAACTTGGAAAAACTCCTTTCAGCAGATGCTACTGTAACTGGCACGGTCAACAAAATTCGATACGCAACATATGCATTTGGATAACATTCATCCATCTTCTTCAAGTAATTCAACACATATATTGCTCTGCTAGTTTCTGGTGGCAATGAGTGCCTTAGCAATTGCAATTCTGAACATAAATCTGATGCTTCAATATCAGAGTGCTCATCATGTGTCAAAATTTTTTGAAGATTGTGACAAGATCTCAAAAGGCTAGAATGATCAGCAGATTGTAACTTCTCCATACTAAATAAAAAGCCAAAGATCTCCTCATACTTTTGAAATTGCACAAAACGAGATTGAAGTGAGGATAGAGCCTGATCGATTATAAATAAGAAGTAGTTCACCCGAAAAGATTCTTTTCGTGACTGGATTACCTCTTCATTGTTGATATCATCATATTGTCTCTTTCGCCGAATGATGCGTTTTTGTTGAAAGACGGCTTCAATTCCCATTTCGATTGCTATTTGTTCTGCTTCAGCCATAGCCTCATCAAATCCACATTCTCTATACTCTTGAAGAGAAAAAATAAGCCCTTTTAATTGGCTAATAGCAACATCGATGTCCATATCCTCTCCTTGAAGAAACTTACTTACAATGTTAATCTGATGCAACAGCTTGTACCAGATCACCATTCCAAGCAAAAACTCAAAATTTGCAAGTTCAAGTTCTATTAGGCCTTCAGCTTCACTTTTGGATTTTGGATCTTCACTTGTTGTTGCCAATTTAACTAATGTAACACCCCTGTCCCACATCGGATATCATAAGGATGTTGGGAGTAATTTATAAGTGATTCAAGCCCTACCCAGCTCACAAGAGCTCTTCCTTTTCAGGCTCCAAGTGAGGACAACGGACCTGAGAGGGCTAGGTGGTATGGGCTGACGCCTCTTAAGACCCCGGGTCTTACAGATGGTATCAGAGCCGACTCCGGGCTCGGAGGTGCGCCGACAGTATGCTCGGGTACGCTCCTCCCGGAGGGCAGTCCTTTGGGCCTGACGGGGTCGTCAGTGCTTTAAGTGGGGGAGATTGTAACACCCCTGTCCCACATCGGATATCATAAGGATGTTGGGAGTAATTTATAAGTGATTCAAGCCCTACCCAGCTCACAAGAGCTCTTCCTTTTCAGGCTCCAAATGAGGACAACGGACCTGAGAGGGCTAGGTGGCATGGGCTGGCGCCTCTTAAGACCCCGGGTCTTACAACTAAAGCATCCACAATCTGCGCAGCTTGCTCTTTTATATGCTTCACACTCTCAACATGGCTTTCCCAACATATTTGTGAGAGCGGCTTGACCGTAAGTCCCTTCACATGTTTTTTAAAAATATGCCATCTCTTAGTAGAAGAAGCAAATAAAGTGTAGATGCGTTGTACAACTCCAAAAAATGACATTGCTTTAGAACAACAAGTCACCATATCACATAATGCCAAGTTGAGAGAATGACATCCACAAGGAGTGTAGAAAGCTCTAGGATTAACTTCAATCAATCTACTTTGTACACCTTTGTGCCTACCTTTCATATTGGCCCCATTGTCGTATCCTTGACCTCTTATGTCATTTATGTCGAGGTCAAGTCTACTTAGAACAGCCTGCAGCTCCTGAAAAAGCCCACTGCCTAATGTATCATCAACCTTCATAAATTCAAGCCAAAATTCTTCCACTAATACATTAGTTCCTGAAACATCCACACAGCGAACTATAAGGGACATTTGCTCCTCATGGCTTTTATCAGGGGTACAATCAAGTATGACTGAGAAATACTTGGCATTTTTAATTTTCACAAGAATTGAACCCTTTACATCAGCCGCTAACATATGTATCAACTCATTCTGAATCTTAGGGCCAATATATGAATAATGAGTCTTCTTTGCTTGAACACGATATAGATGCTCTGCCATTACTGAATCAAACTCAGCAACCATTTCAACCAGTTGCAAAAAAATCCCATTATTATCAACAAAGAGCTTCTCGCAATCACCTGTTAATGCCAAGTTATTCTTTGCAATTATCCTCTTCAAAACCTCCTTCCAGTGTTCTTTCTCTTTATTAATAGCAAGCTGCAGACTTTCATCAATCGTCTTCTTAAGCTGAAGCCTTCTTTCTAATTCAAGCCATTCAACCATGCAATTCATATGATACTTACTAGTTTCATGAGAGCTGAGAGTCCGGCTAAGGTTCTTCCAATCAGAATACCCTTCATTTCCCAACTTCCCAAGTAAATTCATCGTCTTCTGTGTCTTGAACAATTTGCAACAAAAGCAAAAGATACTATCCAATGAAACAGAATACAAAAGCCACCTTCTATCCATCTTCTCACCATTAACAAGCTTCCGAACATAATGTTTCTTCTCAAAATGTCGTCTAGAACTATCAAAAGAGGAAACAATACATCATCGTCCCTTTTAGGACCTCTTTCAACAAGAAAATCTCTAATGTTCTGTCCAATTTGTCCCAATTTCCAGGATCATCAACATTCTCAGGAAAAGTAGTGAACTCTCTATTCGTTTGATCTATATCTTCATTGCCACCTTGTCTAACTTCTTCATGGGTAGCCCGATCAACCTCTTCATTGGCAACCTCATCAAGTTCTTCATTGACAGTTTCAGTAAACTTTTCAGTAGCATCTTGATCAACTTCAATAGCATCTTGACCAACTTCAGTAGCATCTTGATCAACCTCATTACTGACAGCTCGAGTGACCTCAAGATTAGCATCTTGATCAACAGTTTGCTTAACCTCTTCATTCAAATCATTGCTAACAATTTGATTACTAGCGAAATACTTTTTGATATTACCTACTTGACTTCGAGTTAATGCATCTCGTTGCTCCTTCAATTTCCTCTTCTTAGCTCCAGACAATTGCTTTCCCATATGCACTACCTTACAAGTTGTAAATGCTATTTGTCAGACACAATCCAAATCCAAATCCAAATCCTAAATCCTACAAATTCAATTCTACAACCCTACAAATTCAATCCTATATCCAAAACAAAATCAATCTTATATCCAAAACAAATTCAAATCCTAAATCATACAAATTCAATTCCGAATTCCTAATTCCAAAACCCTAATTTTGCACTCTTAAATCCAAAACGAATTCAAATCCAAATAATTCGACAAACATAGGATGTAATTGAGAAATTATACCTGATTTCGTCTTCAACCATTCACTTCAAGAGACAAGAGGGAGCCGAGAAGTTGTCGTCTTCAACCATTCACGGAAGAGCGAAGACTTGGCTCACGCCTCACGGGACGGCGCCATCGCGCCAGGAACTAGACCGATGGAGCCTGGAGGCTTGCGTTGGCGGGATGCGGTTGGAGGGAGAGGCCGACGCCGGGGGCGGGAGGGGAGCCTGTCTGGATGCCGGATTTCCGGCCCTGCTGCGGCGTTCTCTTGCAAATCGCCCTGCTAAACCCTCCCTCCTGTCGAAGAACAAGAATTGTTCATCGTTCTTTTTTTAATTTTGCAACGCAGCGTTTCCATTTCTTTTCCTTTCCTTTTTTTTCTGAGTGTGCCCTTCCCACTCAGTTGATAAGTATCCGAATTATATATTTATATATATATATATATATATGGGCCCCCTGGGCCTATAGTGCCCGAGGCCAAGGCCTCTTGGGCCTGTATTTAGGTCCGGCCTTGCAACAATAAAAAGCACATTAGGTCCTGATGTACCTTATGCTTGTGTATCCAAAGCAGCTCAACACCAATACATGGAAGTCAAGCGCGTCAAAGCCAATCACGAAGACATTCCAGCTCATACACATCAAAGACAATGTTGAGATTCGACCATAAGCTTATGAAGACGACGACATTAAGAAGAATGAGAAGACTTCGAGGAGGATGTTGAATTCAGGGGGGGGGGCTATACACGCACTGCACTCTTTTTCCCTTAGATCAGGTTTTATTCCACTGGGTTTTCCTGAGAAGGTTTTTAATGAGGCAGAACAACAAAAGCATACGTAGAAGACTGCACTCTTTTTCCCTAAGCTATGGTTTTGTCCCATTGGGTTTTCCTAGCTAGGTTTTTAACGACGCAGTTGGCGGAATAAAAATTGAACATTCAAGGAGGAGTGTTATAATATTATTATGTGGATGTACAAAGATATACACTTTACTTAGATAGAGTTTTACCCTTTTAGATGGATTTATCTTATACTTGGAGCCCAAGGATATAACTCCTATATATTATATTGATGGATACCCCACAAGAAACATCAGTTGAATACAGCCTCATATTCTTCTCCATTTATTCTTGTCCTAATATATATGTATATGTATATAATAATACATAAAAAGTTGTGTTCACCTCCAATTTGTTGCTCATTTACATCAATGTCTTAGTATTCTTCATTTTATCATTTTCATCTCATTCTATAGCATCACGGTTGCTTTAGCTCAACGGTTAGGCTATAGGTGGAGTACCACTTGGTCCTAGGTTCAAATCCCCCCACATGTGTTGTTTTGGTGATTATATTTAGAGATTCCTCTTTTTATATAATGGTAAATCAAATCATGTGCATTTGCTTTCAATTTCATTCAATTTGAGGGTTTTTTTATGTGAAAAGTTATTTCAAAGCGTTTCATGATTATATATCTACTTTATTTTGTTTTTTTCACCACAATTTGCAACAAAGTGTTTGTATTAGCTCAATGGATGGGCTCTATGTCAAGTGTCATTTGATTCAAAGTTCGACTCCTACTAATGACATTTTAATCTTTAGATTCTATATAGCCATAATGAGAATATCTGAGGAATTTCTTTTCAGCTTATATTACATTGTTGAAGTTATCATAAATATTTTTATTTTATATGACCATATAAATATATAATGAATATTTTAAGAATTTTTTTTACCTTATGTTATATCTATTGTTAATAAGACAAACCTCAAAGAAAATTAATAGCACAACCTATTTCCATACAATGATCCATCCTTTATAAATTGGCATAACTTGTCAACCGGATGACCGCTTTTTATTTACCAATTCAAGGCATAAATTGTCATCATACCCCAATCATATTATTATATTGTTAAAACTATCAAAAACATTTTTATTTTATTTTATATGACCATATGATTAATATTAAGTAAAAGAATTGTTTGAGCTTATATAGTTATATTATACTCGATCTGGTGTGGGTTATTGTAACGCCAATAACCCAAAAAAAAAAACAAATATCCCCGCATAATCACTATATTAATTAGGAATATATAACATTTGTAAACCTAATGAAATCACCCAATGCGTTAAATAGACATAATTACAACAATTGTAACACCCGATCACAATTCCCAATAGGCATAAATACCATTGTTTTGATCGGCTCACATTCTCCTTAGATAATTATTGAATTAATAGTCTTAATTACACCTAATTAGCACCATTCTAACATTAATATCACCAAAATGTAACCGACACAATAAAAGTACGTGTTTAATTAAAATGATATCAATAAATCCATATTTTTGTGATATATATACCTAATCAAAGGCAAGCCACACTCATATCGTAGAAGCTAATTTACACCATCTCAAGGTGAGTGATCCCATCCCCTCGATTGAAAAATAATAATGTTCGGTAATATTTGTGTGGATGTTAAATTTGTTTTGTGTGTAAGTATTGATTTCTTTTTTAATTCCTAATACTTTGTGTTAATCATCGATCTAATGAATCACTAAAGATTAGCTTTGGTCTTTACAAATCTAATTTCATTTATATAATTTACTTATGCAAAGTAGAATATTGATGGTATAAATATATTTTTTGAAGGAGATTGATCGATGAAGCAATCGACAGTCGAAGTTGAGTTTGGATGCCATTGTGAGGTACTAATGATTTTCTAGTGGATTATTTGAGAACTTCAAAATATTTTATTCTCATTTTTTTATTCTTTTTAATTGCTTGCATATAAATAATACTACTAATTTTTCTGATAGTTTCATATTTTCATATTGTACGTCAGCAATTGGTGAAGCTATGAAAGTGTCCTATACTCCTATGCAAAGACATCATAGAACCCAAGAGTTATGCATTGATTCTTTTGATTGATTAATTACCCCAAATTTTAATTTGTACTATTTGATAAGTTTAGCTTCTACGTCGAAAGTACTTAAATTCTATAATTATATATCGTTTCTAACTCTGTGGTTGAAAACATTATTTAAAAAATGTCAAGAAAAAAACCCAATAATATTACTAATCATTGAGTTTTAAAAGATTTATGTGAATATATTTCACTATTAAATGTGTTTTTATGACTTTTAAACCCCTCTCTATATATATAGACACACACGTGTGTATGTTATTCTGTAAGCTTCCAAATGTGTTGGTTAATTGACATGTTTATAGTATTAACCATACTATGTGTTCATGTATGTATGTATATATGTATAAGGAGGAAAGTTTGTTGTTCCGGCTCTCAAATATTCATATATTGTATTTTTTAAAAAAATTAAAGTAAATTACAAGTAATTGTGATGTGGAGAATATTAAACTCTTGATCATATTAGCCAATAATTATAAAGGTAAGAGGCTTGACAACATTATGTGAAATATTTTTACTTCTATATTACTGATAATAATTTCTTATTCATAAATTCATAAAATTAATAGGTAATTTTTAAAAAAATTAAATAAAATTAATAAAAATATTCAAATTTTGTATGATATATTTTTAATATCATGTCTTCCTACGTAGCACCGGTATGTTCAATTCCACTCATATAATTAATGAAGATTTTATACTATTGACAAAAAAAAATATTTATATCAAATTAATTACCTGACAAATAATGAGATTAAAAACTTATGACTAGCTAGCTCTTTAAATTTATGAAGGACTAAAAGTTGTTAAATTATCATGAAATTTGTTGAAAATATAAAAATGTCTACTGCAGTTTGTTATGGCAGAATAGGAACTCTGAATGTCTATGAACACTGTCAAGTCATGGAGATGGCTATTTAAAAAGAGGAGTGCCTTTCCAAATGAGGTTAGTTCAATGTCTACTTTCTACAAGTGTTCATTTCAAAATTGGTCTCATTGTGAAGAGGTTGTCCAATTTCGGTACAATGCCAAACAGGAGATTTGATTCTCTTACTTAATATTGCAGGGAGCAGCACCATGGAGCTTTCTACAAGGAGGGCATGGACTCAAAACTGGTCTCTTGCTTAATAATGTAATTGAAAGTTATAAAATGTAATAAATATTAATCTAGCTTATCTCCCTGCCTAAATAATCATTTTAATAATTTACCTTTTAACTTTTGTAATATTTGAAATTATAATTGAATTCATTTTTAAGTTTTATAAATTGAACTTCATTAGCTTTTATATATACCAGCATATTCTAATTTAATAGGTGCATTTAAGACATTTTTAATCATCCTTTATATTATCTTTTCTTTTGTATCTACCTATAGTTATATCAGTCTACATCCATAATCTATAAAATTAAAGTTGTGCTCACTTTCAATCTATTTCTCTATTAACTTTATGAATAGCTATTTTTGAAAATTTATTTAACCAATTGATATCAATATGACTCATTTGGTTAATTGGAGAAGTAGCAGCCAAATAGAGTAAATGGTCTAAATTTCAAATCCTTTTAATGGTATATATTATCTAATATTTTTGCTCTTAGAGTATTGTGCCACCCTAAGATTATGCCTCGGACGTAACACGGGTCTGCCACCTAGTTTACAATATAATCATGTTTGTTCAAATGTAAATTAAAGCCAATTCTGGTACGTGTTCAATGCAATGGGTCTAACAAGCCCATAATTCACAAGCCCATAATTCATGAGACCAAATCCAATACCATAAGAAAATTAGGGATGGCAATTTCACCCGCACCCGACGGATATCCGTCTCACCCGACCCGAAAAAGTGGGTGAAAATCTGAAACAAAGCGGATATTAAGTGGGTGATGGGTGAACGGGTGATGGGTCGGGTCGGATTCGGGTGAAGACATTCCCCACCCGTCACCCGACCCATCACCCGATCCGTCACCCGACCCGTCACCCGACTTATATTATATAATTATATTATATATGTGAAATTACTAATATACCCCCATAAACCCTAATTCAAGATATCTATAAATGATTTCGAGCTTGAAGGCTTTGGTCGTTGAAGATTATGTTTTCTCTTCTTTTTATTCATATTTGTTGTAACGTTTTCTCTAGCTTGAAGTGTTGAAAGTTGTGGATGTTTACACGTATTTGACCGAATTTGACTATATTTGGTACTTGTTTATTCTTCGATGTGTTCGATGTACATTTTTCAATAATTTTTTTTTGACGCCTTGTATTCCACCCGAATTATCACCCGATCCACCCGATCACCCGGTGGATGATGGGTGGACGGGGCGGGTGAAATATTTGATGGGTGACGGGACGGGTAGGGTAAAGGATTTTGGGTGGTGGATCGGGTGACGGAAGTAGATCATCCACCCATCATCCGACCCATTGCCATCCCTAAAGAAAATATACACACATATTGACTCAGACATTCAAACCCTTAAAATTACACATAAACTTAAGAAATGAGCCTGACAATCTATACAATTAGTGAACCCTTGTTCTATAATTCAAACGTACTTAGATATATGTTTATATTATAAAAAGGTCAGTGTGTTGGATTTCCGAGGGTTTGAACAAAATACACTGACTATACATAAATGATTAATTAATTCTAAATATTTTAACCACTAAAGATTAGGTAAGAATTTTATTTAACAATATAACATAGTAATATACAATATTAGATAGGGTTGATGTTATCTTGTTATCATTTGAAAAATCGATTCATGCTAATTGAAGTTAGCGTAAGGTTGCATTATATTAATTACTAGTTCTATACCACGGCAATATATGGCGCGCAATTTAATAGTAAAGTTGTGAATATAAAATAATATTAAAAATTTATCGATAAAAATACACATATTAGCGGTTAGAAAATAATAAAATAAAGTGTATAATGCATAGTATGTAAACGGTTGGGATGATTTCGTAAACGTCTACAAACTGCTCAGTCAAGGCAACTACTCTTTTCATTTCAACCTATCAAATGAGTATAATAGAAAACAGTTGGGTTGATTGACAATATTTTTGTATTATTTATAAGATAGTTGGGTAAAAGTAAAAGGCAAAAGTAATATATGGTTGAAAAAACAATTAAAGCAATTAAAGCAGTATATATAGAAAACGGTTTGAATTAATCTCATTGTTTTTTTAAACTAATAAAATTGTAATTTAGGCTAAAGGGATTGGTTAAAAGGCACACGACGAAGGGGAGGGCGTCACGTCGTCGATAAGACTTTTGTTTTAATAGTTAATAATTAGTAATAGATAGATAGATGTTTTTTTTAACTACTGAAATTATAATTTATGCTAAGGTGGTTGGTTAAAAGGCCTAAAATTAAGGGAAGGGCGTCACGTTATTGGTAAGAATTTTAATAGTTAGTACTAGATAGATAATAGATAGATGTTTGCGGAAAAAAAAGGGCAGAAATTATTCGGGAGATATACACTATAATTGGCTCATGACACCCTAATTTTATGATTAAAGCGTGTCCAGTTGACAAAACTTCAATTATCACTTTGTTTATTATATATTTTCCGTAGAATACTCCACGATTTATTGAGATTCGATCTCTACGTATTCTAAGTTCTAACATATCGATCTCTCAGTTAAGTATGTACAATTTAAAATTAAGGTCGATCTTTCTAACTTGATCGAGCATAGCTTAAATATCTCAATCGATGAAGAGTTTCTAACAAATTTAGAAATGATTATAAAAAAAAGGAATATTGAATAAAGATTAAAAAAAAAATTATTTTACAAAATATTTTTCAATGTAGCTTTTTAACCTTATAACACCAGATAGGGTTAAAAAAATCGTTAAAACTATTAAGGGAGACAAGTTCGTACTTTAGGTAAGTTAAAACGTCGTTTTGTGCCCCAGTCAGGGTGGCTCACTGGTGGAGAGCAAGGAGGGATGTCAGGAGGTCTCGGGTTCGATCCCTATCTCCGCCCCTTACCTTGAATTTGTTCGATCCCTATCTCCGCCCCTTTCCTTGGATTAAAATTCAAGGTTTGCCTTGCTCCTTTCCAGTGAGTCGAGCCGGTGGGCGCAAACCGGCCGGTTTACCTGGTGCGTGGCTCGGAGTTTGCCACCAAAGGTGGGTTCCTCGTCGTCAAAAAAAAAACGTCGTTTTGTGAATTTTCAATGAAATAAAAGAAGGATATTTTTAGTTAACTTAATTATACGGAATAAATCTATATAATCTATCTATCTATAAATATAGAAGGATTTCAATTCTATGCATATTGTCACCAAATGATAAGGGGTCGACGCAGAATGAGACGGATTCGTTTCGCGTCTCATGTTGTGCAATTTTTTAGGGACAAGGTCATAACAGAATTTTTTTTTATTTTTTCTCAACTTCTGTGTTGCCATTGTCCTTCACGGAATGGGATGGAACCATGACGGAACGGATTCTATATCTTAAGTAAAAATATTATTAAAATTTTAAAATTCTTATATATTTTGCGGTTTTCAAATTAAAGGTGTAACATATATAGATATATAATCTTTTTTATATATTTCCGACTTTCCTTATATGTGTATGTGGATGGGACAAGATTTGTGGGATCAAGATTCCTCGTCCCAATATTGTGTCAGGTCTTACATAATTTTTGCGAGACGGAACCGAGATGAAATTCATTATTTTTTGGGGTAAATTCCACATAAACACCCGTAAATTGTGTTAGTTTTCACATAACCACACATAAAATTATAGATTACAGAAAACAACCCATAATTATATTTATTTTCAAAAATTCCCCCATATCTTAGTGACGGAGGGAAAACCTATTGACAGGCCTAAGGTCGTTATGCCAAATCAAAGTAAATTCCTAAGATGCAAACTATAACAAGTATAGTAGGTAAGTTAGGGTCGAACCCACAGGGAAACAGAATCAATTGTAAAAGCAAGTATTATTACCCAAAAGTAACCGATTCAAGGGGGAGTTTTGTGTGTAAGTAATAGTGACAGAACAAGTTGCAAGTAAAGGTTGCGAATATATGACGGAAAAGTATCACACCAGGTAATTATCCGCACAACAATTGAGATGGTTCATCATCGCATTCTATGAATCTCAAGTTCTAATGTCCAGTAATTGTTCTCAATTCAGATCGTGTAATAGCTTTTAGTCCTACCAGTCCTAAAAGCACTTATCACCAAATTACAAGGGAAAACCTTCACCAAATAATGAAGCGATAGCATTCAAGCATGAATTATAATGAGATACAAGCGATTCCAACAACCCGTTAAAATAGCTTGCAATCGAATCTCCTTCACAATCTACCACAAGCAACCCGCGTATGGTGATTGTGTTCGCTACAGTGAATCTACAACCCCAAACCTGGAATTGGAAACCCTAGCAATATGATTAGTATCGATAAACCTAGGTGATCAATCCAGATTAACCAATAATAAGCAATCAAGCAATAAGCTCAGGAGATCGAAACAATTAACAAAGGACAAACAAGAGTAGAATACTCACAACCAAATCAATTGAAGGCTTCAAAGAACCAAGTGTAACAAAGGAGAGTTAGTTCTCCATAGGGTTTGTGAGATGAACAAAAGGGAAAATACGTCTCTGGAAAAAATAACCTCCTCTCTACTGCTGCCTTCTCGGCCATAATATAACCTAATAAACTCGGGTTTAACATCCCGTACAAATATAAAATATAATATTAAAACTAATAAGATAGGGAAAATCGGATAAGAATCCGTCTTTAGGGACCGACGCGGGCGCGCCATGTAGCAGCGCGGGCGCGCCAGCCTCGTCTTCAACTCTTCCATCTGTTGCATTGACGCGGCCAATTCCTCCTAGCAGCGTGGGCGCTCCGAGTAGCAACGCGGGCGCGTTGGGTGCAGCGCGGCCGCGTCATTGGTTTTTCCCGAAAATTCCGTCTCGAATTAGCTTTCGACGTCAACATGAAAGTTGTAGCTCTCTGAAAGAGCTTTCCAACGCATGGTCATAATAGTCGATCGGACAACCGAGGCCTCCAGAAAGTGCAAAACAAGTTCAGCATGTCTGGCGACAATTTCTGCAGACTTGTTCTTCGTTTAGGTTCGCTTCTTCTTCTCAGGACCTCTTGAGATCTTCATGTAAGCTTCTTCGATTAACTAGACATTCTCATCAAATGCGTTATCAACTCATGTCTTCTCCTCGGATCTACCATTACCTGAAATAATCAATAAAAGCGTGTAGATTCCGACTCCGACAACATAGAGAACTAATATGCAAATCATGCTTAATCCATCCATGAAATGCATCTTAACTAAGCTAAATGCAACCTATTATGCCTACCTAAATGCATGCTATCACCTATCGTTGATCCCGTCAAAGTAAACTCAAACCTATAACTAGTATAGCAATAAGTAAGAGGTCGATCCCACAAGGAAATTATTATTCAAGTGTGAATTAAGTGTCAATTAAGTAACCAAAAGGGGGGTTTTTGAGTGTGTAAAAGTTCCGCCTTTAATCAAAGAGGATTGAAGCAAACAAAAGTAAATGATTGTAATTCAGACAATAATTAGGAGAAGCAATTCTACCTATAATTTTCCACTTTATTTGGTTGAAGCGATCCTTGTAACTTCTTCTCGTCCTATTAAGTTTCTTATGAATGCCCTTGTCCCAACCTAATATAGTTACTAGTCCAATCAGTCCTAGAAACCCTTATCAATCGAACAGTTCCTAAAGAAGGATTTAACCCAATTGATAGCTTTAAGTTCAGAGATTAACCAAGGTATTTGCAGTCCCTAAAGAGGGATTTAACAACACATCCAACTTCCTACTTGTTCAATTAGTTCAATCAGCCCTAAAGGAACAAGTTTGTCACTTAGGTTAAGGTTCACAATCAGGAATCTACAAAACCTTAGCAATTGAATTGATCTAACAAGTTGGCCAGACAAGATAGAACAAAACAATAAACAATCAAGCACAAAGAAGTTGAAGCATTCAAATATAGGAAATAAGGAACGAGAATTAGGAACTCACAATCAATCCGAATAAAGCTTCAACTTGCAGGCAGAATAGATGAGTTTAGTTCCTCATGGAAAACATCGCTCAAAATCTCTAAAGTGTCTGATGAATGAATAAAATAGAAGTTTGAAAATATCATAAAACTTGGCCTTTTAAAACATCCAAAGTCGGCCACAAAATAAACAAATAGATCTAGGGTTTTTCATTAATCAAAACGCAGCGCAGAATCGCTGACGGCAAATGCGGCGGCCGCCGCATGGATGCTGCGGCCGCAGCATCAGCATTTCCTTGCTGCGACGGTACTGGCGGCGGCCGCGTCATACATGCTGTGGCCGCTGCATCGGTCTTTCCCGGAAAATCCGTCTCGAATTTGCTCTTCTTCTCAACAGGAAAGTTGTAGCTCTCTCAAAGATCTTTCCAACGCATGGTCATAATAGTCAATCGGACAACCGAGGCCTCCAGAAAGTGCAAAACAAGTTCAGTATGTCTGGCGACAACTTCTGCAGACTTGTTCTTCGTTTAGGCTCGCTTCTTCTTCTCAGGACCTCTTGAGATCTTCACGTAAGCTTCTTCGATCAACTAGACATTCTCATCCAATGCGTTATCAACTCATGTCTCCTCCTCGGTTCTACCATTACCTGAAATAATCAATAAAAGCATGTAGATTCCGACTCCGACAACATAGAGAACTAATATGCAAATCGTGCTTAATCCATCCATGAAATGCATCTTAACTAAGCTAAATGCAACCTATTATGCCTACCTAAATGCATGTTATCACTTAGTTTTTTAAAAGTAATAATTCGGGGTTTTTTAACCACTCCATTCGTTTGGCAAAACATGTTATTTACTATTCAAGCAAGTTTTTTAAGGATGATAAAAACTATATAAAATATTCATTTTTTATAATTTTTTAAATAATTTCTTAGTTACTATTAATAAGTACAAAATTGTTAAAAATATTTATAAAAAATGGATATTTTATCTAATTTTTATCATCCTAAAAAACGTGAGTAAATAGTAAACGACATGTGTTACTGAACAGATGGAGTAATAATCTAGGTTTATTTTAGAGCTTATTCACATCTTATTCAGCATTTGGAGAGGAGACCGACAAGAGCCATTGCAAATTTCTGCTGTTCCCATTGCAATTTTAATGCATATATATTGATTTGAGCATTTATATATGTTCTACAATGCTTAATTTCTTTGTGTTTTTCAAGGTGAAATGTCATATTAAATGGTAAAATACACGCATACAATGACTTTCTTTTAAATAAAAAAACAAAAAAAGGCTTGAATTAGGGGTATTTTATCTTTTCAAATAAAACAAATATACAAGTTTAATGGGTGGGTAGTCTTTTGAAAATAAATCTAATTTATGGGTGGTTTTCTATAATTTATAATTTTATGGGTGATTATGTAAAAACTAGCATAAGTTATGGTTGGTTATGTGTAATTTACTCAATTTGTTTTTCAAATCCCACCGATATTAATTGGGACGGGTTTGGCATTTGCTAGATTTTTGCCCACCCCTATCAAATTGTTCAATATTCTCTATGTGAATACAATATTTCCAAAACTTACCTCATTCACTTCATTTTTTTTTATATAAATGTAAGAATTCGAAATATTAGACAAACCATTGTTTGAAAAATCAAGAGGCCGAACAAACGGTGTACAGCCCAACCTCCATGGCAACTACAGAAAAATACAAAACAAAAAAGAGAACGATCGATGCAACTGATCACAACAACAATCAGAGACCGAACTGTGAAATCAAGAGGCTCAAAAATCTTTTTTCGTTCCATTTTTTCTAGGTTTGACGTGTTTTTGATTTGGGTTCACTAAGTAATCAAGAGAAAAGGTTTGGCAAAAGATATTACTTTGTTCAATTTGATAACAAGGACAATTTTGGTCAATATATTGATGGTGTTTTTGTTTTCTATGTTGTCTCCAATGAAAAAATGAACCATACATGAAAAATTCTGCTTACTAAAAAGACATTAAACCTTTTTTCTGTTGTAACATTTTAGTTCGACTTGAGAATCAACTTTATGAATGGATTACTCTAGACCAGGAAAAAATGTTCTTGTGGTCTTTTGAATTGTGACTGGAACTTTATGGAGTTGAATGAGTGGAAATTGTTGTGCACTGAGTTTGATTTCCATAATGAAATCCTTCCAATCAGCTGAGTTTTTTTTATCAAAACATGTTACATTTAATTTCTTTGCCACATAGGGGATTATTCATTAGAGCAGTTGTGTTGATTCTCCACAACAAAATGGGGTTATCGAATGGAAACACATTAATGCTCAGCTCTTAAATGTCAATTCAATATTCCTCTCAAGTTTTGGGGAGAATGTATTCTAACTGCCCGCGTATTTGATCAACAGATTACCCTTACATTCTCTCTCAAATAAGTCCCCTTATGAATTGTTGTTTCACAAACCTCTCATGCATATATATACACTCATTTGAAAGTTTTTGGTTGCTTGTGTTATGTCGATACTCTCATAAGGGGGTGGGACAAGTTTCAGTCTCGAGCCAATCCATGTGTTTTCTTGGGTTATTCTCATGGAAAAAGTTCTTACACGGTATTTTGATTCCATAGATATTGCTTTCTTTCAATACGATTTCCCTTTTCATTCGATTGATGACTTCACCGCCTCTCCCACGTACCTTACCAATGCAACCACCTTTCCTTCCTCCATTTTTGTTCCTTTTCATACTACCATTTCTGCTCTCACTCAGTCAACTTCTCATACAAACCCTTTGAGTCTACTTCTCATAATGTAGTTCCTGATTATGAGTCACTCATAAAATTCACTAGACCTCATAAACCTCTAGCTCATCTCAATGATTTTGTTTTGCAATGGGAATTGCATGTTCCTCCTATTTGTCATCATTCATTTCTCCTTCGTCCTATGATTTTTTTTTTATCACAACTCACCTCTTATATATACAAATCCTACTGCATACTCATAAGCTTCTAAGATCGATCTTAATTGGATTTTGGCTATGAATAAAGAGATATCTGCTTTGAATGCAAAACAAAACTTGGGATCTTATACCTTTACCTCCAGTAAAGAAGATAATTGGTTATCGTTGGCTGTTCAAATTAAGTCAAGCTTCATGCTCATGGAAGTTTTGAAAGGCTTAAGAGCACCAGCATCCATCATGAATCCCTTCCCCTTTACCTCCCTTACTCATTTCTTATTGATGCGGGATTAAACTTATCATGGAAGGGGGAAGGGAGAACCCTAGTGGAAAGGGTTAACCCCATTCATGTTCTCGACTCTTTTTGGTTTTAAAAAATAATAAAAGTACGTGGGTCCTTTTTTTATTTTTTAATGTTTTGTTATTAAGTAGATTAAAGTTTTGATAGGTTAAAAATATGTGATAGGGTATAAATAAAGTTTAAAAAAAAGTAATAGGGTAAACTTATGGATGCGGGTTAAAAATTAGAAAACCTTAAAGAATGGGGTAGAGTTAATGGAAAATGAGGTATCAAAATATTACGAGGAGAGAGAAAAATATGGGGATAGGTTTAACCGATGGGTGCGGATGCTCTAAGGCCAGACCATTTAGTTACTAAAAGCTATACTCAGAATAAAAAGTAAGTTAATAGCCCGAGATTAGGGCTCACGAATGAGGGTGAAAAATAAAAAAAGTTGGAAGAGGATTCTTAAGCTGGGGTGGCAGAGAAAAAGTAAGTTAAGGGTCCGATGTTGGACTCACGAATGCGAATGGTCTTAAGATGACCAATCCGGCCTTAGAAGCAGCGAGGGAAATGACAGTGCGGATATATAGTTGTTAGAGCAAGCCCAACAACTTTGGTAAAAAATCTCTAAAATAGAGATTAAAATATCAAAATCTCTAAAAAAAATGCACTCTAACTCCAACAGCTTCTCTAATTTACAGATTTTTACATTTATTAAAGACTATAATAAATAAATGCATTTATGAAAGATATTTAATTCTACATTTCTAAAAACTTAATTTTAACTTAATTTTAACATTTAGCCTCACATGTGTTGGTGAACTATTATATGTTACTCATCCTCTTGCACGACATATTAATTTTTTTATTATTATTATTATTATTAGATTCTCATGTGATATTTTTTTTAAAACAAATTCTAGTGAGAAATTTGATATTTATTTTTTAAGTGGTATTAATATTAAATTTAGATTGCTACTATAAAAGTTATTATAAAATTGGATAAAATATTATTCAAACTTAATCTTATTATTTTCAATTAGTTAATTTATATTTTATTATAAATTAGATTGGTGAATGATCATATATGATTAATTAATTAAATTAATTAACTAACAAGGCTTAATTTATAATTTATAAAAATAAAATCATTCCAGTATGAGTTATGAGTTCAGGTGAATATTTTTTGAAGTGAAAATTTTTTAGACTAATTTTTTAATGTGAATTTTATAGCATTAAATTGGATGAAATTAGTTGTGCTGTTTTATTTATAAAAGTTAACATAGAATTATGATGTTTTGTTCTATCTATATTGATTTAACATAATTAATTTATATATTATATCAAATCATATCAAATTTTTAATTAATTTTTAAAAATAATTATATTTTTATTACTAGTAATTAAGTATGAAATTATATTTTTTTCTATATTGTGGGTGAAAATGTGAGGTTGTATCATTAAATTCTATATAGGGACAAGTGAACATTAAATTATGGAGATTAACTTCTCTTCCTCCAAATTTAGAGATTTTTTTCCTCTCTCCATCCATTTCTCTATTTTAGAGATGAGTTTGGAGAAGCTGTTGGGAGAAAAAATGCTCATTTTCTCTAAAATCTCTCATTTTCTCTATTTTAGAAAAGCTGTTGGGCTTGCTCTTAAGATGACAAGGATTTTTTTTTACAGTTTTCACATTTTGAAGAATGAGGTAGATAATCTGCTAGACTAAAAAGTGATTTAAAATAAAAAAAAAAAAAATTCCAGAATGAAAAAGGCATGTTCTTAAGACTCAGTTTTTACCTCAAAACTGAATTATTATGTAAAAAAATATTTTTTCGAATTGAAATGATTAATTTTGGAAATATGGTGGTGATATTTTAGCGATCTACAGCACATTCCAAAATCGATGACCAACGTGTTTAGTGATGAAAGATCGTGTATGAATATACAGTCTGTGCTATATTATGAATATCCAATCAATCAGGCAGCAGGTATAAATTAAGCTGAATTAATTAAGATGGATATGGAAGATCAACTAGCTCAAGTGGCCGGCCGGTCGCCTCCGGGAAACCCGCCGTCGGTTATTTTTATATATACGTTGAACGATAGATTTAACAACCAATGCACATGCATGAATTTGAAGTAACCGAAGTTAACTCTTTTGTTTTTTTTTTTGAGAACCAAGTTAATTAGTTACTACTGGCTAATTAATAACTTAGTATCCGTTTGGTAAAAGTATTAACTTTTTATTTTAATAATACCGTCTTTCTATCCTATAGACATATGATAAGAACCTTAATCGGAAAAGATTTCCTACCAACAAAATAACCGACCCTAGGAAATCAATATTAAAAAGTGCTAAAATAATTTTAATTTGGGAAATCTTTCCCGATTGAGCTTGTTATCCTATGTCCCAAGGGCATGTTTTGAAAATAAGAGCCTGTATATATAATTAAAGAATATATTTTCTAATATTTTCTTATGGAAATGCACTAAACAATTAAAAAAAATCTTTGGAAAGTGATTTTCTCAAACTTCAAACACCACACATTGTTGGGATAAAAAAAAAAGTCAACCGTATAACCATACAAAACATAAGGAAGGGAGAAGCTCCTACACAATGGTTTAAGCTTTTGTGTTAGATTAGACCTGTTAAACGGGTCTTTCTGGTTGGGTCACTTCAGATCCCGGATAAAATGAGTTCCGGGTATATCCGAGTTGAATAGAACCCGGGTTTGACCGGGTTTCGGGTCATGGTCGATTTCGGGTTTGTCTATTTTTTCTTCTATAAATTAAAAAAAATCATCATTTGATAATTTTGCGATAATTTTAAAATTCTAAAATTAAAGACTTTGTTCATAAGTCCTAGTGCTTGTAATTATATTCTATATCTGATCTAAAATATTTGATTTTATTATTTCTCGTAATTTTTAATAAAATATAATAATATATACATATCATATTTTTAAATAATTTTTTTAAAATAATTTTATTCAAATTTTGATATTTTATATATTATTACATTTTATTAAAAAAATATTTGATTTTTATTATTTCTTATAATTTTTAATAAAATGTAATAATATATCAAATATCAAATTTTAAAAAAAATTAAAAAATAAGTTCATGCAATTAGTAATAAGCATAGAATTGTTTTAATATTTTAATATTTTTTTAGAATTTTATCTTCTTAAAAAATGTGTTGAAAAATAAAAAATCAAATACGATCGGATGGAGTATTACACAATACAAATAAATATAAATTTTGATTTGAAATGAAAGATCAAATCAAGTGATTGTAATTATAAAATATAATAAATTGGAATCTTCATAAAAAAAATTAATCATATATAATTATAAATCAACCGGGTCAAAATTACCGGGTCCATGGGGTCACCGGTTCGAAACCCAGATTACTTGGAAAATTTCCAGGTTTTCGAGTTTGGGTCGGAAAATATTTTCAGGTCAAAATTTCCGGGTTTGGGTCGGGTTGTGTTTTGACAGGTCTAGTCAGAAGGGTGGATCCTGACCTTATAATAAAAAACAAAATTAAACCCGACAAGACTCCCGTTTTCTAACGACCCGACCGAGTTTCTCGAAATTTGACATGGTATCAGAGCAGGTCCAAGTTGGGTCGTCGATTTTTCTAGCTTTGGGGTAGGTTAAAAGAGATTGAGATGCCAAAACCCGTCGTAAAAACCAAAAATCGGGCGAGCTATAAAGAGATTGAGAGTCTTAACCTAGAAGAAAAGAAAAAAAAAATTGTTCAAGTGTCAACCTGATTCGGGCGGATTTGCACTTATGGGGGGCGTGTTGGGATAAAAAATAATCATCCATTAATAATGGTATAACCATACAAAATATAAGGAAGGGAGAATCCCCTACCCAATGACTTAAATTTTTATATTAGAAGGGTTGATCCCGACCTTATAATCAAAAACAAAATTAAATTCGACACGACTCCCATTTTCGTTATTATATATCTTGACACATTATCTTGTCAACTAAGTTAATAAAACTTAACAAAAAAAGACTTGACATGTGTGCTTATATACATGCATTTAAAAAAAAAAGTTTAATTGATTGCTCGATATCGATCCTCCTCGATCATAACTTTATCTTTAACCAATCAATTAATTAATAATTATTAGCATTTTAACCAAAAAAAAATAATACCATGATTAATCATTAATCCACCATGCTTGATTTCTCCTATAAATTGGTAGCCACTAAACACCTCTTCAAACCACCAATTCACTGCACTTCCATATCATCAATTGTCGTAATAAATAAGAGAGAAATAAAAATGAGGTTCCAAATGAGTTGGGCGAGTGTAGCTGTACTGATTACTTTGTTTGTGTTGGAGACTCATTTTGATGGGGTGGTTGCAAGAAGAGGTCATCCTCCTAAGGGCTTAAGGGAAGGCTTCTACAACGCTAAGGACTCTTGCCCCCAAGCTTACAAGCTTGTCAAGGATATTACGGAGTCCCTCGTCCAGAATAACGCTGCCTTACCCGCCAAGCTCCTTCGTCTCCATTTCCACGACTGCTTTGTCAGGGTACCCTTTCCATCTTATATAGATATATAATGCTACTTGTAGGTATAGACATATGTCAATTAACGTACTTATATGAATTAATTTGTATAGGGATGTGATGGATCAGTGTTGTTGGATGGAACCATAGCGGAGAAAACCGCAATCCCAAACCTGTCATTGGGTGGGTTTGACGCAATTGATGCGATCAAGACGAAGCTGGAAGAGGTCTGCCCCGGCAAAGTCTCCTGCGCCGATATCCTCGCTTTGTCTACTCGTGACGCCGTCTCTTTCCAGGTTCCATTCGTGCCTTGCTATCAACGTACATTGATTTTAATAGAAATATGTATATATATATATATATATATATTGGACGCCATTGATTTGTATATTGGGGTTGGATGATATAATTGCAGTACAAGAGGGACCTTTGGAAAGTGCTGACCGGAAGAAGAGACGGAGTGGTATCGTTGGCATCGGAGGTTAACCTTCCATCGCCGTTTGCAAACTTCACCACCCTCCGTCAGCAGTTCAAAAGCAAACGTCTTAACGTCATTGACCTTGTCGCCCTCTCAGGTACCTTTGAGATGTACAGTACTGTTTTAAAAAGCTGGCAAAACCTGACCCGAAACTGAAAAGATATTCAATTCAACTTTCCACACAAGCAGCCCAAAACCCATAATAGAACTAACAGAGATCAAATAACCAAAACTTGGAATAACTACGCAACCCAACCTAATCGACTCATCCGATTGCCACCTCTTTCTGCCAAATCGACTATATATAAAGGGAAAACCAGAACAACATATCAGATTGATAGAAAACATACTGCATTGTATTGCAGGTGCACACACCATAGGAAGAGCCCACTGCGGCACCTTCACGAGGAGGCTGTACAACTTCACCGGGAAAGGCGATGCTGACCCGTCTCTCGACGCAACCTATGCCGACACCCTTAGAAAGCAATGCCCTAACCCAACGGTGGACCGCACAATAACCGTGGAGATGGACCCTCAAGACTCCATGGACTTCAACCCCCACTATTACGACGTCGTCGCCAGCCACCAGGGGCTCTTCCAGTCCGACGCCGCTCTGCTCACCGATGGGTTGGCGACGTTGACCGTCAGGTTGCTGAAGAGACCTGCGTTTTTCTTCCACCAGTTCGCGGTGTCGATGGTGAAGATGGGGGCCATTGGTGTCCTCACCGGTGATGATGGGGAAATTAGGGAGAAATGTCGCTTTGTTAACTAATTGATTTATGGATATGAAAAATGGATGTCTAATTTTAATTCAATTTTATGATGCCTTTTTACTGTCGAAATTAATAAGTTTATGATGGTATTTCACAAAAAAAAAAAAGATTACTTTCAATTTCTACTCGTTATGATTTATTGTGATTTTGTTTTTTCCCCCTAGTCGATCTATATATTGACTTTCATGTAATTTATGTGACATCAATAAATTCTACGCCACTTATCTAATATTCTGTCACATCATTATTTGTTTAATTGTATTATACTTTTTCTTTTAATATTTGATTGGTTTTAGTGGAATTCTATTATTGTTTTTTTTTTAATATTCAAAAATTTTGTTTAATTTGAAAATGTATCAGGACAACAGAGAAATGACATTTATAGGAGAACATATTTATGTAATAAATTTTATGTTTCATAAAACTCCAATTTAAACCATACATACAATTAATTCTAAGAAGAGAAAGGGGGAAATTTTGAAAATCAATATAAGATATATAATTAATGGAATTCTAATTAATTTGTTCAAGCTAGAAAGATGAAAAATGACCAAGGCATGATTCTGTTAGGACCTTCGATGGAGAGAGATCATGGTTCATTGGAGGTTTGTTATGAAGAGGAAGGATGAAGAAAGTTTATAGAGAGATCGAGAGATGAAGAAGGTAAAGACGACTGTCATTGGGATTTCATTATTTGATAGCCCTCCCCGTACACACAGGTAAGTATTTTTAATACCAAACCCCTTTTTTCTACTAATTACAATTATTACCCCTATTATATCAATCTCTAACACTACTCCCCTCCTATAAAGCATTGTCCTCAATGCTTATAAAAGGTAAATGCAATATAATGTAAAAGTACTACTAGTAGGACTCAAAAGTGAAAACAAAAATACAAGCAAATACATTCCTATATTGCTACTGCAATGAAATGCCCGCCAACAATTCCCACATGAAGGGACAGGAGCAATTCACACCTACCGCCTCCTGCATTTTATTTCCATCTATATCATGCCACTCAAATTGAATTTATTCCAAGCCTGTAAATTAAGGCTCCTTGAGCTTGCTTCCTTTTTTTTTGTGACAGCAACCTCCTCAACTTGCTCGTGAGCTGCAGTTGGAACCAATATTTGGACAAATTATGACAGTAGAATTGATGCTTCCCTTGCTCTGCAACTTCACCCACATTCCTTATATGTGTTTTGATGTGCTGCTTCCAAGTAAAAAATCCCTTTCCAACTTTCTATGATAGCAACAACTTGTAAGCTGATTTTATGAAAGCAAAAATCCCCTTCCCAATTTCTATGACAGTAGCAGATTGCATTGCTTCCCATTTGTAAAACTGTTCCATGACTTGTCGTCCTTGGATCACCGACCCTCCTGGATCAAAAACAAGAATAGCTTTGTCCATTCTTTGACATGTATCCCTTAGACATACTCCACCTGGATTGAAGATCAAACTAAAGCTTTTTTCAATGAGAACATCTAGATCAATACTACTTCTTCCTATATCAAAAGGATATGTGATCGAAGCTTTCGACCCAATTCTATGAAGATATGAGCAACAATCCTCAACCACCACCCTTATCACTACCCTGAATTTTCTTATGGGCATTTTCACAAACATCTTATGAGCATTCGTAACACAATCGATTGACTTCAATCTAACATCAGTCCAAATAACCTCCTTGGAGTTAGTCACTCCAATTTCCATCAGCTCAATCAACAGCTTAACCAACTTAGACAACTCCTGATTTGCATTGCCAGAGATGATAAATTCAGAAGGCTCGAAATTTACCTGGGAGTGATTCTGTTGGGTATGAGGTTCTTCAATGGACTTGTTGATCTCTAGGCATGAGAGCTCAAATTTCTTTGTCGGATTTGGGACTTCCAGATAATTGCTCAGAACAGCTCCAAGGACAACACCTGCACGCGACAACAACCAGGGCGATGTCTCAGGCGAATTCAACGAAGACTTGCTTTCTTGTTGCCTATCTGTAATCGGTTCTTCAATTCGATTTTCTTCCGACATCGGGGCTTCGCTTTCTTCAGTTTCTGGCGCACTTGGTTCGTCATCGTCCTTCCTTGGGGCGTCCAACTTTGACGGGTTGAAGGAGATTTCTGGCCTCACATCTGTGATCGAGTTTGCAATTCCTTCCGTCCCTGCTAGGTCTACCGCCTTCTCGTCGCCGGCTTCAACACTGAATTCATGGATCTCGCTCCATTCTAATTTCGAATCTCCAAGAACAATCTCTGAAAACTCCTCGAATTTCTGATCGAAACATCTTGGCGAATTCTGATTGAATTGGGCGCCTTCATCCCCAATTGGAACCTCCTTGGTTTCTTGGGTCGAAATTTCAGTTTTTCTCAATCGATCGGTAACTTGGAAGCCTTGAAACAGTTCCAATTTGCACAATAAACCATATATGCATCTTCCATTATACCAATTGAGTGCCCTAATTGCCAAATCTTTATCCACAAAGCAAACCCTTGAATGGAACTCTTCTCCAGATTTAAAATTCTCCAACGTTTCTATGTTACCACAAGTAGAGAACACCTCCAACAATACTTCTGTTGAAATTTCGTAGAGTTTAAATTTGATCTTGACGATTATGGATCGTTCATCCCGTTCCCTGAGAAACGGAAACTTCTGTTGGCCGGAGCTTGCCATTGATCGACGAATCCGCGACTCCAATTGTGCGTCTCTGGTCGAAGAACCGAAAGGCTCTGATACCACTTTGTTAGGACCTTCGATGGAGAGAGATCATGTTTCAATGGAGGTTTGTTATGAAGAGGAAGGAGGAAGAAAGTGTAGAGATATGTCGAGAGATGAAGAAGGTAAAAACTGTAATTGGGATTTCATTATTTGATAGCCCTCCCCGTACACACAGGTAGGTATTTATAATACCAAACCCCCTTTTCTACTAATTACAATTATTACCCCTATTATATCAATCCCTAACAGATTCATGCAACTTTTTTTTTCATCTTTTACAATGGATAAAACCACTATATGTAGGTCAAGAAAGTGTGTCGAAATGAATGAATTTCCTTGATTTAGGGAGTGAAAATAAAAGAAGAAGTAAGGTGAATCATTCACCCATAACTTCCTACACACAAATGTGATCTCCCTATCACATACATATTCATCTACATAACACTCCCCTCTGAATTATTCACTTTATGTGAGAGCAGTGCATATGTTACCTTGTTAGAAAAACCCCATTGAGATTAAAACATAGTCGAAGGAAAAAGTATACAACATTTGATCTCATTAATTAAAAACCTTATAAGAAAAAAAAAACTCAATATATAAGATAAAAACCTGATCGAGAGAAAAAAAATGCAGCACATATAATTCTCTAACATGTTTAATTAGTGAGCTCGTCAAAGTCATCACATTTTGATCTTGTCCACAAATTGCTCAAACTTCTTGAGCGGGAGTATTTAATTAATGAACAAGTAATCAAGGTTCTCATCTGATCAGATTCGCTAGACTTCAGTCTTTCTCCTTTCTTCTCGAGTTCATGCGTGGAGAAGAATTTTGGCAAAATGTGCTTAGTTTGATCTCCTTTAGGGCTCGTTTGGTTGCAAGGAGGGAATGGAAAGGTAATCGATCAATTCTTTAATTTCAAGGGAAAGTAAACAAAAAGGGTTAAACACTAGTTTTGTTTGGGAGAATTTATGAAATAATTCATTACCTTTTATATAATAAAAAATTAAAAAACAAAAAATTCAAGCCTGCTAACCAACTTCTACGTCAAACAAAAAATTTGGAGAACTTGCATTGCCAATACAAAGTTTGCGAACTCCGAACTCCATACAACTTGCTCGAAACAGTCAAAAAGACAAAATCAAAATGTATACAATACCCAGATGCTCAATTAATGAAACCTATTCAAAATCAAAACCTCAAATCGCACAAATTTCAAATCCCTAATTAGTAAAATGTGAACTGGTTTACACAAAAAGAAGAGAGCTTAGAAAGAAAGAGAGATTGATGAACCAGATCTGTCTAGCAATGGTAATAATTGGAATCAATTAGGGTTGGAGAGATGGTGAAGGAATCAACAACGAAGATAGGCTCGTGGAGGTGGTCGACGTATCAACGACGGAGGTGGAGTCACGAACCGACGACGAAGGGTAAGAGAAGAGCAGATTTGCGGAAATCAACAATGATTGCCGAAAAAAAGGAGAGAGAGAGTAGAAGAAGAAGAACGCCATTGGAGAAGGTGCGAGATCGAGAGTCCGGGCGACTGAAGAATACAGATGGGCGCTGTACAGAGAGGAGGCCGGACCGTCGGAGGGTTAGGTTGGAGATAAAACAAAACCTAGTATTTTTGGAGGGTAATAGAGTAGGTAAATCATTTGAGGCCCAAAAAGTAAACATTCCTTTAAAGATACTAAACAAACAGACCCGAAAGGTAATGGGCTTTATTATTCCTTTCCTACCCCATTTTTTGTCCAAACAAACACGCCCTTAATGTAGTCTTCTTTGACTTGAGTAACATGTGGGGAGATATATGTCTTCGTATATCAAGGTTTTGGCTTGCCTTTGATTCCATGCATACTCCCTTTTGTATGTACTTTACCATATTTCTGAGCCGCACAGATTCTCGGTTTGCTCCGTACAATGCTATCAATTCAAACATAGTTTGGCGAGGTTTCAGTTAGAGTTTGCTTTGTGGATTTCCATGATATGGTTGTGTCTCCAAAAGTGAAGACATATCCATTTTGAGATTTAGACTTATGTCCAATACTTTCATAATCAGTAAGAGTTGCATTTGTGCAGTTCTGATATTATAAACCAAGATCATGTGTGTCTCTAAGGTAAAAGGACAAATGTTTTATTCCATTCCAATGCCTCCTTGTTGAAGTTAAGCTATATTTTGACAACAAATTTACAACAAAGGTGATATAAGGTCTTGTATTGTTGGCTAGGTACATTGAAGCACCAATAGCACGTACTCAAATACATTAATGTTTCCTTGCCAAGTATCTCTACATTAGCTTCTGCAGGAATGGGACATAGTACATTGAGAGAACGAATGACTATGGGTGAGTTCAAAGGATGAGCCATGTGAAATCTTTTCTAAGTTTTCTTAGTATAATTAGATTGATGGATAAAGATTCGACCCATCTAGCTTGTGTGTACTCAATTTGCAAACCTTATTCTTTCATCAAGTACCTAGTTGTATTTTCAATCTCATTTGGGGTTCCAACAATGTTTAAATCATCAACATATACTACAATGATGAAAAATCCTTATTCATAACTTTTGATAGAGATGCATGGACATCTCGAGTCATTCTGGTATCCTTCCTTCAAAAGATACTCGCTAAGATGATTGTACCACATTCACCCAGATTGTTTCAGTCCACATAATGATATTCTCAACTTAATAGAGAACATTTCTCGAGGCTTTGATTTACAAGATTCGAGCAACTTTAGTCCTTCATGGATTTTCATATAGATATCGGTGTCAAGTGACCCATACAAATATATAGTCACGACATCCAGTAAACACATCTGTAGCATTTTAGCCAATGCCATGCTAATTAGAAATCTCAAGATAGCTACATTAACTACTGGTGAATATGCTTTCCCTTTTTTTTTCTTACTGGTGAATATGCTTTCCCTTTTTTTTTTCTTCCTTTCTTATAATTTCTTCTCTCTTTGTTGGTCTATCTGCAAGTTGGTTTCCTGTCTTTCCCTTTTTCATTACCTAGGGATTTAAAACTCCCTTGTGTGAGGGTTGACACCTAAGGTTATTAATTACAACTGGCTCTCTCTTTCTCTCCCCCATAAAATAGTCGGTTGAAAATTATTCAACTTTGGAAAAAATATAAGATAAATATTAGAGCAAATTATTCAATTTTATGAATATTTAATTTGGATGAAATATTATAGAATATCACTAAAAATATCAATATGTGTGTGGTTGAAAATAACAAAATGCATTGCAAAAAGATGGTTTTGTGAAATATGATAAAATACGATTTTTTAAAAATAAAATAGAAAAACAAATATGTTTTTTTTCCTGAAAATAATAATCATTTTCTGATTAATTAAAAAAATGACTATTGAGGTTTTTGTTAGGTATGTATAAATACCATGTGATGATTTATGACATTAAAAATTTTGTAAAATCATAATGGTAATTGGTCAAAAAATAAATTTTAAAAAATTATTATTGTCAATCACCCCTATTAGGAAGATATATAATGATATTTTCCAAAAATAAAATTAAATGATTGATTCAAAATGGATGTGATAATTTTTTTCAAGGAAGGAATTGACGTATTATATGTTAGTAACCTATTTTGAAATATTTGGATAATAAAAGATTAAAATAAATAGATTAGTAGATAAATATGTGATATATATGATTGAAATAGGACAAAATATGATTGGGTAAAGTGTTAGGGGGGAATTTAATAGTAGAAGTTAGATATCTGACAATTCAACTTATACTCAGATATATGGGTCTTTCAAGCCATCTGTTGATGACTTCAAAATCGCTTTATTGATTTACTTCTTTCCTACTTTCCTATTGTAAAAAAAAAAACTAGTATAATTCCCACGCCATGGCGCGATTTTTTAAACTCAAATCTTAATAATATAATTTTTTTATTATAAAATATTAAAAAAAGTTAAGATAAAAATCATAAAAGTCTTTACCATAAATATATCTGATAATTCTCCTAGATTTTTTTAGTAGTAGTAGTAGTAGTAGTTATATTAGATTTAATTGAATTTTTTGAATTAAGTCCAATAGTTACTGAATAGAGTTTTGGTTGGGAAAATGAAAAAAAAATTGAAATGAAAAAAAAAAAGAAAAAAATGTGATTGGGCGGAAGGGAGAGAAGGGTGGAGAGCGCATGATAGCACACATTTAGGTAGGCATATTAGGATGCATTTAGCATGATTTAGATGTGCATAACGTATAAGGTTAAGCTATATTTGCATTTATACTTGTGTTGTTGGTGGAGTCGGAATCTACACGCTTTTATGGATTATTTCAGGTACATGTCGATCCGACGAGGAATGAGGAGGCTCATGGATGAAGGAAGAGTGAAGAGGAGGAGGAAAAGTGAAGAGCCCGGGAGCGGAATCGAAGTTAGAGAGCCTAAGTGAAGAACAAGTAATCAGAAGTTGTCGCCAGACATGCTTCTGGAGGCCTCGGTGGTCCGATTGACTATTATAACCATGCGTTGGAAAGCTCTTTCCGAGATCTACAACTTTCGTGTTGACATCGAGACCAAATTCGAAGAGGAAAAGTTTCTATGAACAGTAAAAGCCGCCCCGCGGCCAAGTAAAAGCCGCCCCGCGGCCTATGCAGAAACGCCGAATCTGTTAAAGGACTTTTTATCTCTTTAATTAGTTTTGAGAATTATTATTTGGCCGACTCTTTTGAGACCTTTTAAGGAAGTTTTAGGGTTTTATTTTAGGGATCTAATTCATGAGTTTATGCACTAGGAGACTATCAATTGAGAGAACCCTAGAGAATAGCCTCCATGGCCATGGAGTGCTAAACTCTTTCGTTTCGTCTATGGATTGAAGCTTTGGTTTGATAAAGTTGTGAGATTTCTATTCTTGTTCTATTCCTATTGATTCGTATTGATTCTTTTGCGAATATTGTTGATTTCTTCTAGTCCGCGCAACTAGTTGAGATTATTGCTAGGATTTTGTAGATTCCTCGTAGCGAACCTTAATCCATAGTAGCAATAATGCCTTTTTAGGACTCGTAGGACTAGTAATTTACACAAGATCAGGACAGGAACAATAATAAGATGAAAAGAGAACTTGAAGAAGAATCGATGATCAATCAACCAAACTAAAGTGGATGTTTGTAGATGAAACTATTTTCTCAATTGTTACCTCTATTAACTTGTTTATAATTTATTTTATCATCTTCAATCACCAAAACCCCTCTTTTCTACTAATTGGTAAATATACATTGCTTAGGAATACTTGATTCTCTGTGGGATCGACCTCTTACTTGCTTACTATACTAGTTTGTAGGTTTGAGTTATACTTTGATAGGAACAACGACAGTTTCCTCCTGTCAGCGCACCACGTAAGCAAAAGTCTTCTGATTTAAAGTTTTATATATATAGTTAGTGAATAAATTTGAGTTAAGCTCAATAGTTATATTAGATTTAATTTAATTTTTTGAATTAAGCCCAATAGTTACTGAATAGAGTTTTGGTTGGGAAAATGAAAAAAAAAATTGAAAGGAAAAAAAGAAAAAACGTGATTGGGCGGAAGGGAGAGAAGGGTGGAGAGCGCGCCACGTAAGCAAAAGTCTTCTGATTTAAAGTATTATATAGATAGATAGTTACTTAATAGAGTTTTGGTTGGGAAAATTTAAAAAAAAATTGAAAGGAAAAAAAGAAAAAACGTGATTGGGCGGAAGGGAGAAAAGGGTGGAGAGCGCGCCACGTAAGCAAAAATCTTCTGATTTAAAGTATTACTAGCACAGTACCCGTGCGTAACGCATGAGATTTGTAAAATACAGTATATATTATATTATTTAAAAGATATTATCATAATTTATTAACATTATATATTAGATATATTATAATATTATAATGATATGAAAATGATATACACAAATAATATTAATTTGGAAAAAATAATGATTATATTATATTAGTGTATAATATATATATATATATATGGCAAAACGCCAACTTCTCACTTTTCTAGATAGACACAGTTGCATCCACTAATGTAGAGATTGTGTTAAAAAAAATTCGCCTTCTAATTTTTTTAGTAACTTTGTTGGTTAGTTTGAACATTAAAAAAATATATCTGCTGTCATAATAAGCAAAAAGGTAGAGCCAAATACTTTATTAGGTGGACTACACATTCGAGAAATGTTAGTTGAGCCCAATATATTAGGATTTATGTACTGATAGTTTTACCTGATGGATATTTATACAATTACTTTTGATAACTTATACTGTATATATCATTTTAATCACACTTTAAGTGAGCCTTGTCATATGTCTTACACGCATGTGCTTTCTTAATAATCACAAATTATAAATTTGGATCAAATTTGATCGATTTATATTATACTATTTTAAATTCTAATGTGGTGAAAACACATCACAATGTAAGATACTCTAGTCTTAATATACTTTCATCATACTTATAATTGATTATCAAAAATTGGAAAAATGTTAGGCTTAAAATACTAATTAATTTGAATAAAAATTGGTTCTTAGTGTCATATCCATTATTGTTATAGAAAATCGCTCAAAAAAACAATGATGTGTGAAAAATACATCATCAACAACAAATGCAACGTCAAATTCATACGGAGTAATAGTTATTTACTATTAGCAAGATGATTTTAATGAAAATTATTATATTGATTTGTTTTGATTAAATATGTTGACAACAACAACCACAAAAATTATAATAAAATAAAAATAAAAATAATAATTACACAACCTTTATCTTTTAATGTAACAATAATAACCGGTAAAATAAAAAAATTGTAAATAAAAGACGATAAAGGTTTTGTAAAGGCCCGGATTTTAAATCCTAAATTTCGTGAAAAGAAATTAAAAATGAATTTAAATCGGATTATGTAAAATCTCTTAAAATGAATTCCGGCATGATTTTAACGGATTTTTCCGACGGATTTCGATTCCGCTATTTTGACTTGAGATTTTGGAATATGAGCGAGGTTTTATCGGATTAATTAATTCGAGTTTGGAAATTCGATTGAAAGAGCAGGATTTAAAAGATAAATTGTCGAAAACATAGATTCCCGACTCGGGACCACAATTCCCCCATATTCTCTCATCCTTATCCAATCCAACTCATACCCTTTCTCCTTTGGGTAAAATTTTATCTAGACTTTCCCCCTCACTTCTTTATAGTTGATTCCCCCTGTTTAACCAAAGGTTACTGCTACCCTCCCCTCTTCAAAACAAAAGATGAGCTCCAAAGCCCCCTTTTTCATTTCATTTTCCATTTCAAGCTCAACATCCCTCTCCCTTTGAGGACTGCCGTGAGCTCCCAACGCCAACCATTCCTCCTCCTTGCTCAGCTTGGCCACCACCGTACCTCCCCCGGGTCGCCGTCACCGCCACCGTCGGCCACCCAGCCGCCCCTGGAAACCGCAGCTCCACCTTCTCCGTTTCAGAGCAGCGCAGCAGCAGTTCCGCCCTCTCGCTCCCTTCCTCTTCCCGAGACAACGCCAGCAGCAGCGCCGACGGAGGATCCCCGGGACGCCGAGCTGCTGCCATGGTCCTCCTCTTCCCCTGTTTTCGCCTATAGGGATTGGTAAGGCTCCATTCTTCCTCCTTTGCTTCGAAAACATGTAAATCCCCACCTTTACACCTTTCCCTTCCACCATAGGCTCAGACTCGCAAGAACCCGACATCGACGAAGCCAAATCGAGCCCGACGACATTCTTCCGGCGAGTCTCAAATTCCCTTCGGTGAGCACTTAGTTCTTCTTCTTTTCTTATCAATTTTGTGTCCATGAGTGTCGGGATTGGGTGGTCTGATATCGTCGCCGGCGAGCTTCCCATGTCCCTCTTCCTCTTGCTCAATTTCGAACGCAGGGAGTACATGGGGAAGGAGATGAACAGTGGGTCGGGTTGGGTTTTCTTTTCTTTTTGTTTTGGTCTGGTTCAGATTTAATTAAATAAACCGGATCCGGTTTGGGGTTTGGGTTTAAAAATCAGACTTTGTAGTTTTGGGCTTATTTGGATCCGGGCTGGGCTTAAGAGAATCGGGCCCTTCCTTCTTTTCTTTTGGGTCCGGGTTGAGCTTAGGCCTTTCGGGTTATGAGATTGGGATGGGCTTTCTCTTTTGGCTAGTGTTGGTGTATTGTTGTTGCTATTGTTTTATAAATGTAAATGTGTTAGGTGTGTTTTATCATTATTAATACATAATTTGTTTATTGTTGGAAATATAATAATTCTGAAATTAATATATATATTTTGGGTTATTTTTATAAATATTATTATTTGGGAAAAGGTTGTTATATGATGTTAAAATATAATTTTGGTGATTCTTATATTTTAAATATTATTTGGAGTATGTTGTTAAATGTTGTTCATAAATGGGATTTTAAAGTGATTTGTTGGTTTTGATTTATAAATGGGGTTTTTAAAGATAGATTTATTTTAGAAATGTTTATCATTGTCCTAAATTACTTGAAACATTTAAATTCAAGGTTTGGAAATAAAATGCCGGAATTATTTCTATAGTATGATTTTGAGAAAGTGGTTTTAAGGTTTAAATGTTGAATGTCGGAATTTGGCCAAGTATGATTTGAGAAATTATTTTGAATATGAGTTGACTTAATTTGGGATTTAAGAGTTTGGAAAATATGGTTGGTACGATTTTATCAATGGGGTTGATTGGAAGTAAATGATTTTTGGTTAATATTGATCGTAGCGGAAAGGTTTTGGAAAATAGTTTTATCACCGTTTGGTTTTGAGTATATTGAGAACTTGGGAATCGTGTGTATGAATGTTGGTCCGGTAGCTTATGAAAATGGCTTGATGATAGGTGTGTATTGCTATTGGATTATACTCTGGACTTGCATTGGGCCCTTGCTTGTGTTATCTTGCTGTTCTGCATCTTCAGGTAAGTTCCCTAGGGGGCTTACTCAGGTTGGACATTCATGCCTGTTGTTGCATTTTATGTTAGGTGTTGCATATGCATAAAAGCATGCCATGTAGTATCATGTTAGGTTGCACTAATTGATTGAGCATCTGTTTACTTTGTGCGTTTGAAACAGAACGGCCGTTATCTGTGATAGTCCTAGAGTCTTTGCTAGGGTCATAGGGTAGCCCAGTCTCATCGGGTACCCTGAGTCAATCGAGTCATGAACTTCCTTATATTATGCATGCGGGCTTTATTGTGGAGCGGGTTAGGCATGCGTGCCCCCCGATTATGATGGAATGCATTCACGAGCTGGCCAGTCTCCGCCCTATTGGAAGGGGGTGGAGGTAGGAGAGGGATATGCCACTTGGCATTGTCTTGGGCCCTTTACAGTATTTCTGCACATTATTATGAACTAGAAGCATGCTAGTCTGTTTAAATTCCGTACTACATTAGAGCATCTTTATTAGGTATAGCACATACTATGTGGCCTCAGCGAGGACTGCCGGTCCCGCATGAGTGGCTTGATCTGATTCCTTTCCCCGTTCTTTTTTAAAGGTATTCTCTGTAGATTTGAGTGCTTGATGTCTATATGACAGGGTTTCCTTTTTGCGAATCGAAGAACCTGGCTAATTCTATAACTCGTTATGAATGGTAATCACCCACTTATGATTTGGTTTTGACCCGGCTCTGCCGTGGCGCTTGTATCTTTACCTTGCTTCCGCTTTACTTCCGTTTGAAATGAATTTCACGACGTAGTCTTAGGACAGGTTAAGGGTATCCAATGGCCCTTCGAGGTTTTTAGGGTTTGAAATCCCTCTTTTTACTAATTTTAAATGAGTTTGAAACCTCGACCCGTACCTGGATTGCAAGATCCGAACAAGGGGTTTTATCCCTTGAAACGTAACCCGGAAATCATAATTCTGGGCCGTTACAAAGATGGTATCAGAGCTGAGGTTGTGCAATTCGGGTACGCAAGGGTCGAGTGTAGGTTTTGGAAAACCGCCCATGAATTTCAAAGGATTTGAAAGGATTTTAAGAAGGACAAAATGAACTTAAGATGTCTAACCGAAATTGGACTAAATAATGAACTTGACTTGTAATAAAAGAGGAAAACCGACCAAAAAGGGGGCGCGAGTGGGTAGTAAAGGCGCTAGACCTCCCCTATTGGGTGTAGTTGGGAACGGTAGGCAAAATACCAGCTTGTTCTTTACAGATGGGTTGGGAGACTCCAAGGAGATCATTATGAGTGTTATTGACTGATTCTATGCTGAGTGCTTGATGTGCTAAAGTCTTATTGGTATGCCTAACAATTAAATGTGTATTGACTGATCTGTGCAAACGGGATAGTGGGAGTGCCTCTATTTCTACATTGTCAAACCCAGCTTGTGTGAAACAACCCCTTCCACTATGTTGTTAACCCATTTACGGTGCTATCGACTCTTTCTCCCGAATGTCAGTGTCTCCCATGGGGAATCAGATTGGTAAACACATTGTGTCGGAATCATGTATGATATGAAGGTTCTCTGAGTGAGTATTGGAAGGTGGTTCTTGATGGCATTTTGAGTCAAAAGTAAGGTGTGATGGGGTTGTCTTTCTTGATTCATATGATGATCAACTTTTATTTTCTTACCACAAAGAGTCGTACCAAAGTCCCACGGGAAAGAGGGGTGATGAGTCGGTTGGGAAAGTCAATGGTTGCCCTTAGGGATCTCTGTCCGGTTGTAATTGTGACTGTCTCTGAATTGCATGACATAATTTTGTAATCTTTGGCATGTACCCTGTGAATGACCATTGTAAAAAGCTACTCATGTTGTTGCATCTATGATTCGTTACATTGCTTAGGTCTTGTGTTATGTCTTGGCTTCTGCCATGATTATATGTTGTCGTAGCATGTTTACTTGGTCTATTGATCGTAGGATTGAATGAAAGTGTGAGCTGCATGAAATGAATCCGCATGATTTTACTCTACTAGGTTCATGATAGTGTGATCGTTAAATTTTGATACCCTGATGAAGCAAGTTCCTTATTTGATACGTACTACAACTTGATGTCAACATGCCTTATATGATACTTAATTCCTAGTACATGTTATCGTCATGATCTTTAATGTAAATTCGTGATTGTATAACATTCTGTATCCATGCTAGTCACATTGTTTAGGTCTCGTGTTGCATCTCGCTTTCTGTCATGATTATGTTTGGGTTCGCGTGTCTGATTGACCTGTTGTAATGATCGTACTACTGATTGGTTAGAATCATGAATGGCATGATATGCGTCTATATGATTGTTATTTTCTCCTAGATTAGGTCCTTGATAGTGTGATTCTTCCCTCTTCTTAAGGTGTTTTACTCATCCTGATTAGATTGATGCTGAATTCGATGATCGACTTGCTTTTCGTGATGGTAAATCCTAGCATGCTTACATGTTATCGCTCGGTGGTATTTCCCTATTACCCTATGATATTCTCTCGTGCTTGCATGAACGTATGATTGGACACCTCGCATGATCACACACCACGCTATATCATCACTTCGCATATGCATAACGCATGAATGTTAGAATGAATTTAGTCGAGTTACCTTGATTGTGGTCATGATTCGATATATGCTAGTAGTATCATGTAGGGCTCATGATTTCCAATATGACTCGCTAAATGATTACATGGTGTACCTGTTCTGTGATGTGATAACTATTGTACCTTTATATGTGTCCTATGATGGTTCGTTCCTGGTATGATTATAATCTCTTGCCCATGATGTCCTTCTTGTTACTTTTGATGATGCTTCATGTTTCGTGAACATCCTGTTAAACCCCTTTTAACAACTCTTGACTATGCTTGTATCACATCATGTGTCGCTAGTATCATGTAGGACATGTGCTCTCTAAATGTATCTCGTCGTATGATTACGTGCAATGTTTGACCTATTATATGATCGGTGTGCTAGATGAGATAGTTACTATGTTGCTCTTATATGTTCTCGTATGACGCTTAATCTTGTGGTTATGTTATACTTCATCATGCCATATTTGACCTCACCTATTGATGCGTACACCATGCTTGTGCATTCGTTCATATACACCATACTTGTTATCGTCGTTAAATCCTACATGACCTCGAACCCTGCATGATCATTTTTTTTTATTTCCGCATAACTTGCTTAAGTTGCTAGACATATCTTCTTTCATAGAATAACATATTGTTAGCTTGTCTCACATACATCCGTGTAGGATTCGATTGTGTCTTTTGGAATGAACTCATATGTCATGCCCCTTGAGATAGGTACATGTTAGTGTGGATTAATGTACCTAATATACTTTATGATGAATTCTTGTTGCTTGTCACGATTGTAACCTAATAGACTTCCATAAGGGCATCATTGTACTCTCGGGTTGGAGTCTAGCCCCTACTCTTGTCATCCTTAGCTTAATCCGTGGTTAATTCCGAAAGGAACATCGGGTTGTCTAATCTTGTCACTCCCCTATCTCTGCTAACTTGGACTTCCCCGCGATGCATTGAATGAGTGACTGCACGGTAAAGAGAAAGGAAGTTGGATAGTTATAGAGCAACGTGACAGAAGCGTGGGCCCATAACCCACGGGCCTCAGGATCAACGATATCGGCAGGATGAGCACCTTTCGAAGATTGCGGTTATCGAGTGTGATATGACTTGCAAGCTGGAGTGTTCTTCATTCGAATTACTAACCCTTTTGAATTTGTTGACGACGATATTGCACTGACCTAGCGATGAGATTTACGTGTTGATGTGCTGACTTGATGATAACTGTTGCCTGATTGCCTGTTGTCTATGATGATATGATTTGATGCCTTATAGATCTCTTGTACCATGATGTCTTGACATATTGCTACTCTAAGTTGCTAAGCATGATTTGAAATCTCTTTCCTGTAAAATGTGAACTACATATGCTAAGAAGTCTGAATTGTATCCGATAAGGTTATAATGCAACATGCTAGCTTGACTTGATTATGTTTATATATGATGTTTGCATTGATTATTGAGCATGATGATAGACTGAGACTTGTTGAACCTATGATGTTTTGTTGATAAAGGCTAGTTGATATGATGTAGACCTTATGTTTGATGATTTGCATGATTGCTCCTTCTTTAAACCTGTGGGTGAGGTCAATTGGTAGCGTGGTTGGAGAGTGGTAAAAGGATCTTGGGTAGTTGGGATAATCGATGGTATTAGGAGGTGAGTCGCGAGAAAGGGATGTTGGCTTAGGTAAGACTGAGAGAGCTTTGGGATTTATGAAAGGCAATGTAGGTGGTTCTGATGAGCTTCTAGGTGATGCTGGTAATGCTTCGGGTAGTACGAGAAGTGTAAGGAAGGGCTCGTGAATATTGAGGACATGGTATTAGAGGGTACTTGGGCGTGAAGTTAAAGATAAGAGTTGGATTCTTAGAGGTGGATGGTGTGTGTGAGTGTTTGGTGGAATGAGGGCGAGATTTGAGCATCGGGATGAATTGGGATTTCCTTGGGAAATTATGTCTAAGATGAGGTTGGCGGGTCTAGAAGAGGATTTGTCCTGGTTTAAGAGTGGAGATGGCGAGTGGAGATTGTGTTTTATTTTGACTGGTATGATGTGAGGATTTTCTTGATTATGTGATTTATTTATATCTGCTGGCATGATGTTAGATAGTGACCATGATAAAACCTGATATGGAATAACATTCCCTGTTGAAACGCAATGTTAAAATCTGGTTGGGAGTGACTAGTGATATCATGATATATTGATGTTTTGCTATCCTGTTATGTTGTTTTAGAAGCATGTTAGGATGTGTTGTGATATGATAATATATGAGATCATGATGTGTTATTATGTGGGAGCATGATGTCTTATTATGAAGTAGTAAGCATGATATTATATTATATGGTCGGTAAGCATGATTATGAATATGTAAATGATGAATATGGCTTGGGGCAAGAATATGATTGGTTTATATATGAAATAATGGTGTCTGATGACTAAATGATCGTGATATTGTGTTGTGACGAGTTAAGGTGGTGTCTTTTAGGGCATATTGACATTTTGATGGTGTATATACTGCTTGATCCTTCTTTTTCTGAATCTTAATAGCATGCCCTTGTTGTATTGATATGTTAATGTGATGAATATGTTCTACTTGTGTTGCGAGATCGATAAGCGATTGTGAGATTCGATGTGTACTAACGTACTAACCCCATAACATCTAACCCGTTGATTTTTGGACATGTGTGCTTACGTGATAAAATGTTATGCTAATGCTGGATAGAAATTGGGTAGGATGACTATGTGAATTTATGGGTTAAATGATATCCCTTGCTGTGACTAACCCTACTATGATTGCGATGATGATATGCGATAGTGAGATATCCCTTATGACTTTTGGTGTGGTATCGAGACATGTGTTATGATTTTGGCATATTGTTGAGATGTGTATTATGACCTTTAGTATGTGGTGGAGACGTTGATGTGATCTTGTGGCGGTGTGTTGGTATATGTTTGAGACTTGTTATATGATGTACTCGTTGATGATCGATTGGTTATTTGGTTATGCATTTCTTATAGCTTGTGAAGCTTGCTTGAATTGAGACTGATAGCTTGTTTTGATTCTGAAAACTAGGAAGAGAATATGGGATTAGCCCTTAGAGGTGGATGATTCCACCTCCCAGCTTCTGAATTTGACTGTTTGGTATGCGAGAAATTGATCTGGTGGTTGGAAGATTTTGACGAAATCTTGATTTGAAAGGATTTGACTTGTTTTGGTATAAGGTTGCTTGATTAGACGATTGGATTTGAAGATTTTGAACGATTTTGAAAAAGGACCAACTTGGGTTGTAAAAGAATGAACGATACCGAGAATTTCAACGATTTTAAGGTTAATCTTTATTTTCAATTATGGAATCCCTTTAGAAACTTTTCAAACCCGGGCAACTCTATGATACTTCACGAAGTGGATACAAGCATTTTATGAGGGCGCTTGTAGGGTGCTTGCTAAGACCTAGTAATGATATTGTAGAGAGTTGTGGTATTTCCGAAAGGTCGAAGCGAGTATATGATAGGGGCGCTTATCGCATACTTGTCAAGGCCAATTGGAGATGTCACGGCTGTGACTAGAATGTTGTGAGAATCCCGGAAGACGCAACCGAGATGATTACAAGGTTCTTAGACATGGTCCTAGGACTCATCAATTTCAAACTTCATTCCCTACTTTATTTTGGTTTTAGTCTCGGGGACGAGACTTGTTTTTAGAGGTGGATGATGTAAAGGCCCGGATTTTAAATCCTAAATTTCGTGAAAAGAAATTAAAAATGAATTTAAATCGGATTATGTAAAATCTCTTAAAATGAATTCCGGCATGATTTTAACGGATTTTTCCGACGGATTTCGATTCCGCTATTTTGACTTGAGATTTTGGAATATGAGCGAGGTTTTATCGGATTAATTAATTCGAGTTTGGAAATTCGATTGAAAGAGCGGGATTTAAAAGATAAATTGTCGAAAACATAGATTCCCGACTCGGGACCACAATTCCCCCATATTCTCTCATCCTTATCCAATCCAACTCATACCCTTTCTCCTTTGGGTAAAATTTTATCTAGACTTTCCCCCTCACTTCTTTATAGTTGATTCCCCCTGTTTAACCAAAGGTTACTGCTACCCTCCCCTCTTCAAAACAAAAGATGAGCTCCAAAGCCCCCTTTTTCATTTCATTTTCCATTTCAAGCTCAACATCCCTCTCCCTTTGAGGACTGCCGTGAGCTCCCAACGCCAACCATTCCTCCTCCTTGCTCAGCTTGGCCACCACCGTACCTCCCCCGGGTCGCCGTCACCGCCACCGTCGGCCACCCAGCCGCCCCTGGAAACCGCAGCTCCACCTTCTCCGTTTCAGAGCAGCGCAGCAGCAGTTCCGCCCTCTCGCTCCCTTCCTCTTCCCGAGACAACGCCAGCAGCAGCGCCGACGGAGGATCCCCGGGACGCCGAGCTGCTGCCATGGTCCTCCTCTTCCCCTGTTTTCGCCTATAGGGATTGGTAAGGCTCCATTCTTCCTCCTTTGCTTCGAAAACCTGTAAATCCCCACCTTTACACCTTTCCCTTCCACCATAGGCTCAGACTCGCAAGAACCCGACATCGACGAAGCCAAATCGAGCCCGACGACATTCTTCCGGCGAGTCTCAAATTCCCTTCGGTGAGCACTTAGTTCTTCTTCTTTTCTTATCAATTTTGTGTCCATGAGTGTCGGGATTGGGTGGTCTGATATCGTCGCCGGCGAGCTTCCCATGTCCCTCTTCCTCTTGCTCAATTTCGAACGCAGGGAGTACATGGGGAAGGAGATGAACAGTGGGTCGGGTTGGGTTTTCTTTTCTTTTTGTTTTGGTCTGGTTCAGATTTAATTAAATAAACCGGATCCGGTTTGGGGTTTGGGTTTAAAAATCAGACTTTGTAGTTTTGGGCTTATTTGGATCCGGGCTGGGCTTAAGAGAATCGGGCCCTTCCTTCTTTTCTTTTGGGTCCGGGTTGAGCTTAGGCCTTTCGGGTTATGAGATTGGGATGGGCTTTCTCTTTTGGCTAGTGTTGGTGTATTGTTGTTGCTATTGTTTTATAAATGTAAATGTGTTAGGTGTGTTTTATCATTATTAATACATAATTTGTTTATTGTTGGAAATATAATAATTCTGAAATTAATATATATATTTTGGGTTATTTTTATAAATATTATTATTTGGGAAAAGGTTGTTATATGATGTTAAAATATAATTTTGGTGATTCTTATATTTTAAATATTATTTGGAGTATGTTGTTAAATGTTGTTCATAAATGGGATTTTAAAGTGATTTGTTGGTTTTGATTTATAAATGGGGTTTTTAAAGATAGATTTATTTTAGAAATGTTTATCATTGTCCTAAATTACTTGAAACATTTAAATTCAAGGTTTTGAAATAAAATGCCGGAATTATTTCTATAGTATGATTTTGAGAAAGTGGTTTTAAGGTTTAAATGTTGAATGTCGGAATTTGGCCAAGTATGATTTGAGAAATTATTTTGAATATGAGTTGACTTAATTTGGGATTTAAGAGTTTGGAAAATATGGTTGGTACGATTTTATCAATGGGGTTGATTGGAAGTAAATGATTTTTGGTTAATATTGATCGTAGCGGAAAGGTTTTGGAAAATAGTTTTATCACCGTTTGGTTTTGAGTATATTGAGAACTTGGGAATCGTGTGTATGAATGTTGGTCCGGTAGCTTATGGAAATGGCTTGATGATAGGTGTGTATTGCTATTGGATTCTACTCTGGACTTGCATTGGGCCCTTGCTTGTGTTAACTTGCTGTTCTGCATCTTCAGGTAAGTTCCCTAGGGGGCTTACTCAGGTTGGACATTCATGCCTGTTGTTGCATTTTATGTTAGGTGTTGCATATGCATAAAAGCATGCCATGTAGTATCATGTTAGGTTGCACTAATTGATTGAGCATCTGTTTACTTTGTGCGTTTGAAATAGAACGGCCGTTATCTGTGATAGTCCTAGAGTCTTTGCTAGGGTCATAGGGTAGCCCAGTCTCATCGGGTACCCTGAGTCAATCGAGTCATGAACTTCCTTATATTATGCATGCGGGCTTTATTGTGGAGCGGGTTAGGCATGCGTGCCCCCCGATTATGATGGAATGCATTCACGAGCTGGCCAGTCTCCGCCCTATTGGAAGGGGGTGGAGGTAGGAGAGGGATATGCCACTTGACATTGTCTTGGGCCCTTTACAGTATTTCTGCACATTATTATGAACTAGGAGCATGCTAGTGTGTTTAAATTCCGTACTACATTAGAGCATCTTTATTAGGTATAGCACATACTATGTGGCCTCAGCGAGGCCGGCCGGTCCCGCATGAGTGGCTCGATCTGATTCCTTTCCCCGTTCTTTTTTTAAAGGTATTCTCTGCAGATTTGAGTGCTCGATGTCTATATGACGGGGTTTCCTTTTTGCGAATCGAAGAACCTGGCTAATTCTATAACTCGTTATGAATGGTAATCACCCACTTATGATTTGGTTTTGACCCGGCTCTGCCGTGGCGCTTGTATCTTTACCTTGCTTCCGCTTTACTTCCGTTTGAAATGAATTTCACGACGTAGTCTTAGGACAGGTTAAGGGTATCCAATGGCCCTTCGAGGTTTTTAGGGTTTGAAATCCCTCTTTTTACTAATTTTAAATGAGTTTGAAACCTCGATCCGTACCTGGATTGCAAGATCCGAACAAGGGGTTTTATCCCTTGAAACGTAACCCGGAAATCATAATTCTGGGCCGTTACAGGTTTTTCCAAATTTGTATTTAGGAAGGAACTAACAACCATTCAAATTCAAAATATTCAAATTCAAATAAATATTTTGTGTAAATAATTAATTAATTTAATTATTAAAAATTAATTAATTATTAAGGTGGGACCATGAATAATGTGAAGTTGCCACATAAGCCTATTTCTAAGCAAAAGTCGCCAAGTGGCATCTTCAACATCTGTTTTAGTATTATATTATATAACGTTATATTTTAACCGTTATTATTACTCAAACATTGTTACCCAAGTCGTTTTGGATTTAATTCGAATGTAAATGGCAAGATTAAAATTAAAAAAAATAAAATTTTTAGATGAAACCTAATTAAATATTAACAAAAAAAAGCATGAATAAATTAATTAAATAAATTAACTACTCAATCTAATTGTAAATGATTATCTGATAAAAAAATTTTAAATGATTAATTATAATTAATTATTTAAAGTGAGCCACCATTTATGTTTAACCAATCAAAATAAATAAATTAATTAAAATGAGACCATGATTGATATTAAGCTGACACGTAAGCCTATTTTAAAAATTATAAACATATACTAAAAATTGTTTAAAACATAAATATAATTTTTCAAAAAAATTTTATTATAAATTTATAGCATAAATATTTTTGTGTCACACATAATGTTGAATACAATGTTGTAGGTGATCTTCATTCCTTAAACAGCTGCTATATACATACAACCATTATATTTTTATGGCATCTTAAACAGTCGTTATGTGGCAACAGAAACAACTACTTTAGTATTATTAACAGATAATAGATAGATTAATAGATTTTGAAAAGATATGGATAGGCATCAAATTTTCAAATTTTAAACAATGAATAACTATGTACGTATACGTAGAATGAGTTATTAGTTAGTCCGATAATTTAATAAGACTTCAGAATGTGGAGGAGACAACACATAAATAAATTAAGGATTTGATTTTTAATGCTAATTAAACACCAGTTTCAAATATATCAAACCTTAACTTGTAAAAATCATAAATATTTATGGCATCTTATGATTTTGTTAATATATTTTTACTCCTTTAATGCGTCCAATCTAAATTAATTACAAATCTCGAGCGTTTCACTTAAATTATCAATTTAAGTGAAATATTTTACAATTCAACAATTGGTATTTAAAAAAATTTAAATCACTTTAATTCAGGAAAAAAGATATTAGGTTTATTTTAATTAATAATTGAGTAAATTGAATTAATTATTTAGGTGGGGCCACATTTAAAGGATAACTTGCCACGTAAGCCTGGTTTAAGGAGGTGCCGCCATGTGGCATCCTTAGCATCTGTTTTAGTACTACCTCCGATCCAAAATATAAGTCGTTTGACTTTTTAACACGTATTTTAATGAACTAAAAACTATATGATATATTAACTTTTTTATTATTATTTTTTTACAATTTAATACTTATTACCAACAAATATTAAGTTGTAAAAAAATAATTAAAAAAAAGTTGATATTTTATATAGTTTTTAGCTTCTTAAAATACGTGTTGAAAAGTCAAACGACTTATATTTTGGATCGGAGGGAGTATTATACTAGTGTATGCCCCGTCCCCTGCACGGGAACATGTTAACACAATATTATAAAATCACATTTATTATCTATAAGAAAATTCTATTATAAATATGAAAATAAATAAATATTAATTACATTATGATAATTAAACTAATAACTGGAAATATAAGATTAAAATTAATCTAGATCTAAATAACTCATTCTCCTAAAAAATAATATAAATATAAATAAAATAACTATGAAATAATTAATTTTGACATAAATAATTCTTTCCAAAAAAATAATCGATATATAAATAAATAACACCTATCAAATATTTGCTACTATGTATCTAATAATATTTTTGGTAATTATGATCACTGTTTTTAAAAAACCTTTCAAGGCCCGCCTAGACCCCCGCCTAAACCCCTTACCTCACCCCTCCGACAAGGCCTTCAAGGTCACCAAGACCCGCATATACCCCAAAGACCCTCCATAAAATTTGTCTATATGGCAATTGGGTGAACCTAATTTCCTTTTTAGGTCCCGTCCATATGGTGTAATTTATATATAAACCGTCCATTGGATAGATTATTTATAATCCAGATGGAGATACACTTATATGGCAATTTGTATATCTGTATATGTCATATTTATTCCTATTATTGCGTTTAATTATATTGATATAGTTATTTCCTTATATAATATTTACTATTTTATAAGATATTCCATCTATTCAATTATATGGCAATTACTTATTATTTTTATTAGATTTTCTTTTTGATGGGAGAAAGTTTTGCGAGATGCACTCACGTGCCGCCACGTAAGCAGATGCACTCACACGTCCCCACGCGGGCACCAATGCATCGATTTTAGTAAATGTATATAGATTAGATATAGATATATAGATATATAGATATAGATAGTTACTGAATAGAGTTTTGGTCGGGAAAATGAAAAAAAAAATTGAAAGGAATAAAAGAAAAAACGTGATTGGGCGGAAGGGAGAGAAGGGTGGAGAGCGCGCCACGTAAGCAAAAGTCTTCTGATTTAAAGTATTATATAGAATATAGATTAAAAAAAACTTATACTTAGATATATATAAGATTATCTTAAAAAACATATATGAAAGGTAAATTATAAGTTTTTCATAACAAATTATGGAGTGCAAAGAGATAATTAAGGTTGATATTTCAGAAATTATGCAAAGTCCGATTTGATGTTGTAACGTGTCCAATTTGCCCTATATACAACAAGATTATGCAATAAAATACAACAACAACAACTTAGTATATCTCGTCGAAGCAGGGTCTGATGGTTAAGATGTACGCACTCATACTCCGAACAAGTCGAGAGGGCGTTTCCATTTTTAATTTTTAATATTAATAAATAAAGTCTTTTCCACCTATGCAGAATTTATATTATTACATAAAATTAACTTATATTTACACAATTTATCAATTTCAGTCAATTTTACAAGCATGTCGACGAACTGATGAATTTAGGAATTTATGATCTTGCTTACCTGTCTTTATCTTCTTTCAACTTTATTCAACTACCAGCCACATCCTTCCCCAATAAAATCTCCCTCCGAGTCATTTGTTCAGTAGTCCACACTACTACTTCAATTCAATCTGTTTGAGTTTAGCGAAGAGATGGAGCGTCTGATCAAGGGCTTGGCTGATGTTGTGCTCGGCGATCATTCTGAGAACGATCCTCAGGCGTCGCGCGAAGATCGATCCAGATCCACTTGGGCTCAGGTGTTTCTACTCTCCACTCCTCGCTGTTGAATTCTTCTGTAAGACCTTTACGTGTGTTCGAATTGGCTAATGGCTGCTGAAAACTTGTCCAGGTCGTGTCTGGTGAGCCGGAGGGCGAGGAGGAGCGACTGGCTGATCACCATCGCCATCGTCCAGATCAGATCAGCCATGGCGGTAATCTCAACGAGGAGCAGTGGATTCGACCGGTTAGAGTTCTTCTTTTTCCTCCAAATTTCGTGATCGCGAATTGTTCGTAGTTTGATTGTTGGAATGATTTAGCCTTTGAACACAAGTTATGAATCACAATTCACAAATACGTGGCCAACATCAGAAAAAGCAAGGTCAATTTCCTCTTATTTTGATCTAAATTGTCCTCGATCTTTCGAGGATGTGAGAATTTTGGTAATAAAAAACTGTCTACTTCAGATTGATGCTTATACAGATCAAGTTTGCTGAGATGATTGATGCTTGTTGGGACACCTGATTACCAGAGCTGTCCAAATGACCATACATTTCTCTGCAATTCTGTCATATATTTCAAACTCGCCATTAAGTGACTGCATCTTTTAATTCAGAATCCTCAAGCTACATAAAATTCAATTTTATTCTACCCTGATGTTCTCCCATCCGATTCTGTCCAGCGGACAACATCTTAGCTGAAAAAAGAGAAGCAACCTGAAAGCATCTGGGAGTCTGGGACTGGGAGTTAGGAATGGGGATATTACCTGTTTGTTTACAAATTATGGAAAGGGGCGGGGAATTGTGTGTGTGTGTATGTGCGCATCTCTCTGTGTGTAGTAGATATATTTGTGCTTTCTGACTTATGCTTATGATATCTGTGAATGCTATGTCAATAGGCTGTCCAGAGTCATGGACAGGGTGAAGATGGACGGCAACATGATTACAACTATAACAGAAAGGTCAGTTATGCACCTAAGCCTTGCTGCTTGCTGTAGTGCCTTGCTGTAATCAATATTTGAGCGTCTTTCTATAACTTAAACAGGAAGAAGCTGAGGAAACTGCTGATGGTTGGCAAAGTGCTCACAAGAAGCACACAAAAAGACCTCAAAAGGTTTGTAACACTCCTTTATATGTCATTTTCCTCTCTGGTGGGATTTTCATGCAATAAGTTACTGAAGAAGTGATGATGCTAAGCTAGCTCATTATTCAATTATAGGTTAGATCATCTGTGGGCCTGTCTAGCCTCAAGTTGTCGAGTTCCAGTTGAGAGAGACTGTTTTTTGAGCTCAGTTGTTATTAGTGGTTACTGAGTTTGTAGTGTGGTTAGTAATTATGCTATTACTTATTAGTATTGCCAGGAAAGCTGATGTTGGCTGTTGCAATATATAGACTATAGAGCTATGTATTGGAAGGTCCGTCCTTCTTTGCATCTTCAAGAATATCAACAGATCAGGGTATTGAATGTCCAATTGGGAGTTGAAATGATGTTTATCATTTTGGTTTTACCATTTTGAGTCCAAAGTTCTGCATTATGAACTAAGCTATTTAGCTTGAAATGCTTTAGCAGTGTGCGGTTTTTGGCTCAACACTATATGCGAAGAAGGAAAATGTATGATGTGATCATAAGAATATCAGAATCATTTTATTTGAAATCGTTTGATATCTGTTGTTTGTGACTGCTGTTGATAGAGTGGTAACCACTACACACTACACAATTACAGGTGCATATGGATCATTGGAGTTCATACAAACTGCCTCCAGGTGAGCAAGAGTACTCCAAAGAGGTTGATGATAGCACTAGAATAGAACCTAGTCAAGAGGAGCTTTCGGACTTATCAAGAGCTTGTAACAAGCTTTGGGAGCTTGATTCTAATCGCCTTGTCCCAGGACAGGACTATGAGATTGACTGTGGGGAGGGAAAGAAGGTTTACAACAAGGAAGACATGGCTGAAGGAAGTCTTTTCACCTGGCTAAGGGATGATGTAATCAGGAGACCTACTATATCTCGTTTCTTTGCACTCCTTGATAATTACAACCCACATGAGGGGTACAAGGAAGTAGTTACTCATGAGGAGAAACAAGAACAAATTGCATTCATTGAGGAGATTAGTAGAACTGCACCTATCAAGTATCTGTACAAATATCTTGCACTGAAGCGTGTTATCTCTGGGGATTATCGTGAATTTAAGCAGCTGTTGACTGACCTCTGGTTTGGTCTTTATGGCCGAGGTGGTACATCTGGTTCCTCATCTGCTTTTGAGCATGTTTTTGTTGGAGAAATCAAGAGCAGGGGAGAAGAACAAGTCTCTGGGTTTCACAACTGGATTCAGGTATGTGGCTATTCTATAATGGTGTTAACTTTTAACTGCTGTTTTCAGTGCTTAGAGTCCAATATTATGAACTTAAATAGAGCAATGATACGTTCTGCTCCATGGCAACCTCTTTCATACATAAGGTAGACTGGTAGTCAGAGAATAGAAAGAACACAAGTAAAAATTTCAGTGAAAATTTGTTGCATCTCATTGAAGTTCCATTGCTTGATTGATTTATCCATCTGACACTCTTCTCATCGGATTAATCTAGAGAAAGAAAGCCAATTATGGAAATTCATCAATGTAGTTTTATTGTACATGAACAAGATAGATTAGTACTTGCATGTTGTAGTCCCCTGAAGACCATTCTCATTTCATCCTAGTTTGTTTCATCCGATAAAAATTATCAATTTTTTGTTTAAAAAAAATAGCTCTTGGTGTCCGTAGATTGCTCTTTGCCGCTAACTTTGATGGGGATCTACTCATGAAAATCAAATTTTGCTTTGCAGTTTTACCTAGAAGAAGCCAAGGGGAGAGTTGATTATCAAGGCTACATCTTTCCACGTAGGCGTGGAGAACATGTAAGTAATGTACATTAGCATATCTATCTCCTATCTCCTTTCTCATTGAAACTTATTCGAAGATTCAGGACGAGCTAAGAATGAGATTGATAGTTGATTACACCATACCACTCATATTACAATGGCCATATGACCAAACCAAATATTGAGATTGTTGCAAACGCAGATGTATCCAAATGAATCCTTCAAAAGCAAATAATCACCTCTTGTCTCAGCTAGTATCCTCTTACTTCTATCATTCTACGTATGCACGTCTTTCTTATTAACTACTAGAAAATTGCCTGTCTTTCATGTCATGAAACTGCTTAAAATCAATTTTTGGCTCAATGGATTGTGCATTTCAATGCAGCCGGACTCTGAAACGCAACTTCTGACGATTCAATTCGAGTGGAATGGTGTTCTCAAATCGGTCTCAAGCAGCTTTATTGGAGTGAGCCCCGAGTTTGAGGTGGCCCTATACACCCTCTGCTTCTTTTTGGGTGAGGAAGATAACCACGTAGAGCTCGGTCCATACCCTGTCAACATCAAGTGCTATCGTTTAGGTAACAAAATTGGGTCAGTCTTCCCAATAGCCGAGACCTGAGCTGTCCAGATACAAGGACCTGATCAAGCATTACAACTCTACCATTATTCTGTTAATTAGTTAAATTTATCAGCTGGGAAGTATAGAACCCAGGAAGTGAAGGGACATCTCTTATCTTCAGCACATTTCGGAGCTTAATTTGAACCAATATGATGTATCTCTATGATTAATTTGGGTACACCAACAGAGATCATATATAGGCATGTTACCATGTAGAAGAGAGGTTATATATGGCCTGGTAAAGTTATATTATACACTAGTAAGTTGTATTGTGCTTACTTTTATCCATGGCAGAACTGTAATTCTAGACCCTCAAGGAAACTCGACAAGTAGATGCACGGCGGAACCACCGAGCTTGCCAACAAAACTTGAGAGTTTTGGTTAAGCAATTGGTTACACAAAACTGTGTGTGTGAGTGTGAGGATCTAATTATTGGACTAGTCAAATTTATACTCTCTCCTTACCTTTTCCTGCTTGCTTCGGAAATCCTAGCCCAGAGACTTATACATCAATCACAACAACCTCAGAGCCAGCTTGGCATTTCGATCACACACCCAAGGGTTAGGATCCTCTTTCTTGCTTTTGCGGATGACATCGTCATCTTTGCTTCTTCAACCAAAAAAGCTTGCGATCAAATTAACAGAGTCCTCGGAGATTACTGCTACCTCTATGGACAAAGAATCAACAAACTCAAATCACTATTCCAAACAACTGCTAACACTAGCTCACACCAAAAAACCTTAATACATAATGAATTAGGTATTCCCTTTTCAATCAACCTAAGGAAATATCTGAGTTACCCGATTATCAATGGCAAAGCTACCAAAAACACGTTTTGTGACATCCTAGACTCTACAAAAGCCTAACTACACAAATGGAAAGCCAACACACTATCTCAACAAGGCAGATGTACACTCATTAAATCTGCCCTTGCGCCGAACCACTATATTTAATGCAATGTTTTATGCTCCCAACATCTGTACACACAGAACTTGACAGGATTAACATAAATTTTCTTTGGAACAAGGGTCCGAATTCCGAAGCATAAACCTCTTATTAGATGGTTTGAAATTTGCAAATCCAAGCACAACAGAGGCCTCGGTCTTCGTAGCTCCGAAGACATGAACACTGCCCTACAACTTATATTGTTGTGGAAAATTCCTTCTAAAACCAGATAACCCCTGGGTCAAGATTGTTACCCAAAAATATCTAAAACATCAACGCATACTACATTATAAAAGAAAAGGCAATTCTTCCTGGGGATGGACTAAACTCTCAAACCTCCTCCTTGTGTTCGAAAGAGGCGTTAAATGGTCCATCGGTAATGGGGAAGCATCTTTAATTAACCCATCTTTAAGGGTTAGTGACTTTCTAAATACCGAAAAAACCTGGAACACCCAAAAAATCTATGACCATGTCAAAGACCATATTGATAATAACACAATCAACGCCATTCTTAAGACACATATTCCAAAAAACATTAACCTTGATAGGCTATACGTGAATTGGAGCAAGAATGGATGGTTCTCCACTAAATCGGCAATCGACATGCTACACGATGCTAAACAACATGCCAAGTCCGACTTGCCTTGGATTTGGGATCTCGATACACAATCAAAAATTAAGGATTTCCTTTGGAGAATATCCAACAATGGGATCCCTACTTCGTTTAGACTGACATGTCGGGGAGTTGGTGTTCCAACTTATTGCCCTCTTTGTGATTCCAAGGACATTGAGCACTTGCTTGTTCATGGCCCTATAACATGCTCAATCATACAACTAATTGACGCTAGATTATCCACTAAACTGAGCTCATGTCAACTTGACTCTATTGATATTAAGGAGGCCTTAAATACAATCAAACAAATATCATGAAAGAATCTTTCACAAAACACGCCACCATATGGTGGAGCACTTGGTTCTTTCGAAACAAGACTCTTTTCAACAATATTTGACCTGACCCTAAAACCATTGTCGCTTACGTAAGAGAACAAACCCACAACTAGAATAAAGCTAAACTATTGGATTATGACTTCCCGCTAAACAAAACCAGCACTATAACAAAATCAAAACGACCATCTGCCAAATGGGAAAAACCTCAAATTAAGTGTCATAAACTAAATTTTGACGGTGTCTTATCACCAACAAACAACGGTAGCTATGGTCAGGGGCGGAGGAAGGGGGTGCATGCGGTGGCTCAAGCCCCCCTGGAAAAATACAAAAAAAAAAATTATATATATACTCAATATATAGTAAAAGAGGTGCTAGCAAGACAATGATACATAGTAGCTCAATTGGCAAGGGATGCGTGAGGGGTGGGTGAAGGTTTTGAGTTCGATTCTCCTCATTCCCCACTTCCGCCCTTATTTGTTTAATTTGTTTTTAACCTCCTTCAAAGCCCTTTTTCTTTTTTTTATTCCCATTTTTTCCCAAACCTCTTTCAAAGCCCTCTTTTTTTTTTCCGCCCTTATTTGTTTAATTTCTTTTTAACCTCCTTCAAAGCCCTTTTTCTTTTTTATTCCCATTTTTTCCCAAACCTCCTTCAAAGCCCTCTTTCTTCCCCCCCCCCCCCCCCCCCTATTTTTTCCCTTTGATAAAACTCAGTTTCTTTTTAACCTCCTTCTAAACCATCAGTTGGCACTTTTTTTTTCTTCATTTTTCCCCTTTCATAAAACTCAGAGGCAACTACGAGAGTCGAGAGAAACAGAAAGATGGCGGCGCGTAGTCAGACAACAAGGCTCACCTTTGAGGTTTAGTTCGGTGGCTCCAATCCATCCAGAAGTTGAGCCCCCCCCCCCCCTCCCCCCCCGACGGATTCCTGGCTCCGCCCCTGGCTATGGTTACATTATTAGAGACCATGAGGGCGCCCATGTCGATGCTGGGGCTGGACCCGCACCACTGAATTCGGTTATTGGTTCCAAGTGTTTCACACTTTGGAAAGGAATTATCACTTCTTTGGAACTGAACCTAACTCACATTTACATTGAAGGTGATAATTTCACGATTATCAACTGTCTCAAAGGGTGTTGGACAACCCCGGGAAAATCGAAATGCTTCTTTCTGACTCTATGCTCTCCCTTCAAAGGTTCGCCTTTTCTCAGATTAGCCACGTTTACAGAGAAGCCAACCAAGTTGTTGATAGTCTCTCGCACCTTGATTTTTCCTTCTCAGTGTTTCGCTTCCTGACGACGCAGTGCTTGCCCTTCTCATCCATAAGGATACTCTTGGCTGATCTGAAAGTTCCTTCCCAGTCAAATTTTTTCCGTTTCAAATTTTTTCCCAGCTAATTTTTTTTTCCCGGCTCAAACTTTGGTATTGGACTTTAAGTGGTACTTAGTTTGGATCTCAAATCCCAACCAAAAAGATTGGATCGATTATATGAGCAAGTTTAGTTACTTGGGCTGAAGCCCAAGACGTTGTAAGCCTCAAACTTTGTAACTGGGGATTTTCGTGCAATCTGAGAGATTCTAATCAAATAGGAAGCGGAGGGTGATATCTTATTTCCTTTCTCCTTGTTCAACCTCGGTTCTCCATGAAAACTTTTGGAAATATATTATGACAACTAAAAGATGACTCACTTATCAACCTTCAGAACGCAGAAGGGGTGGGTAACAACACAAATAAAATGACATCCTGTTGGGGTTTGTGGGTAGAGAGTCCCACATTTTTCAATGATTTGAATATCAAACAAAAATATAAGGAAGAGGAAGCCCCTACATAGAGATGACAATTTCACCCGCATCGACTCGAATCCCAATCACTTGACCCGAAAAAAGTGGAAAGTGGAAACCTTTTGCCCTCTACCACTCTTAATGTGCAAGATGATGTTATTTTAGCCACTGTTTTCTCTACAATCCCTACCCCTACACAATGGCTTAAGCTTTTGTGTAAAGTGGTGGATCCCGAACTTATAACCAAAAACAAAATTAAAATCCGACATGGCTCCCGTTTTCATACGACCCGCTCAGGATCCACTGTTTTCTCTACAATCCCTACCCCTACACAATGGCTTAAGCTTTTGTGTAAAGTGGTGGATCCCGACCTTATAACCAAAAACAAAATTAAAATCCGACATGGCTCCCGTTTTCATACGACCCGCTCGGGATTCTCGGTTTCTCACACATCCAAAAACAAAAAACCACCTTATCAACAAGAGAGACAAAATCCTCTATCTCCATAAAATACACTAAAAAAACATTAGAATTAAAGGGTGAAAGTAAGCAGCTCAAACTTACAAATACGGACCTCAGGCTACTTCCACCAAGTGGCATTTAGAAGAAAAAAAAAGCAGAAAATTCATAAAAGAAATTCAAACAACAAAAGGAACTATAATTTCAGGAGATAAAAATATCAAAAAGGAAATTAATTGGATTTCTAGAAAAGATTTTTAAAAACATAATATTAACCCTAACCTCCTCACAAAATACCTTGGATTTATTAACATGGAAATCACGAAGGAAGAAATTTTTTTTTTAACAAAAGCATTCACAAACCAAGAAATAAAGTTTGTGTTCTTTTCCAGAAGTAGAGATACCCTAGGACCAGATGGAATGACTACAAAATTCAACCAAAAACTATTGGACTATTGTATGGCCAACTGTCATCAAGGCAATCAAAGACTTTTTCAAATCAGAACGAATCCTTAAATAGATAAACTACACATTTATTACCCTAATCCCGAAATACAAAAACCTAACGACACGACGGCAAATCATTATAAACCAATTAGCATTTGTTCTATGATCTACAAAGCATTAGCCAAGACTATTGCAAACAAAATGAAACCGATGTTAAGAGCCATTCATCCACTTAAGTGGGCCTTCGAATAAGAAAGGGTTATCCATGACAACATTGTGATATCCCCAAAATTTTGCTCTCTTTTAAAAGAAAAAAGGAAAAGGATGATGATAGCAATTAGATTTGATATGAAAGTCTTAAATAAATTCAACTTCCTCTGGAAACTTGGAAAATGGATTGAACAATGTGTCACAATTGTGTCATTCTCTATCCTTGTTAATGCGCACGGATTCTTAAATTGATAAATAAAAAGCGGTCATCCGGGGTTCGAACCGGAAACCTTTAGGTACTACCCGCAAATCATTTCCGGTTGAGCCATTCCGGAATGATTATGCGCACGTGAAGACTCCACCTTGATTGTAAGATCTTGAGACCTAACGTGCAGGTGATATAAAGGATGATGAAAGACAAAAGGCTGGGTTTCAAGGTCTTGAAACCCAGACTAAAATGTTTTGGAATATCACGTATACATTTCTCTAGTTGAATTGTTCTCTCACAGGAAAGAATCCGAGGCCAACCTTGTTGGGCCTAAATTATCATGGGCTTCTTATTGGACTATGAGATGTGATTTGGACTTACTCGGTTTATATATGTGTTTCGCATCTAACCCATTTTATGTACTAGATACATTATGCATGTTCTTTCAGGATTTCATTTTTCATACAAGGAAAGAACCGATCCATAGTTGATCATACTTGATCATGAAGAAAGTTGGAAGAACATTCTTGGAAGGCACACAAATGATCATTTTCGGAAAGAATTCAAATACCTTGGAAAGGATTTGAATTTCAAACGGTCTCCCTCCAAGAAGTTCTACAAGTGTTCCAACTATAAAAAGACGAAGGCTAAGAAGGATGAAAGTTAACTAAGCAAGCACTCAGGAAATTATAAGCCTCCTAAAGCATTCGTCAAGTTTCTCTTACATTCTCAAAAAGCCTAGTTGTTGATCATTGTTAAAGAGTTGAGAGAAACACTAGCACTCATTGTACAAGTCATTCATTTTACACTTAGAGTTTTCATACTCGATCAAAGCACACTTGGTGTGTGGTGTGAGCTTTTATTTCACTTGTAAGGTTGAGAGCTAGAATAGAAGCGGTGAGGCTTTGTATAGAGAAAGGGAAGTTCCTCTAGGAAGTACTAGGCTCAAGAGAAGTGAAATAAGAAGTGTTTGAATCCTACGGGTTGGATAACCCTAGGCGGGGACGTAGGCCAGTTGGTGCCGAACCTCGTTAACAATTCGTGTGTTCATCTTTTATATTCCGCATTTACATTATCATATTCGATTTTACTTTGTCAAGTCCTGATAAGCCTATATCAAGGTCTTGACAAGTTGCACTAAATTTCTATTATTGCGAAAATCGTCCATACTCTATTCATCCCCCCCTTCTAGAGTATTATTCATCGCCTTATAGACTCTTCAATTGGTATCAGAGCTTGGCTCACTGTCTTGATTTAACAATCTTGTGAGTTTTCAGTATGTCTACCATAGGTGATGGAGGTTTTGCTCAAGGAAGGTCAACCAATAGACCTCCACTCTTCTGTGGCAATAACTTTGTCCACTGGAGATCACTGATGCAAATGTTCATCATTGATCAAGACCTTGAGCTATGGGGCCTAGTCAAGAATGGACCACACGTTCCTAAAAAGACTGTCGATGGAAAGCAAGTTGATAAAACTGAGTCTGATTATGATCAGACTGATCTTGAGAACATTGCTAAGAACTACAAAGCTATGAATCTACTATATTGCGCTCTCGATGCTAATGAGTTTAACCGTGTCTCAGCTTGCAAAAGTGCCAAGGAAATTTGGGACAAGCTTATAGTTACTTATGAGGGCACAAGTCAAGTCAAAGAGAGTAAGATTAATATCTTTCTCAGGCAATACGAACTTTTCAAGATGAATCCTGATGAGACAGTAATGGAGATGTTTACGAGATTCACTCAAATTGTAAACAACCTCGACTCACTTGGAAAAACCTTCTCCAACCCAGAAAAGGTTCGAAAGGTTCTAAGGAGCCTTCCAAAAATCAAGTGGGGTCCCAAGGTTACTGCAATTGAGGAAGCTCAAGATCACTCTACAGTACACTACCATTAGATGATCTTCTCGGAAAACTTATTACTCATGAGATGATATTAAACTAGGAAGATGGAGAAGTACCCTCAACAGCAAAGAACCTTGCTCTCAAAGCTAAGAAAGATCACTCACAATCTGAGAGTGATGAATCAGACGACAAAGATGATCCCTTTGCTCTCATCACACGGGGATTAGCTCGAATTCTGAAGATGAAAAAACAATTTTCCAACCGTGAAAATACCGATTCATCTAGATTCAAAAGCAAGTCTCCCAACATGTCAAAGAAGCCAAAAGTGCTAACATGTTTTGAGTGTGGCGACATAGATCATCTCGTAAAGGAGTGTCCTATGAAGAAAAGAAATAAGTTCAAGGAATATGAACAAAAGAAAAAGGCTATGCTTGCAACCTGGAGTGACTCAGATTCATCATGTGACTCAGACACCGAAAAAGAACAGGCAAATTTCTGTCTTATGGCTGAACACGAAGAATCACAGACTCAAGACCTTGAACAAGTGGTAAGAAACCTAATGTCTAGTCCTCCCGATGTTCTTTCTGAAGTCCTAAGAAATATGATTTCTAATGAAGATGCTTACAACAGTGAAATCAACACCTTGAAGGAAAAGCTGATAGATCAACAGAAAAGTATGAGTGATATGTCGCTGGAAATAAAAAATCTTGAAACTTCTCGGTCGGCACTTGACATTAAAGTCAAGATCTTGAGTTCAGAAAATTTTGATCTCAGGCAAAGCCTCGCTTCTCTAAAGAATCGTAATGAGGATTTAGAGAAAGAGAAGGCAAAGCTAACCGATAAGTGTCAAGACCAGCAGACTTCACTCATTCAATTCACCAAATCCAAAGCTAATCTTGATAAGATGTTGGTTGAACAACAACTCTCTATTAATAGAAGTGGTATTGGATACAACAAGAATTTCCCAAAGAAACCTAGTACCACTTTTGTTAAAGCTAAAGGCTATTGGCGTTCACCTACTTGCTTTCACTGTTGTAAGAAAGGGCATGTTAGAGAAACTTGTCCATATAGGAGAAAGGATCCCTACATCATTAGAAACACATTTCCAGTTCGACTTAATGAACAGATAAAACAAGTTTGGGTTCCTAAGGGGACAAGACTACCCAACATGGTCTATCCTCATTATGAATCCAAAACTATGTATTGGTCTAGCCGGAAAGGTTGATGTTGGTATTGCAGGATATCATCAAGAGCAAAGAGCCAAAATGGATAATGGACAGTGGATGCCCACGACACATGAGTGGAAAGAAATCTCTATTCCAAGATCTTAAGGAACAAACCACTGGAACAATTACTCTTGGTGATAAAGGGAAGTGCAACATTATTGGTATTGGTAATATTGGTAATTCAGAAAGTTGCATTAAGGATGTTTATCTTGTTGATGGATTAAAGTATAACCTCTTAAGTGTCTCTCAGTTATGCGACAAAGGAAACAAAGTTGGCTTTGATAGACACAAGTGTGAAGTCAGGAATGAAAAGGCTGATGATCTAATCCTCACTGCTCACAGGCACAACAACACTTATGCTGTAAATGCTAACCATATTACAGGTACAAAACTCAAGTGTCTCAAGGTCTTGACAGAAGACCCCAGCCTATGGCATAGAAGACTAGTCATGTAAGCATGCACACCCTCAATAAACTTAAAACAAGAGATCTTGTTAGAGGATTACCTGATCTGAACTTGAAGAAAGAAGATCTATGCAATGCATGCACAAGAGGCAAACAGACACGCAGTTCCTTTAAACCTAAAAAGGTTGTAAGTTCCTCTCGCTCTCTTCAGTTACTACATATGGATTTGTGTGGACCTATGCGTATCAAATCTCCAAAGGGTAAACAATACATTCTGGTTATTATTGATGATTTCTCTCGTTTTACATGGATCTCCTTTTTAAGAGAAAAATCAGAGGCTTTGCTCGAGTTTTCTAAACTTTGCAAAGAGTTGCAGACCTTGAAAAACATACCTATTGTCTCCATTAGGAGTGATCATGGTAGAGAATTTGATCAACTGAAATTTGATTTGTTCTGTGCTAAATATGGAATTTCACACAACTTTTCAGCACCTAGAACTCCTCAACAAAACGAAGTTGTGGAACGAAAGAACCGCACTTTGGAGGACATGTCTAGGACAATGCTATTGGAAAATGGTTTACCAAAAATCTACTGGGCTGAGGCTGTTAATACAGCCAACTACATTTTGAATCGATGCTTAATTCGCCCTATTTTGAAAAAGACTCCTTATGAACTTTTCAAAGGAAGAAAGCCTAGCATTTCCTACTTCAAACCTTTTGGATGCACTTGCTTTGTTCATAACAATGGCAAAGATAACCTTGGGAAATTTGACGCACGTAGTGATGAAGGTATCTTCCTTGGTTATTCTACTATTAGCAAAGCTTATAGAGTTTATAACAAGCGCACCAAAATTGTTGAGGAGAGTATCCATGTGGTATTCGACGAAAGCAACAATGGTGTGTTAAGTGAAGGTTTTGCAGATCTAAATCTAAATCATCATGATTCGGATGGAGAAGAAGAGGACAAGGCTGGAAATAAGCAGGACCAAGAAAGAAACATGCAAGAACAAATCCAAGATACCAACGATCTATCTCAAGACCTTGAGAAGGGACTACAGAATCAGGATTCAGTCTTTGAAGAATCCAACACTCAAATTATCTCTCAAGACCTTGAAGAGAGACCTGCTACTATTTCAAACGATCAGGGTCCAAAGCTACGAAAGTTCAAACATGCCTCTTCACACTCAGCTCAAGATATCATATCAGATCCATCATCTGGGGTACAAACTCGATCTAGATTAAAGAATCTTTGTGCCTTCTATGCTTTTGTTTCTCTTGTAGAACCAAAAAAACCCCAGCTGAAGCTCTCAAAGACTCGGACTGGATCACTGCCATGCAAAATGAGCTAAATGAGTTTGAAAGGAACAAGGTATGGACTCTTCAACCCAGACCACAACACCAATCAGTCATAGGAACTAGATGGGTGTTTCGGAATAAACTGGATGAAGCAGGCAAGATCATTCGAAATAAAGCAAGACTTGTTGCTCAAGGATACAATCAAGAAGAAGGTATAGACTACGAAGAGGCATTTACTCCCGTAGCAAGGTTAGAAGCTATACGAATATTACTTGCTTTTGCATCTTTCATGGGTATCAAGCTATTTCAAATGGATGTCAAATGTGCATTCCTAAATGGGTTCTTAGAAGAAGAGGTTTATGTTGCTCAACCACCAGGTTTTGAAAGTGAAGAATTTCCTAATCATGTGTATAAATTGGACAAAGCTCTCTATGGTCTCAAACAAGCCCCAAGAGCTTGGTATGAAAGATTGTCCAAATACCTTCTTGAAAATGGTTTTCAAAGAGGATTGATTGATAAAACTCTCTTCATCAAGACTCGTGGAAATGATCTTTTGATTGTTCAAATATATGTAGATGATATATTATTTGGTGCTACTAACAATTCCCTCTGCAAGGAGTTTTCTGAAATTATGTGCAGAGAATTTGAAATGAGTCTCATGGGAGAATTAAACTTCTTCCTCGGTTTACAAGTTCTTCAAACAAGTAAGGGTATCTTTGTGAATCAAGGCAAATACACCAGGGATCTACTAAAGAAATACAAAATAGAACAATCAAAGGTAGCAAAGACCCCTATGAGCTCCACTCTCTCCCTTGATCAAGATAAGAATGGTAAGAATGTGAACCAAAAAGAGTACAGAGGTATGATTGGCTCACTCCTATACCTTACTGCTAGTAGACCTGATATAATGTTCAGTGTCTGTATGTGTGCTCGATTCCAAAGTGACCCCAAAGAGTCTCACCTTATTGATGTAAAAAGAATCTTCAGATACCTAAATGGATCTCAAGACCTTGGGCTCTGGTATCCCAAACAGGGTAACTTTCACTTAACAGGCTACTCAGATGCAAATTTTGCAGGTTACAAGGTTGATAGAAAAAGCACTTCTGGTTATTTCCAACTCCTAGGATCCTCCTTGATAAGTTGGCACTCTAAGAAACAAAATTTTGTGGCCTTATCAACTGCAGAAGCTGAGTACATTGCTGCTGGTGCATGTTGCTCTCAGATTCTTTGGATAGCACAACAACTCAGAGACCTTGGAATTGATCTTAAAGGTATTCCTATTTTGTGTGATAATACTAGTGCTATTTCCATCACTAAAAATCCAGTGCAGCACTCGAGAACCAAGCACATTGATGTGAGACATCATTTTATAAGAGATCATGTGGAGAAAGGTGATGTATCAATATCCTTCATATCCACTGATTTTCAGTTAGCTGATATTTTTACTAAACCACTCCCTGAAGATCGTTTCAATTTTATTAGACTGGAGTTGGGTATGCTTAATAGGGAAGCACTTTCTTAGGGGGAGTAATTAGTCCCTATATGAAAGTTCAGAATTCAAATGACATCTCAAGGCCTTGACTTCATAAGGATTCGAGATGATCATCCGAATAAAATTATATTGGATCAAACTCTGTTAGTATCTTATGGATATTCAACAAGAGTGTCTTTTGATTTTATTTACCCCTTTCAAATATCGGTTTTCACATATTTTGGTTCCCATTTTAAAATTATTCCAAATCTCTTTAATTTTTGCAAGTGGATGTGACACTTTGGGTTTAGAAAAATCAGAACATCATTACTTACTATTCATGTGAGTTAATGAATCTGTACTTGCCCATTTGAAAATATTGAGAAACGATTCAGTTTCCAGTGCTGTTGCTTTTTAATCCCTCCCTCCTTTCGGTCTAAATCCACTCCACTCTCACTCTCTCTGTGTTCATTCTCTCTCTCTCTCCGAGTTCCAAAAACCCTCTCGGTTTCTGAAATCAAAATGGTGGGATCAAAGCGCTCTTCAGCATCTCCGTCTCCAGCACCTTCTGCTAAGAGGTACAAGATGCCGGCCAACAAGGGGAAGCAAATCATGGAGGAATCCGAAGAACATTCCGAGGATTCCAGCGAGAACTCACCATCACCACCACCTCTGATCAGGAAATCCAAAGGCAAAGCTCCAGCCACTTCTGCTCCTGCTCGGCCTCCCCCGAGTATCTTCTGGCATTTCCCCTAATTGGTTTTGCTCTAAAGAGGTTGAGGAGTCCTGGAAACAGGACTTTTGCAACCGTCGTTTATGCTTCTGTGATGCTGTCGATTTCAACCTCCTCCAATCCATGCCCTTGCCTTGCATTTCCCTCCTCAAATCAACCTGTTTCTGGACCTTGCTCAACCCTGGCAATTTTGCCTATCCCCAACTCACCCGACTCTTTTATGCTAACCTTACTGTTCATCGGGTAAATGGAACCCTAACCCTAGTATCCAAGGTCAAGAACACCCGAATCCTCCTCTCTCCTGAAAGCCTTGCTCTCATCCTTGATCTTCCAACTGAGATCCCCACAAAAGAATTCCCAAGCCGATTTGAGTGTCTCTCACGAGCACGAGATGAATTCTTCCTAAAATCTCAAGGCCCTGGATCTTCATCCACCCTCAAACCCACTCACACTGCCCTAAACCTTCAAGCCAAGCTCATCTTCACCATTCTGGCTCGCTGTATCTTCCCATGCATCCATTCTAGGGAATTGGTGACCGAGAACCTTCTCGAGATCCTTTTCCTAATCATGAACGGATACGAGCCTGATTTGCCCAAACTCATTCTCGACTACATGGCCCATGTCTCTACCTCCTCTCGGCCTATGCCTTTACCCTATGCAAACCTCTTGCCCAAAATCTTTGAAGCCTTTGACATCGACACATCAGGAGAAGAAAAGCAAACCTATAGTGGGATTGTTGATGAAGGTTGTCTAGAGAGATTGGGTATTGTCAAGAACCTGAGGGGGCAATGGTTTCTGAAGAAAGATTCAAAGGGAAAACAGGTTGTTGAACCTAATATGAATGAGGACAGATTGGCTGCTGTGGAGACTGAGATTCAAGACCTTAGGTTTGATCTGAGCAAAATGTGGTCGGATGTGGTGATTCGCCAGGACCAGACTCATGAGCTACTCTCTATGGTCAACTGCAAGCTTGATCAGATGATGCTTCTCAATGCTCTCACCTACACTACTACATGCTCTATCATGCCAATGGAGCAAGAAACGTTCGATCATGTGCGTGAGAAGACAGGGAATGTCATCCTCAACTGTGAAAATCAAGTGAAGAAACGTCCCATTCTGCGCCCCACTCATCATGAACCCACCATCCTCACAGTCGAGCAATATGGTGTGGTCAAGAATTACAGGGATGTGGAGCGTCAGAGACAGCTTGCAGAAATGGAACAAGATAAGGTCACCAGAGACGCCCTTGCAAGGTGGAGGAAGAGGTGCAGAGATGAGGTCAGAAGGAAATACCTTCCACCCAACAAGCAGTACCCCACCTTTGGCGAATGGGTTGAGGAAGGCGCTGGCATTGCCCCTCCTGAAGATCCTAATGCTCCTGGCGCCCCTGGCACATCCTCTGCAGCTGAGCCATCCTCTGCTAAGAAAGGCAAGAAGGCTCTAAGGAGCAAGAAGAAGAAGGCTGCAGATGGGGATTCTAACTCAAGGCCTTGATCTCCCACCCTCTTTGCTCTACTTTCTAAAAACTCGTCTTTTGCTGCTCGTCTTTTAAAAACTCCTGGTCTTTTGGTTGTTTTTTGGTTGATGTTTCAGACATTTTCACCTCTCTGCCCTTTTGTTGGAAGACAAAAAGGGGGAGAATGTTTTGGTTGCCCTGCGTTTTGGCACTAGTTGGTTAAGTGCTTGATGTTTTTAAAACTTAGATGATCCAAACATTTTCTGCTCATATTATATAATATGCTTATCTCCTTATAATGATTGCTGGAAATATATTATGAATATTGAAACAGGTTTTGTCTTCCATCAAAGGGGAGATTGAAGACTCCACCTTGATTGTAAGATCTTGAGACCTAACGTGCTGGTGATCTAAAGGATGATGAAAGACAAAAGGCTGGGTTTCAAGGTCTTGAAACCCAGACTAAAATGTTTTGGAATATCACGTATACATTTCTCTAGTTGAATTGTTCTCTCACAGGAAAGAATCTGAGGCCAACCTTGTTGGGCCTAAATTATCATGGGCTTCTTATTGGACTATGAGATGTGATTTGGAGTTACTCGGTTTATATATGTGTTTCGCATCTAACCCATTTTATGTACTAGATACATTATGCATGTTCTTTCAGGATTTCATTTTTCATACAAGGAAAGAACCGATCCATAGTTGATCATACTTGATCATGAAGAAAGTTGGAAGAACATTCTTGGAAGGCACACAAAGGATCATTTTCGGAAAGAATTCAAATACCTTGGAAAGGATTTGAATTTCAAACGGTCTCCCTCCAAGAAGTTCTACAAGTGTTCCAACTATAAAAAGACGAAGGCTAAGAAGGATGAAAGCTAACTAAGCAAGCACTCAGGAAATTATAAGCCTCCTAAAGCATTCATCAAGTTTCTCTTACATTCTCAAAAAGCCTAGTTGTTGATCATTGTTAAAGAGTTGAGAGAAACACTAGCACTCATTGTACAAGTCATTCATTTTACACTTAGAGTTTTCATACTCGATCAAAGCACACTTGGTGTGTGGTGTGAGCTTTTATTTCACTTGTAAGGTTGAGAGTTAGAATAGAAGCGGTGAGGCTTTGTATAGAGAAAGGGAAGTTTCTCTACGAAGTTCTAGGCTCAAGAGAAGTGAAATAAGAAGTGTTTGAATCCTACGGGTTGGATAACCCTAGGCGGGGACGTAGGCCAGTTGGTGCCGAACCTCGTTAACAATTCGTGTGTTCATCTTTTATATTCCGCATGTACATTATCATATTCGTTTTTACTTTGTCAAGTCCTGATAAGCCTATATCAAGGTCTTGACAAGTTGCACTAAATTTCTATTATTGCGAAAATCGTCCATACTCTATTCATCCCCCCCTTCTAGAGTATTATTCATCGCCTTATACACTCTTCAGCACGGATCCATTCTCAGTAAATACAGGCCTCAAATAAAGGAACTCACTCTCCCTACCTATTCATCATCGGAACAAAATAACATGATAATTTTCATCAAAGCAAACCAGAAAATAATGTCGTGTGATTAATTTCCACAAATCATCCTGCTAAACCACCCTAATCATCTCGAATGCCAAAAAACAACTACGGAGTAATATATGTTAATAATGAACGAGTGCATAGAAACACATTTAAATACATAACTTGCAAAGCTAGACAACAAGGGGTTGCCGGTGCTCTTCCACACACGAACCGTCGTCGTTTGCAGTGGTCGTTGGGTGTTCCGCCATCCGCGGTGGTCATTCTAATGCGGAGGCTGCAAAACGACTCCATATCACTACTAGGATAGGGTCAAAAACAGAGCTGCAAACTACCCAGAGTGAAGTATCTGTGCCCTTCCCATTACCCAATTTTCATCACATTTCATCTTTTTACCTAACTTAAACAAAACCTCCATGCTTTATACTGTACAAGGTTTATAAATCAACAAAAAAAACCCACATTACATATTTTGCCCAAAAGAAAAGCTTAGTTAGACTATGCCAGCACTTCAAGAGCCTCCCTTGTTTGCCCTATGATGTTGAATATCGTAGCGGCGATATGGGCAGGTGTAAGCCCTGCATCCGCGAGCTGGTCCGCTGGTGATCCGTGCTCAATGTATCGGTCCGGGAGCACCATAGGCCTCCACTGCACGAGTTCAGGGAAGTTCGAGTAAGGAAACGATCGAAATCATAAGCATGTAGTTACTGAAAATAGTTGGATTTTCACTTACTTTCAAATTGCCATCTAGGAGTCCATCAAGGGCCATGAACTGGGCCACGTGAGAGCCAAAGCCTCCAATCGAGCCTTCCTCGACCGTGATCAGTACCTCATGTGACTTCGCCAGCCTTCGTATGAGAGCATGGTCCAGTGGCTTGCAGAACCGCGCGTCTGCTACAGTCAAACGCAGTCCTCTCCCTTCGACTAGAGATGCAGCTGCCAAACAACTTTGGACACCTGATCCGTAGCCTAAAAGAGCAACTCTCTCGCCCTCCTTCAGAATCCGGCCCTTTCCAATCTGTTATACTCAGCAAGGATACCGATTATTACATATCAGGCACTATGAAATGAATGCAGCTGATACACGAATTTGGCACCAAATTACCTCAAGAGGAATCCCTTTGTTTCCTGGAGGCAATTCGACGCCTATCCCGTTTCCTCTAGGGTAGCGGAAACAAGAAGGCCTATCGTCGATAGTAGCAGCAGTCGCAATCATGTGGAAAAGCTCTGCCTCATCCGAAGGAGCCATCACCACCATATTCGGAAGGCAAGCCATGAATGTGACATCAAATGCGCCACAATGCGTTGGACCATCAGCACCCACCATACCTGCCCTGTCCATAGCAAACCTCACAGGCAGCTTTTGTAAGTCGACATCGTGAACTACCTGAAGAAAGCACCCGAAACCTTAACCATAAGTATACATTGCTGATCAATATGTAAGTGCAAGCAAAAGAGGCATTAAGGCTTGCCTGATCATAAGCCCTCTGCATAAACGAGGAGTAAATTGCGCAAAATGGTTTGATGCCTTCACATGCAAGGCCAGCTGCGAAAGTCACAGCGTGCTGTTCGGCTATGCCAACATCAAAGCACCGTGTGGGGAACCGGCGCTGAAATAGGTTCAACCCTGTCCCACCTCCCATGGCTGCGTGGATTGCGACAACGCTTTCGTCAGCCTCTGCTTCTGCAATCAAAGCCTCCGCAAAATAGGTCGTGTAAGACTGAGTTGCTGACTGTGACTTGAATTGCTTTCCAGTGGCTGGATCAAACTTGACCACTCCTGCAAAATCAGGTTAAGCGATTAGAACGCGACAAATGTAGAAAGAATCAACTCCATTCGTCTGGCAAAGGCTATGTACCATGATATTTGTCCGCGGCTTTCTCTGCATACGGGTATCCTCTGCCTTTCTCGGTCATAACATGGATAAGGACTGGACCAGTTGTGTTGGTACTCTTAACTTCTTTAAGAATAGCAACAAGATCATCTATGTTATGACCATCAACAGGGCCAATATAGTATAGGCCAAGCTCTTCGAAAAGGGTTGATCCCGAGCCACTAATCATTCCCCTGGCATACTCATCGACTTTTGCAGCTAGTTCGTGCATAGGTCCCCCAATCGTCTTAGTGACTCCCTGCAGCAATTAAAGTCTGCCAAGTTAGAATCACAATCACCCATAAGAGCAAAGAACTTTGCCTTTTTCAGATATAATATCTCCGACTTACCTTTGCAACCTCTCTTAGTTCTCTAAGAGGTCTGTTCGACTGCAGCCTACTAAGAGCACTGCTCAGAGCTCCCACCGGAGCTGCAGGTCCGTCTAGGGTAGCAGTCGGTAAAGAAACCTGCTTGTTGTCATTTAGAATAACAATCATATCTGAATCTAAGAACCCTGCATTGTTCATGGCCTCGTATGCTTGCCCTGCTGTCATGGCACCATCTCCAATAACGGCAACCACATTGTTCTTTTTGCTCTTCAGATCCCTTCCAACAGCCATACCTATTAAACCATATCACCCATGAAATCAGCTCGGAAGAAGCCTATTTACACTTTTGTCTTCCAAACAAAAAAGAAATGCTTAATATGACTATTTGATCAGAATGGACCTATAGCTAGATATAGTAGTTGCTAGATCAAAACGAACACACACATTTGGTAACAAATGACAAAAGTTCTATGGTAGAAGTTGATGGAGGTTAAAGCGCAATTCAGATTCAGATGCCTAACAAGGTTCACATGTAGCCTTGAATTTGGAGTAGAATAGAGTAGTACCAAGGCCTGCTGAGATACTGTTAGAGCTATGGCCTGCGCCAAAGGCGTCATATTCACTCTCAGCGCGCTTTGTGAATCCAGATAACCCATTTGTTTGCCTCATCGTACTCATCTTGTTTCTTCGCCCAGTTAGGATTTTGTGAGGATACGACTGAAAAAGTATACAACCATGAACTCGTTAACAGCAAAACTCCAAAAACCATAGGATCAAACTCAATCCTTCATGGTTATTAAGAAAATCAGTCATCAAAGTTCAGAAAATGACCTGGTGTCCAACATCCCACAATATCTTGTCTTGAGGAGTGTTAAAGACATAATGAAGAGCCACTGTAAGCTCAACAACACCTAAACTTGAACCAAGATGACCTCCGGTTTTAGAAACGTTGAAGATTACATCCGAACGTAGTTCATCTGAAAGCTGTTTAAGCTCCTGCAATAGGCAAAGCAAGTAGTTCACCATCAGGAAAATAAAAAGGTAGATTTCAATACTAAAACTTCAATATTATCAGCACGTGCTATTCATTATAAGTTCTTTATCAGCCCCTTGTAGGAATTCAAACACATCACGCCAAATGAAAATGAACCTATACAATTTACTCTAGGGCTTAAATTTAACTTACTTTAACAGAAAGGTTTTTCATGTGGATTGGATAATTGATGGTATCCAGAAGAGGGGTAGGGGGCCTTTGTGAAGGGTACTCTCCTTTATCTGCAAGGGATGCACAAACCCCATTTTGCCTTTTCTTCACCTGGCCCAAAACCAAACCAAATCAAACATCATGATTCATTTTTTGTGAACCATCAAACAAAAAATCCAGCATCTAAATTCTAAGTAACAGAAAGTCAATACCAAACACTATAAACAAAACAGTCAAAATCCAGCATGTAAAATCACCAGGAAATCATTCAAACCAAAGCATGTAAACTAACAGAAAATCAACACTATAAACAAATCAATCAAAATTCACCTTGTAAACTCAATAAACTAGTCAAAGTAAAAAGAAAACTTTTTAGCCCTCAATCTTTTTCACAGCTTCACTTGGCAGCTTTCCAAGGAAACAAGCCATAATCAAAAGATAAAGACAAATTTCACTTCTTACCCATCTGCTTAAACTCTTTTTCTCTAACATGGTAGCAATCAGTTTATCTAATTGATGCTTACTTGGGAAATCATCCTTCAGTCAAAACAGCTGGAATTATGATACAGTATGTTTTCATTTCCATTTTTCTTCAATCTCTATCTAAATTGAAAACAGATAAAGAACCTTATCTTTTCCAACACCTTTACAGGGTTCCTTCCCAATGCAAAACTCATACAGGAAGGCACAAATAAAGTGTTTTGAATTACAACATGCCAAAACAGTTTCTGGACCCAGAAACTGTCTTCCTTGGTGCTTTCCAGCTGAACCAGCAAAATTTTCAAAAGAAAAAAGAATAACGAACCTTATTTAGTTTCTGTTTGGATGGGCATTGCAGATCTAAGCTCCAAAAGACCTGGGAAGAAAGAGAACCCGGTTTGGATGGATCCGGCCCGAACCCCCGGATGAAATTAGCAGAAAACGGGCATGAACAAAGCGCCATTTTTCCTCAAAGATCTCTCAAAATCTCAACAATCTGAAGAAAACCCAGAAAAATTAGAAGGCTAAATAGCACAAATCTGAATGCTTTTTTCCTACACTGACCCTCCACTTACAAGTGCTGGACACTGTAACAGCGACAATGACGGTGGGAATTTGAGCGGAGAAATTAAAGATTAGAATTAAAAATGGGAAACGTGTATGTTCTAATTTGAATGGAAGGCGAGATGGGGAGGTTTGATAGGCCTGCAATTTGAGAGTGATAATGGTGTGAATTGGAACTCTCCACTCAAATCTTATTTATACTTCTTTGGATTGGAGATCGGGTTGCTGTGTAAAGAAATGAGGAAACTGACATCAAGAAATGGGGTTGTGGTTTGGTCATCATTGATTGGGCCACATCATCGGAAATCTGCAATTGGATAGATTAATATGATAAGTCATAAAATTGTGCATTTTTGTGCCTCTATGTGTTTCTGCCTGCCTTCTGGGTTATTTAGGAAAAATCCTCTCGATCTTGTCGGGACAAGGGTGCGTACAATGAGATTTCCAAACCCTGCCTCTGGCGGGATATACTGGGTTTATTATTGTTGTTGTTGTATAAAATTGTGCATTTTTATAAAGTAAAGATTCGAGATCATGCAAGTCTGATTCTCGAGAGGCTGACGAGCCGGCAGACCGAAACCGCCTAAAATACAATAAATATAAACAACAGGCACAATGAAACAAACACAAAAAAAAACACTCTACGACAAGACGACCTAAGCAGATCTACTCCTAATAAGTTGAGGATACAGACGAAGAACGAAGTCAAGCACCACCGAACAGTAGCACATCGGGCCAGCAGTACAGCAGGAATCTATCTCTTGTGGGCAGTAGGGGTGGCAATCGGGCTAATCGGGTCGGGTTATTCGGTTTCGGGTCATATCGGACTCAGGTTGATATCGGGTGTGATGACAATTCGGGTCTAATCAGGCTCGGGTCGGGTTTATTCGGGCATTATTTTATCAGATACAATCAGGTTTTCGGGTCCTATTTAGTTTGGGCGAATCGGGTTTCGGTCTAAATGGGTTCAGGTGAATCGAGTTTCGGTCTAAACGGGTTCGGGTGATTCGAGTTTCGGTCACAACGGTTTTGGTCGAGTTGGGTTTAGTCAAATCGAACCCGCGAGAACTATATTGGATAAAACATATCAATTTTGTTTTACCTATGAAATATTTATCCTTCTATGTAAATTAAGCTAATGTTTATCAATTCTTAATCAATATTACATTCGTTAAAAAAAATATAAGTCTTCTCACTTTTTAGAACATTTTTTTTAAAACTCAAAATTATACAAAATATTATTTTTTCAATATTAATTTCATATTTATTACTCATAACTACAAAATTATAAAAATAGCCAAAAATTGACATTAATTTATATAGTTTTGATGTCTTAAAAAATGCTAAAAAGTAACTTTTTTTAATGGAGGGAGTACAAAATTATATTTAATTATATTATATGCATGATAATATTACCATCCATTATTAAGTAAACAAATATTTAGGTTGCTTTGAGCATTTTAGGGAAAATGATAAGATGTTTGTTCGTTTTGGATGTAATCAGGTTTGAGTTATTTCGGGCTTCAGGTATAATCGGGTTCGGGCAATTTCGGGTTGCTTTCAGGTCGATCCATTCGGGTATAATCGGGTTCGGGTTATTACTAGGTTCGGATTGCTTTCATGTTCAAGCTTGACTCGGATCGGGTCGGTTGGTCTCGGATCCAAACTTTTTTTTCAATTATTAGGGTGTCGGACGGGTTCGGATCGGTTTTCTCGGGTCGGGTCGAGTATTGCCAGCTCTAGTGGGCAGTGCAGGCGAAACTCCGAGGAAGCCCGAATACGGAGTCGCCCTGAACGCACCACCTCGACCCCAGCCAGTCCCGACTCCGGACTCCACGTCCCCAGCCAAGCAGAAGAACTCCTAGAAACGCCATAAGTAGAGCCACACACTGCTAGAGCTGGCAAAATCTGACCCGACCCGAGAAACCCGACCGACCGACTTTGACCCGAAACCCGAGGTGACTCGAATACAGACAAACCCGACTCAACCCGGATCCGACTCAAATAAGACCCGACCCGAATTCCAACCCGACCCGAATTCCAACCCGACCCGACGCCCAACCCGACCCGACTCTCAACTGACCCGAGTCCCAACCCGACCTAATTTTAGATAGGGAATCAAGTATGATTTTGATAACAATATATTGCCAAATTTCAATGAAATTAATGATAAATATAATGAGCTTACCAATGTTATTAAAATTGGGATTCTAAATTGGATCGGTAAAAAGGTGTAAGGATCAGATCGTATAATCGAATCGTAGGATCATAAGATCCCACCTTATGGATGAATTTTCTTTTAAATGAAGTTACTATGTTTAATATTAGATAAATATTATGTTAAATCATAAAAAATACCCATAAAGATGTAAAATTTTAAAAATAAACTAAATATAATATAGATAAAGGGTAAATATTAGAAATTTCTTATAATAGACATTTTATAGGATCGTTATAATCGCAATAAAGGATCGGGATCATTTTTCCATTTTTAGATATTGTAGGATCGAATCGAGAGTTTAACAACATTGAGTTTACGAGCCAATGAGTAGATTATTTATTGAATCATATTTAATTTTACTAAAATGCTTTTTGAAATCCATAAATAACATGAATTACATATTCAATTTAATAAAATTGATTACCCAAAAGCAATGTTCTAACTTCTAAATATCCCTTATCGGGGTCGTATTATATTTATACTTCAAATTTTAAAAATAAACATGAAAAATTAATATTTAAATTGTAAAATTACCCATAAACTTGATAAAATAAAAAGTTTAAATTTTGATCCGATATACATAATACGGTATGATATATGGCTATATGGTAAATTGGTAACGGATTCTAAATTATATCTCCGATATATAGGCCGATGTATCGGGGACCGACCCGAAACCCGAACGAGATCGACCCGATTCTGACCGAAAACCCGAATGGGTCCAACCCGATTCTGACCGAAACCCGACCAATCTGAATTTCATTTTGACCGAATCCGACCCGACCCGACCCGACCAAGTCCGACACAGAAATTTTGACCGAGTTGACCCGACTCATCAGTGACCCGACCCGAATGCGATCGACCCGAACCCGACCGGATAACCCGAATTGCCAGCTCTACACACTGCTTATGCAAAAACGTCAAAGATTCAATCAACCGAAATTTTGTCAAGCCCATTCGGGATTTGGTCAAACTCTTTCGGGATTTTGGTCAAACATTTTTTTCTTCTCTAATTAATTAATTAATGGCATCTGACAGCTTGGCGTGCAAGGGTCGGATTTTGCCTTATAGAGCATGAGCAACCATGGATTTTACCTACGTTAAGGTTCCTAAAAGGTAAGCCCATGGTTGTCTAGTTTACCTTAAGGTAAGGGGTGGGAAGAGGTTACCTTGGTAGAGAAATGTAACTTCTTCCCTTTTCTAATTTTATTTTTCTTTTTTTAATGAAAAAAGTAGGATCTTCTCTTTTCCATTTATATTTATTAATTGTAATAGTGTTTAAAATGAAATAAAAATATATTTATATTTCATTATTTTTTAAAATAAGATACCTCATTGGTTTAATTTTATTTTTTTTCTATAATTTGTGATCAATTTTATCCTATATACACCTCATCTTGATTTGTTGTAGTTGTACCTATTTTCTTAACTATGGATCACAATAATCCAAATACTCCACCCATTCCAAATATGCCTTTTGATCCAAATCTTCTCAAAAATCCTCAATTTTAAGTGATGTTACAAATGCTTAACAATCCTCCAACACCCGAATATCCAAATTATACCCCACATAATCCTACCAATGTGTACAATCCTCTTTTTATTCCAAACCAACAACATTTTGAGCATCAAGCGGTTCTATTATTGAGCCATTCAACGTTACCACCGGGAGATATGACGATCGAAATCTGGGCAACTATATGGCTATGAGAGATGAAATTCTGGATAGACAAACTCATATGAATTTGAAGAATGATTTGGCTGAGCACTTGTGGAACCAATTCAAAGGCTATGATCCGAATTTATAGGTAGTTCGATTAGTATTTACGTAAGTTATAATGTTTCTAACTTTTTTTTATTTTAATCTAGATGTAATAAAATATATTTATATTAATTACTTGCTATTTTTATTTATTTATAAATTTATAAATAAAACTAACTCACAATAATAATGATGATACACATATAATAAAAGAAAAGAAAAAGTGAGAATAAATTTGAAAAGAGGTAAAAAAGGTTTCCCATGGTTGTAGAGGAAACCTTTTAGATAGAGGTAGAAAAAATGAAAATTATTTTAAACAAAAAAATAAATGAGTTGTAAAGTTGTGATAGAAAGATGATAAAAAAAAGGGGGGAAAGAGGTTACCCCATGGTTGCGGATGGTCTTACACGCCAAGGAGAGGCTACCTCCAGAACGTGACAGCCTGGCAAACCAAGGCGTGCACGCCATGTAGGAAAGCTCCGGATGCAGAGGCGAAGTCGAACCACCGACGCAAGCACGGACGGGGTCTGACTCGGGCGAGGATGGACGGGGCCGGAGACACCATATATGCACAAGAATCGGCGAGGGCGATGAAGAAGATACGAGGAGAGGTGAAGGCGAGGAGGAAAATATAGGAGATCGCGCCCACCGAGACCTCCGATTAGAACCCAAACCAAGGGAGATCGGAATTGGAAGGAAGAGACGAGGGCAAACCACCCAAGCTAACAGAGTGGGCGAGAAGCGCGAGACCAGTCGGAACCACCCAAATTGAGGGGAAGTGCACCAATCTGAGGAAAGACGGCCGACAGAACCGGTCTTCGATCTGCAAAAATGGGGCCAAAAGCCACACAATTTGTTGAATTTTTGGGGGTTCAAGTGCAGTGCAAAGATTGGAGACGGATTCAAAGACATGCAACGACGACACCCAGACGAAGAAGGAAGGCGCAGTCGCCCGAACCAGGTAGAGCATGGGGGTGAATAGGTGAAGGATAAGGGAGGGAGGTGGCGGAAAGGGATGACAAACCGATATAGATGCTAGTCCGACTGGAGATGATTAACACCAAAGGTGTTTTTCGGGGGCACGTGGGCAAAGCCCGCCCGCGCGTTCTCAAACCCCAGAGTGTGAATTTTATGTCTATGTTTTTTGTTACAGTAGGCAACCATTAGAATGTCTTTAAACAAAGATCATTCTTGATCATCATGACGGATGATGTTACAGAGATCCCTATAGAAAGAGAAGCTAGCATTATTACAATTGAAATTATTCTTTGCTATATAATCAGCAGCACAGCTGGCTTCTCGGTAGCAATGCTGAGCTCTTGCAGTAACAAATCCTTTCTGAAGCATCTGGATTTTCACGATTACTCTTAGAATCTCCCAGGGGGTTGATTTCTGATCTTCTATTGCCTTGACGAATCCCAGACTATCTCCTTCGATGATGACCTTACTCCATCCTCTAGTGTGGGCTCTTTTTAACCCTTTGCAGAAAGCAAGGGATTCTGTATGGATTACAGATCCCTTAGGAACTTTATCATGAAAATTTTCCATTACCTATCCATTTCAGTCTCTAACAATACCCTCAATATGACATTCACCCGACGGTTTGACCGATCCATATACATTGATTTTGTAGACAAACATTGGGGGCTTTGCCCATTTTGTACTTCTGCTCCTCTTGCTTTTTGGTTTCTTGTTTTCATTTTGAAGTTTTTCCCATTCAAGTGTGCTGTGAATAGCTTTCCTCACAGTTGCCTCAATGTTTTCTGGTTTGCATCCTTTGAAAATGACGGAATTGCGAAATTCCCATATATGTTGCCAGAGTATACAAAGATGCTCAAAATGAGTGTTATTTCTTCTTATATGTTCTATATTGGTAGTGGATTCCACAGGATCTCTAAAACCATGAAATCTATCCCCACCTAGTTGCTCATATTTTGTTAAGATCATTTTTTAGATAGGACATTTAAGAAGTAGATGGTTTGTATCTTCATTCTCCGCATTGTAGAGACAGCATTGAGCGGGGACTCTATTGAAGAATCTATTTAGGCGTTCATTTGTTGCAAGACTATCAGTAGCAATTTTCCATATAAAGTTTTGGGTTTTTGGAGCCAATTGTAATTTCCAGATCCATGTGGTGTCAATATCGTTTGGATTTATGATTGTAGATTTATCGTTACATGATTTCGTAGTGTATACTCCATTCTTATCAAACTTCCAGATTAATTTGTCTGTGGTCTCCCAATTGGGGATAGATATCTGGATGATTTGTTGAACGATTATCGGAGGAAACAACAGGTTGAGCAAACCCACATTCCATTCCTTATCTGGTGTAATTAGCTCTGAGAACTTCATATTCGGATTGTGATTATTTTTGTACTGTTCTAGGTTTACTTCCCTCAGCCATGGGTCCGACCACATATTTATACTTGTGCCATCACCTATTAGCCAAAATATCCCTTCACGAAATCTATCTCTTAATTGTAGAAGGCGGCCAAATTGTCATGACGTGTTGTGTATATTTAAATCAGTTATCTTCCGATTCTGCAGGTATTTTTCTCTAATAACTTTAACCCATATATTATTCGAGTTCGTATAGATCTTCCAGAGTAGTTTCATTCGTAGGGCTATGTTTTGCTCCTCCATGTATGCACATGTACTTCCAAATATCTTCCTAATCTTCGAAAATAAATTCAATTTTTTATATGAAGTAATTTTACACTCACCTATCTATACAAATAAAATTTCGACATTCATCTAAATACTGAATTTGTTAAACCTTAGTTCCGAATTGAAATGTATTAAGGAACGAATCGATATAATTACTTAATTATTTTGATAACGTATAATGATTTTTAAACAGTTTTCGACAACATTAAAATGGTTTCTGATTACAATGTCCGTCGAAACTAGAGTTGAGAATATACGTTGAGGCTAATCACTAAGCTTGGCAAAATCCAAAGAGGTTAAGGTGTTACCTTATCAACATTTGGCCAGCTAATATAATGCAGGAGGCTCGACTAATGTTGGCAAACTAAATACATTAACTAGTCCTAGTGTTTTTAATTTTTAAACATGCGCTAACAAAAAATTTGTGATACTTTGAGGAAAAGTCAAATATTTTTGGATAAAAATTTTAGGATTGACATTTGAAAATCTATAAAAAAAAAAAAGAAGTTGAAAAAAATAATTATAACAAAATTATAAAATTATGTCTTCCATATAAAAAAAAGCTCGATTACTTTTAATATTAATTTAAAATAAAAAATAACATGTAATTAAATCAAATACGTTGTATAAATCAAATGACATTTAACAGATCAGACATGCTCACTAAAATATATACATGTCTCGTGCATCGCACGGGCATGCTTCACTAGTTAGTAATAAATACTCTCTATTTACTTTTAAATGGTGTTTATAGTTTTTTTTAAGAATGATAAAAATTATAAATGATATATAAAATATTAATCTTTTTATTAGTTTTTTTTTATAATTTCATACTTATTTATGAAATTATAAAAAAATTAATATTGTATATAATTTTTTTCATTTTTAAAAAGCGTGTAAGAAAACATGAATTTAACACAAATGGAGGGATTGACGAAAAGAATGATATTATATCGATTTACATATACTAAAAGTCGATGCATAATGTCCTACGTGGCTTTATATCTTTTATTATGTAAACAAATTTCTCTGAACAAAAAAAAGTTTTAAAATAATATGTTTTCATAATTTATAGAAAGTCATCGCAAGCCATAATCAATCTATATATTTTTTAATTAATTAACAAAAATATAAATCAAAGATATTTTATAGCCTCAATTAACAAAAATATTGATAGATAAATATTTTATAATTGTTATTTTATTTATATCTAGATTATTTTTATAGGGAAATAGTTATTTATATCTAGATTAATTTCTATTGAAATATATCTACTCGTAAACTGATTTAATAATTTTGTAATTGATGTTAATTTACAACTATAGTAGAATAACTTTTATCACTGTTATATTATTCAAAAAAATTAATTGCCTAACAAAAAATAGAAACTATTTGTTAAGAGTAAGGGTATTTGTTAATAGAAAATAAAATTACGGTTCAATTTATTAAATATAATTAAATATATTCAAAAAGATTTGTTTTAAATAAATAAAAGTAATAATTTTGACAAAAAATTGTTGTTTAATTAGTTAAAAAATTATAACTTTTGAAAAAACATTTTTTGAAAACTAATTGTAATTCAAATTTTTGCACTAATTGTTATATTTTTTAATAGAGTTTTATAGATAATTAATAAAATTTTGAAATATTATGTTAATATATTGTCATGCAAAAGGCAAGATATACACTGTATATAAAATAGTTTTGATGTTTTGATATAGAGATATAAGATTTTTTTTAGTAACGTGGGGCCCGAGGTTATCGACTAATTTCCCATGGGTTCGAGCTCTAGTCTGCAAATGAAGCGAAACCGGTAAGCTAGGCAACAAGCCACTATGCAGGCTCACCCAAGTCAATAAAGGTTTGAGCAGCCACTAATTACACATCTTCTATTATTTTATTATTATATATAATAAAGGAGGAGTCGGCAGAGAGACATGACGGCTTCTCATTAATCGTAGTCTTATGAACGAATCACAATTTTTTTAAATAATGAATATACGCTTAAGATAAAATTTTATTCTAACTCTATTTAATCAATATATCTATATATGTATAAGATAAAATTTGACCCAATTTGGTTAGATATAGATGTGTTTTTAGAAGATATTAACCAAATTTAAATACTTTTATTTAAGATAAGATTTAATAATTGATTAAACGAGTTAGAATGTATTTCCATTAACTAGAGACATAGTACTAAAAAATAATTGAATGATTTGCTAAAATATAAGATAAGAAAAAAGAATATTTGATTTGGTAGTTAATTTATACGATTAGATTATAAATAATTTATCTAAATTAAGGGATAGAAGGTTAAAATTCAAGACTTCTTTTTTTTCCTGAAAATAATTCGTTCTTACCAATTTTTAAAAATAAACAAGTAGTGACAGTAGTAAAAAATTGATGCTCGGAGCCTCGGACTATGTTGAAATTAGTTGGTTTTTTGTGTGCGCGCGCATGTGTGGGCCTTCCAGAACATTGTTTTCCCTCACACTTAAATGTTTATGTTTTCATTATTCAAAATCGAATGTTTATGACTAGATATGGATATATTTTTAGATGATATTAACCAATTTTAAATACTATTATATAAGATAAGATCTTATCTATTTTCGTTATATATGAACATATTTTTAGAAGATAATAACTTTATCAATATATTACATGGTCATACTAATTAAATAACTTTATCAATATGAACATATTTTTAGAAAATAAAAGGTTTTGATGAAATTGAAATAATACTTAGTCGTGTAAAGATTATCAACTCATGGAATTCAATTTTTGTTAATAAATTTTTTCCAATTTTTTTCAGATATGGATATAGTTTTGGAAGAGTTTAGTCCTAATTTTTATGGAAGATCTATTATTTTTTTCTCTCCTATAATGGTGCTTTGATGTAATTATAAATTTATATTCAATTATGTAATTATATTTTTTTTATGTTTGGTAATCATATCTATCTATCTATTATATGACATATGACATAGATATATTTTGAAAAGATTTTACCCAATGTTGTAAGATTTTAATAATAATTATATAAAAGTTTAATAATACTTTCAATATATATATATATATATATATATATATATATATATATATATTAATGTGAATCAATGGTAATTTTATTTTAATTGTGTAACAATTCAAAAGTGTAGGCTAGACATCCAAAAATATAGCCAAGGGTAGTCTATATAAATTAATTAGCTCTCTTAACGAGTATTTATATCAAATTTATTTAAATTATTAAGAACATGTATTTATATCAAATTTATTTAAATTGTCCAAACCGCACACGATGTGGGTATTGAACTAGGTTTTTTTTTTATTTTTTTTTTTACAGTATGCAAGAAGTAGATCGACTCAGCGATCTAGAAGATCGACTCAGTGATCTTGAAGCCATCAAAAGATGGCTTGAATGACCCTACGCAGAGGGTCGCCAATAAAAAAAAGAAAAAATTTCTAAGACTACGATTACAAAATTTTAAAATTAAAAATATCTAAGAAAAATTAAAACTATACTTGACTCTAGTTCTTGTGGCTTGGAGAGCGGTGACGATTGTTGCATGCGAAAGCTCGGATTCGCTCAATACTATTGCTGCATGTGAGGCTGGACTGGTGATGGCGGATCTAGACCCACGGGTCATAAATCACAGAATCGACAATGGGTTATTTTGGGTTTAATAGATTTGTTAAGGGAAATTTTTGGATGGGTGTTTGGTGGTTGTTATTTAAGGATTGTTTGAGGTCCCAAAGGGAGGCTAAAAAAACCACTGACAAGGGACCATGGTTTGGGGATTTTGTGTTTGTAAAAAAGGTTTACTTGAGAAGGGTTTCTTCGACTTTGAGCGGGGGAGGTTTTGTGTGTGGCTAAGGGGAAGAGGTGCACGGGCGGCAACAGGGGCAAGCCGACCACCGTGTTGAAGCAAGGGTAGAGCTCACCGGAGAGGAGGTGGGAGGCGAGGTCGATGAAGTAGATCTGGGCTGCTGGGGACTAGGAGAGGGGGAGCATGCAAGGGGAAGCACCGGTCGCCAGAGGAGGCGCCACCACAAAGGGAGGCGCGGAAGCCGTCGGCCGAGTAGGTTGCGAGATCTGGGGAGGGAGTGTAACTGATGGGCCGGGGACCACGTCGGAGCCGTTAGGGCTAGCGGAGGAGAAAGAGAGGAGGAGGTGAAGCGGCGTTGGGGCCTCCCAGCCGGAAGAAACCAGGACAACGCCGGGGAGGGAGATGGGCGCCTGTGGGGCCGCTACACTGGCCATCGGAGCGAAGAATCACCATCAACGGCGGCGGCGGCCGGAACGAGAGCATCGGAAGAGGATCGGAAGAGGATCAACAGGGGTGGGTTTTGTGGGTTGGGTTTTGTGGGTTGTGTTTTCCAATAGAGATTTTTAGAGGGAGTGGTGCTAGCGGCGGGGGCAGTCGAGAAGGCCACCGGAGGTAACTTTGGATGAAGGAGGAGGAAGAGGTAGCCATGGTGAGGCGGCTAGTTGAAAGGTATAATACAAGTATTTTTAGTGACTTAGTGGTTACTCGACACACGCGATTTGGAACTCAATTAAGAACGGGTATTTATATAAATTTATTTAAATTGTAAAAAATTGCACACGGTACGAGTATTAGTTTAGTGCGTAAAAAAAAAGAAATTTAAACCTTAATCTATTGCAGAAGTACCTCTTTCTTACCACTAGAGGCAGAGCAAAAGATCATTGGTTATAGAGATATAAGAGACGGAGTATTGAATAACCTTATCTTAAAGCACCAAGGCAAAGGAGGTTATTAGCAAAAAGAGTATGTGATACCTTAATGGCAATTGGCAAGCTAAGCCTTGTCTCCACCCGATATTCTAATAAAAAGGCGGTGGAGATTCTATAGTTCATTTTTGCTATTTATTATTCGGTGTTATCATTTACACTACACTTTTTTATTATTGACATCGTGTTGTGCGGAGAAGGGAGAAGTGTGAATAATTCACCTTCTGTACGTACTATCTCACTCTTTATTTTATGCATGAATAGTATGTAAAATATCCTATAAATAGGAGCATGTCCACCATGAAAATCAATCAGATTCAACAAGAAAGGCAAATTATAAAGCCTTTATCTGATCTCATAAATCCACAAATATCCAACACGTTATCAGCACGAGATCTAAAACCAACTGAGTTTTTGAGATCTCAAGGTAAAAACTATTGAAGGAGGGAATCGAGACTTGCAATTAAAATATAAATAAATCAAAGCAAACCAGATTCCGTCCCGTGCAAATAATTACAAGACTCCCTCCCGATGTAGCAAGAGAAAGTCAGGTTCGATCCTCGAGGAAGCTGGTCAGCGGATCCTAGGCAGCAGAGAAATCTCACGGACAGAAATCGACAACAGATTACCTCGATCTCGACTATGGTTAGTCAACAGAAGATCGGACAAGTCGAAGCAAGCAGCAGCAGCAACAGGTTTTACTCGATATCGAGTAAATCTCCTCGATATCGAGGAAATCTTTGTCGACCTCGTGTTCCTGCAAACCAGGAGCTACAGCGATCTCGTCGATCGAATATCAGTACTCGATGTCGACCAATTTTGGTCGATATCGAGGAAAAGCAGAAACTTTAAAACAAAAGAAAATAAAGAACAAGGCTTTGCGAAACTCGAAATAAACTATGTGAAAGAAAATTTCCAAGATTAGGGTTTGCAACAACGATAACCAAACATGCATAAGGCAAGATAAAGAAATAATCATGCAATCGCATCGAAGGATTAAGCTTTCGCCTTTTCCAACAATTAGACAACTCTTTCAAGAAACCCCAATTGTATCTACCGATTTTATGTTTACAATCCAAGTTGTTAGCATGGATCTCCATTGAATGGGTAATAAACACATAAAAGGTAGTAGATGCTCAAAACACGATAAAGATCGAATCTTTTACCTCAAACTTGCATGGTTATCATCGGGCTCACCCCAACCCTAGAGGTAGGTGGACTACTCGCGCCTCATCGCAATCACAGACATTGAAAAAGAAATAACTTGCATAAACTATATTCAAAGTCTTTACAATCCCAGCACTCCAACTTTCGTTGAATGCCAAAACCCTAAAACCTTTGAACTCCTAAACTTCTCTGTGGAACTACTTCTCTAGCTTCTGAATTGAATCCTAAAAACTCAGCCCCATGGGCTTTATTTATAGGCTTTCAATCCTTGCTAATCAAGGAAGAAAATATCTATCTAATATCTAAAGATAAAACTTTAATAAAAGGAACATTTATCTTGAAAGGAAATATATCTAAAATATCTAAATATCTTCATGTGGTGGATAAATCCTCTCTCCATAGATAGATCTTGATAAAACTTGATAGATTCGTACTTGCTTCACATCAAAGTAATCCAGCTCGACTCGGACAGGCCCAACAGCGTCGCGGCCCAGGAACTTTTTAGTCGATATCGAGTAGGTTTACTCGATATCGAGGAACTTTGTTCGTCGACTGGGCTTCACTGGGCTTCTCGAGTAACTCTTCCTCGGAACTGGCTCGGACATGTGTGTCTGGTTTACTCGACATCGAGTAATTTTGTCGATATCGAGTAAAATGTTGCTCGGTGTGTCTTCTCTTTGGCTTCTCGATCAGGTGTTGCTTCCTCGAGTCCAGGTGTGGCTTCAAGTCTTGGTCGATATCGAGTAATTTACTCGATATCGAGTAAGGTTCTGAACTCGAGTTGGCTTTGTTTCTCAGCTTCTCGGTATGGCTTCTCCTCGAGCAGGCTTTGCTCGGACTTCTTTAGTCGATATCGAGGAAAGGTATTCGATATCGAGTAAAGCTCAGTTTCCGTCTTTGCTTCTTTGTTTTGTCCCGGAATGGCTCCAAATTCTGTAATATTAAACCAAAACTTATGTAGACCTCTATTTCTTGCAAATAAGCATATATTACATAAATTCAACATATTCCCAGCCCGAAATATGCAAAGTATATAGAATATGGAGCTAAAATGTGCATTTCAACATGGCTATTTTAGTGGACATCAAAAACCTCAAATCTCAGCTCTTCAATTCGAAAAACGTTTTGACCAAAAATCGATTTTAGAGGAGTATGCTCTGTAGTCGCTCAAAATTTGGGATCTTCTACATCAGAAACTCATAAAACCTCAGATCTCTCTATTTTACATCATTATTGTTCAGATCCGTTTTCAAAACTCACAAAGAATGGAACACAGAAAGAGGCTCAACACATCTTCATGAGTTTTCATACGAAAACGAATTTTTCAAAGCCAAAATACGGGAATTTCATCATAGGGTTTTCAAAAATCCTTCACTCCAAAACAAGATTAGTAGATCTAGAGCCATTACAAGATATTTGCAAAAATACTACATAATACAATACCGTTTTAGACTTCGTTTTTGAAATACGCCTTGTCGGAACCTCCATCAAGAAGCCTAGTTACATCGACAATTCTTGGCCACCCATACAACGTAGGAAACCACCAGAACCGCTATCGTCACCCCACAAACGAACATCTTTAGCAAAACCCGGTCGATTTCTGTCATTTTTTGGTCGGAAAATGAGAGCGGCGTCGGAAAGAGAAAACGACGGCGAGAGGATGAGGGAGATGGAGGATGATGATGATGGAAAAAGGAGGGAGGTGTGAAGTTGAAGGGCGGTAGTGATGGTGCTTTAACCAGGGAAAAAAAAAAGCAGGGAAAGGGGGGTAAAATAAATGGAGGCTAAAACCCCAACCCAACACAATATAACATACCCTTAAACCTTCTCCTCTTCTTTCAAATTTCAAATGCATGAAATGATGTTTCTTTTCTTTACTACGTACATGACTGAAGAAAGTTTTACATGTAATATTATATATAGATTGCATAAAATAGGTGATGGCCTCTACATGCAAAGTAATTTTTGCAAGCAATTCATGTCAGAAGATTACCTACCACCTTAACTTTGCTTGCACTTCTTAATTCTATGTAGAAAGTACTTGCATGTGTATATATAAATATAATATATGTGATTTGTATGCATGCATATATAATACAATATTCATGTTTTGTTAAAACCACACATACACGTACATGCATGATAGGATATATAATCTATCGGTAGCTTAGTGTATTAATTTATATCCTACTAATTAAATTTATATCTAGTAAATTATTTTCATAATATTTACACTCACATATACGTCTTATAATTTTTGTAGTGCTAGCTATTATGGCAAACATCACCAAGAGAGAATTCGATATCCTGGATCTCTTAGGAGACAAGTTCCTTGAGTGGAGGGTGGATGCCTTAACACACCTTAAGGCTAGAGGTCTTGAAAAGACCATTGAGGCTAACAATACCACTACTCCACAAGAGAAGGCACAAGCCATTGTGTTCATTCGCCACCGTATTCATGAAAGCCTGAAATCTGAATATTTATTGGTGGAAGATCCCAAGGAACTATGGGAGAATCTGAATGAAAGATATGGCAATCAGAAGAATATCTTACTCCCAATTGTCTTATATGAATGGAACTCTTTAAGGGTAAAAGATTTCAAAAATATCAGGGAGCATAGCTCTGCTGTGCAGCGAATCACATCGCAGCTAATGTTATGTGGTCATGAGATCACAGATGGACAAAAGATGGAGAAGACATTCTCCACAATGCATGCATCTAATGTGCTGTTACAGCAATAATACAGACAGAGTGGCTTTAAGAAGCACTCTGAACTAATTGATGTAATGCTGGTGGCGGAGAAAAACAATGAGCTCCTGATGAGAAACCACAACATGAGGCCCCCTGGCGCAGCACCATACCCCGAAGCTAATGCTGCAGATGCTATGAATGCCAACCCAAAAGGGGGTAATGACCCTAAAGGCTCACGAGGCTACAAAAGGGGGAAGTATCGTGGCAACAATCGCAAACAAAGCTATGGGAGAAACCGCTTCTTCCATAAGAAAGGCAACCATGGAGAATCATTCTCCAAGGGGATGAAGCCAAAGGTCCAAAGGGGTTCAACAGAAACCCCAAACAAACCAAAGTCACAATGTTACCGGTGTGGGATGACTGGTCATTGGGCCAAAGTATGTCGCACGGCTAGACACTTGTGTGAGCTGTATCAGGCCTCTCTCAAGGAAAAGGGGAAGGATATGGAAACAAACTTTGTTGCCACTAATACCCAACTAATGCCGGGTGACCTGAATATCAATGACTACATGGATAATGAGCTTGGTGATGGTTTTGGCCAAGATGAAGGCACTAGCTTTTAAATTTCTATCCATGAAATAAATTAATGATGCTTGTAATATATGTTTCCTTGCGTTATCCATGTAATGTAAGATATTCGTCATGTGATGTAAGATATTTGTGTAAGTTTAATTTCCACCATGTAATATAATGTCTAACTCTGTGTTTTTTTTCTTAATTCTTGAAGTCATGAATTCATCTAGAATTAAGCCTGATTTTAAGCAGCAATGTCTAGTGGACAGTGCAACAACCCACACCATCCTGAAAAACAAGGAATACTTCACTCAGTTGACAATCTTTGAAGGAAATGTCAACACGATATCAGATGTGGCAAAGATGATCGAAGGATCTGGAAAGGCTTGCCTTTTACTTCCGAAAGGGACAAAATTGATAATAGAAGACGCATTATACACAAGCAAGTCTCAAAGAAATTTATTAAGCTTTAAAGATGTGCGTCAGAATGATTTTCATATTGAAACCATGAATGAAAATGAAAGGGAATACTTGTACCTGATAGCACATGTATCTAACAAAAGGAAAGTGGTAGAAAGACTACCAGTTTATTCCTATGGGCTATATTATACCTACATTAGTCCATTTGAGGTTAATATGGTAACCAGACCAAGTCTGGATGATCATAAGATGTTTACCCTCTAGCATGACAGATTGGGCCATCCAGGTACAGTGATGATGCACAAAATCATTGAAAATTCACTTGGTCATACATTAAAGAACAAGAGGACTATCCAGACAAGTGGTCTCAATTGTACTGCTTGCTGGTTGGGCAAACTGGGGCCCTCGAAAAATAAAATAGCAGTTGAGGCTCCTTCATTCTTAGAACGAATTCAAGGGGATATATGTGGGCCAATTGCCCCACCGTGTGGACCATTTCGTTACTTCTTGGTGCTAATAGATGCATCTACACGATGGTCACATGTGAGTTTATTGTCGACAAGAAATGTTGTGTTTGCTAAACTCCTTGCTCAAATCATAAGATTAAGAGCACGATTCCCAGATTATACAATAAAGAAAATCCGTATGGATAATGCAGGAGAATTCACTTCTCAAGCATTTAATGACTATTGTATGTTCATTGGGATTACAGTTGAGCATCCAGTAGCGCATGCATATACACAAAATGGTCTTGCAGAATCATTAATTAAACGATTACAACTAATTGCTAGACCACTACTGATGAAATCCAAGTTACCATCATCAGCTTGGGGACACGCAGTATTACATGCTGCCGCCTTGATTCGACTCAGGCCAACTGCTTATCATAATTATTCCTCGGTGCAACTTGTGTCTAGCAAGGAGCCGAATGTGTCGCACCTAAAGGTGTTTGGATGTGCCGTCTATGTCCCAATTGTACCACCGCAACGGACAAAGATGGGTCCTCAAAGGAGACTGGGAATATATGTTGGTTTTGAATCCCCCTCAATTATTAAATATCTTTTGCCAACAACAGGTGACCTATTTACAGCAAGATTTGCTAATTGCCATTTTGATGAATATACATTCCCAACTCTAGGGAGAGAAAATAACAAAGTTAATCCTAGTAAAGGTGCGGTCACCTGGGATGTCATGTCATTGTCATATCTTGATCCTCGAACAAAAGTGTGTGAACAAGAGGTACAAAAGATAATTCATTTGCAAGGAGTGGCTAATCAGTTGCCTGATGCATTTACTGATATAACAAAAGTGACAAAGTCACATATACCTGTTGTAAATGCCCCTGCAAGAATTGAAGTACCTATGGATCTACCAAATAAGTCAATCGCTAATGAATCTATTGTACGTAAAAGGGGAGGTAGACCACTTGGTTCAAAGGATTTGAAACAAAGACAACCGAGGAAGCAAAAGAGCATGATTGTTAATCCCATAATAATCCAGCCAAATAACGAGGGCAAAGAGGTCAATAACGAGGATATCTTGAAAGACAAAGCAGATTCCTCAGAAGAAGAGAATCTTGTTGAACAAGATGAAAAAAAGAGTCTTCTTGAAGAAGACAGAACAATCGACAATTATGAAATTTTGATAAACTATGTATCCACAGGAACACAGTGGAACAGGAAAGATGTCATCGTCGATGAAATCTTTGCCTATTCAGTAGCAATTGAAATGATGGCAGAAGACGACGATACTGAACCAAAAACAGATGAAGAGTGTCGTCGTAGGAAAGATTGGCCCAAATGGCGAGAAACGATTCAAGCTGAATTAAAATCACTCGAGAAGCGAGAAGGTTTCAGTCCTGTAACTCAGACACCAAAGGGGATAAGGCCAGTGGGCTATAAATGGGTCTTCGTGAGAAAAAGAAACGAGAAAAATGAGGTAGCAAGATATAAGGCAAGACTTGTAGCACAAGGTTTTTCACAACTACCAGGAATTGATTACGAAGATACGTATTCACCAGTAGTTAATGCAACTACCTTAAGATTTCTTATTAGCCTGGCAGTGGCTGAAAAGCTACAGATGCGCTTAATGGATGTCGTGACTGCATATCTGTATGGGTCACTTGACACTGACATCTATATGAAAGTCCCTGAAGGACTAAAATTGCTTGAATCTTGCAAATCAAAGCCTCGAGAGATGTTCTCCATCAAGTTGAGGAGATCATTATATGGATTGAAATAATCTGGGCGAATGTGGTACAATCGTCTTAGCGAGTACCTTTTGAAGGAATGATACAAGAACGACTCGAGATGTCCATGCATCTTTATCAAAAGATACAAATCGGGGTTTTTCATCATTGCAGTATATGTTGATGATCTAAACATTGTTGGAAGCCCGAATGAGATTGCAAGTACAGCTAGGTACTTGATGAAGGAATTTGAAATGAAGGATCTTAGGAAAACCAAGTTCTGTCTCGGTTTGCAAATTGAACACGTAAAAGATGGAATCTTTGTCCATCAATCAAATTATACCGAGAAAATTCTGAAAAGATTTCACATGGACAAAGCTCACCCTTTGAACTCACCTATGGTCGTTCGCTCCCTTAATATACACGATGACCCATTCAGACCTCGAGAAGATGACGAAGAAATACTTGGCTCAAAAACACCATATCTAAGTGCTATTGGTGTCCTGATGTACCTAGCCAACAATACAAGACCTGACATCGCTTTCGCTGTAAATTTACTATCAAGATACAGCTCAGCTCCTACAAGGAGGCATTGGAACGGAATCAAACACTTGTTCCGTTACCTTAGAGGCACACATGATCTTGGCCTATGTTATCAAAATTGTCCAAATGCAACTCTTGTTGGTTATGCAGATGCAGGATACCTATCAGACCCACACAAGGCCAAATCCCAAAATGGATATGTCTTCACCTTTGGAGAGGCGGCCATATCATGGAGATCCACAAAGCAGACTTTGACCGCGACATCGTCAAACCATGCCGAACTAATAGCATTATACGAAGCTGGTAGAGAATCTGTATGGCTCGGAAAGGTGGTTAAGTACATACAGAGGGAGTCTGGAATCAAGTCAATCAAGGGCAAACCAACTGTGATATACGAAGACAACTAGGCTTGTGTCACGCAAGTGAAGGAAGGCTATATCAAAGGAGATCGGTCTAAACACATATCACCAAAATTCTTCTCTACTCATGAACTTGAGAAAAAAGGGAAAATTGAAGTGCAACAAATCCGATCGGATGAGAACCTCGCCGATTTGTTCACAAAGTCCTTGCCACCAAAGAGGTTCGAACAACTCGTACGCAAGATCGGAATGTGTCGTCTTCGAGAAGCGTCACTAAGCATGTCAAACTCAGGGGGAGAATCATATGCGCTGCACTCTTTTTTCCTTCGATCAGGTTTTTATCCAACTGGGTTTTTTCCTGACAAGGTTTTTAATGAGGCAGCATTACCAATGCATATGACAGAAGTAAATTGTATATAGCCCCTAAGAGTCATGACAGAAGTTGATTATTCAAGGGGGAGTGTTGTGTGTAGAAGGGAGAAGTGTGAATAATTCACCTTCTGTACGTACTATCTCACTCTTAATTTTATGCATGAATAGTATGTAAAATCTCCTATAAATAGGAGCATGTCCACCATGAAAGTCAATCAGATTCAACAAGAAAGGCAAATTATAAAGCCTTTATCTGATCTCATAAATCCACAAATATCCAACACATCGCAAATTTTTTCGTTTTTTTTCCTTATCGTCTCTTGAGGCGTAGTCCTATGACTCATAACTCACATGCTTACAACTCTTGAATCATATGTGTTTACCTTCTATTTGAATTTTTTGAAAGAGTTATATGTCTGTTTCTCATAAGTCACAAACCTGCACCTGAAGAGTCACAAGACTGCATCTCTTAATGCGCACATATTTATAAAAAAAAAAATGAATTTGTAGTGTCAATAGTAATAAAATATGGGTGTATTTAACACTTGCGTATTTTAAGGTTCTTATACAATGAATTGATATTGTTTATTATTTTTTAAGGTAAGTGTTGATAATTTTTAGTATATTTTAAATATTATTTTTTTGTCAATTGTAACAAGTGGATCACAAAATATACTAGGAAAGTGAAGTAAAGGATTCTCACCGATAAATAAATAAATAATAAAAAGAAGAAGAAGGATATTGTATGGTGCCAATTTTTTCACATATGTTTTGTAAAGTCTTTTCCTTTGTCACTTGCTAGTTGGGTACTACTACTTGGATGCAAAATATGTTCATGGTTTGGTATAGTTTTTGTGGTGTTTTTTATGCTTGATTGTTAGTTTATTGCTAATTAATTTATATCGTTGCCGAATTTGACAAAATACAAACATGAATTCGGCCCATTCGGGCATCTGATTAATCTATGCTCATGTTTTCTTTCTTTCTTTCTTTATTTATTTATTTATTTATTTATTTATTTTTATGGGTAAATCCAAAGAATTTGATGCTTTTGTCTTTCCTTCTTTCTTTTGGATGCATATTTTGGTACAAATACTTTTAATTTATACAAAAGGCAATTATTTTTTTTAGAACCAGCCAGTCTATCATTCCATTTCTTTCAATAAAACTGTAACAATATCATTTGGAAGTTCTTAGCTATCACCTCAAATTTGTTAACTAACACACAAACCAAAACAACTACACCTCTCAATCTAAATCTCACAAGATTTATATAAACTAAGGATCTATAGTTTACAACCTCACACTAAACTGCATGAATTAGCACCCAATCTGAAACAGATAAGCTTAATACCAACCATGATTTATATTCCTTTAACCATCTTATTATCATTTGTTAATGTGCCTTGAACGACTGTTGACCGGCGACGCATCGGGGGGTCCGGGGGGCGGAGCCCCCCCGGCGGCCGGTCAGCGAGTCGGGGGTCCAGGGGGCGACGCGCCCCTGGCGGAGGGGCTAGGGGGGCAGCGCCACCCCGCCTTTACGGTATGCGATGTTTATTGTAAACGGGCCTATCGTCTGTCTATTTTGGGCTTTCAGTCCATTGTCTGTTTAGGGTTCCATGAGTCTCTTCATATACTCATGGAACGCCGTCCCCTGTAACCTAATCTGTTTTCGCTTCCTCTAATAAGAAATCTGGTTCTCTGCCCGTGGACGTAGGCAACACACCGTTGCTGAACCACGTAAATCTCTGTGTCTTTCTTCACTATTATCGTTCTCGTTATAACAAACTGGTATCAGAGCTTTGGTTGTTGATTTCCGCCGAGAATGATGTCTGGTTCTGTGTTGAAGATCGACAAGTTTACTGGAAGAAATTCTTTCAGTCTGTGGCAGATCAAGATGCGGGCTTTGCTGAAACAGCAAGGTTTATGGACACCGTTGGCCGCCGACAAGAAGGGGGCAGATACAACCACCGCTGAGTACGGCCTTTTGGAGGAGAAGGCGCATTCGACGATTATGTTGTGTCTCGCAGACGATGTCATAACAGAAGTTGCTGATCAGGAAACCGCAAGCAAGTTGTGGCTAAAGTTGGAGTCTTTGTACATGACAAAGTCTCTGACGAACAAGTTGCTTCTGAAACAACGGTTGTTCGGGCTGCGTATGCAGGAAGGTACACAACTTAGAGATCATCTTGATCAACTTAACACTTTATTACTTGAATTGCGTAATATTGATGTTAAGGTGGAGGACGAAGATGCTGCCCTAATTCTGCTGGTATCCCTACCCCCCACATACGAGAACTTCATTCAGTCGTTCGTCGTTGGGAAGGACACCATCACATTAGAAGAGGTTAGATCGTCGCTTCACAGCAGAGAGTTGCGTCTGAAGGCAACCGCGTCGGTTACAGACAATCAGGCTTCCGGGCTTGTGGCAAACGGAGGCAAATCTGATGGTAGAAAGGGCAATAAGAAGAAGCATCAGCAAGATCGTAAATCAGGCCCTAAACCAAACGATGTCTGTAACTACTGCAAGGAGAAAGGTCATTGGAAGAATGACTGTCCGAAGAAGAAGAAGAAAGAGGAGGAGAAATCTGGGTCTGCAGCAGTAGCTGATCGTGGCAATACTTCTGAGGAGGATATTGTTCTGTTAGCTGATGATCACACACACCGGGCTGATGTGTGGTATCTTGACTCTGGGGCATCCTATCACATATGTCCTAAAAGGGAGTTGTTTGCAACATATAGCCGTGCTGATGGGGGCAGTGTATCCATGGGGAATGATGCTCTCTGCAAGGTTGTTGGGACTGGCTCAGTTAGGTTTCGGACAGATGATGGGAAATTTCGCACATTGGAGGATGTCAAGCACGTGCCATCCATGACGAAGAATCTGATATCCCTAACAGTGTTAGACGACAAGGGGCTCAGGTACACAGGTTATGGGGGAAAGTTGCGTGTGTTCAGAGGCTCTGATGTGGTTCCGCAGGGAGTCAAGCGGGGAAAGGGAACTTTGTACACCCTACAAGGTTCCTCAGTTACAGGTGCTGCAGCGGCTGTTTCTGCTGGGGTTCAAGAAGCTGATCTGACCAGACTTTGGCATATGAGGTTGGCTCATATGAGTGAAAGGGGGATGCAAATTCTCTCGAAAGCATATCTTCTGGGAGGCCATAAGGCTCAGAGCCTTGAGTTTTGTGAACATTGTGTGTTTGGGAAATTACATCGCAGCAAATTTCCTAAAGCAGTTCATCAGACAAAGGGCACGCTGGATTACATCCATTCAGACTGTTGGGGTCCTTCACATGTTCAGTCCTTGGGCGGTCACAGGTATTTTTTGTCTCTGATTGATGATTACTCTAGGATGACTTGGGTATTCATGATGAGGCATAAAAGTGAGGCATTCAGTAAGTTCAGGGAGTGGAAGACTCTAGTAGAGAATCAGACTGGAAAGAAGGTCAAGAGGCTGCGAACTGATAATGGTCTGGAATTCTGTTCATCTGAGTTTGATGGGTTCTGCAGAGATGAGGGCATTGCTCGGCATCATACATTCAGATACACACCACAACAGAATGGTGTAGCGGAACGAATGAATCAGACTCTTCTGGCGAAAGCAAGGTGCATGCTTTCCAATTCAGGCCTTGAAAGGCGATTCTGGGCAGAAGCAGTTTCAACGGCTTGCTATCTCGTGAATCGGAGCCCACACACAGGTATCGACTGCAAAATACCTTATGAGGTGTGGACTGGAAAGGTCGCTGATTACTCTAATCTGAGGGTTTTTGGGTGCATTGCTTATTATCATGTTGATGAGGGTAAGCTAGAGCCAAGAGCTAAGAAGGGAGTCTTCATGGGCTATGGTACTGGTGTGAAAGGGTACAGGATCTGGTCTGACAGCAAGATTATACTTAGCAGAAGTGTAGTCTTTGATGAGAGTTCATTGCTGAATTCTAGGAAGAAGACTAGTGATGCAGTTGAGAAAGAGGCTGTTGCTGAGGAGGTGGAGTTGGACTTCACTTCATCTGAGAGTCAGGTACCTGATTTGGTCACAAACCAATCATGTACTATTGAGTCGGACACTGCTGAGACAGAGGCTATACCACTAGACACAGAAGCAGGTGGAGCGACACATCGCAGTATTGCTCTAGATCGGCCAAGAAGGGCTGACATCAGACCTCCTGCGAGATATAGGTATGATGAGTTGGTGGGATATGCCTTGCAGGTGGCCGATGAGGTGGAGGATGATGCTCCGTCCACCTACAAGGCTGCTATTTCTGGAGAGGAGTCAGCACAGTGGCTTGCAGCAATGGGAGAAGAGATGGAGTCTCTTCAGAAGAATCAGACTTGGGAGCTTGTCAAATTGCCTGCTGATAGGAAGGTGATTACTTGCAAATGGGTCTTCAGGAAGAAGGAAGGACTATCAGCTGCTGAGGGTATTAAGTACAAAGCACGAGTAGTTGCAAGAGGATTCAATCAGCGAGAGGGAGTAGACTACAATGAGATTTTCTCACCAGTGGTCAGACATACTTCTATTAGGGTGCTACTAGCAATGGTTGCACATCAGGATTTGGAGCTTGAGCAACTAGATGTGAAGACAGCTTTCCTACATGGAGAGTTAGAGGAGGAAATATACATGTCTCAGCCGGATGGTTTTCAGGTTCCTGAAAAAGAGAACCATGTTTGCAGACTGAAGAAGTCTTTGTATGGGCTGAAACAGTCACCAAGGCAGTGGTACAAGCGATTTGATAGCTATATAGTGCAGCTGGGATACAACAGGAGTTCATATGATTGCTGTGTTTACCACAACAGTCTGGATGATGGTTCGCGTATTTACTTAGTATTGTACGTGGATGATATGTTGATTGCTGCTCAGAACAAGTCAGATATCCAGAAGCTGAAGGATTGTCTCAGTGCAGAGTTTGATATGAAAGATCTGGGTGCTGCTCGAAAGATTTTGGGAGTAGAGATCTATAGAGACAGGAAGCAGAGAAAACTCTTCTTATCTCAAGAAGGGTACATCAAGAAGATATTGAGCAGGTTTGGAATGTCTTCGGCTAAGTCTATAGATACTCCAATGGCGTCTAACAGCAAGCTGGGAATGTACACACTTCAGACTGAGGAGGAGAAGGAGTACATGTCTAAGGTCCCTTATGCCAGCGCAGTGGGGAGTTTGATGTATGCTATGGTCTGCACTCGACCAGATCTAGCATTTGCTGTTAGTGTGGTAAGCCGCTTTATGGTTCAGCCTGGGAAGGAACACTGGCAAGCTGTGAAGAGGATCTTCAGGTATCTCAGAGGCACTACTGATGTTGGTTTGTGCTATGGGAATGATACAGATTGCTTGGTTGCTGGGTTTTCAGACTCTGATTATGCCGGCGATGTGGACAGTAGGAGATCGATGACTGGCTATGTTTTCACTCTTGGGAGTTCTGTGGTGAGTTGGAAAGCAACTCTACAACCTACAGTCACTTTGTCTACCACAGAGGCAGAGTACATGGCGTTGACAGAAGCTGCTAAGGAGGGAATCTGGCTGAAAGGCTTGGTCAATGATCTAGGCCTACATCAGGATCAGGCTTTAGTGTATTGCGACAGCTTGAGTGCAATATGCTTAACCAAGGATCAAGTTCATCATGAGAAGACGAAGTACATTGATGTCAGGTACCATTTTCTGAGGAATGAGAAGAGAATCAAGGTGAAGAAGGTGGGAACTGCTGATAATCCCGCTGATATGTTCACTAAGCCAGTTCCAGAGAGCAAGTTCCAACACTGTTTGGACTTGCTTAATATCACCAGCTGTTGAGTTGCCCTACGGGGCAGTCTGGGTCCTTCTTCAAGGACCAATCTGAGGCAGAGAACGCCTGGGCACTTTGTCATAGGTGCATCTGTTTATGAGAGGATTCAAGTCAAGGTGGAGATTTGTTAATGTGCCTTGAACGACTGTTGACCGGCGACGCATTGGGGGGTCCGGGGGGCTCCGCCCCCCGGCGGCCGGTCAGCGAGTCGGGGGTCCAGGGGGCGACGCGCCCCTGGTGGGGGAGCTAGGGGGGCAGCGCCACCCCGCCTTTACGGTATGCGATGTTTATTGTAAACGGGCCTATCGTCTGTCTATTTTGGGCTTTCAGTCCATTGTCTGTTTAGGGTTCCATGAGTCTCTTCATATACTCATGGAACGCCGTCCCCTGTAACCTAATCTGTTTTCGCTTCCTCTAATAAGAAATCTGGTTCTCTGCCCGTGGACGTAGGCTACACACCGTTGCTGAACCACGTAAATCTCTGTGTCTTTCTTCGCTATTATCGTTCTCGTTATAACATCATTTCATTGCAATAACACCTTCTTCCTTATTGATTGTAGATTGCTTCTACAGACTCTTCTTCAGCTTTGGTCGCAGCTTTATGTGCATTGCCATCAGATAATCAGCATCTCAACATGGATTCTGTGTTCAGAAGATATCAAACCAGTTGCTTCCCAACTGCTATTCTACAGATCGACTGCTTGGCTTTGTTATCTGTTACTACAGTTTTTATTTAGATTTATGACCTCTTTATCTGTTGTTCTCATTGTCAACAGATATACCTATATCCAATTTCTTGAATGGATTCTTACTCACTTTCTTTCCATTACAAGTCATCCGGATAAAAACACCCAATTTGATCATCATGATTTATTATATTGTACTACTGTAATTCACATAGTCTCACAAAACACATGGAACACTAAACTGATTTGTTATTATCTATATAAGCATACTACCTCAACTGATGTACTAATCAATTGCCGGGTTTCTCTACCCCAAGCATATTTTCTTCTAATGAAGCTGCTGCGTTCTGCAGTTAACCACTCGAGCATCAGCAGCAACCCAAAACGGAAACAACATTATTTGGCTTTTTTAATGCCAATTACATGCTCATACGTACCCCGTTCTATAAGATTATATCGATGAAGTTTAGCTTCTGGAACGTTCGGGGCCTTAGTAGTAAACATGGTTGGACACATATCGAATCGACTTGTAGAACAGACCATATCAAAATATTAGCCCTTGCGGAAACTAAATTACAAAACCCCCTGCCAGATAATTGCTGGAAAAAACCCGGATTTGATAACATGCATTTCTGTCCTTCGGTGGGATTTTCTGGTGATCTTTGCCTTCTTTGGAAGGCATCACAATTTCACAATGAATCCTTTGAAATTATAAACTCTGGTAGCGGAACTATACAAGCAAAGTACACCAACCACACTCGTTCTATCGTAATCATGATTATGTTTGTTTAAGCCCCTCCTCATGAACGAGAAAAGGAAAACGTCTGGGCATCTCTATCTCGAACTGCTATGAGTATCAAGGAACCTTTTATTCTCATGAGAGATCTTAATGAAATTCTGGAACCTTCTGACAAATTGGGAGGGTCTCTCCCTAGTACGCATAGATTCCATAGACTCTCTGAATTCATTACCACTCACAACCTTATAGATACCCCGACGACTAGGAACAAATATACATGGAGAAAGCGACCTTACGGAGCAGACAATATTCATGAAAAACTAGATAGAACCTTGATAGGCCACACCCTCCCACAACCATTCCCTAACTTAAATACAAAAAATCACGTATTCATCAGATCTGACCATATTCAAATCACATTAGACCTAATGAATAAACAAAAGCCAAAGTTGCAACCCTTCAAGTTTGAAATGGCTTGGACCACAAGACCTAACTCTCGTCAGAAATGTGTAGCGTGTTGACGTACCGAGATCACATCTGTATAAATTAAATAAGAAACTAGTGGAAGTTAAAAGAAAGAGTAAAATTTTGGAGTAAATTTACCTTTGGCAATATTTTTCGTCAACTATCGACAGTTGAAAAAGAACTACAGGACCTACCGATACAACTTTGCAACGCCTATGACCAAAAGACTGAGGAGAAAGTCAAAAGGCTAACTACTAAATATGCATCACTGCTAAACTACCAAAATAAGTATTGGGGACAACGAGCAAAAAGAAACCATGTTAAAATCGATCAATAGATGCAAACACGAAGCATTTCCATAGAATAGCAACAGGGTGAGGAAATAGGAACATAATAAAATCTCTACAAACAATAGCATAGGGGTAACAACTGATAAAGAAACCCGAGAAGCCATCAAACATGACTTCATAAAACGATACCTAAACACTTAGAGGCAAAGAATTCCGAGTAACCTACTTAACAACATCAAAAAAGAAATCACAGATGAGGACAACGATTGGCTTACCAAACAAATATCAAACGCTGAAATAAAAAAATGCGGTCTTCAGTCTAGCAAATGACAAATCCCCTGGTCCCGATGGCTTCCCGAAGGGCTTTTTTTTTAAAATATTGGCCCATCGTGGGCTCTTCTGTTACTAAGGCAGTCAAAAGTTTCTTCCTTAGTGGCATAATATTAAAGCAGATAAACCACACCTTCCGAGGGTACGAAACTTCCTGTGGCGGGTGTGCAAAGGCGTCCTCCCTTGCCTAAGCAATCTGAAGCGGAGGGGAGTGACACAAAGCGATCTATGCAGTCATTGCAATGGACGGGAGGACGAGTCTCATATTTTACTGCAGTGTCCCAAAGCAAGAAGAGTATGGGAGCATTTTCAACCAGTGGGTAAGCTAAGTCGACGAGCTCCGGATGTTCTAGGAAGCTTCGAATTGGTGTTGAAAACAGGACGGAAAGAATGGATTCAGCAATGGGTGCACACCATAGATGTCATATGGATGGCTAGAAACAAACGCATTTTTGAAGCAGTAGATATGGAGGTCGGGGAAATGGCCCAGATAGTCAAGCAAAGGATAGCCGAATACAATCGCGGAAGGGGGATTGCTCCAAAGAAGCAGCTTGTTGAGGCTGCAGGAAAATTCGGATGGACAAAAACGCCGGATGGGTTCGTCAAGGTAAATAGCGACGCCGCAGTGGATGAAAGGAAGGGGAATGGCGTGGGTTGTGTGGCTCGAAATCACGAAGGACAACTGGTGTTTGCAGCTGCAAAAACAACCCAAGCGGCGGACAGAGTTGATGTGGTTGAGGCGAAGGGCTTAGTCTGGGCTCTCGAAATGTGTTTGCAGCAAGGCCTGCCTAGAATATGGGTGGAGTGTGATAGCCCACAGGTGATGCAACTGCTGCAATAGAAGTCCTTTCCTAAGGGCGAACTGGGACAACAACTTCGGAAGATTTGAGGAGTGCCGGTGGAGTCACATCCGGAGACAATCGAACCGGGTGGCAGACTGGCTTGCAAAGATCAGGCCGATCAGTGCTGTGTTCTTTTTAGATTCAAATAATTGCCCTTATGAGCTAATATTAATGTGTAAGGATGATGTTAAGTAATGGCTAATTTGGTTTTGCTCAAAAAAAAAAAAAAAAAAACAACGGTATCCCACTATAGACCAATAAGTTTATACTCAACAATGTATACGATAATCTCCAAAGTAATGACAACTAGACTAAGCGCGTGTTTGACAAAAAGGGGGTTTTTTAAGGGTTGGGTATTTTTTAGGAGGTGAAGTTTATTTTGTGTATTAATTATGGAGGTGTGGGAGTTGGAGATTTTTTTAAAAAAAATTAACCTTGTAAAAAAAGATTAATGGTGTTTGGTAGTTATAAGGTTTGGAAGATGTATTTGTGGTCAAGGCGTCGGGTCTTTTTCTCCTCCGCCTCCTTCCGCCTTCACCAACTTCGGCCACCTCCTTCCCCTCGGTGTCCGGCGGGTAGGGTTTCAATCCCCTGGTTTCCACAAACCCATCCCTTTCCCTGCGTTTTGGCTCGGCTGTAGCCCCATTCCGCCGCCGACGTTTGGCGTTTGGCGTGTTTGGTTGAACCTCCTCTGCCTCTTTCCAGTTCTTGGCGTGCAAGGCTTTCTTTTGCCCTTGCACGCCACATTTTGGGGGAAAAAAAACGAGCTCCATCTGTTGGGCCCAGCCTGTCTCTCTCGCGTTCGAGCCCAATACTACTTCTAACTCACATCTAAATCCGAAATGTTCTAAGTTTTTTAAACCAAAATAAAATTAGATTTTATATACAATCATACTTTCTTGTCTACTTATATCATCTCTCCTTACTCACACGCTTGTACCTTTTTACTCATTTCCTTTGATCTTGTGTTTTTGTCCAGCTGAGTGGAGTCGTTTTCTTGAGTGTGGCTCCGTTTAGATTCCGGATGAAGTTGCAGTCTCGGACGCCCTGTTGTTCGAGTTGACCGTGGAAGTGTTCGTGATTCTCGAAGATCTCTCATCCAAGTGGGGGGAACGTCGTTGATCCACATTTCCCCAGGAGACATCCTTTCCGCTATTGGGTTTCTGCCTCTGTCTCCCCGGCGTCGAGACGTCGTGTTTGTCCTTTGGCTCTCCCATGTTCTCGGCATTCACACCCTTCACCCGGTGTCCTACGTCTGCCTTTCCGCTGGCCTTTTTCGCTTTGATCTTTGTATTCGGGTTGTTTTGTTGTTTTATGATTTTTTGGTTGTATCATGGCGGTTAGTCCGTCTACCGTTTTTCGGCTTCTCGTTGTCCCAGACTTCCGTTGACGTCTAGGCTTCGAATTATTTCCGGTTCAAAAAAAAAATTGTGGTCAAAATGACTAAAATACCCTTCACACCTTACCCTCACCTAACCCACCCTCTTTCTTTTGTTGGAGTACTACAGAAATTGAAACTCTTCCACTTTTCCTCCCATGGCTGCCAAGGCCTCCACACCACGTCCCGTTTCCCCTTCAATTTTGGTTTGAATTGATGTAGAATTGTCTGATAATTTGTCAGAAATCACCCAATTTGATTTTGGTTTGGTTTTTGGGTTTGATCAGCCAATTTGTTTTCAGTTTGGAACTCTTCAACTTTTCCTCTCATGGCTGTCGGCCTAAAGCTTGGCGACGCTTGGTCGAAGATGCGAATGACGCCGGTGGCAACTGAAGAAGAAGATGATGTTGGAAGAAGTTAGACGGGTGAGGGTGAGGGTGAGGGTATAATAGAACAAACCCCCCTAAAAAAACTCCACTTCCCAAAGCTACCCACCCCAAGGTTACATTTTCATGAAATTTAAGATACCAATTAACCTCCCACACCTCTTTTCAAAGCTGTTGTAAAGAAAATTTTACTCAAGATTATCAACCCATTACAGAGTGCTTTCATAGCGGGAAGATCTATACAAGACTATTTTAATAGCCGACGAAATTTTTCACTCATTCTCAAAGAAAAAAAGGAAAATCTGGTTGGATTGCAGTCAAACTTGATATGGAAAAAGTCATTCTCAAAGAAAAAAAAAGGAAAATCTGGTTGGATTGCAGTCAAACTTGATATGGAAAGGTTCCAGCGCATTGGCTATATCAGAAATCAGCGGCTCCTCGAAGCCACCTAGGCATCACAATTACACGTAACGGAACTAGAATCCCAAAGAGACAATAACTGCTGCTTCACCAGGAAATATAAACTAGTGTATTGTCTTGTTGCAGGGTCGATGTGGACCGTCAACTCAACCTGTTGATGGGTGAGAATATGGCATGATGGAGAGAGATTCAAATTCAAATTGCCAATCCTTTTGGGCCCACTAAGCCCTTGAATAGTTTGGCATATACTGAATGCATCTGCACACTGTATCTGCAGTTTCATTTACTTGAGAATTAGGAAGCCCATGGAGGTGAATTTATCAGCCATGGAAATAAATGAAACTCCACAATTTCACAATGGTATTTGGACAGATTACAGATTTACAGTTAACCCAAACCAAGCAAGCATAAGAGGTTCTCACTAATTAACAACATGATAAAATATATACTGGTATAAAGAAAGGTCAATCTACTCAAAGAAACAAATGAAATGCAGAGGACACCGTTGTGCTGCCAAGGGGGTGAACCTCCCCTGCATCTACAATGGTTAGAGCCCTTATTCGAGTTTTCAGGGGAAATAAAAAATTTCCAGGTGTTATTCTGAATCATTTCATGCATTATTTATGGTAATTAACTAAAGATTAAACCCTGATTGGTGAAGCTAGAACAAAGCAAAACAATAAGTAATTATATGCTGGAAGCATGAAATAAACTTGTATTACCAAAAGTATATGAAACAGAATAGGAAAAGAGAAGCTTACAAGTTGGAAAGTTTTATAATCGGCAAAAAAAAATTGGATCATTTCTTGATTTGTGCATCATCCGTGCACTCGTGCAGGGACCATGCTAATCTTCTCTGTTATCCCTAACTCTCTTTTATGCAACTCCCTCTTCATGATTGAAAAGAGCAGAAAGAAACTAAAGCGAAAATCCATTCAAAGCACCTGCAGTAAAATACAATAAATTTTCCACATCAACCATTTAATTCTGCTGAACACCTGAAAATCTCATAAAAACAACCCTTACCCTGCAGTTCATTATTTGTTGATCATTTGGTAATTCCACTTTATACTCCCAAGTCTTTTCTTTCACTATAACCAGAAAAGAGGCTAGCAATAAGCACTTATAAGCTTATACCTATAGGCTTCAAAAACAAAGAGATATATATGGGAGGCAAGCATTTACTGCAAGACCCATTTGACAGTTTATAATATACTATAAGGATACGGATAAAAAAAAAGAGAAGAGGCAATGCTACAACCATTTAATCAAGGTAAAAGAATGGTAGCTTGCATATTATTATTTCTTTCTCTATAACTAGAAAAGAGGCTAGCAATAAGCACTTATAAGCTTAACACAAAGATATATATATGGGAGGCAAGTATTTACTGCAAGACCCATTTGACAGTTTATAAGACACTATAAGCATACGGAAAAAAAAAAGAAGAGGAAATGCTACAACCCTTTAAATGAAGGTAAAAGAATGGAAGCTTGCATATTATTGTTGAGCCATAAAAAGGGAAAAGAAAATTTTGGACCATTTCTCGAATCAGGTGTCTCCAAAGAGACAAACTACCTTGCTTCATCAGCCTGATTGCCATGATGGAAAGAGATTTAAATCCAAATTGCCAACCCTTTTGAATAGTATGGCATATACTGATTACAGCTGCTTACCGCAATATTGCAAAGTAAAAAGCATTCATGCAGTTTCACTGTTTTCTTCCAAGTTGAGAGGAAAAAAAAATCCATTTCATGCCCTTCATTTTTGTACTAAACCATACCTTATAGATGCAACAAATCTGTTAACAAGCAATCTTTAACCCTGAACAGAAGGAGGCAGGTCTAATCACTTTGTAGCTGGGCAAGGAAAGGCATGCCTCATCTAGTGTGTTGAGCATAATATGATGGTGTTTTAGGACACTGCCGATCCCACATTGCTTATCATCGTAAAGAACAAGCTTTGGAGAGTATATAAAATTTCCAAAGAAAGACTTGGCAAAGCATACCTTTCTCGGCCTTTTGGCTAAGATCAAGTGTAGTATCTGTTCTTATCAGTTTAATATCTGATATGTGGGCCATTGGTTCACTTCGATATTAAATTTATTTTTTGAGGGGAAAGTCCTATTTAAGGTAGCTTGCTATCTTGGGTCTTTGTATGTCGCCCATGCGTTGCACTATTGCAAGGGCCTGGCATACCCCACCAATACCAGTCTTAATAGTCAAGGGAATGTTAATCTACTTCTGATAATAATAATAATTGTCATTCTTTCTTTAGCTCCATCCTTGTAAACTTAAAAATTAAAACAAAGGATAAAATTCATTCGATGACTTACTAATCTTCTACATCAGTCACTTAAAGCTGTTAAAATTGAAGTCTAGAAAATCATCTAAAACAAACAAATAAGAGTACTTGCAGTTTAGCATTTGTTGACCCTCTTTGTAATCCAAATCATTTTCTTTCACTTTAACTAAAACCTATAAGAACCTAAAATGATATACCATAAGATAAGCATTTTTAAAGCAAGACGATCCATTTCTTGATTTAGAACATACTTGAAGACTCTCCATAAAAAAATGCAGCAGCTAGAATTGTTTTAATCAAGGGTAAAAGAATGGAAACTTAAAAATTGAGCCAGGATACAAGGAAATATTTAAGAAACAAAACCATTTTCTTATAAAAATATTATTATACCCGAATCATAAAATTGACCCTGCAATTTATGTATTTGAAATTCCAGAATAGCATTATACAGAGGAAGAACCTAAAAAAACATACTTTTAAGAAGTGTCAATGTTGCATCTCCTCGCCAATGTAGGAAACCACTCAGCTGCAGATTCCTTTGAATCGGGCATTCCTATCAGCCAGCAGATGTAACAGGATCAAGTGATTTCTCAGCAGCCTCAGAATCTATCAGTCATAGCGCCAAAACAAATGTTATGAAATCTTACCAATGACAGCAAAACACTTACTCCTGGGAAGCCCCAAAAATTTGAAAGCAGAGTAGAAGTTCCTTTTCCTTTCCTTTTTTAAACGAAAATTTATTAAACTTTCTTATGAGCGTCAAAAGTTTGTAAATCTTGGTCAGTTATGGTGAAGCATCTACATGGTTTTAGCAATCTTTTTATGGTGAAGCATCTTCTTATATTGCCGAATCTATAATTTATCAGTGCTACTGCAAGTAACAAGAAATCTGGACTTCTTACCGCATTTAATTTGGAATCCATTTCAAGAGCTGAATGTATAAACTTTTGATAAAAAGAGAATGACATAAGTTGATGAGGCAAAGGCTACCTCTTACCCCAATGTCGATGCATACTTACAAATATCATATCAAACTAACAATATATGGTCTCTATGAACATGCAAAATGTGACCAAGCAATCTTCAACCTTAGAGTCAGAGAGGCAGGTCCAGTCAACTTGTAACGAGGCAAAAAATGGCATGCCTCATTTAGCGTTGTAGGACACTGCACAACCCACATCGAGTGCGAATTTAAGAGCAAGCTTAAAAGAGCATATAAAAGGCCTAACAAAAGACATTGAAAAGCATACCTTTCTCGGCCTTTTGGCTAAGATCAAGTGTAGTATCTGTTCTTATCAGTTTAATATCTGATATGTGGTCCATTGGTCCACTTCGATATTAAATTTATTTTTTAAGGGGAGGGTCCATGTAAGGTAGCTTGCTATCTTGGGCTGTCATGTGTCGCTCATGTGTTGCACTATTGCACGGGCCTGGCACATCCCACCAACACTAGTCTTAATATTATATGTTGATATTTTGTAAATTGGTTATGAAATCTGAGTATATTTGGATCCTTTTTAAACTAGCTATGCCTTAGAAATTATGCAGGAAGCATGAAAACACATTAAACTAGCTATGACTTAGAAATTATGCAGGAAGCATGAAAACACATTAAAAAAAAATTGAGCGAAGAAACGAGAAAAAGATATTATATGTTGATATTTTGTAAATTGGGTATGAAATCTGAGTATATTTGGTTTGTAAATTGGTTATGAAATCTGAGTATATTTGGATCCTTTCTAAACTAGCTATGACTTAGAAATTATGCAGGAAGCATGAAAACACATTAAACTAGCTATGACTTAGAAATTATGCAGGAAGCATGAAAACACATTAAAAAAAATTGAGCGAAGAAACGAGAAAAAAATTTGGACCATTTCTCGATTTGTGCGTGTCATCCTTGCGCAGGGGCCATGCTAATCTTCTCTGTATCGTTCCAATTTTATCAGATGTCTCCGAAGAGACAACAATTGTTGCTTTGCCGGGCAATAAAAACTTGTGTATTTTATTCTAGAGAAACAATGTGGGATAAGAAAAGCAATGTCCCCAACTCCCTTCCAAGCAACTCTCTCTTTGTGATAGATTGATCACAAGCACTCAATATGGAATTCAAAAGAGCTGGAGTAAACTAACTGGAGACATCTAAAACCAAGGAGAGCTATACACGAAAGGTTATCTAATAGCGTTAGAAAACCCAGGGAGCTCAAAGTAGCAACCATGGCAATGAAACACCAAAACTGGAAGGAAAAAAAAGACTTAGGGATGAATAACAGATTGATAACATGTATTGGCTGAAAAGATCGGTATGTAGAACAGGAAAAAATAATGCCTCCAAGGCTCCAAAGGAGGCCGGGAACGGTATGAACAATACATGAAAACCTTCAATGGATATTTGTGTGTGATCTGAATGAGTCTTAATAAACACGCAATGCCAGGAACCAGCAGGTTCAATTAAAACAGCATTTTTTTTCAAGTTCATCTGACTTATGCTTAGCAGATTATGCATATGCCATAAGATTGATCACAAAATCTATGAAACTTCTAACAAGCAGTATAACAGTCTACGAAACAGAAAAGCTACAATTTTTAATCAATTCTCAACAACTTTGCACATCCCATATGTATTAGCAAGCTTCCTCATTCACTGCAAAAGTACTCAAATCAGTAAATGGTACTTGGTTACATTTCGCTTTAACTACTTGTTAGTAGCTAAGAAAAACTCATGTCTCGCTCTTTACCTGTCTGACAGCAATCATACCCAGGGAGTTCATTTTCAACTAAAAGCCTAAGGTCCTAAAATTTCACACAATAGCAGATTATTGGATCAAAAGATCAGGTATTAGAATGATCATATGCACATCGAATCTTGTCGAGAATAGACCCAGTGCATTCAGAGTGATTGGGATAACGATCAACTTAAGAATTAAGATACATCCTAATGATGATCGATATGACACTTGTATCAAATAAGATACAAACAATTACATATATAACACAGATGTCAAACATAATATTAAAAATTGGGGAAGGATTAACATTCCACATGCCTATTGTCGGGGACCCATTGCTGTGCACAGGTTCTATGAATTAGGCTTGTTTTACCCATATACTGTAAGCTTGATATCTATGGTCTGCACATGTTGCTTCTATTTAGGCCCGTTTTACCACAGTTCATAATCATCGTAAATAGTGCATACCGAACTATGGTAAAAGGTGGCTTTTTGTACTAGTGTGTATTGGTAGATCAAGGTGACAATGCCACAATTCAATAAACTAATGATGGGACTTGGAAGATTACAACCAACTACCTAGCATATCACAATGAAGTAAGTGATAGCAGAACTAACAGGGTAAAATAAGATACCAATAAGACAAAAATTAACCTTGAAATCAGCATACAAATCCTTCATTAGACAACCAAATTGAACCCTACTTGGTGAAGCTAGAGCAAAGTGAAACAACAAGCAATTTTATAACTAACAGGGTAAAATAAGATACCAAAAGAAGAAAATTAAACCTTAAAATCAGCATACAACAAATCCTTCATTAGACAACCAATATTGAACCCTGTTTGGTGAAGCCGGAGCAAAGTGAAACAACAAGCAATTTTATGCTGGAAACATCAAGTGAAGAATTACCAAAAGCATATGAAATTGAGTAGAAAAAGAGAAGCTTACAAGTTGATTTTATGCTGGAAATATCAAGTGAAGAATTACCAAAAGCATATGAAACTGAGTAGAAAAAGAGAAGCTTACAAGTAGGGGGAAAATGGAAAAAAAAAAAAAAATTGGACCATTTCTCAATTTGATATGCAAAGTGAAACAACAAGCAATTTTATAACTAACAGGGTAAAATAAGATACCAAAAGAAGAAAATTAAACCTTAAAATCAGCATACAAATCCTTCATTAGACTACCAATATTGAACCCTGTTTGGTGAAGCTCATTTTATGCTGGAAACATCAAGTGAAGAATTGCCAAAAGCATATGAAACTGAGTAGAAAAAGAGGCTTAAGTTGGGGAAAATGGCAAAAAAATTTGGACCATTTCTCGATTTGTGCGTGTCATCCTTGCGCAGGGGCCATGCTAATCTTCTCTGTATCGTTCCAATTTTATCAGATGTCTCCGAAGAGACATACCACCTTGCTTCATCAGCCAATATAAACAAGCATAGTTTTGTGTAAAAATATCGATGTGGGATAGAAAAAAGCTATACCCTCACTCTCAAATCTCATAATGCTGATGGGGATACTTTTCAATTGCCAGCCTTTTGTTTCTCTGCTCTCTCTTCATAACTGACAAGGAAACTAGTCACACACCCCACAAAAAAAGGTAGAAAATCATTGTATAATCACAAACACCTCAAACTGAAATAAAAAAAGAACTCAGAAAAAATCCATCCAGTGCTTTTGTCAAACTGGTTTTCATATCCATGTTTACTCCCATTCAGTGCTTTTGTCAACCTGGTCTTTCATATCCATGTTTACTCTGCTCCTAAAGCTACTTGCTAGGGAAAACATCTAAAAGAAACATAGTACAAGAGAAACCCAACTATAAACACAATATAACTTAACAAACAATAAAAATGGATTTATAATATTATCGAGGAAAGTAAATCAACTAAAACAATGGTAGTAGAGAAACTAGACTTGAGACATGGAAGACTTTGTAGAACTTAGCAACTAGCTTGTTTCCGATGAGGTGATTAACCTGCTTATAATATTTGTAATGTGGATGATCTGCAGTATTTTGGGGAGTTATTTAACCCGGACAACATTTTGATCAATGATATACGGGAGAAGAATTTTATGCAGGAAAAGGCATTCTTTTATACTCCCCAACACTTTCTTAAAGTTCTTCTGTGATTCTTACAGTGTTTGATAACTGGAAACCAAGAAGGACACCGTTTGGATTGTAAAAAGTCTGGACCACTCACCGGGACTTCAATCATTTGATTTCTTTAGCTTGGAACAGAAATCTGTGGCGATGAGTCTGAAAAATGTGAAAGTTAGATTCAAAGAATGGTATTCATCCAAATGCAACAATTCAGAGGGGAATATTCAAAATCTAGTATGGCAACCGTTTATCAGTTATATAGACGGCTTCAAACTGCTCAATCAGACTGATCACAAACACCTCAAACAGAAATTCAAAAGAACTGGAGTAAAAGCCATCCAATGCCATAGTCAAACTGGGTCTTTCATATAAGGGATCGCACTGAATCACCACTTGCTGGGATTTCAGGAGATATATCTGTGCAATTTGCGAGAGTCTAAATGAACATGCTAAAGCCCGAGAACCTTGAGTTGAATATAGTCACTAGATGATGTAATGAATCACAAAAATTCCAAATGTGACAGCAATACACACAGCAAAGTAGAAATCAAAAGTGAACCATGTCTTAAACACAGCAAAGTAGAAATCAAAAGTGAAACAGGCAAGACACATTCCATTCCATGATACTGACAATGATATAATCTGGATTAGTTGCCCTAAAGAAAAATCTCCGACTGGCATTTACAAGAAAGGAAAACGCACATTAAGAAGCATATAAAACTGCAAGCCGAAAAGGTACTCAGATTAATAGTACTTACAACAACACTGTTCCAGAACTTGAACCACCCAAGGACGACCCTGTACGAATCTACTCTAGGCAATCCGATTCCAACAAAAAGACTGAAACCCTAAGTTGCTCAAACTTGATGCAATAAGCAGCTTGTTGGGTCAAAAGATCAAAATCATCAGGTATTAGAACAATCAAAGTCAGATGAAAGCTTGCGGAGAACACAGGAAGTGCATTTGAAGGGATTGGATTGGGGCAACGCGATCAACTTAAGAAACATGCCGATTACCAGTAGACACGATAAACCCTAGAAGTTTGCAAAGAAAGCAATAAGAAATCTGAAACGTAGAATTCACAGAGCTCCGAAAAGGGGGCGAAAACTCACAAAGCTGCTCTGCAAGTCCCTTCTTCGACGGCAGTTTGGTTTACCGAGATACGAAGCTGTCAAAGCTTCTGTGAACTTGGCGGGAATCTGTCAACTTTGTATGGGGAATGGAAATGGTGATACTTTTCGGGCCGCATCACGGGCTGAGGCCATAACTTGTTAATCGGGTCGAACTGGATCACTCACTTTTTTTTTTCTTTTTTGTTTTCAAGCGAAGATTTGGGTGATCAACGGGGGTTGATCCACCCCCAAGTTCGTCCTTATGGTCGTCGACTATAGCATCAGATCTCCACTCGGAACGAGTCGACAGCAGATCGAGGTGAGCGAGTCGATCAACAATGCGGTTGCCCTCTCTAAGTATATGGGGGGTACAACACACTAATAAAAGATCGACCGAATGCAAGCGTGTCCGACACCGTTATCTCAATGATCACTCACTTGTATCTTCGCAACACCCCAGTGTTTTGACCCTTGATTTATAAAATTTCAATTAAAATATGTTAGTACTGGTTGGAAATTTGTTTTTAAGTGACTACAACTTTAATGAATAATATTTTTTTGCTCAATTAGCGATTTAGTGATGAGGATGGTTCAAATTTCATTCTTTATACAACAGTACTGTGATGCATAAAATCTGCATCGTAGTCGATCAATCTTGATCAGGTCCTCAACCCGAACCCTAGCCTGCAAACAAGAACGAACGAGGTCGGGGCGGGACTTGTCTCCCCCGTAGGACCCTCCGACGCTCAAGTCAATCCCCCTCGATAAGAATCTCGTTCTCATACTTATACTAATTCAGCCTAGAATAAACGGCCAAGGCACTTAATTAAAGGAATTTAAACGGTTATGATATTTAATAAAAGAAATCGTTATCGTATTTAATTCGATCAACGCTCTTAATGCGCGAAACCGCTATCGTAATCAATAGGTGAAACGGTAGCATCAATGTCGTATTGAATACTCGAATTTATCGGTAAAAGACCAGAACGCCCTTGTGCTATGACGACGGGATTTTCCCTATCTCAAGTACAAAGTTGGCAGGGCCGGCCCTAGGGGTAGGCCCAAAGGGCGGTCGCCTAGGGCCCCCTACCGAGTAGAGCCCCAGGAAAACAAATTACGTTATATATATAATTAGGGTATTATGTATTATTATATTTATATGTAATAAAAATTTAATAAAATTTATATGTAAAAACACTCATTTGTGATATGACTTATTAATTTACTCAACATTTCGAATCAACCAAAAAGAGTGTAAAAAAGTCTCCGTTTTTAAATTTTTGTTATAAATGCAAAAACGGGTGATTTTTAAGTAACAATACTTTAATAAATTTATTTAAGTGATTATAGTATTTTTTTTGGATAAATTTTCAAAATAAAGACATGTTTTTAAGTGTTTAATAATCATATTGTTTTACATTCATGACAAAAAATAGAATATTAAAAAAAAAATTCACCTTTATTTCTTTCTAGAAAATTCACGTATTTTTAATTGGACATGCAAGGAAATATAATAAAATTTAGTAAATAAGTATATTCGCAAATCTAAAAATCATAGTCTTTTATTGTGTTACACGTCCCGAAAGATTGTCGCATTAGTTATACTCATGTAATACTTTAAAGTCCATAAATTTCCCTTTTTGTGATAAAAATAAAATCTGAATTCAATAATGGTTAAATAAATTAAAATTTTACATTGTTTAATAATTTTAAAAAAATATGATTATATTTATTAATCAAAAGACTCGTATTTTACCTCGCCTCTGACCCTAAAAATCTCAGGGCCGGCCCTGAAAGTTGGATAAAGGTTTAATGCAATTTTCGTCCCAAATCAATTATAAAATGGATTTTTCTGCGAAGTAACCTTATGGTATAGTATAATTTCGGCAGTGACAAATGATTTTAACTTTTTCACTAGATAACCCCGAAGTTTTGAATTTTTTGCTCTCACGCCCAAACTTAGATGAAAGCTTACATTTGCTGTTTTGTAGCTTGATACGTTTTGGATAAACGAGGGGCTATTTCATTTCATGAGTTGCTTTTGCATTTCATGGTTTTCTGGGCATGGAATATTGAGGTAGAAGGAACAAACACAATGAAAACAAATGAGCTCAAATAGGAGCTCAAGCTCGAGCTTTCTTTTCTGCTCGCGAGCCAAGCTTGAGCAAATTCCAAGAGTTTTTCAAGAGTTAAAGTGACTATTATTAAATGTGGGATAGTCGGTTTATCGATTCGTAGGCCTCTCACGATACCAGACAATATTCTGAGTTAATATTAGACAATATGTTATGCTGATGTCTTGAATCTGTTAAAAAAAAAAAAGTGGGATATGAAAATATAATATCAAACCCCCATAAACTAAGAAATTGCACAATCGACCCCTCTGTTCAGAGTTCGGTCAATCAGTCCTTTCCAACTTCCATCCAAAATTGAATTAGCTGAAGTAGAAGGCATCAGAAATTGAAAAAGGTGTTCAATCCATATCCATTTTGCACTCAACGGCAAATTTATTTCCTTGATTCTCTTTACAACCTCTCGATCTTCGTTTCAGATTCTTGTTCCCTTTGGTTTCCTAGGTTTTTGAAATTTTCTGTGGGAATGGCAAGCGGCGCGGTGGAGGCGGCCGCAGATCCGGTTGCGACGTCGGCAATGCTAACGGCTTCCTGGAAGCACATCGGAGAGAGATGTCATGCCGAGAATTTGGAGTTTCTGAAATGCAAGAAGAAAGATGGTAACCCTCAGAAATGCCTTGATAGGGGCGATCAGGTCACTCGCTGTGTATTTGGCCTGTAAGTTCTTGTGATTGGAAATTTTCAGAATGTTTGAGATCTTACAGTATCGGATTCTGATTGGAATTTTTGCCCTAATTTGACCATTACATTACATGAATGCCTTTACATTCTGAAACCCTAGAGGATGGTGTTCAATTCAATTTTCTAAATGTTCAACGTGTTAGTGATTCATGGGATGGTTTCGATTGCTCCTATTCTCATACTTGAATTCAGATACTTGCTTATCATTTACACTATTGACTCCTGTTATGCAAGATCATATAATCAAATCACAGAGTCCTGCACTGCAGCATAGTTCAGAGAACATGTTGAATCATCAAGCTTTGATTGAAGGTTGAATTGGTGAAGATTCACTGATTTTTTATTTTTTTTTTATCCTTTCCGGTTCAAGTGGGCTTAGCCCACTCTACATCTGGATCGGGTTACTGTAGGCCCATTAAGGGGTTGACCCTCCCACTCACAAGCGTCTCCATGTTTCCACGGGGATTCGAACTTCAAACCTCGAGGCATGGGATGTAGCCCCATAACCACTACACCAACTTGTGATTGGTTATTCACTGATTCTCTTTCCAATTTAATGTAGGATTTTGCTATTCTAAGTTTCTAACACATTGCATGAGCTATGTAAAGGGAAAATAGGATACAGTATCTTTCTGAGAAGAGTTGTGTAGTCTGTCATAGCAGAAAGATAAGCACATAAATTACATAATTGCATTAATCTATTCATCAGTTGCTGGCTTGCTGCTATGCTTTTGGAAGCCATAAGTCTTGTGATTGCTTACTATATGAATTTTGATTTTTACCCTTTGTCAATGCAGGCTAAGGGACCTGCATCAGAAGTGTACAAAAGAGATGGATTCCTATGCTGGATGCATGTACTACCATACGAATGAATTTGACCTGTGTCGCAAGGAGCAAGAAACATTTGAGAAGGCATGCCCTCTCTAGCGATGAACTCGCAGCTGGAATCACTTGGAATAAGCCGTCGCCTGTTTTGAATCCTATGCCTTTCAATCTGCTTATTGCTTTTGGGTTTGTGGTTGATGTATTGTGCCTGTTTTAGGCATTGAATCAAGCTTCACCTTCTTAATACAGCATCAATCTTCCCTGCTTAATTTGATTTCATTTTTCAAGGTTCAACTAAACAATATCATCATTAATCTTTAACAGTACATGAGTCAAACTGAAATCACCTTCGGAAACCAAAATTGTTTTATTGATAATGGTAATGGCAATGACAGAGATCAATGTATCATTCTAATTCCTAATGATTGGTATCAGAGATAAAAATCCTCTACAGAGTCATTTCTATAATATTCCTATTACCATATCACAACTTCACAAGGTTTCATAAAGGCATATCAAGGTCCAGATGCTTACGAATGAGGGATCCGAAAGCATACCGATAGCAAATACAATACAAATCTTGAAGTGTAGCTTTCAAAATTGTCCTCCACTTTAAATAGAGCATGTGAATCAAGTGTAGTTTCCAGGAACATCTTTTCCTGGAAAGAGTATCAACGATTTGACAGATTAAACGATCCTGTATATCCGTCTTGTTCGTGTACAGATTCAGCTGGTTGATGAGTACTCTGATGGCTAGAGTCCTCTGGGCGTCCTGGCTGCGACCACTGGCCATTTTGATGCTGTGACCATTGTCTGCTTTGATGCTGTGACCATTGTCCACTTTGATGCTGCGACCATTGTCCGCTTTGATGTGCAAATTGATCAGGGAATCTTGTTGAATTGGATTGAGCAGAAAATCCATTGGGTTCATATGCACCCTGATATCTAGCATTCTCTACATGTCCCGAAGGCCCCATTGGCCTGGTTTGAGCCGCAAATTGATCATTTGATCCTCCATATCCCACGGGCTCAGGAGATCTTGTTGTGCTTGCTTGAGTGGAAAAGCCAAATGGCTCGTATGCACCCTGATTGCTAGCATTCTCATTGTACCCTGAAGACCCAAACTGTGCAGCAGATGACCCTGAATATCCAGTGTGTCCACCATGTCCAACTGATCCGGAAAATCCAGCAGGCTCGTTCGTAGACGGATATTTAGGGTTCTCCATCTGTCCTCGGTGCCCAACTGGTCCACCTTGCGTTGCAGACTGATATGCGGATCCTGTATATCCACCATACCCAGCGGATCCTGCAAATCCGTTAGCCCTAACAGAAGCTGAAGCTCCTGTAAACTCATAAGACCGTGTAAATGCCGCGCTCTCCCCTTGCACATGAGCACCTCCCTGCCTCTGAACTCCTACTGATCCAGCATGAGCTCCAAACTGATTAGCAGATCCCGACGAAACTGCAGACTGCTGAAACCTTGGACTTGCAGCAGGCCCTGGTAATCCAGCTGGCCTTGGAGCTCCTGTGGGTCCATTAGACTGCCAACGCGGACCAAAATCTTGCCTTTTCGTGTCCAGCAGCTTCTCAATCTCATCCTTTTGACCCTCCTTCTCAAATATGTCGAGAAGAAACTGTCGCAGAGTCAGAGTCACACCAACACCATAACCCATCATCTGACCGACAATCTCCTTGCACCGATCAAACGCACCTGCATTACACAGCCCCTTGATCACAATCTCATAGGTCGCAACATCCGGTTTCGGTTCCTTCTCTCCCAATTTCCTCAACAGCTCAGACGATTCAAGAACCTTATCGTTCTCAACCAGTTCACCAAACCACCTGCTGGCATACTCCGGAAGCACCCTCAAATTAGCATCCACCATGAGATGAAACATCTGCACAGCATCGTCAACCCTCTTCTCCTTCAAATAAGCATCAATCAGAGTCCTGTAACCCGTAACATCAGGGCTCAACGACTTCGATCTCAGCTCCTCAAAGAACTTCTCAGCTTCCTCAACCTTGCCATTCTCCGCAAACCTCACAATGATGTTATTATACCCCGCCACATCCATCGAAAAAGGCTTCGAATTTGCCTTGACTCCGACCTTCCTAAACGCGTTTACAGCCTCATCAAACTTCCCCAGTCTGAAACACTCATTCACCATTATATTAAACGTATCTGAATTCACAGCCTGGAAATTCGGAGGTGTGTGATTATCCAACATCGAATCGAACAACTCCCACGCCTCCTTCTCCCTCCCGTGCCTCAGCAAACACTCCAGCAACACATTGCAGGTCGCCGGAGTCATCCGAAATTCCCTATCCATTAAGCCCTTGTAAGACTCCATAGCCTCTTTATCCTTCCCCTGCTTGAAAAACCAATCCATAAACGTCGCATTTACGACTCCATCGTACACAAGGCACCTCTCTTTGAGCTCACCGAAGAGCTCATTCGCCCTCCCCAAATCCCCCAAATCAAGAAACCCCTTGATCAGATTATTGTAAACAAGGGAATCGGCGCCGTGGCCTTTGCTCAGCATATCCCTGAGCAAATCGACGGCCTCCGCGATCCGATCGGAGTCAATCAAACCCTTGGTCAAGTGGCGGTAGGTCACAGACGAGGGGCTGAATGGGGCATTGGCGAGGATATGACGGTACACCTCGAGGCCTTCGTCGACGCGGCCGGACTCGCAGTGAGCGACGATGAGGAAATTGTAGGAGACGACGTTGGGGACGATGTTCGATTGGTTGAAGAAGAAGTGGAAGAGGGCAACGGAGTCGTCGTAGCGCTTGGCGCGGTACATGGCGGCAATGATGGCGTTGCAGGTGAAGACGGTGGGGCGAGTGCGGGAGAAGACAGCCTGGCGGGAGAGGGTGGAGGCGGAGTCTAGGTCGCCGGCGCGGATGAGGGACTGGACGCGGTTGTGGAGGTTGAGGCGGGGGCCGACGAGGGAGGAGGTAGAGTCGGGGAGACGGGGGGCGTTGGGATCGGGGGGAGGGCGAGGGGCGGAGGGATCGCGGCGGAGGGCGTGGAGAGGGGGCTCGATGCGGAGGCGGCGCTTGCGGCGGCGGCGCTCGGCAGCGGCTTCCTCGGCGGAGGAGTAGGCGAAGGAGCGGAGGGGGAGGTGGGAGTGTGGGAGGGTGGGGTGGGGGAGGTGGGAGATTAGGGAGCGTGAGGAGGAGGCGGATAAGGCGGTGGTGGTGCGGCGGAGGAGAAGGAGGCGGGAGAGGGACATGGTTTGAAGGGTAGTGGCCAGTGGGGAAAAGGGTTTGGGAAGGGAAAGAGTGTGGGGATTGAGCTCGATTGATGTTAGGGTTTTAGCATGTTGTTTGTTATTAACTTATTAGTGAGGTTTTCAAGCCTATTTTTCGTGATCGCTATATACACCCCAAACAAATGGATCTACGATATGTTCGTGTTATATTTTCAAACAAAAAAGTAATTTTTTTTTGCAAAACTAACCCTTTGCAAAAATGTCACCCCCGTATAAAATATGGTAAATGTCAAAAAGTAATTTTTTTTTGCAAAACTAACAGGTCACCTTGAGGTGACCTTGTATTGTGGGTTTGGGCGGGCTTTTGAAAATTTGGAGATTTTGGGAGGGACTTGAGGGATAAGGAAAGGAGAGAGAGTGTGTTCACATCTTCACAAAATCAAAACTCCAATCTGACGACTGCGAGAGAAGAGCGGCGAAGGAGGAGGAGAGAAGCGGAGGCGGATTCCGTTGAGCAATCTGGTGACTAAACCCATTGTCGGTTTTGATTCTCGATTTTGCTTCCCTCGCTGCATCGCCAAGAACTCCGCACCGAAGCCATCAGATGCGTACACCGCAGTTTATTCCTCCTCCCTCCTCTTCAATTTCTCCCCATTGATTTCTTTCCCAATTCTGCAATTGAATCGTCGGTTGCGGGCTTCTTGTTCATATCAGGTTCCTAGTACTCTCGCTCTATCTGGTTCGGATTATAGTTGAAAGTTTATTTCCTTAATCCTCGAATCTTCTGCCTAGGGTTTTGAGTCCGAAGATTGTTATCTAGAGATTTTAGCTTTCCTAGTCTTGTAAAGTTGCAATCTTGATAATCGTATTTTCAGTTTTCGATTTTGATCAACTGTAACATTGTGCGAATGTTCGCAGGATTCCATAGAAAAACTATGGCTTCAGACATTTAGGTCATTGTTCATTTGTGTTTTGCAAGCATTGCCTTTATTAGGAATTTTAGTTGCTAAGGCCCCTTGCTAGTTTTTTAGATTTCGACAATGACTTCCTGAACCCATGTTCATGTATCCCTTTCCTTATTATTTTGCAAGGTTGTTCAGTTAAAGCCATTTGAGATTGATGGGACCATTTTCTTTCTTCTTTCATTGCAGCACAGGAAGTATTCATCTTGATGGATAATAAATCGTTGAAATTTAACCAACCCCTTCTTTCGGTTAGACGTGGCACTTCATCAATTGCTCATCCAGAGGTTGACAGGAGGAAAACTGCTTTTATCTTACAAGAAGAAAGAAGGGGCATCGAGAGAGGAGGAATCCGACGAAGTTCCTGAGGTAGACGAGATCCGACAGGGATTACTCCTACATTGGCTAAGATATCATTTTCACTGGCTAGATAATAGTATTAACTGGCTAGTAAGCATACATCGCAAATATTCGGGTTTCACATCTAGCAGGACTGTATTAGTTAGGAACTTTAGTACTTCGTAGTGTTTGGTTTAGGTCTTAATTGTTTAATCGTTTCCACCTTTTGGATGACTTGTGTTTGATGACTGATAAGGTATGTTGTGGACACTTGTTTATATGTGTTATGGATGGTTGTTGTGAATTCTGCATTATGACGCATTTCGTTTATGTTTAATGGTTGATATACTTAGGATGGGAAGTTTCTGAGATAGATAAGATATGTCATGTTTTATTATCTTATTGGCAAGGAAAAGTCATATACTGGCTAGTAAGCAAAAAATTCGCAAACATTTGTCCTTTGCATCGTCGGCAAACTAAATTGCCAGTTATGTGCATTCAAAACCACCAAAACCCCAAAGTGCCAGTGAGTTACAAACAAACTAACAAAATACTACATTCGACTACGCAAAAGAAGAGTTATCCCACTAGATATCGATTTCTTCACCTTGCCACGCCACGCTTGCTTATGTCCTCCGACACTTTCGACGAAGGAACTCTCCCCGAGACGGGTACCTGCTTGTCTCCATTATCTTGCTTCTGACGGACCCAAATGGCATGCTCTCCTATATGAGCATTGCCCCCTCCTTCATGTCCACGTCAGCAGCTTTACCTTTCATCTCCGGAGCAACAATTGTCGATTATGTCCAGATTTTCTGGTTTATCTCACTAGTTGTGTGAATTTTTGTGCCAGCTGTATTGTTTTCTTTACCATCCAAATGGTTATCCATGCCATACTCCAAATTGAGATCAAGATGCGATGTAGACCCATCGACGCCCATATAAACCCAATCCCCCTCTTCCACCACGGCAGTTGTGATGTCTCCATCTGGTGATTTGGTGCGTTGTGACAAATTCACAATCATCTAGCGACTTCCATTTTGACTTCCACTTTCTTTGACTGAAGCGTACAAAGGAAAAGGCCATGCCCTATTTCCACCCCTTGAGTTCCAGTACTTGAAAGCATCCCAATCACATTCATCATCCACTTGAATCGGATAACATCCTTCCTTCTTCGTATCGAGTAGGTATTTCAACTCCAACTCGTACCAACTCGGGTCTATCGCGACCTTCCCCATTATCTTGCTCCTGACGGACTCAAACGACATACTCTCCTCTATGAGCATTGCCTTGTCAGAATTTCGATCTTCATGCACCCATCCCTCTCCTCCATGTTCCCACCGACCATTGCAAACGAGAGTGAGTAAGATCACCCCTTTCTCCCATGCGAAAGAAAGATATTAAGATGGTCTTCTCGGTGTTTGTTGAGGGTAATTAAGGAGAGGACGGGGAGAACCCATGTCTATAAATTGAAAATAAAAACCATACTTACCCATGATCTTTGATGTATATTGTACGCAATTGTCACGTGTATCCCTGCGTACATCTATATATATTCTGTTGATGCCTAGGATTTACCTTTGGCTGGCTAGTAACTAAATTTCTGGGGTTTCTTCTTCGAACTTCACTTGTTTTCCCTCCATTTTGCCACGTGTATCCCCACTTGTTTTCCCTCCATTTTGCATGGGCGGGAATTTTACATGTGCAAAGCTCTCTTTGCATTTAATGCATGCGATGTCACATGCTCAGTTGACATTAAATGTGTCATCTCAACCCTCTCTCTCTCCACTGTAATTTCTTTTAATTTTATTTTTTTGCCAAGTGAAACCCCTTCCCCCTCTCTAAATTCGACACATGTCCCCCCTTTTTTCAGATTTCTGTCACCTCAGCCCTCTCTCCCCACAAATCTTTGCATCTTTTTTTTTTTAAATTTAAAATCTCCATAGCAAATTTAAAATCTCCTCCCGGACACAAATCTAATTTCACATACTACGAATAAGACGCGGTGTCTGACCGCGTTTTTCTGATTTCCCTGCCAAAAATGAATATTTTTGTAAAATGTTTCAAAGTGTGAATATTTTTGTAATTTTTTAATTTTCTATGAATATTTTGGAAAAAAAAAATCCTATTTATGATTACTCCATGCATTGCTTATAGCAAGTTTATCAGGGGATACTTGCGATACTAGGGGAGAAAAATAGGATTTTTTTATTGTTTAATTTGATAGCATCGAGAGTAATCGATACTACCCCAATTATCCGAGATAGTATCGGTGTAATAAATATGTACTATGTCAGTTCGTAATTTTTTTTCCCGGATTTCTGGGTTCAAAACGACGTCGCCTAGGGGGTGCATCACAATGAAACGCGGTTGCTATGCATCATGGCGTCAGTGCTTCTGAAAAGGAGAGGACATGTGTCGCCTAAGGAGAGGGACATAACGGACGATCTAGATTTATTTGCATCGAATGACTCTGATTTAATCTGTCGGTTGGGTATTTACAATTACAAAATGCAATTTTCGATACAGAAAATGTAAAACAAAAATATATATATCAAAAGACTAGATTCATTTTTCTGTACAAGTAGACATCACTTTCGAATATGTTTGAACATATTTTGAAAAAAATATTTTTCTTTAAAAAAGTAATTTTAATTATTCTTAAATAGTAAAAATAAATAATGTATGACGTTTTTTTTTTTTTTTGAATAAAATATTATTTAATTGAGAATAGAAATAATTATTAAAGAGGGGTATATTTGTAAATTAAATTGATAGGAAATGATGGATTTTGGGATGTTATGGATGATATTGATAAAGTGAAAAAAATAAGAATGAGATGCTAGGATTATGCGACGGAAAGAGAAAAATAAAATATTAGTATTCCTAATATCTATAGTATATCTTAGACTTGTCAAAACGTGACCCGACCCGAGCACCCGACCCAACCCGACCCTTAAAACGTGGGTTTTGGCGCAAATATTTCAACTCGAAACCCGAAACAACCCGAACCCGTTCAACCCGCAAATTTCTGGGTCGGGTTGGGGCAACCCGCGGCCGGGTCAAGCTCTAAGATAATAAAAACATAAATAAATTACAATTTAACCTAATATTGAAATTTATTACTAATAATAATTAGGATTAAATATTATCTTTTTTATCATCAATTTTACTTTATAATTTAACATTATAAATTATTATGTATATAAAAATACATATTACTATTGCAGCAACATCAATTACTTCTTTTCATTAATGTAACTATTATTAGGGTAATATAAAAATTTTATGTTTAGGAACTATGTAAATAGTCATTAAAAAATACTCCATCTTTTTACTTTTAAATGTCATTTACTATTCATGTATGGTTTAAGGATGATAAAAATTATATAAAATATCAATTTATATATATAATTTCATACTTTAAACTAAAAAGAATGAAATTATAACAAATAGTTAAAAAATTGATATTTTACATATTTTTAGCATCTTTAAATAACGTATATAAATAGTAAATGACATTTAAAAAAGTATAGATGGGTAACCCTCTTGACCCGTTGGGTCGACCCTAACCCATTAAATATGGGTCTGGATTGAGCATTTCATGACTCGTAACCCGAAATGACCCGATCCATAATGGACCCGAATTTAAGACGACCCGACCCGCCCGACCTGTTTGACAGGTCTAGTATATCTGGATAAACTTGTCCTTACGAAGATTTCGAACTGTTTGATGGTGTGGTAAGCCTTTGATTGAATATCTTTCTATATTTATAGGAAAATCTAGATTTATCTCAAAAATACTTCCTGATTTGCCTTATACTGGACACATATCTGCTTTGCCGACTAGCCAATCATACATAACATGTACTGCTTTGTCACCCTTTGTGTGCCTTGTGTCCGACCTCATGTTCATATTATTTATTTTCTAATTATGGCACCAAGGACCTCGTGTTACGAGAGTGACACACCTTGTTAATCACGCACATAGTTTTAGGATGTTATAAACTTATAAACTATATTAAATATTAATATTTTAATAATTTTTTTTAACAATATTATACTTATTACCAATAAGTATGAGATTGTTGAAAAAAATATTTTACAAAATTATTATTTCATATAGTTTTTCACACCTTAAAAAACGTGCTTGAATAGTAAAAAGTCAATTAAAAGGAAACGGAGGGAGTATTTATTTACGAATGAGATTGCCTTGGTGTTCCTCTTGGTCATTCAAAAATTTTGCTTGCTTATTTTTTATATAAAAAAAACACACGAAGGGATCTTTAAACAATTCGTTAATTTTTTTTAATATCAGTCGTATGTAATGCTAGACATGTGTCAAACTTGTGTCAGTACATATAACTCATGATCTCGGTGCATATAACTTAAAAATGTCCCACATGGGGCAAGTGGTCCAATAATACGATGAGTTGATAACACCTCCCACCTGGGGGGCTGGGGGGCAAGTGGTTAAAAATGTTCCCTTTTTCATACCAACGGAGGTCTACCTCAACGGCTTAGTCAGAGCTCCTCACAGTCAGTATTTATCAACCAACCACCGAGGGAAGGGAACTCCCAAATTCCCGTTCTAGGGTTATGCATATTCCATCGATTCCTCCCAAACTTTCTGGAAATTCAATCCCTAACCAACATCAATTATGATGCACCTGTTCAGTAGACTCACCAGATTCTTTGGCGAGCCAGATGACATCGAGTTTGAGGAAGTCGCCACCGCCTACGACGGGACATGTTCCCTGAAAGGATCAACTCACATCGATCACGAAATTGCGCAGCTCACCAAGCTCAGATCGGGCCCGGCCAAACCGCTGTCGACGGTGAAGCTGCTGGCAGCTCGAGAGTGCAATTTGTCGCGGAGAGGTAGGTTTTCGTCTGCGGATAAGTGCCATGTTTTGAGTAGGTACTTGCCTGTTCATGGACCTTACTTGGTGGATCAAATGGATAGCTGTGCTTATGTTTCCCAGTTCTCTGCTGATGGCTCTCTTTTTGTTGCTGGCTATCAGGTATTCTTCATCGAGTTTGTTGCTGTTTTTTGTAGTTTTTTGGGCTTAGTTGTTGTTCGTGGAAGTGCTTTTAGGACACAGATTTCTGTCTAAATGTTGTTGGATTAAGAATTTTGGATCAATTGGAATTTAGTTTGACTTCAGTTTTTGATTGAAATTTTGGATCTTTTAGGACAGGGGTTTTTGGTGGTTAGTTCAGGGATCAGGTTAGGACAGAGGTTTTTGTTGGTTAGAGGGATGCACGGATGGATGTGAGGGATGAGTTTGAGGAGTCCGTATTTGATTGGATGTAGTGTTTGGCGGGTGGTTTATAAACTTGTTAGAAGTTGAAAATGAGTTTTATTTATGAACCAGTTGAAGTTTTTGTGATTTGTGAGTGATTTCTTCTTGTGAAGACAAATAAATCATAAAATAAACTCATTTCTCCATTGCTGTGTTGTTCAGCCAGTTTAAGTAGTTGTGAGTTTTATTATTTTGCGTCAGTTTTGTGTGCCTGTGTTCTCTCTACTTCATGCCTATTACTCTTTTCTTTTCTTTTTTCCTGTATAGGGAAGTCATATTCGAGTTTACAATGTAGAAAATGGATGGAAAGTGCAAAAGGATATACAAGCAAGGAGCTTGCGGTGGACAATAACTGATACATGCCTTTCTCCTGATCAAAGATTACTTGTGAGTTTTTAGCACTTTATTTTTATTTTGCTGGAAAGTATATCATGTGCATACTTTTTACTACTTAGTAGGAGCCAACTGTGCTCTTCTGAACAACTTCAAGGAGTGGATTCATGTTCTTCCATTTTTTGGCTTTGTGGAATCAGGATAATGCAATCGTTTCCTTTTCTATCGTCTTTTTCTGAGTAGCTTTTAGGATTTGCATTTTATTTCAGAGATGATGTGGGTAAATTTCAGAAGAGAGAAACAGAAACTAACTTATATGAGGACTTTGTAAAGGTAGAAACTAACTTCTATCTAACAGAGGGATTGGTAGTTCGAAGAAGAAAAAGAACTTATTTTTCTTTGGTTCATTATGCGCTTTCTTGTCTACTTATTGCTTCACCTCAATGTGATTATGGCAGGTTTATTCAAGTATGTCACCTGCTGTCCATGTTGTTAATGTTGGATCTGCTGTGACACACTCACTTGCAAATGTTACGGTATGCACTATACTGTTGAAAATACGTAAACTTCCCCTTTTTTCTTTTTTCCCCGACTCTATTTGGTTGACACTTCATTAGTGCATTCAATCTTCAAAGAAGACAGCACATCCAGTTTCTGATATGAACTCTTATCCTTGGAGGTCTGGAGGGGGGGATTCGCTAGTGTTAACTGAGTTGCCTTAGTTAAATTTCTATTGTACATATTATATTGTCTGATACTCTGGAATTGATGATTTGTATATTTATAACCATCTTATGCAGGAGGTTCATGAGGGTTTAGACTTCTCGGATGGCCATGATGATCATGACGGGTTTTTTGGGATATTTTCCATAAAATTCTCAAGAGATGGAAGAGAACTTGTTGCTGCATGTAGCAATGATTCTATTTATATCTATGATCTGGAAGCATCCGAGCTTACGCTTAAAATTCGTGCACATGAGGTAATGTAAATTGATATTTATCATACTGCTTTTTCTTAGTTGGTTAATTTTTTATATATATTTGGAAGCCCATTTCTACCTCTTTACAACATTTTGTTGTATGAAATTGCTGGTTTCATTTATCATATCATTCAGCTAATCTGTAATCTTAAATGAATAATGACCATTGCAATCACTGAACATTTTGTGCATTTCCTGTTGTAGGATGATGTTAATTCGGTATGCTTTGCTGATGAATCTGGGAATTTGATATATTCTGGAAGCGATGATAACTTATGCAAAGTGAGCATGTGACACATTATTTGATATTTGATATACTTTTCATCTAATGTCATTGGGTTATGGCTTGTGGATGTGTTGTGGTAACTTTTATGCTTGATCAGGTGTGGGACAGGCGTTGTCTGAATATGCCAGGCCAGTGCGCTGGCACCTTGATAGGGCATATAGAAGGGATTACTTCCATTGACAGCCGTGGAGATGGGCGATACTTTATATCAAATGGGAAAGACCAAACTATAAAGCTCTGGGATATCAGAAAAATGTCCTCGGGTGCTTCATGGTATGTTGGTTTATGCGTAATTTTTTTTTAGCATACGATAGTTTTTGTCCACCTCTCCCTTCTCGGTGTGTTTGGGTAGTTTCTGGTGAATGTCTTGTCACCAACCAGCATTGTGTGGTTGGTTCCCTGGGCCGGGTCTTGTTTTAACAGTTGTAGGCTCTAACCCCACCGCTTCATGAAATATCATGCAAGATAGAGCTGATGAAATTCATAAAGTGAGCACTGGTAATTTGTTCTTGAGAGCTGATGTACTTAATTGTACGGTTCTCATTCTTGCCCGGGGATCATTATGCCCCCCAAAAGTTGATAAGTTATTACTAGTACATTCTTGTTGAAGTTTTTTACGCTCTCCCTGGCATCCCACTTAAGTTGTATACTCTGACAGAATGAATGAAACCCCAGGTAACAAAATTTTGCGCAACTATCTATTTATGTGATCTATTTCCTTCCATGTAGCGTTTCAAGACGTAGCAGTCCAGACTGGGATTATAGATACATGGATTATCCTGAGGAACGACTGCACATCCGGCATCCGAATGATCAGTCATTGGCTACATATAGAGGGCACTCAGTCCTGCGTACTTTGATAAGATGTTACTTCTCACCAGCCGAAAGGTATTCCAACCAAACTTGCATTCCATTTTGCTAGCAGTCCATACATAGATGATCTTGGTTGATGTCACGGTTTTTCTTTTCTGATTGATTTTGCTTGCTTGGTTCAGCACTGGTCAAAAGTACATCTATACTGGATCAACCGATGGATGCGTTTACATATATGATTTGGTAAGAATCTCGTCAAGTAGAACTAGATCCCTACTACCTAAACCGGCCTATATTCCACTCTTAAATTGGAGTATTGCTTTGCATAGGTGAGCGGAGATCTGGTGGCGAAGCTAGACCACCATGAATCAACTGTAAGGGATTGTTCATGGCACCCGAATTACCCAATCCTTGTAAGCTCCTCATGGGATGGCTCCATTATAAGACGCGAGTTTTCTGGGAATGGTGACCCACCTCCCCCACTTCGGCGGAGGAGAGGTACGAGAAGATTCGTATTGTGAAGCTTTGTATTTCTATTAAAGATATGTTTATAAGCTGGTTTTATGTGGTGATATAGTTTTGTTCTCACAAAAGGTATAGGGATTTCGGCCGGAAACCCCTTTCCTATTGAGGTGAAAGTGGTTAAATTTGTATAGTTTAGTGGCTTGATCATACACAGGAATAAAGTTATGCCCTTGTCATAAGTATATATTAGGTATATATGTTGTTGCACACATCAAATATCATTGGAAATGGCTTCAGGAAGACATGTTAGTCAGGTCAAACAGATAAGTACAACTGATTTACAGAGTTGGATTATATTATTCTTTTTGGTCTGAACAAGTTTCTGTTATGTTTTTCAATTTCTATCTTGATTTTGATAGTGTTGTTCCCTATAGTTATGTGGCGAAATCCTCAATAGTGCAGCCTAGATCTTCCAGGCTATGCAAGCAAACCGCAAACCATGAAAGAAAAACACAAGTCTAGTCCTAGAGAGACTCTGAAAATGATCTGAGTAATGGAAGCTATCTCTGTATTCGTCAAGTCTAACGTTTCATTAAGAAGAGACATCAAACATGAATGGTACATTTCCCCCCCCCTCTTCAATACAAATGCACACAATCAGACAAGAGTTTATAACCACTATTTCAATTTTATTCAGCAAAATTGTTTCCTCAGTTGTTTTCGGGATATCACTCCATTGGCGGGATTGGCTCTCCAGCATCCACAATCTGTTTCTCCAACTGCACGCCCAAAGAAATTATGGTTTCAGCACGAACACAACAACTATATATATCAATCAAAATTCAGACATTCAAGTGTGTGATTTTACTAAACAAAAGTTCAATAGCTCTGTTACCATAAGCAGCTTCTGAAGATTTTCCTTTGTGACAGCAAACTCGTCCTTGACTTCTTGCAGACATGCTAGACACCTGCAAATGTTGAGCCCTTTCATTAGAGTCTCTCAATGGCTTACAAGGAATGAGTTCCAACAGATTTATTGTTAGATGCGTTTGCGGAAACAGGCCAATGGCACATCTCCCTTACCAAAAGTCGCGTCATTGATAACTGATGGCCTATTTTCGCAAATGAACTATTTAATAAGTGTTAATTGTTAGGAGCTTCAGGCCAATTTTGTGTAAGTAGTGCTAAATTAAATGGTCGAATGGAAGCATGTTCACGAGTAGAGACTCACGATGGAGCGTCTTTGAAGTTACAGGAGCGTCGAAAGGGGATGCAAGCGTTGCTTACCCTTCGTGCACCGATGCTGCAGGAAACATCAATAACAGGTTAATCTCTATAGATGCTGCAAATCAAAGACAAACCATATCTTATCTTCTTCCAGTTGTTGAAACATTACCTGGAGCTGCTCCCCTTCAGCTGGTGCACATAGGCATCAACCCTCCTGTAATCCACATTTTGCCCATTTCTTGAAAAAAATAACATAAAGAGATGTCAATTAAAAATATATTGTACTCCGTATAAAAGAATGAGAAATTTAGTAAAATAGCAAGAACATTGGAGGCAATAGCTGCTTTTGATATATTTTATGTTTTAAAAGTAAATTAATTCTCAATATTCACTAAGAAAAAAAAAAGAGAAGAAATCTGAACTTAAGAAAAAACATGAATTGAGAAATTGGTGCTATTATACTATTTATACAACAACAATAATAAAATAAAAGATAAATGCGGATATTAAAAATTTGTTTTTGTAGCAATTTCCCCCAAACTAAATAAAATGATATATGAATCAAAAAAGAAAAAAAAGAAGTGGAGAGAGGGAAAGTTATAGGACTCACAGAGTAACAGTAAGATCATTGAGGATCCTCTCACAGTCATCAAAGAAAACTGCCATAACTTCAACTATAAAGTGAGGGTGTTTTTCATCTTGCAATTTCTGCAGCTGAAAGAACTCATCATCCAGTAAACCCTAATAAAAACCACACAATTCATCAGCCAATTCAATCAAGAACCCAACAGAAAGAAACATACGAATTGAACTGTAACAGCTAGCAATTTTGATTCTCTTTGGCCTTACCAGATCAAATAGCATTTGTTTGTGTTGGAGAAATTGGCTCTGAATCTCACTGAGTCCCATATCTGTCTGTTGCTTTTGCAAATACACACACAGGATGAAAAAAAAGGGCTTCAGAAATGGTGTGCAGTTGCAATTAGCAAGCAAGACAGATGGAGGGAGAGTTGCTGTAATTTTGTTTTTGCTTCAATTCAATATAAATATGTGAGGTTTTTTTTCTTTTGAAATTTTAGATTATGCTTTATCATTTAATAGGTTTGGGCTTCTTTTGGAAAAATAATATTTTTACTTGTAATAAAAATTGATTCTCTGATTTTGAAAATCAACTTTATGCTACAAGTGTTGCTGTAATTTTCCAAATGCAGTTTTCCCATACAGAAATGTATTTAATTTATAAGATTCCCTAAGAAAAGAATTATATTATATAATTAATTTAAAGTCAGTATGATTTGGTTTATGAAGTATATGCATGATTGCAGGGTATCAGTTGATTTACTACAGGGAAGCAAACGATTTATTAGCAAATTAGAATGATTTAGATTAATGTAGGGAAAATGCAGGAGTTTAATATAAAAATATGCTCCTAATTAGTTTTTTTTTCTTCTTATTTTGTATGGTAAAATATGGTTCTTTCTTAAAAAATAAATAAAAATAAAAAAATGCTATATATAATTTCATTTTTCAATGAGAGGGTAAAATGTACACTCCCTTACAAATCCTCTCATATTTTAAAGACATTTAATTCACAGATTTCAAACTGCGTGGTCATGCATATATACAGACAATTTAAAGCAAATTTCTTTGATACTCCTCCATGTTTGATTTTTTGATTTACATTTAACAGTAGTTGAGATGATTCAATGACCAGAACACTGATCTCCAAATATTGAATGGTGGCTAAGTATCCCACATCGATTAAGCGTGAATATCCCTTTCATACTCAGTGATACAAGTTTGTTGAGTAACTGTACTGTAAAATTGTGGAGCCATGCAGTAAGCACAAAGCGAACTATTCTTTCGCCTTTTACTAAAGAATACCGTGTGCTTGCTGCTTTCAAGTGGCATACCCCTCTTTTTGAAAGGTAACCCCTTCTCGGAGGGTTCCCTGCTATTTTAGTCTCTAAACTTCTATTTAGGTGATCTACTTCTAAATCTGAATTAACTATTTTAATCTTGCTTAATGAACTTCTAAATTTGTCTGGTATAAGTTTCTCAAGTAAGTGTGACATGAAAGAGTAGTGCCTCCCAACACCTCAAGACTTCAATGCAGAAGATGGTTTGAAGCAGAACATACATATAAGCATGACATTGACACGAAAAAAAAACTAGAAATGGTTGAATGTTTTTCCCCATTGTTGGTTCAAATTGTAAGCTTCTTTTCCTTCCTATTTCTTGCCTGCCTGCATATATTGCAGGATCTGTTTGCTGATTTGAGTATTTAAAAAATAACATAATTTTTTCTCTTGGTACAAATTACTAACTATTTCCTTCTATTATTACATTTGCTTTAACTTCTTTAGGCTTGAAGTGGATAGTTTTGAACCACATTTTCTCTGAACTGATAACTGATGTTATTCAATCAGTATGAGGATTTTTGGAGCTTTTGTAGGCAAAGAGCAATACCGAAATACATAGAGGAATTAGGGAACGAAATACAAATAAGTCCAGATTTGTAAAAAGAATTTTTCTGTCAGAGACAGACATACAAATTAGGGAACGAAATACTAAATTTTCTTAATATTTTATTTCCCTTTATCTTGTGCAACTTCAACTTTTAAACAAATATTTAGATTTTCACAAACCCTCTCTAAAAAAATAAGTACCCAAAATCACAAATAAAAAAATTATTTAAAACCACCCATATTGAGTTTTTTTACATAAAAAATAGCTAATTAATTAAACAAACAACGAAATGATAAAGAAAATTTTCTAAAAAAATAATAGTAAAGGACCCCATTTTTATATTTCGCCTCGGGCATCTAAAATTTCAGGTCCGGCCCTGTCCACATTTTGCCCATTTCTTGAAAAAAAAAACCCATAAACAGAGGACTCAATTCAAAATATATAAAAGAATGAGAAATTTAGTAAAATAGCAAGAACAATAGAACATTGGAGGCAATAGATTCTCTTGACATGTTTTATGTTTTAAAAGTAAATTAATTGTCAATATTCACTTAAAAAAAACACAAGGAGAAATTTACAGGAACCATAAACAAACCTGAGATTTAATCAATCCTTTCTCTTGTTCAAAGGTGGTAATGTATCGTCTCTATGGAGACATCTAATATGATTGAAACTATACGGAGAAGATTAGTATGGTCGATCACTTTTCTACTTAACCCATCGCCTTCCACCGATTCATTTTTAGATGCTCCCCAACACAATGAACACATACAATGCTAACACATACATTAGAGATTGCTCAGCTTTACTATATGAGCTTTTAATGAAGTGTTTTGCTCATTGCACCTCAAGCTTCAACGTGGAAGATGATTTGAAGCAATTTGGGATGAACGATAGAAGATAAGCATGACCTGTACGCAAGGATGACACGACAAGCCGAGATATGGCTGGAATTATTTCGCCATTGTTGCTTCTAACATCCACTAATACTTGTTTTGCTTTGTTTTTCATATGCATCTTGCAAGATCAATTTGCTGAAAAGTCTTGAGATATTTTGATTTGGAAGATGGTTTCATAGCAAAAGATAATCTGAAAACACCAGAGGGAGGTCTTATAAGGTTTCCAATAAGAGTGGGTTTCTCTGGAACTGCTAATCGGGAGGAGGTCCAGAGAAGGTTGGAAATGGAGTATGTAATGTCTTTCCACCTTGCTGCAATGCAATGAGAACCAACATATTTTGTTTTTGTTTTTTTTAATCCATCTTGGATTAATAGGAAACAGCCTCTCGGCTTAGTCGATAAAAGAACGTATATACTGCTACCCTAGACCCTGCATTGGTTCTCCAATATAAAATCATACGGAGTATTGTTTATACCAGCAACTGAAGCAATACTATTTGTCTCTTTGGAGACATTTGATAAAATTGGAACGATACAGAGAAGATTAGCATGACCCCTACGTAAGGATGACACGCCTAAATAGAGAAATGGTCCAATTTTTAATTTTTTTTTTGTCATTTTCACACTAAGTTCTGTCCAACATCATTTAAAATAATCAAACTCTTAACCAAACCAAAATTTCTTCAAACAAAATCTTCTGTAAATCAGTTCTCATTTGAGATAATTTGCTTGTCATTGGATAGCCAATTTCACGGTGCTAGCAGCCCAAACTTATCCAGCTCGTTCCATTCCTTTGTAACTAAATTTTCTGTAAATCATTACTCAATTGGGATAATTTGCTTGTCACTGGATTCTTGCACTTGTTCTGGCAAAAAAACAATACTGAATGGGGCTGAGAATCCCACATTGGTTACCCGCGAAAGTCCCTCTTATACTCAATGATAAAAGTTTGTTGAGTAGCTGATATTAGAAGATTGTGGAGCCATTCATTAAGCACAGAGCTAACTATTCTTTCGCCTTTTACTAAAGAATACCGTGTGCTTGCTGTTTTCAAGTGGCATACCCCTCTTTTTGAAAGGTATCCCTCCTCGGAGGGTTTCCCTGCTATTTTAGTCTCTAAACTTCTATTTAGGTGTTTGACTATTTTGAAACCCTTAATCTGATTCATCCATTTCAATGTTGGTGAACTTCTGAATTAATGAGGAATTGAAGGTGCATAAATTTCTCAAGCACGACATGAAATGGTATCATGGTTTGATATGGCAGTAGTAGTTAAAAAATATTAGAGGTTGGTACTCGGTTCTACTATACCAGTTTTTTATGAAGATACCTCCCACACCTCAAACTTCAATGCAAAAGATGGGTTGAAGCAGTTTTTGATAGCACACTAACGCATATAGTACATACATAAGCATGAAACGAAAAAACGAGGATGAAAAGAGAAGTGGGTGAAACTTTTTCCCCATTGCTGATTCAAATTGTAAGCTTCTTTTCCTTTTTTTTAGATGCTTATATCATCCACTAATACTTATTCCCCTTCCTATTTGTTGCTTCCAGAATATATTGCAGGATCAGTTTGCTGATTTGGGTATTTAACTTGTTTTCCTTCCTATTTCTTGGTTGCAAATTACTAACTATTTCATTATATTATTCCATTTGCTTTAACTTCTTTAGGCTTGAAGCGCACAGTTTTGAAAACACCACTCAATTAGTGCTCAACAAGTTCACCAGCTAAAATTTGTCGAAGTACGCATCAACCTTCAGTTAAGAGGTCGCCTAACGTCATTCTCTTTGAATCGTATAAAAAAATAAACACAGTGATGAAGATTGCAACTACTGCAAGAAGGCCAGATTTGCTGTGTTAAAATCACAAAAGAGAGACCAAGTTTGTAAAAAAAGATTTTTGGTCTGTCAGACACAACCATGCATCCCCCCCCGCCACATATCGTTTCCGAGCTGAGGACGATCCTCTACAGCTAAACCGAAGGCCGGAGCCAGGGGAAGCCATTAATCACTCTCTAAGGATGCATGATGACGATTCATCAACCAGACATGGTTTCCTGTCTCCTTAGAACTTAAGGATACAAAGGTACGAGCCTATAGAACAGATCCTGTTCAAGTAAGGTCGTGCCCATTGATGTCAACCTTGGTGTTTAGTACTATTCCCCTACTCGTTTCCTTTCCAATGTGGGATAGCTCTCCCTTTGAAATGACCAAACTAACCCTCTTGAGAAAGAAAATCATGTCTAGCTAGTAATCTTTCTAAATTAATTACAAGAGTACATTGAGAATTGAGTATCTCTTGCAATCTGGAATAGTCTCAATTATTTAAAATTTTATTTTTATCACATTAATATTAGAGGCTGCTCGGCTCTACTTTGATGACACATCCCTCCAGAGGAACAAGTACCTGTAGGAATCCAATGGTCTAGATACGACATATTAGTGGTCGATGAACACACCAGCTGAAATTTGTCACATTTTAGGTGTTCATAGAGACAACTGTTAGTTCGACATGAAATTTGTCCAAGCATGTATCGGAGATAATTTCTAATGAGTTGAGCTTTTATTTCGACTTTGCCTTCATTAACCAATAAAATCCAATTGTGATGAAAGGGATAAGAATTTCGAGATGAAGGCTGATCAATCAACCCTTCGGATTGGTGCCTGATCGGCTAAGAGTTTTCCAGAGAATGTGTAGTGTAATTAATAAAGATGTGTTATGATTGTTCTAGTGTATTGTTGATTAGGTTGGTGGAGTCCATAACAGACATAAAGCTACATATATATCTCTTGATCGCTCTTCTTGAGACGAAGTTACTGCACATATATTTTGATGAAGTAAAAAACCGGTTGATGCATGATTGGCACTATTGTGTGAATAGTTCTGGAGCATAAAAAGGGAGGATCTAGTTACCGTGGAATCCAGAGGTTTTTGAAGTTAAAATTATACCCCCTCCGTATCGCAAAACTTGTAGTTTTAGAGTAGTAAACTTGTATCAAAAAACTTGTTGTTTTAGCTATAGTTATTATCTTTATAGGTAATGATTGCTCTTTTTATAGGTAATAATTAGTGCTTTTAGGTACTTTATCCTATAAATGTAAAGGAAATATAGATATTATTAATAAATGTGCATCAAGGTAAAACTACAAGTTTTGCGATACGGAGGGAGTAAGAGTTTAGCCACAGTACATCCATTGCCAAATTGAAACCAAAGATAAGTGTTTCCAATTCAAAGCCACATTTATCAATGCAGCCAGCTATAGAGCACTAGAGCAGAGAGAGTTGAACTGTGGAATGATGTGAGACAGATTACATCACATATCTTAATTGCATTCTGATTTGATGTTCTGCATTCTGCACATTCAGGAGAAATGGCCACAAAAATCACTGATTTGGAGTTCTCAGGAGCCATACTCACTTGCAATAATAGGCAAAAGGGTAAAGAAAGAATAGAGATAAAGCTGGACAGAGTTTTGGTCAATGAGGGATGGCTGAATGAATTTGAGAAAGCAACCATTCTACTCGAAGATATCCGTAAGTACAAAAATTTCTGGGGTAAGGAGCCGGAATTCAAAGCCATAGTCAGCTCTGCCTGGATCATAGATTCCATAGGATCAAAGCAATATAAGCTGGTGAAAAGGCTGAGAAATGTGAAAGACGCACTTAAACCCTGGGATATTTTGCTTTGGAAGATGGTTTCATAGCTGAAGATAATCTCAAAACACCAAAGGGAGGTCATATACGGTTTCCAATAAGAGTGGGTTTCTCTGGAACTCTAATCGGGATGAGGTCCAGTCTCCAGAGAAGGTTGGAAATGGAGTATGTAATGTCTTGCACTTGTTCTGGCAAAAAACAATGCTTATCACTGGATTCTTGCACTTGTTCTGGCAAAAAACAATGCTGAATAGGGTTGAGTATCCCACATTGGTTAACTGCAGAAGTCCCTTTCATACTCAATGATATAAGTTTGTCGAGTAGCTAGTATTAGAAGATTGTGGAGCCATTCAGTAAGCACAGAGCAAACTATTCTTTCGCCTTTTACTAAAGAATACCGTGTGCTTGCTGTTTTCAAGTGGCATACTCCTCTTTTTGAAAGGTATCCCTCCTCAGAGGGTTTCCTGCTATTTTAGTCTCTAAACTTCTATTTAGCAGTTCTCCATTTCAATCTTGGTTAAGGAACTTCTGAAATTTGTCGAGGACATTAAGGTGCATAAATTTCTCAAGTATGACATGATGGGATGCGACGCATAGAGGAGCATACACAAGCATGAAACGAAAAAACAAGCATATAGAACATACATAAGCGTGAAACGATCGAAGTGGATGAAAGTTTTTCCTCATTGCTGGTTCAAATTGTAAGCTTCTTTTCCTTTTTTTAGATGCTTATATCATCCACTAATAGTTATTCCCCTTCCTATTTGTTGCTTCCAGCATATATTGCAGGATCAGTTTGCTGATTTGGGTATTTAACTTGTTTTCCTTCCTATTTCTTGGTTGCAAAGTACTAACTATTTCATTATATTATTCCATTTGCTTCAACTTCTTTAGGCTTGAAACGGACAGTTTTGAAAACACCACTCAATTAGTGCTCAACAAGTTCACCAGCTGAAATTTGTCGAAGTACGCATCAACCTTCAGTTAAGAGGTGGCTTAACGTCATTCTCTTTGAATTGTATAAAAAAAACACAGCGATGAAGATTGCAACTACTGCAAGAAGTCCAGATTTGTTGTGTTAAAATCACAAAAGAGAGACCAAGTTTGTAAAAAAAGATTTTTGTCCGTCAGACAACCATGCATCCACCCCCAGATCGTTTCCGAGGTGGGGACGATCCTCTACAGCTGAACCGAAAGCCAGAGCCAGGGGAAGCCATTAATCACGCTAAGGACACATGGTGAAGGTTCATCAACCAGACATGGTTTCCTGTCTCCTTAGAATTTAAGGATACAGAGGTACGAGCCTACAGAACAGATCCTGTTCAAGTAAGGTCGTGCACATTGATGTCAGCCTTGGTGTTTAGTTCTATTCCCCTACTCGTTTCCTTTCCAATGTGGGATAGCTCTCCCTTTGAAATGACCAAACTAACCCGCTTGAAAAAGAAAATCATGTCTAGTTATCTTTCTAATAAATTACAGGACTGCCTTAAGAATTGAGTATCTCTTGCAATCTGGAATAACAATAGTCTCAATTATTTAATATTTTTATTTTTGTCACATTAATATTAGAGGTTGCTTGGCTCTACTTTGATGACACATCCTTCCAGAGGAATAAGTGTAGGAATCCAATGGTCTAGATACAGCACGACACCACTCTATTGTTAGTGGTCGATGAACACACCAGCTGAAATTTGTCACATTTTAGGTGTTCATAGAGACAACTGTTAGCTCGACGTACATGAAATTTGTCCAAGTATGTGTTGGAGTCTTGGAGATAATTTCTACTTCCTAACAAGGAGTTGGACTTTTATTTGGACTTTTGTGGGTTTAGGTGGAGCTGTGTGGTGTGAGGAGTGAGTCAAGAACGAGTGTGTGTGTAAGAAAGTTAAGAGTTGTGAGTGTAGAGAGGGTGCCTCGTAAATTCGGGTTTGTGGGTTTGTTGCACGAGTATTGGTCTAGAGTGGTGTGTTAGTGAGAGCCTTGTATTTTGATAGTTGTACAAAAATATTTTTGTACATTAATATAAGGTCTCGTTTATAAAGAGAGTTTGTTCATCCGAGTCTCGCACGATAGAGTGAGTAGCTACCCGTTTTTCCCAACAGTATGCAACACCATTTAGCTATGAGGTAGCGGCCTAACGTTGTTCTCTTTCTCTCAAAAAGTTTATGCATTAAGATTTTGAAATGGATTTCAACTACTGCAAGAAATCCAGATTTGTTGGATCTATAAGCTATATGGTTTAATATAGTACAAAAATGAAGGGAATGAATTCTGATATAAAATCAATGGGCTGAGAAACTACACAGAGAGTAGCACAAACTGTCACTTTTAATGCAAAATCACAAAAGAGAGATGTCAAATGCAGATGTACGCTGTACTTCATTGGCTGCTTGCTACTGAAAGAACTTCGTCCATGATTGCCTCACTTTGATTCTCATACGAAAGTTCAGCATATTTTCTTTTACAAAAAAGGAAAGGAAAAGGAAGTTGCTGAAGATAGAAGCAAAAGCCTTTCTATACAAATTTTGGTTGAAACTTCCTATAGGATAAATTATTTTAGGCTACGATCAAAGCCTTAAGGAATTGACGTTATTGTGAAAAAAGACGATATATTGCTTTTTTTGTTGTTGTTGTTGTTGTTGTTGGTTTTAGCACTTACAACAAGACCCATTTCTCTATTCAAACTATATATGATAAGCATCCCTAACAAGTAAGAAAGGAAACACTAGAATCCTTTTCATACAGAGGAAACCAATGGAAGCTTACAGACTGATCGGGCTGGAATCATCTAATTGGGAGTTATCGCAAACAATATGTAGAGCTTGCCCAGGGTCTTCAAGGTGTGTTGTGGATGAGCAATCTAGATAAGAAAAACAAGAAATTGATAAGTTTCAATCACTTGGAGTATCATTTTATGAATATACAAACCAAAACTCGTGCTACTATATTGTAGTGTCATTCGCCACCAGATTCCCTTACCAACTCCCATTGTTTGATGTTGTTGTTGTTATTGATTTGGTTTCTTTTTCCCCCACAACGTCCAGTGCCATGATATAGGTCGTACTGGATTAAAAAAAAAATCAAAATCCAAATGAATAGAAGGTTAAACGAATGTTTCATGTTGTACTGTCATCAACACTTTCATGGTGTGTTGATAACTTGTCTGTTTTTCATTTACTGTTGCATCCAGTTGAATAGTCTGACAATGCATCCCATATTGATTGTCAGAACAGAGACTAAGCTTTGAAGAGCAATAAAACTGACAGAGGAAGATTTAACAAATCATACCTTTCTCGGCCTTTTGGCTAAGATCAAGTGTAGTATCTGTTCTTATCAGTTTAATATCTGATATGTGGTCCATCGGTCCACTTCGATATTAAATTTATTTTTTGAGGAGGAAGGTCCATTTGAGGTAGCTTGCTGTCTTGGACCTTCATGTGTTGCCTGTGTGTTGCACTATTGTACAGGCCTGGCGCACTCCACCAATACTAGTCTTAATAGTTTCTGTTGATTTTAATTTGTAACCTGATCAAATCAAAGCTATCACTGTTTATTTTCAAGCATGTAAAGAGGTCCATTGTTTTCTTTCGATTCGTCTAAGAGCCCAAATCTGACTGTTGAAAGGTCTAGAAATCACAGAGAGTAACACAGACACAATAGATGGTGGATCCTTAGCGGCTAGCCATCGACAAAAAAGGTCAGCAGATTTTCTTTTGAAAAAAGGAAAGGAAAAGGAAATTTCTGAAGATAGAAGCAAAAGCTTAAATTTTCTATACAAAATTTGGTTGAAACGTCCTATTGGCCGGATAAATTATTGGAGCTTTCGGAGCAAAAGAGCAATACCAGGCACATGTGACAGAGAGGAGATTCAACTCTACTATGCAATATGGATTTCAAATAAGATTGGACGAGCGTTAAGAATGGATTACAGAGGAATTAGGGATTGATAAACAAATACTTAAGCTTTAGTCACTCCTAGGTGATAATTTTCCTTTAATCACTTTTTTTCTTAAATGTAATTTCTCTGTCACGTACTTTTTCTGGCCGGACAAATGAAGATCCAATTCAATTCAACTACTGCAAGAAGATCAGATTTGTTGCATCTGTAAGAATGGTTTAGTACAAAAATGAAGGGAATGAATTCTCATATAAAATCAATGGGCTTAGAAACTACACAGAAAGTAACACAACCTGTCATTTTCAGTGCAAACTCACAAAGACAATATATTGCTTAATGTCTCGTTTTTAATGTGTTTTAATGCTTCCTTCCTGCATAATTTCTGAGTCATATCATAACTTGAAGACCCTTATTTGTCAAGCTTTCAATCATGTGACGCTGCGGTCAGATTTGGCCATCACTTGAGATCTTAGTTTGTGTCGCTTAATTTACTTTGCTTAATGCCTTGTACTCTATATGAGTATATGATCATTCTGCCGAGGTGAGTCACTGTTTTAGTTGAAAGTAAATCAACAAATACTAGTGACAGGTGTGAATAAATCAGTTATTTTGAGATTTAACAGATGAATTAAAGTGGATCATACCAACAACAACTATTAGAAATTAGGAACAGAATCTATTAGAAGCTAGTGTTGGTGGTGGATTTCACATCAAACTTACAAAATATCAACAAAATTACTGTAGAAATTAGGAACAGAAACTAATGTTAGTGGGGTGTGCCAAGCCCGTGCAATAGTGCAACGCATGAGCGACACATGAAGGGCCTAGATAGCAAGCTACCTTACATTGACCCTTCCCCCTTAAAAAATAAATTTAATATCAAAGTGGACCACATATCAGATATTAAACTGATAAGAACAGATACTACACTTGATTTTAGCCAAAAGGCCGAGAAACGTACGTCTTTTCATATTTTTCTTTGTCCCTTTTAGATGGACTTCTAAGCCTGATGTGGGATATTCAGTGTCCTAAAAGACCATTCTATTAGTGCTCAACCACATTTTAGATGCTCATGGAGGCATGCAATTGTTAGTTCGACATGAAATTTGTCGAAGTATGCTTCAACATTCAGCTAACAGGTAGCCTACCACCGTTCTCTTTTTATCCTACATTCCCAATTTCCCAGACTTCATTGCCTGCTTGCTGCTAAAAGAACTTCGACATTCATGAGTGTCTTGCGTTGGCCTGGGCTTTAAAACTTACTGTAGATACAAATCATGGTTGAAACTTGAAACTCCCAATCATGGGCGGATCCAAGGGTGGGCGACGGCCCAATCCGGAAAAGAAAAAAAGGAATATATATGTTATATATAAAAATTGAAAGGTAAAATATAGGTATTGTTGGTGGTTTAGTGGTTAAGTTCGTCCCATTTTAAACAGAATTCCATCAACCCTTGTTCAAAACCCAATAGACACATTTTCATTTAATTTTTTTCACAATTCATTTCCATTATTTATAAAAAATTGTGCCCACCCCGAAAAAATTTCTGGATCCTCCCCTGCTTCCTATAGGATAAGTTATTTCAGGCATCTTAAGATTTAAGGAATCGGCGTTTTTGGGAAACATACACCATTGCTTTTTGTTGTTGTTGAATGGGTTTCGAGCATACGAGTTGATTGCATACTCAAATCAGTTGAAAGATTTTCAAGTTAAATCCCTACGAGATGGTAATCTTCAATGCCTAGTCCATTTCAACGTTCCTTAATTATTTAAGCACAACCCGAGACATGGTCCAAATTTTTTGGCTGGTTTTTTCATTTAACTTGAAACCTTTTTTCCTTTTTCTACTCGATCAGTCTCTCATATATATATATATATATATATATATATATATATATATATATATATATATATATATATATATATATATATATATATATATATATATATATGGGTGTTATTCGAGTTGAACGAGCCGAGTAGGGGCTGCTCATATTCAACACGTTTTTGTTCAAGCTTGAGCTCGGCTTGAATTTTTGTTGAGCTTAGAAGTGAGCTCGAACTCGGCTAGTGAGTATTTGAACAAGCTCGAGTTAACTCTTTTTTGTTGAGCCGAGCTCGTGTTATTGTTGTAGCTTGTTTTTGCTGGAAGTTCGTTTCTGAGCTTGTTCGAATGCCTGAAGTGAACGAGACTGATTTGAGAAAAACCATAAAACTAAAAGGGAAAAAAAGCACGAGGATAAATTTGTCCGAGTTATACGAGCTCGGCTCGTTTTTCAAATGTGAACGAGCTCGAGCTGAGTTTTTCGAGTCGAATCCGAGTAGCTCGTGTTCACATAACACCCCTACATATATACTGAATGATAGTGTCTCAACTTCAAAGCCCTGAATCAGCGTTTTTAGACTTTCTCTATGATTGTGACTACTTGCTTGCCTCTCCCAATGGTTTTCATTATGTATTTTGAGATAAAATCGCAAGTTTTGTAAAAATAGATTGGGTCTGTCAGACAACCCATGCGCATCCACCACAAGATCATCATTTCCGAGCTGAGGACGAGGACAATCCTCTACATGCTTAACCAAAGGCCAGAGCCAAGGGAAGCCATTAATCACGCTAAGGATGCATGGTGATGGCTCATCAACCAGACGTGGTTTCCTGTCTCCTTAGAACTCAAGGATACAGAGGTACGAGCCTATAGAACAGATCCTGTTCAAGTAAGGTCGTGCACATTGATGTCAACCGTGGTGTTTAGTACTATTCCCCTAGTTGTTTCCTTTCCAATGTGGGATATGATAGCTCTCCCTATGAAATGACCAAACTAACCCTCCTGAAAAAGAAAATCTTGTCTAGCTAGTAATCTTTCTAAATTACATTTGAGAGTTGAACAGCATCTCTTGTCATCCCTCCAGAGGAACAAGTGTAGGAATCCAATGGTGGGCACAGCCGGAAACAATAGCGAAATTACAGGGTTTTGGATAAGTTTGGAATGCAAGAACTGTGGAAATGGTCTTGGATCACAACACCTCCAACCGACCACTCTATTAATAATTAGTGCCCAACACAATAACTGATCGAAATTTGTCACATTTTAGGCGTTCATAGATACAATTTTTAGTTCGATATGAAATTTGTCCAAGTATGCAACACCATTCAGCTACGAGGTAGCCTAACATCGTTCTCTTTCTCTCAAAGTGGATTGCATCTATATAAGCTATGGTTTAGTACAAAAATCAGTGGGCTGAGAAATTACACAGAGAGAGAGAGTAACACAAACACAATAGATGACGGGTCCTTAGCGTCTAGCCATCGACAAAAAAGTCAGCAGATTTTCTTTTACAAAAAGGAAAGGAAAAAGGAAGTTACAGATGATAGAAGCAAAAGCTTAAATTTTCTATACAAAATTTGGTTCAAATTTCAATTTGGATAAATTATTTCAGTCATCGAAGTCTTAAGGAATCAACGTTATTGTGAAAGAAGACGACTGCTTTTGTTGTTGGTAATCTTCGATGCCTAGTCCATTTCTATGTTACATATTTTGTCAACCTTGACCGCTCAAGCTCCCAACATGATGGTTAACGGTTTGGGGAGCAATTCAGAACTCGACTAGCGTGATTTGAACCCAAAATTAATAGCACTGAATCGGATTAGTTAAAGACTATATTTTCCTGAATTTCCGAGGTGTTCAGAACCCAACCATATATCAAGTAGCAACACTAGTCGTATTTTTCCAACGAGCCAGAGGCGATGATGGATTTGGACTGTAAGGTCTTGTTCTCCTGTCATGTAATGTTTGAGTAACTCCCTGGCACGTAGCAACAATACTTAACTCGCATTTTTCAGATGATATTGATTCTGTAAATGTCATTGAGAAATGCTTCCAGCTGGTTATCAGCATTCAGCATCCACATACTGTGGCGATGATGGATTTCGACTGGGCAAGCAGCAGTCAGTTTGCATTTTTAACAATGAAAGATTTGGATCATTTCTCATCTGGTGTTTTAGGATAATAGCAGGCTTAAAAGAGCGTATAAAAGGCATAAAGAAAGACATTGAAAATCATACGTACCTTTCTCGGCCTTTCGGCTAAGATAATAGTGTAGTATCGCCTAGCTTCCACCGATTCATTTGTTTTAGATGCTCCTCAACACAGCGATTTGAAGCAACTTGGGATGAACGATAGAAGGTAAGCATGACCTGTGTGCAAAGATGACCCAACAAGCCAAGATATGTCTGGAATTTTTTACCTGCTGTTGATTCTAACATCCACTCATACTTGTTTTGCTGTGAAACCCTCCTTCCTTTCCATATTCAGTCTTTCCTCACTGTCCCATGCTCTGCCTCTTTCTCGCCGCCGAACACTGTTGCTTCACCCTTCAAATTTCCATTCTCCACTGAAGAACACAGTACTAGATATAATGGAAATAGAGTATGGAAGTTTTTTGCAAACCAATCGCAAATGAGACTTCAAGGCCTTGGAGAGGATCTCAATTCTCAAGGTCTTGAAATGGGACTCAAAATCTTGATCAATCTCAGAAACCTGTTCAGCTGAATAAAAATAAAATGTTAATAGAAAATGCGGAAATTAAAACACACTGAACACATGAGGCTGAAATTGACAGCATCTCAGAATCTTGGTCTATGCTCCCCCGACTCCGGGTCGTCGTAGACGCTTCTGGCTTGATATTGAGGCTGAAAAGCCTGAAATTGACAGCATCTCTGAACCTCTTATCATTGGAGGAGATTTCAATTGTATCTTACACTCGACGGAGAGAACCGGGGGTTCGGGCCGCCTTTCTGTGGACTCCCATTCTTTCGCTCAGCTTATTAATCAGCAGGGTCTCATCGATCTCATCTTATCTGGGAAACCCTACACCTGGACCACGGGCAATTCCGCTAGAACCTTTGTTGCGAAGCGCCTCGATCGGGTGGTTACGAACATCACAGGTCGCCTCCTCTGGCCCGAAGCTAGAGTCACTCATCTTCCGAAGTTCTCGTCCGACCACACTCCCCTCCTTCTGGCCCTTAATCCCAAGCGATCTGTGGATTGTAGTCGACTCCCGTTCCGGTTTGAAGCCGCTTGGTTAACTCACCCGAAGTTTTTGAACTTCATCAAGGATTCTTGGATTGAGACCATCAGCCGCGGATCTCTGCACTAAACTGGTGGACTGGAACAGATTGATTTTTGGTAATATCCACGAAAAGAAACGGAATTTGTTGGCTCAGCTTGATGAGGTTCAAAAGGATGTTTGCTCTGCTCCGACTGATAATGATTTGAGGAGGGAAGAGGAAATTTGTGCTGAGCTTGCCGTTGTTTTGGAACAAGAAGAAATTCTCTGGTATCAAAAGTCTAGAATTCAATGGCTTCAAGCGGGTGATCGCAACACGAAAATTTTCCACACTTCTACTGTTATTCGGCGGAGACGTAATCGGGTCGAGAAATTGCAAGATGATAGTGGTAACTGGATCACTGAGGCTAAAGAGCTCGAGAACCATGTGGTGGATTTCTTTAAAGATCTCTATTCCCTGCAGCCCCTAGCTTCGTCGTCGAGTCAGAGTTACATCAGTGGGGCTTTTCCGCCGGTGAATCAGAGTGTTTGGGAGGACTTGGATAAGCCGATCAGAAGTGAAGAAATCCTTGTCGCCATGAAGAAGATGGGAGCCCTGGAAGCTCCTGGGATCGACGGATTCCAACCTATGTTTTTCCAAAAAAGTTGGGATATAGTGGGTAGTTCGGTGATCCATGAGATTAAGCAATTCTTTGCTAGCTCCAAGCTGCCTCCAGGTCTTAATGAAACACTTATCTCTCTCATCTCTAAGGTGGATGATCCTAGCAGAATCAGTCAGTTCCGCCCCATAAGCCTTTGTAATGTTCTCTACAAGATCATTACTAAGGTCCTTGTTAATCGTATGCAAAGTGTGTTAATCGTATGCAGACTCATCACCGATAATATTGTCATCATTCAAGAGGCGGTGCACTCCATGAAGCGGAAAAGGGGTCAAAGGGTGGATGTTGCTCAAATTAGATCTAGAGAAAGCCTATGATCGTCTTCGATGGGATTTTGTGATAGATACCTTGTCCGATGCAGGATTCTCTAGCACTTGGGTGAATTGGATTCATGAATGCATCTCGACTACGTCTTTTCGCCTCCTCTGGAATGGTGAAGCTACTGAGGGTTTCACTCCTACGAAGGGGATTAGACAGGGCGATCCTTTATCGCCTTACCTCTTTGTCCTATGTGTGGAGCGCCTAAGTCAGTTGATCAACCATCTAGTCGATCGGAAGAGATGGAAGCTGATTAAGCTCTCTAGGAACGGTCCGGAGTTATCCCATATCCTCTTCGCGGATGACTTAATCCTCTTTTCAGAAGCTTCTATTGAACAAATGGGGGTCATCCAGCAGTGTATCAATAATTTTTGTGACATCTCCGGACAACGTGTCAATCCGAATAAGTCAAAGCTTTTCCTTTCGGCGAATGTTCTGACGGCCCTGGCTGAGAATCTTCAAAGGATGAGTGGGTTTCAAGTTACATCGGATCTTGGGACCTATTTAGGAATGCCAATATTCCATAATCAGGTCACCAAGGATACCTTTGGTCCTCTCGTGGAAAGAGTCTCGGCGAAGCTTCAAGGTTGGAAAGGTTGATTCCTAAGTCTTGCTGGTTTTGTTACCCTCGCAAAGTCTGTGCTTTCCTCGATCCCCGTTTATACCATGGCCACCGTGATTCTTCCTAAGGAAATATGCAATAAGATTGATTGCTCAATTCGCAATTTCATATGGGGAGGGTATGAGGATAAAAGAAGTATCCATCTTGTTAGTTGGGAAGAAATTTGTAAATAGAAGGAGAACGAGGGGCTTGGCATCCGTCCCATGAATGAGCTGAACTTGGATCTTGTTGGAAAGCTTGGGTGGCGTTTTCTAACTGGGAATAACAACATTTGGATCGAGGTTATTCGAACCAAATACATCAAAGAGCAGCGCAGTGATAGAGCTAACCCGTCGGCCATCTGGCGAAGTCTCCAAAAAGAAGTGGAGAGGGTGATTGTCCCGGGCTCGAAGTGGCTGGTGGGCTCGGGGAGGATCGCCCGCTTCTGGGTTGATACATGGCTGACTCAAGACACGCTTCTGGAGGTGGCACTGATGCCGATTAGTCTGACTGAACAAGCTGCTGTTGTAAGAGACTATTGGGCCGAGACCCGGGGGGAGGGAGGTGGAGATGGGACCTGCTTGTTGATAAATTGCCGAGCTCGACTCTCCTCAAATTGGCCTTGGTTGTTGTTCCGGATGATGAGGAGATGGTTGACACGTTAAGCTGGAAATACTCTTCTTGTGGTAACTACTCGGTCAAGTATGCGGTTAATTTAGTTCAAGGAAAGATGTATGAATGTGGGGCCGATCAACATATATAAAAAGCGATTTGGAGATTGAACACCACGGAGAGGGCGAGGATGTTCACTTGGGAAGTCATCAAAGGTGCTATTCTGACAAACAGCGAAAGGTACAGATGCTACTTAGCTATTGCTGCTACTTGCGCCAACTGTGGAGTGGAGGATGAGACCATGGCCCATCTTCTCCGGGATTGTGCGAGTGTAAGGAACTTTTGGGAGGCTATTGGGCTACCACCTGGATAGGGGAGTTTTCTTTAACTCTGGCTTTGCAATTTAGATTCGAAATAATTTACTTTGCAATGTTAATTATAATGATGGTATTCAGTGGTCTAGTATATTTGCCACCGCCATTTGGTGGATTTGGAAATGGCGATGCAATTTTGTGTTTAATAATGAAACATTTGCACGGGACCGAACCGTGTTCGTAAGGAATCAAGCTATAGAGTACCGGAGGGCCTGTAATCCAATGGGGAGGGTGAGACGAAGAGTTGAGAAATTGATATCATGGGAAAGGCCAGCGAAGGGTTGGATGAAAGTGAACACGGATGGATCGGTCAAAGAGGATGGTCTTGCAGCAGCGGGAGGAGTTATTCACGACAACGATGGTCGATGGCAGGTAGGTTTTGACTATAATATTGGTATGTGTACTTTCCCAATGGCCGAACTTTGGGGCCTCCTCCAAGGTCTTTTGCCTCGCCTGGTCCAGGGGTTACAGGAGGTTCGTCTGTGAAGCAGACTCCAAACTGGTGTTGCTGCTGATAGGAAGATCCATGGATCGTTACCACCCCTTATTCAGCCTGATATCGCAATGCCAAGGCTACCTGAGAAGGGATTGGATTGTCCAATTCCGTCATGTTCTAAGGGAGGCCAACTCGGTTGCTGATTATCTTACTTCCTTTGCTTTTTCTTTTAGTCTAGGTCTTTCTGTATTGAGTGACCTGCCTTAGGGTGTTTTAAATTTAATTACTGATGATGTAAGGGGTCGGGCTATCCCCCGCTTGAGTTCTACTTAGCCCTTTTTAATTATGAATAAAACTCCCCCTTGAGGGGACGGAGAGCTTCACCTTTTCTTTTGACAAAAAAAAAATGATATGTTTACGAAGTTCGGCTCTAAACTAGCCTACGTCTTTCATATATAGTACAATTTTCAGTTTAATTCTTTGTATATTCATGACATATTCCACACACATTTTGTGATAGGGTTGAGTCCGCACATTCATTTCTCTTGAAAACCTTTCGCTCCTCGATCGGTGACGTACTTCACCCATGTCTTGAAGCCAATCAATCTCGTCATGGAAGACCAAATATATGAAGTGAAGATTACAATGGGCTGAGTGTACATATTAGCCATATAGGATGTCTTGTTAATTGGTTAGTGGTTAACCGATTGTATAGGTGGGATTGCAATATATAAATAGGAGTTAGCTCCTTGTAATTCATATTCACAAATCGATACAAACACATTCAAGAAACTCTCTCTCTCCATAACAAACTCTCAACTGCAGAACCTCCATTGATGGAAGGTTGAAGCTCAATTAGCTTATGTACTCCTATTTCTCATGGTATCAGGGCTCCGAGGGACGATTCGCCGCTGACTTCCTCTGGTGTTTCGTTTTCAATCGGAGAAATGAGCGATCAAACTCAGATTCCTGGCGATTCCGAAAACAGCAACATGAATGATCCACTGTGGATGTCGAATTCAGATCATCCAAGTGCTCAGCTCATAGCAAGCGTGTTCAATGGCGCAAACTTCCTCGGTTGGAGTAGAGGAATTCAGATGGTGCTTGGAGCCAAGTACAAGATCGGATTCATAGACGACACTTATCTGCAAGAAGAGGTCCCACAGGGTGATCTGCAGCGCTGGAAGAGATGTGACTTCATGGTGCGATGCCGGATCATCAATTCGATGTCGCCTAATCTAGCAGAGGGATTCATATACGCAGAGTCATCACGAGATCTTTGGTTGGAGATCGTTGAGAGGTACGCTCAATCTAACGGTCCTTTGCTGTATCAATTGAAGAAAACTTTGTCTAACACAGTTCAAGGGAGTCTTTCGGTTACGGATTATTATGGAAAGATAAAGAAACTGTGGAATGAGATTCTAAGTCTTCAAGGGGTTCCAAAATGTACTTGTGGAGCTTTGAATCGTTTTTCTTGTGACATGAAGAAGAAAGTTACATAACTGCACAATCTTAACAAATTGCTTCAATTTCTGATGGGGCTTAATGATTGCTATGATAGTGCGAGATACCAAATCCTTGCTACCGAACCTCTGTCTATTGTAGAAAAGGCTTATTATCTGATACAAAATGTTACTGGGGTAGAAGGTGATGGCAAGGGACAGTCGTCTGATGCTAGTGCTCTATCTGTGAGCAAAGCTTCTAATGATAAGAAGTTTTCTAAGAAGGACAAATCTGAGAAAGCTGACAAGAAGTGCAGCCATTGTGGTATGAAAGGGCATTCAGTGGAAGGATGCTTAATTCAAGATCATAGGCTATCCAGATTGGTTCAAGAATCCAAAAGGGAAGAGTGAACCAAGGATTGCTGCCACAACTGCTGGTCTTCTTGATTCATCACTAGAGGGTGATACTAGATCAGAAAAGCAGTTAGACATGTCATTTGTTAATGTTGTATGCCAGGAAGTATTGAAAGTTATGAAGGGAAAAGAGGTTATGGCTTCCACCAGTTTTGCATGTACTATATTTGCCTTGAATTCTTCTAAATAGAGCTTTGAGAATTCAAGTTTATGGATTATAGATTCGGGTGCCACGGATCACATGATCTGCAATTATAGCTTCTTTAAGAATAGAAGATGTCTTCCTCGTCCTATTAATGTTTGTCTACCTGATGGATATGTTAGACAAGTCAAAGAAGTTGGGGAAATCAGATTGGCTTGTGGATTAGTGTTACATGATGTTTTTTATATTCCTGAATTCAAGATCAACCTCTTATCAGTTGGGAAAGTAGTTGATGATACCGATCTAGATATGATTTTTAAGAGATCTATGTGTCTTTTTCAGGACCCTAAGAGTGGGAAGGTGACTTTGACAGCTGCTAGACTTACAAGGCAGCTCTTCAAGGCTCAACTGGTGATAGAAGATTACAATGGCAGTGACAGGAGACATATTGCAGGAGCTATTGTAGATAAACGGTTGTCTAATAAGGCTATTTCTAGCCATTTGTTTCATAATAGACTGGGTCATTTGTCTTTCTCCACCTTGCAACATGTTAAAGGATGTAGTTTGTTGCATGAGTCAAGCAGGTTCTGTGAACCTTGTGTGTTTGCAAAACATCACTCTTTACCTTTTGAATTGAGCAAATCTATTGCTAATGAAAAATTTGCTTTGTTACATATTGATCTATGGGGGCCCTATAGAGTTCAAAGTATCAATGGTGCTAGATACTTTATCACAATAGTAGATGATTTTAGCAGAGCAGTGTGGACTCACTTGACTGCAGATAAGACACAGGTTGCCACAATTGTCATTGAGTTTGTTTTGCTGGTTGAGGCACAATTTCAGGCAAAAGTTAAAGTCATCCGTACAGATCATGGAAATGAGTTTTTTTAGATGCAAGCAGTTCATGAAATCTAAGGGGATTCTTCATCAACAATCTGTTCCATATGTTCCTCAACAAAATTGGCGTGTTGAGAGAAAACACAGACATTTGTTGGAGACTGAGAGCAATTAGATTTCATGCTTCATTGCCTCTCAGATTTTGGGGTGAATGCATTCTTTCTGCTACTCATTTGATCAATCTTATGCCTTCGTCTGTGCTTAATTGGTCTACACCATATGAAAAATTATATGGTCACTGTCCAGATTATAGTCATTTGAGAGTTGTGGTTTTATGTTACACATTAAAGAGATGTGTGTTTCTCGGCTATCCTGCAGATCATAAGGCCTATAAGGTTTTTGACTTGGTTGATCAAAAAGTGGTTCGTAGCAGAGATGTCCTTTTCTATGACCAATTTCCCTTTGCCAAAAGCTTTTGTCCTACCCCATTTGTAGCTCCTCCTTCTACACCCATATTGCCATTGGTTAACCCAGCCTCTTGTCCACCAGATAATCCCCCTATCCCACCTACAATTGTCTCAGAAACATCCTTATCCTCTTTTCCATTCCAAGACTTGCCACAAAATGGTCCAGCCTTTTCTGATTCTATCTCAGAGTCTGTGTCTTCTTCAAGGCATATTGATTCACCTATTGCTCCTCAAAATAATCCAGAGCCTATTCCCCACCAAAGACCTACTAGACAAACACATGTTCCTGTCCATCTCAAGGATTTTTACTACCCCACACTTTCCTCTTCCATGTCTAGTTCCTTTATGGTTTCTTCACTAGACAACCAACTTTTCTATCCACCTGAGTATGTGGCATCTCTTGCTAATGTGTTGTCATTACATGAGCCTTCCTCTTACAAACAGGCTAAAAATGATCCATTATGGATTGAAGCAATGCAGAAAGAAATTCAGGCTTTGGATGCGAATCATACATGGATCCTCACATCTCTACCTCCTTGAAAGGTAGCTATTGGTTGCAGGTGGGTATATAAAATCAAGTTTAGAGCAAATGGAACAGTTGAACGTTACAAAGCTCGTTTAGTAGCCAAAGACTATAATCAAGTCAAAGGGAAGGACTTCAAACACACGTTTTCTCCAGTAACTAAGTTTACAACAGTGAGATTACTGATTTCTTTGGCCACTATGAGAAATTGGTGTGTTCATCAACTTGATATAAACAATGCATTTTTTAATGGTTTTTTGGATGAGGAGGTTTACATGGATGCTCCTCCTGTTTATACTTTGGCTGCTCCAGGGCAAGTTTGCACATTAAAGAGGTCTTTATATGACCTTAAGCAAGCCTCTAGGCAATGGAACATTGAGTTGTCCAAGTTCCTAATTGCACAGGGCTATGAAAAATCAATGTTTGATTTCTCCTTGTTCATCAAAAAGATTCCATCTGGTATGATTGTCATCCTAGTCTATGTTGATGATTTGTTGATTACTGGAGATGACGTTGTTGAGATTCAGAATATCAAGTCTGCTCTGCATACTGCTTTTACTATTAAGGACTTATGAGAGGTTCATTATTTCCTTGGTTTAGAGGTTTCTAGGACTGAGAAATGAACTCTTCTTAACCAAAGGAAATATGTTTTGGATATTTTGCAAGACACTGGGGAAATCTGGTATGATTGTCATACTTAGCACTGGTGTTGGTGATCTTCTTGAAGATCCTGAGAAGTACAAACGACTAATAGACAGGTTGATCTACTTGAACATGACAAGACCCGATATCTCCTACTCAGTGCAGCACCTTAGCTAGTTCATGAATTCCCCGAGGATTCTTCATTGGCAAGCAGCAATGCACGTAGTAAGATATCTCAAGGGTACTTTCAACTTGGGATTGTTGTATCCAAGTCACAATCAGTTGAATCTGGTTGCTTATTGCGACGCAGACTGGGGAAATTGTATTTTTTCAGGCCGCTCATTATCTGGATTTTGTGTTTTCTTAGGCAATGCTTTGATATCTTGGAAAACCAAGAAGCAACCTACAGTTTCCAAGTCTTCCACTGAGGCAGAATATAGATGTCTTTCTAAGGCTTCTGGTGAGTTGGTTTGGTTGGACTCTATCCTAGAAGATTTGTTTTGTCTCATTCCAAAGCCTATTCCATTTCACCGCGACAACAGGTCGGCTATACACATTGCAGAAAACCCCATCTTTCACGAAAGAACTAAGCGCCTATGCTTAGACTGTCACTATGTGAGGGAGAGACTTCAAGAGGGGTTTCTTGCTTAGACTGTCACTATGTGAGGGAGAGACTTCAAGAGGGGTTTCTTACTCCTTCTTTTGTTCGATCTCAGTATCAAGTGGCAGATATCCTTACCAAACCCTTAGGGTAGGAACAACACCGGATTCTGGCTTACAAGCTTGGCCTTGTTTGCACCACTGGTCAAGCTTGAGGAGGGGATATTAGCCATATATGATGTCTTGTTAATTGCTTAGTGGTTACCTGATTGTATAGGTGGGATTGCAATGTATAAATAAGAGTTAGCTCCTTGTAATTCATATTCACAAATCAATACAAACACATTCAAGAAACTCTTTCTCTCTCCATAACAAACTCTCAACCGCAGAACCTCCATTGATGGAAGGTTGAAGCTCAATTAGCTTCTGTGCTCCTATTTCTCAGTACAACACCTGGCCAACAGACTCACACGACCTATGGATATTCGATCGGGTAAGAAACATTGTATCGAAAGAATGATTCAACCTATTGTTTACAAAAATGGAAACAGATCCTCCAAAAGAACCAAGTAGAGATCGATATTGGCGGGACGTGTACGGCTTGCCTTCCCTCCATGAAATGCAATTAAGCTTGCGTGGATTCACAAACACCAATAAGAACATCTCATATTCACGTCTTTTGGAAGTAGTTGGATTGGGATCGCCCGTACATTTACACTTCGCTTACAAGCGCAGATTTCAACATGGCACATATAATCACATTGTTTCAGAGTGAAGAGATGGACAAGGACACTCGTTGGAGGATATTAGTAGCATTCAACGACGAGGAGCGGTGGATAATTCATAACCCACTGCATGTGTAAGCGGTGGGTGCCACCGTATCCACACGCGGTGGGTTTGAGCATAACGGACCCCGTTATCTACAAACCCATCGTTGTACGTAACGGTGGGCTCGTATACGGTCAACGATCCCACCGTCGTATCTTGCGGTGGCTCTGGAAAAAGGTGATTAAGGTCACCGCCAATATATGCGGTGATTAGCAGTGAAAATAGTAAAAATTAACGGTGAAAATATCCGCGCCGTTTAATATGCTTGGTACTTGTATATAGTCCTGGTTTGAATCCCATTTTTTTTTCCAAATCAATAACAATTTATTTTTTTCTTTGTAATTTGTAATTATTTTTTAAAATCGGAAGTACTTGGTATAATTATATTGCTAATAGTCATTTGTATGCCTTGTAAGTAGCTCCTATGATAACGTTTTTAATATCATCAATAGTCATTGCACCTTATTTAAAAATTCTCAATTAACGATCATGTATACCTCAATTATATATTGCAAGTAAGTACCCAATTGACTATTCGATCTCACTTTGATAAATCACACAAAACCCCCCAAATCTCAATCCGTAACCCCACTTAATCTTCTCCACTTTCACCATTAATGACAATTTAGCCATTGAATTCACAATGTTTAATGTTTTCTCCCACTGTCCGTAGAGCGCGCAAAGCCCCAAGTCAGATGGATTCTTTTAAAAAAAAAATCGATTCATGTTTTCGTGGTGATTTTTTAATGAAATCAATCAATCAAGTATATAAAAACAAGCTAAGCTAGATTGATTGAAGAGGAAGGGAATATTCAAAATACAGAGTCAAAATAAGGAGATGGCGATGGTGAGCCAGAGCCACTAAGGTTACCTTTGATGACGCCAATATAATAGGTGGGCAACGGCAAAGTACATACTCCCTCCCTCCGCTCGAAAACATAAGTCCTTTTAAACTTATATTTTTATTTGGAAATATAAGTAATTTTAGATTTTTGAGAAACTAATGCCCTGAGGTTTTGACAATTTCGCTTGGTATTCTAAGGATTTTTTTGTTCGTTTGATGACCCTGAGTTTTGTCAAAAGTCTGTCTCATGTCCAAAAATTATATTTTCACTTTTTTGAATGAATAAAATGACCCATTATTTTTATTTATTTCACAAAACCCCCTTTATTTTTAACAATGAACAAAATTACATATTATTTAACTAAATCGAACATAAAAGTGAAAAAACACCTTATATATATTTTTCAATAAAATCACACATAATTTCCAATATTTTAGCAAAAACTGACCCATTGTTACAAAAATTTGTAGAAGAAAATCAACCTTTATTTTTAACATTACATAAAAGATTCATTACTTTTAATATTTTGCAAAAAAAAATCTCATTATTTGTCAAACATTGTATATACATAACATACCACCCATTATTTATAAAAACTTTGCATCAATCCACCCTCACATTTTTTGAAAAAAAAAATTGACCTATAAATTACAAAAAGAAAAAAAAATCATAAAACCATACTTTGGATAAAAAAAAATCTCTTTTATTCTAATCGATTATTGGGTAAAAAAAAATTCACCCTTTATTTTTTACATTACTTTTTTCTTTTTCAATAAAATTCTAATCGATTATTGGGTTAGATTGATCAATTAGGATGGTTCATGCTGGGTCAACTCGATCAGATCCAACATTTTCGGGTCAGGTCAAACCCAAAGACCCGATTTTAAAATAAATTGATAATTATAATGTATTTCTTTCTTATACAATGAATTATTGTGGCTAAATATTAAATTGAAAAAAATAATTTCAGGTTTACGGATCGACTCGGAAAAAAAATATACTACCAAAATATTGAGCCACCATATGATCAACCGCATTTACAATTGTTAAAATTTAGTGAATTATAGGTTAAATATTATTTTGGAAAATAATCGCTGTTAAATATTGTTTTGGAAAATAACGAGTGTTTTTATTTAATTTTTTCAAAGTATGGAAACTAATATGTCTTTTGTATAATTTTAAAAACCATAATGATTTTGTTTTAAATTTTTTGAAAGAAGGGTGATTTTGTGATAAAAAGTTTTGGAAATAATATGTGATTTTGTTAAATTTTAGAAATAAAGGTGTTTATTTCAATTTGATCTTCAATTTAGTTTAATAATAGGTAATTTTGTTCATTGTTAAAAGTACAAGGGGGTTTTGTGAAATAAGGAAAAATAATGTGCCGTTTTATTCATTCAAAAAGGTGAAAATATGAGTTTTGGGCATGAGGCGGACTTTTGACAAAACTCAGGGGCACCAAATGGACAAAATTAAACCTTAGGACACTAAGCGAAATTGTCAAAACCTAAGGGGTACCAAACAGAATTTCCCTAGATTTTTTTAGTTTTTTGGAATATGAGAATTATTACTTTTTCACTCTTAATTTATGTGCAAATGTCTAAAATGACTTATATTTTTTAACGGAGGTAGTATATAAATAAATTGGGGGTATTGAGCTTAATGGGCAGTTACAGTTACAAAAATAATCATCAATCAATCAATATCTATATATATTCTATGTATACTCTCTAATCGATCGGGTTAACCTAGTGGACGTGCACGGGTTCGGTAATTTGATAGTTGCTCGTTATGCATATTGTCAGAGTGAATAATCCCCGTTGAAATTATCTTCGCTATCAATAGAATATATATAGGAGATTTACATCATTACCTAATTACAATTGAACCTTATGAGCTTATATTACATCTAACACATACATGAATACATGATTGACTCCGAGACAAGTTTTCGATGAGAGGGTCAAGATACCTGATCTTGTATTTGACATATATATAAGTATAGGATGATGGTTATTGACGCGTTTATTCGCGATGTAGGTACTCCTTTAGCGGATGGAGGCTTGGGTATGGATGATGCACTCTTCGAAGGGTGAGGCGTCGATTAGAGGGCGGATAGGGAAGTCTCCTTTCAATAGCTCTCGTAGAGCTTCATTGTTGTTACTTTTCATATTCGCATTTCGTACGACCCCATCCCCCTAACCCCTGTTTTGAGTGGGCCTATCTCACCATCCCTCGGCATCGAGGGTAGACCCGTATTTGAACTTTGCTACACTATCACTTTTAACTTCTAAGTTTTTAGGCCATTGTCAGGCCTTTCACCACTAACCTTGCCAAACCTTGCCAACCAGGCCTAAGTAGGACCTAAGTCCTCAACTAAAATGGATAAAAGATGACCCAATTTAATCTCAAACCTTAGTTGCGCTCGTGCCCCGACAGTAGGGTATGTGGTTCCCTTCTGAATCCATCACTCACTTAGCATTCATGATTCTTAACGGGATCGAGGTGCTACAAAATGGTCGCTATTGAGGACTGATTTGATTAACTCAGACATCTATTTAACTAGAAATAAATTGAATTGAGTTTCAATCGATTCGGTTTCGGTACGTTGAACTACCATTTATTTAATTAAGCCGGTTCATATGATCTTAAAATAATATATTGTATCATAAACACTCATTTCATAAATATAAACATATTATAGGAAAAAGAGTCACACAAGGTGCGGTTACTAAAACTATATAGTTAATGAATAAATGGCGATTAATTGATAACTTTTTGAATGAGAGGTAAATAAAGGGTAATTTTATGCAATTTTGTCTAAAATAAACAGTACGTCATTTCACATAATATAATATCTAGATACCACCTCTCGCACCGTTTCAACCCCGAACAATAATTATTTTGTCCCTCCACCAAAAAAAAAATAAAAAATAATCCCCGAACAATAAATACCCCCAACAAAGCCGAGAGGCTCTTTCGGTCTTTCGACTCTTTCTCCTTTGGATAATACTGTATTAGTTAATTAATTCCACTCCTTAATTGTGGGATCGATTAATCCAGGCCGGGATTTTTGTTGGATCGATCGAGTGGATCGGAGGATATGTTGCCGATAAGAGCGGTGTTGGGCTGCGTGATTTGGTCGGTGATGGAGTTGCTATCAATTAGGTTCAGAAGGGGTTCAAATTCAAGCTTGGCCATGGCGTTGTCCGACTTCCAGAACCGGGTTGCTTCTTCCTCCTTGAGCGCCGAGTTTCAACCCGATCATCCTTTCATTTCTACTACTTCTTAATTTGCTCTTTTTATATATGTTTCTGATTTCTGATTTCTTCTTTATTATTAAATAAATGATTGGTCGTCTGGTGATTTGGATGTAGAGGAAACTATGGTATTCTGTACAATGGTTCTTGGTGGAGTAATTTTTTTTTTTTTCTGCCGACAATATGAACAGTTCTTCCGGCCTGTAATCCCAATCATTAATTTTGTGTGATTATTTGCGTCGACGTGTCTGGTTGTGTCTCTACGGATTTTACTTTGATTCATGAGCGACAAGTTATGGTGCTCAACGACCTTGGTGAGTTAGAAATCTATCCGGTCTGGTTTGAAGACTTTCTTGAAGGTTGTGGGTGGTGTGGCCCAGATCACATTTTGAGGAGTGTCCCAAGAAGAGAGTTTGCAACTATGCAGATAGTGGTATACTGGGTGGTGGCCCCGGCCTTGAATGACTCGAGGTCGACCGATGATGGTGGAGAGTGGGTCCGTGTCGCCTCTAAGAATGTGGTGCATTCCCCTTCCCTTACTTTAATTCGGTCGTTTCAAATGTGAAATATATATGGAAATGTTTCGGTAGGAATGTGGTGCATTCCGCTGATTCACCACAAGAATTGAGGCTACTAAGGTTGAGAGGTCTGAATTTCCTCCAAGCTGATGGGAGGCAGCGGTAAGCTCGGAGGAATGTTAAGTAACTGATAGGTGGGTAGCTGTCCTTGCTTCAAATGGTAGTGGTAAAGCAAGTTGCGCTGTGTCTATGATTAAACCACCTTTGTGGGTTCATCATGGGCAAACTATCTCCTTTTGTGATGCTTTCTGGGCCTGTGTTTAGCGGATTCCATCTCAAAACCAATTTAATTGAACATAAGAGGAGTATCCTTCAATTTTATATGTTGTTCAAGCATTATCTATATTACCGACGTGAGACAACCACATTCCAAAATTGTATGAACATGAAGTTTTGTGGTATGAGTCATGGTGTCTCGGTCTTAGTCTTAACCGTTGGAAGGATCATTAATGGTGTAAGGAATCCCAGGGTTTTAGGTATGTCAATGGTGCAAAGAGATAGGACATGTCCTAACTCAATGCCCGGTCTTTCGTCAATTACATCCAACTGTCGCCCTGCCCTCCTCAGCCCGGTTCCCGGCAGCCCCACCTCAAGCTAACTTCACTTCCTCCACCCACACCCAAAACTGGCTAGTTGACAGTGGTGCCTCGCACCATGTCACAAATGATCTTAACAATTTGGCGATTCACTATCCAGACAATGGTCCTGACGAAATGTTTGTTGGCAATGGCACAGGTTTACAAATCTCACATTCTGGCACTCTTTCTTTACCTTCTAATTCCCAAGTTTTCTCTCTTGAAAATGTGCTTTGTGTTTCTTCCATGTCTAAAAACATTCTGTCTGTTTCAAAACTCACCAAAAATAGTCCATATGTAGTTGTTTTCTTATCTGATTGGTTTTTTATACAGGACATCAAGTCCAAGAAAATTCTACTTGAAGGTCCCTGTGTCGATGGACTCTACTTGTGGCCAAAATCATCTCCAAGTGTCAGTTTCCTCCAAAAGTCCGGATCGACCTCCCTTCACCATCGGCTAGGTCACCCGTCGATGGGTGTTTTTCAATTCTTAGCTAAAAATTTCAACTTGTGTTCTGTCCTTTTCAAGCAATCAGATTGTAATTTCTGCAATATTAATAAAAGCCACAAGCTTCCATTCTATGATTCAACTATTGTGTCTACACATCCTCTAGAGGTTGTATACTCTGATGTTTGGAGTTCTCCAGTCGCTTCGTATGATGGTTTTCGCTACTATGTCATTTTTATCGATCACCACACTCGTTATAGCTGGCTCTTTCCAATGAAAAACAAGTCAGACACAAAAACCATATTCATTAAATACAAAGGTCTTGTGGAAAATTATTTCAAATATAAAATAAAAATTCTTCTCACTGATAATGGTGGGGAATACATTGCCCTACGTCCCTTCCTGGGGACGACAGGCATAACCCACTTCACCTCCCCTCCCCACACGCCAGAACACAATAGTATGTCTGAGCGAAAGCACCGACATATTGTTGAGAATGGTTTGTCTTTTTTGACTCATTCAGGGATGGCGTTAGATCACTGGCCTCATGCCTTGATCACTGCGACATACTTGATCAATCGTCTCCCTACTCCTATCCTACAAAATCAGTCCCCATACTTTCTATTATTAAAAGTCATGCCAGATTATCACAAATTAAAGAGTTTTGGTTGCCTGTGCTATCCATGGTTACGCCCCTATAATAACCACAAACTTCTACCAAGGTCCATTGCATGTGTATTCATTGGGTACTCTTCCACACAAAGTGCCTTTCAATGTTTGGATCCGATTACTCGTCGAATATACACATCACGTCATGTTAAGTTTTTAGATGACGTATTCCCATACAAGTCCCTAGTCTCACCCACATCCTCTCATACGGTAAATGAAAATGGGTGGAAATCTATTTATATTCCTATTATTAACCCACCTACTACACAAAATCTTACAAATTCACCCCCCCATCCTAACAACCGAATCCCTCAAATTGAATCCCCAGAAACAAACTCCAATCCGGCCCCACCCCTATCATCCTCATCCACTCCTTCAACAACTCCCCTAGACCCACCCAATAACCCTTCATCCGATTCTTTAGCCCTATCCTCCTTATCTCCTTTATTAAATCAATTGCAAAATACCACAAGATCAGCCCACATCTACCACCTTGGCCCCACCTATCCCTCCAAATCCGCTTCCTGCTACCGAAGTGGCCCCAACATTGCTGCCACATCATCGACACCCTAACCCCAAACCCAAACCACCTAAGAAAAGTCAACCTTCTAACCCACCCCCACCATCCGCAGCCAATCCTACCCGCCCCGGAGCCGTCACTCGCTCCCAAAACAATATAACCAAACAAATCACCAAATTAAACCTCCATGTTCATACTTCACCCTTCTCTCCCAAAACAATTACCAAGCTCTAAAAAGTCCTGAATGGAGGAAGGCGATGCAAGATGAATATGATGCCCTCTGCTCTAACAAGACGTGGGATCTTGTTCCGTCCTCCCCGGCCTATAATGAAGTCGGGTGTAAGTGGGTATTTCGGGTGAAGTACCATCCTGATGGTCAGGTTGACAAGCTCAAAGCTAGACTTGTTGCAAAAGGCTTCCATCAACGATCTGGATTGGATTATGCAGAGACATTCAGTCCAGTCGTTAAGCCTGTTACGGTTCATGTCATTCTCACCCTAACAGTCTCCAAGGGATGGCGTCTTCAACAACTCGACATTAACAATGCCTTTCTACAAGGCACGCTCCATGAAGAAGTTTATATGAAACAACCGCCTGGTTTTGTTGACCGCAATCATCCGACTCATCTCTGCAAGCTACGCAAGGCCATCTACGGCCTCAAACAAGCACCACGTGCTTGGTACAATGAGCTGAAGACCTTTCTTCTTCATGCTAGAATTTAAGCCACTTAGTCTTATGAATCTATTATTGCTAGGTGAAATTGTGAAATATGATTTTGAATTAGCACTGAGTGTGTAGAGATTAGAAAATTTAGAATTGGCAAACAACAAGTATCCATTTTATCAATTGAACTTAGGGGTTTCTAGGGGATTTGATTATAAATTTTTACCATGTCCATTTATTTATTTTAAAGGATGGTGGTTGTTGATGTCATGTGTTTATGGTTTGATTAATTGAATAAAGCCTCTTCTAATCTATTCTGCCTGTGAATTGTACGTTAAGTGTTTCTTCGTTGCCATTGATGACCTTGATTCTATTTTTTGCGCTAAAAGGCAAGCGATGAGTTTGATATCTTGTGTTGTTACATCTTTATAATCCATTCAGTATATGAGCAGCCAGAAAATTAATGTTCTTCAACTTGACGGTTTCCCCATTTTCTCCAAGTTTTGGACAACCAGGAAATGGGTTGTCTCCCTTTTTTTGGACGCGATAAGTTGTAAGCTTTAATGTTAAATTAGATCAAGCATGCTCCTCCATTCTTTGGAATCCGTGAATCCACAGGACAAGGACCTAATGAATTAAATTGCAATATAAATAGCCTGTCCATCGGTGCTGAATTTAACCATATGGAAGTAGCATGTTTCTGATGCTTGCATTATTATTTACAAATGGCTGCAATATCTTCTTTTGTCCTGACAAGTTGTCCCCAGCTTCTTATTACATCGGTTTGTTTAAACTTGCAGCCTCACATTGGCGTCAATTAAGTGCAATGCGGTCTAGGGCCAACCATCAACTGGAAAAGGACAGCCTTGCAAGGGAAGGTGTTGATTAAGTGGTAAGTGGTAACTTTTCAGTCACAGTCCAGTTCACAACTTTTCAGTTTTTCAGCACTGAAAGCACCTCATATGTGTTGACCTTGCCAAATTAAAACTATCAGTTCTTTTGTAACTCAATTTGCAGCTGGTGTTGTCCAACTTGATGCAAATTATGTAGTTTTGGACTTTTTTTTAAGGTTAAAAGGTAGTTTTGGTCATTTTACTGTGTATATAAATTTTATAATTATGTATATTTATTGTATATAAATTATGTAATTTTTGACATTTTATTATGTATGTAAATTTGTATAATTACTGAAAATTTATTATATATGTAAATTGTGTGTATTCTTTCAATATTTTTTTTGAAAATATTGGACTTTTTAGCCCGGGTCTGAAAAATCCGGGCTAAAAAGCGTTTTTTTTTTAATTTTCCACCCCACACATTTGCTACGACAGCTTGCCGTGGCTAATTTTTTTTGCGACGGCTATTTGCCGAATCTACCAAATTTTGCCACCGTCCAACTCGCCACGCCCCCATTAGCTGCCGGAGAGCCGAAGCTAGATGTCTTTTGCCACCGCAGGAGGGGCTTTTGCCACGACTTTTTGCCGAAGCTAATTTAATTTTTTTTTTTGTAGTGGCGGGACCATCCAAGACACCACCTTCGGACACATCTATACTTGGGGATGAGCCTACGATTCAAGCTCATGAGAATGATGTCATCCTCAAAAAGAAGAAGAAGGCTCAACCATGGGAGAACATCCAAAGGTGCAAATGACGTTTTAGACTCTCGTTCAGAATCTTGACAGCTTTTCGACGTCTCAGTAAAATGAGTCATACGGAGTCAATATTTATCGGATTGGAGCGTGCTATACCTTGTCGGAACGAGGACAAAAAGATCTACAACTTTGCAGTTGAAGGTTTTTCCAGATTCGACCTAGAGCTTGGCCGAAATCCCCATTCATTGAGCTGTCGCTGGTTTTGACGGGATTTTATTAAGTCTTGAACATTATAGTATTTCCTATTTTAGCAACTTTCTTACTTAAGTTATTTTAGGAAACTTTAGAGGTTATTTTTATTAATTTCTTTAAGTCTTATTTTTATCTTCTTTTATCAAGAACTCGGCCCAACAACCCTTGGTGACCTATATATGCCGAGCTCTCCTATGTAGATCGATTGGAACATTATTGAATAGAATTAGTCTCTCAAATTTGTGTGAAACACATTGAGTGCTTGTTGATTGATTAGAGATGTGCTCATCAATCACAAATTGGTATCGTTTCAGCTTGGTTTGCTTTGTGTTCATCAACTTCGCAAGACTTGGTGATCCTAGTATCCACGAGCCCCCTCCTTGTGCCTCTAAGTTGTCCGCTTGGTTTTGTAGGGTTGTAGAGGCGGGTTATATAGTCATTGGTATTGGTTCCTACCCTCTGAGGTGGCATGGGGTCTTTATCTTGTTCTATATAGATCGACTCAGTGCTTATCGATCGTGTCTTTATTGCAATTTCGAGTCTTTATTCATATTGTCGAGTCTTTCTTTGTTCGTGCATTGTGTCCTTTGTTTCTTGCTACGTTCTTGATTAGTTCTTGGTCGATCTTGCCTTTCTTGGTCGAGATCTTGAGTTTCTTGTCTTTCTTGCTTCCGTTCTTTAGTTTCTTTAGTTTCTTGTTTGGTTTCTGTCAAGTACTACAACCCTTTGTCAAGTACTCTTGTGTGTTGTTTCATTCATTCTCTTGATTCATATACTTTGATTGCTAAGTTCTTTGCTTGAGTGTTGTTTCGCCCAAAGCGGATTGCCCTAGCAAGCGTGACATGCCAATCGGAGAGAAGAGTGTGAGCGAAACACAATTGTGAGGTTGTTTATATTTTTTCTAACTTTTACATAGTTCTTTGTTTGTTGCTTTGTGATGTCTAATAGCCAGGACAATGACTGGTACAATACCTTCATGGAGAACATAGCTAAGATGAATGCCAGCATAGCTAAGATGGAAAAAAGCTTTGCGGCAATAGAGCTTCATCGTTTTGGCTCTAATACGGTGTTCGTACAAGGAGTCCCACTTCAAGTTGCGGTGCCACCAATTAAAAGGGAAGAAACTCATCCTATTTCTAATCAACTTAATGTTTCTCCTAGCATAGATGTTTAGCTTGTTGATGAAATTAAAGAGCATGATAATAATGATCAAGATGTTAATTTACCTGTCTTTGATCATGAAGATTGCATTGAATATGAGCATGATGATTCTTTGATTGATTTAAATGTTCAACCTATGCCTTGTGATGATAATCAAAGAGAAGAGTTGTGTCAAACTAAATGCATAGAAAAAGGCATAGTTAGTAATATGATCATTGATGAAGGAATTTGTTCTAATATTACCAGCCTTGAATTAATTGAAAATCCAGCCTTGAAAAAAGATGAAACCTTGCTAGTTTTGGATGGAAACTTAGGGATCAATGACCAAACTAAAGTGCATATTAAGTTAGCATATCATGACATTGATATGAAATATGAATTATGCACTAATCAAGTTTCTTTTCTTGATTTTGTAGATGAAGCTGAGACAATAACCATCAAGGAGTGGTCAATCCCTACAACAATCGGTCTTGAGATGAGTTTCCATGGACACGAGGTTTTCGATCCAGGAGCTCGTGTGGATGCCTTTACGGAATCATATGCGACCTTGGATTTGAGGACGAATCCTTTTCAAGAAAGGGATATTGATGCGGGACCATCCAAGACACCAACTTCGGACACATCTATACTTGGGGATGGACCTACGATTCAAGCTCATGAGAATGATGTCATCCTCAAGAGGAAGAAGAAGGCTCCACCATGGGAGAAGATCCAAAGGTGCAAATGACGTTTTAGACTCTCGTTCAGAATTTTGACAGCTTTTCGTCGTCTCAGTAAAATGAGTCATACGGAGTCAATATTTATCGGATTTGAGCGTGCCATACCTTTTCGGAACGAGGACGAAGATATCTACAACTTTGCTGTTGAAGGTGTTTCCAGATTCGACCTAGAGCTTGGCCGAAATCCACATTCTTTGAGATGTTGCTGGTTTTGACGGAATTTTATTAAGTCTTGAACATTATAGTATTTCCTATTTTAGCAACTTTCTTACTTAAGTTATTTTAGGAAACTTTAGACGTTATTTTTATTAATTTCTTTAAGTCTTATTTTTATCTTCTTTTATCAAGAACTCGGCCCAACATCCCTTGGTGGCCTATATATGTCGAGCTCTCCTATGTAGATCGATTGGAACATTATTGAATAGAATTAGTCTCTCAAATTTGTGTGAAACACATTGAGTGCTTGTTGATTGATTAGAGCTGTGCTCATCAATCACGAATTGGTATCGTTTCAGCTTGGTTTGCTTTGTGTTCATCAACTTCGCAAGACTTGGTGATCCTAGTATCCACGAGCCCCCTCCTTGTGCCTCCAAGTTGTCCGCTTGGTTGTGTAGGGTTGTAGAGGCGGGTTATTTAGTCATTGGTATTGGTTCCTACCCTCTGAGGTGGCCTGGGGTCTTTATCTTGTTCTATATAGATCGACTCAGTCCTTATCGATCGTGTCTTTATTGCAATTTCGAGTCTTTATTCATATTGTCGAGTCTTTCTTTGTTCGTGCGTCGTGTCCTTTGTTTCTTGCTGCGTTCTTGATTAGTTCTTGGTCGATCTTGCCTTTCTTGGTCGAGATCTTGAGTTTCTTGTCTTTCTTGCTTCCGTTCTTTAATTTATTGTTTGATTGTCGAAGATCGGGCCATTTCACGGCTAACCCCGTATCAGCGATTTTTTTTGAAAATAGAGGAGGAAGGGACAATCGGGGAGGTCTTACTCCCGGGGTGGTCGCTTCTATCAGACCTTCTCAGGTGCTCATGACACTCGCCTGACTTGCCAATTATGCGAGAAGAAAGGACATGTGGTCGCCCGTTGTTGGAGCCGTTTTGATCACAGCTTCCTACCGCCACCTCCGAGGTCCTTTCAGGTCAACAATACCAGTACCACAACTTGGTTCCCAGATACTGCGACCACTCATCACTACACGTCCGATGTTGCCAATCTAAGATTCGATCGTCTTCCATATAAAAGGACTGAGACAGTGACCTTAGGCGATGGCTCTTCCCTTTGAATCCAGAACTACGATTCTACAACCCTCTCTCATCCTTCTCGAACTTTTCATCTCTCTAAAATCATTCATGCTTCTAATTTACAGAGAAACTTGATTTCCGTTAATCATTTTTGCCGAGAAAATAGAGTATATTTTGTGTTTGACACTGACTCCTTTTTTGTGAAGGATTATGTGATGGGGGCGCTTCTTCTCAAGGGAGTCGTTGATGGCGGTCTGTATGTCTGGCCTCCGTCTGCATCACCACCACCGTCGCTACAAACCACCACCACCACCACCGTTTCTTCATCATCACCACCCCTCTGACACAATAGATTAGGTCATCCGTCTAAGGAGACCACCAGCTTTGTTTGTTCCTCTTTTAACCTAATTGGGGGGGGGGGGGGGGGATCATCCCACTCTTGTGTTTTCTGTTCACAGGCAAAAGCCCATTCTCTACCTCACACGCCAAGTGCTTCTCGATCTTCAATGGTCTTAGAGCTCTTGTTTATGGACCTATGGGGACCCTCTCATGTTATTTCAAGTAATGGAAATAAATACTTCTTATCCATTGTCGATGATTTCTCAAAGTTCTTTGGGTTTTTACGTTTCAATCAAAAGATTAGGTCCACTCTCTTGTTCGGATTTTTATCCCACTTGTTACAAATTATTTTGGTTGCTCCATCAAATCTATTTAAACCGATAACGGTTCGGAATTCTTCAAATTGAAACCATTGTTTGCCCAATTGGGAATTCAATATAGACTTACATGTCTTTATTCCCATGCTTAAAACGGGACCGTTGAGTCACGCCATCGTCGGATTGTAGATATGGATCTTACCCTTCTTACACATGCGTCTCTCCCTCTTTCGTTTTGGGATTACGCATTTCAAACAGCCTCCAACCTCATTAATTGTTTACCATCCAACATTCTCCACAAAAATTTGCCCTATTCGATCCTGTTTGGGTCTCCACCCGACTACAAATTCCTTCTTGTTTTTGGTTGTCTATGCTTCCTTAATCTCCGTTCCTATAATCGACACAAATTTTCGCTTCGATCCAAGCCAATGGTCTTTTTGGGATATTACCCGAATCATAAAGGGTATAGTTGTTTAGATTGGGAGGCTAACAAAACATTTGTCTCAAGAGACGTCATTTTCCATGCAACGGAATTTCCATTCTTAAGAGGGCTCCCATGTTCCCCATTTTACCAACTGAGCCACTATTGGCCCAACTTCCATTGTTTGGCCCAACCAACTGCCCAGCCCAACCTTCACCCAATATTCCCTCAGAAGCCCCATCACCCTCACCTTCTCCAAATCATATTACCCCGTCTCATTCCCTATCACCCCAACACCCACCGCCCTCAAACAAACATCCCATGATTACCCGAGCCAGAGACAACATCCATAGACCCTTGTTGCGAAAGGATGGTACCATCCAGTGGCCTACATGCTCAAACACATCGATCATTCTGAGGAACCTTCTTGCTTCACGGAGGCCTCCCGATTCCTTGAATGGCGCCAAGCCATGGCCCAGGAATTCAAGGCTCTGCTCGAAACCAAAACATGGACATTAGTCCCTCCTGATCCATCTCTTAATGTTTTGGACGTGAAGTTGGTATTCAAGACAAAGCGTCGATCGGATGAAACAATTGAGCGCATGAAAGCTCGGCTTGTAGCAAAGGGTTATCACCAATTGCCAGGAATTGACTACTCAGAGACCTTTAGCCCTGTTGTCAAACCCTCCACGATACGCCTTCTTTTGTCCCTTGTAACGATGAACGGTTGGAGCACTCGATAGCTGGACATACAAAATGCGTTTCTTCACGGTGCACTTGAGGAGGACGTCTACATCTCCCAACCCCTAGGTTTTGTTATTTCATCCCATCCTAATCATGTTTGCAAACTCAATAGATCTCTATATTGACTTAAACAAGCGCATCATGCGTGGTTTTCTCATCTCAGTGAGTACCTCCTTTCAATCGGTTTTTGTCCATGTCTCTCAGATGCTTCCCTCTTTGCTTATCGCCAAGGTCGCCATTTCGCCTTTGTATTGGTTTAGGTAGATGATCTGTTGGTCTTGACAACTAATCCCTCCTTATCTGCTAGTTTTGTAACTGTAATCTCAAGGGGTTTTCCAATTCGAGATTTGGGATAAGCAAATTTTTTTCTTGGTATTGAAATCCGCAGGGATGCATCGGATTTTTCGCTCTCTCAGTCCAAGCACATTGCTGAAGTTTTATCCAAAGCAGGGATGAGTAATTGCCACCGGCCACCCCATTGCAACTACCATGTCCACTACTGTTGATACAGCAGCCGATTCTCTGGGATGAGTAATTGCCACCCCATTGCAACTCCCATGTCCACTACGTACTGTTGACACAGCAACCGATTCTCCTTTGTTCCACAATCCTCAACTCTTTTGTAGCATCGTCATTCGTCGGGAGCTTGCAATATCTCAACTTCACTCGCCCAGACATTGCCTTTTCTTTGAACAAGGTCTCTCAGTTTATGCATCAACCCAGAGATGTCCACTGGTAGGTTGTCAAACGCCTTTTGAGGTACCTCAGTCATACCAAAGACCTTTGTTTTCATATCTCGTCTGTCTTCTGTCATGAAATATCCGCCTTCTCTGATGCGGATTGGGTGGTCAATCGCTCTAATAGACACTCTGTTGGAGCATACTGTATCTACCATGGGTCTAATCTTGTATCATGGTCATCCAAGAAACAACCAGCAATCTCTAGATCATTGACATAAGCAGAATACAGGGCACTTGTAGCAGCCACCTGTGAGTTAATTTGGCTTCAAAACCTTCTTAGTTCAATTGGAATAGGTCTGCGACAAGCCCCATTACCTTGCGGTTAATCCTGTTCTTCACCATCGTATCAAACATTTGTCTCTTGATTATCATTTCGTATGTGAAAGAGTGGCGAACAAATTATATCTCTCAAGGTGGCGTTTATTTCCTCTCGAGATCAGGTTGCAGACTTGCTTACAAAAGCCCATGCATCAGCTCTTTTTCATCGCAATCGATCCCATTGCCTTCGGCAGTTGGGATTGCCGGGGAATCCTGATGAATGTACACAAAGCAACTCGAGCCCAACACACAAGCCCAAAGGCAATGAAGAAGAGAGGCCCAAGTAGAAACGTGGAACATTCCTGAATTCCTTCCTTCATTTGTATATATAAAGGAATCCTATCTGTAATCGGTTATGAATGAAGACAAGAATGAAATCTCTGAAATTGTTTCCTCTATCCCACGGATCGCTCTGAATTCAGAATTCATGAGAAAATGAAGTCCCTCCCATGCTGAATGATATAACTTTGTTGAGTTTCCGTTATATGAAACAAACCGAATTACCATATTCGCATTTTACTAAAAATGCAGCTGCAATTATATAGAGTCGCTCAACTTCAAAGTCTTGAATTGGCGTTTTAAGTTTTTTCTCTATGAATTAGGGCTTGTTTGGCAACAGCGTTCTAGAGCTTTAGATAAAGCGTTTTACAGCTTCCCACAAAAAACGCTTTTCATGGTTGTGTTTGGCTATGTATGAGCGTTTTCAAGACGCTAAGCATTTCATCACCCTCGTAAGCTTGCAAAGCGTTGCAACTCCATCTCCCCCACGGAAGCGTTGGATGAAATCCGACAGCGTTTGAGATTAGAAAATACTGAATTATCCCTATTTCTCTTCAGTTTTTACCTTCTTCGCATGTCTCCGTTTCCGTCTTCGACCTCACAGTCAGGTATGCAACTGTTGCAATTCGATCTCTGAATTTGCTTTTGAAAATCATTGATGGCCACTTGCTTTTGTTGGCAGGGGCTCTTCACAGGTTCATTTTTGTCGTCTCTACCAAGCGCTTTCACTTTCACGACCTAGGTAAGAGATCGGTTTCGATCTAGGCAACTTCGATTTCACCTCGTTGTTCACTTGTGTCTATGCAATTTTGATTTGCAATAAACCTAATTTCTGATTGAAGGGCCTGAAATTCGATTTGCAAAACCCTAATTTTCGATTGAAGGGCCTGAAATTCAATCTCTAAATTTCAATTTGCAAAAACCCTAATTTTTTTAAATTGAGAATTACTTATGTTCTACTCTTCTTCTGAAATAGAATTGAAGGGTCTGAAATTGAAGCCTTAACTTGATTTTTGGTTTGATATATCTTCAATGAGAAAAACATCATGCCCGATGTTTTCCAAATTTGAATCTGAATTTTTGCTGCAGTGTCATAGTTTTGGGAATCTGAATTTTAAACTCAAGTTGCAGCAGTAAATTTCAATTGCTATAGTGTCTATTCATTTTGAGAAACTTGCATTTTTTCCGATTTCCATCTAAATCAAAAAAAAATCTGCTATATTAAAAAAAAAAAACAGAAAGTTGTAAACACACCCTATTTCTGCTATATTTAACTGGGAACACGCCCTATTTCTGCTATATTTAACTGTAAACACGCCCTATTTATGCTATATGTTTAGTTGTATTTTTCCTAGTTGGCAAGCTTGCCTTGGTAGTTTAGCTACTGATGAGCTATGGAATCACCCATGCCTTATTTTTTGAATTAAATTTGCTTTTCATGACGCCCAAGCCAAGAAATTAGTGCTGTTAAATCCAATTACTTTGCATTGTTTTTGTCTGAATTAATAATCCGAAATTTGAGTCCTTATGGCTATCTTTCGGCTAATTATGACTTGTTATCAAATGTGATTAATGTTATCAGATGTGATTAATGCTGTCATACTCTGTTGCTGCTCTTTTTCCACTGTCAAAGTGCTCTATGCTGTGTGCTTTTGATTTTCATTGTCCAGCTGAAATTTGTTACCTTCTGATCATGGTAGAAAGCTTGCTCGTCTGGATTACTGAAGAAGTTAGGTGGGCACTTTAAAGTGGCTACCCATGTAATTTGTATCTCTATTGTCGTCATCTAGTCATCTTCTAGATACTGTTAGAATGGAGAACCTTTAAAATTGGGAGCGCTTTAACACCTTTTTGGGCTGATGCAGTGATGTGGATCACTGACCGATGAAATAACCCTTATTTAAGGAAGACAGATCTAGATTCATGGTTCTTTAAGTCATGAATGCCGAGCACTTAATACAAGTAGTGAAGTGCTTGTATATTTATGTTTTCTACTATAGGTGTCATGCCACTTTGATTTAGCCTTGTTTGCTTCAATTAACATAATCTCACTGATATATATTATTATATTTTGGCATTCCATTCCTTCTTTGGATTGTGGCAAACCTTGCCTAAGTTACTATTTCTAAAGTGGATTCCTTTCATTTTATGCTGGATCTTTACATGATGAGAATGCAACTCGTTGGCAGTGTATCACAATATACTTTCATGTATTTGAGTGTTTAGTGTATTTCCTACTAATGTTGTGGGGATTGGTCTTATTCTTTTACTTTAGTTTCATTCTGTCTAGCTAGAACCTGAGGGATGATGTTGGGATAGCTACCATGGTGACTCAACTTTGAAGTAAAATGCTCCTTAGCCCGAGTCCCCGTTCCCCTCTTGGCGCATGTTGTAATTTTAAGGCATTTTCGGTAGCCAGTAGTAGTAAGCATTTGGCCATGGATAATTTTGGACAGAAGAAGAAGCAAAGTCCCTGTGTGCTCTCATTTCTTCTTTCTTTTAGTTCTCTGTAAAAGAACATAGCTTGCTGGTCTTTCAGCATAGACATATAGCTGCATAATCAAAATCCAGCCAACAGACCGGTTGTATGATATCTTTTGGTGTTCTCCATTTTATAATGGTAATTTTTGCTTTAATTCCCCTGGGGTGTTTCATTTTTCTTTTCTTCAGCTTGAACATGGCAAAACTCACCTCTGTTGTGTATCATTTTTTCTTTCTTTCTACTGTCATTGATGTCCACATTCGTGATCGGTTTCATAACCCGGGCTTGTTGCTAGGCTAGAAAGTCATTTATTTTTTTTAGGAACTTTATAACCCAGGCCAAATATGACCGGACTTTAAAGTCATGCATCAAATCAAATAGACCTGTTTTGATAGTGTTACCATTTAATCTCCAAAAAGCTTGGATAGTCAATAGTCATGCCAAACAAGATGAATTTTAAGTTAGATTATAATCTTAAGCTAGACTAAAATTTTCATCTTGATTATAATCTTAAGCTAGATTAAAAAATGTGCATGCCAAACATGTCCTTAATGGTTGTGGTTATGTATTTAATTTTGAGATAAAAATCGCAATCTCCTCTTTCAATCTGAATTAATTTTAGTTCAGAAAGCTTATGCAAACGCATGTCAACACATACATTTGAGATAAAAGTGGTCGGTTAGCACAAAAGATGTCACTCTCATAATTCTTATCAACAAAAGCCTCTGCATTCACACTCACATTTTACTGATCCCCAGCCTCGCATCAGAATAACATATATGGCCCTCAACACCTCGGAGATTCAGAAAAAAATAGTCTTGCTATTTCGGGTTCAAATCACGCTATCAGATCATATCATTCAACAATTCAACTTACTGAAAATCTGGGCAAAAGTAGGTAGGATCTGACAACAACTACTTACTGAAAATCTAGGGCAAAAGTAAAACCTAGATCATACACCTAATTTTGGTTATTAGAAAAGAAATAGTACTCATAACCATAAGAGTGGAAATGGGTATGGGTGTGGGTATGGAAATGTACTTGAGGGGGGTGGTGTACATGATGAACGTGATGAGTGTGCCCATGTCCGTGACCGTGTCCGTGTGCGCCTTTTTGGTGGTGGCCACCGCCATCAATACCACTGCCGTTCCTGCCGCTATTACCGCCACCGCCATGATCACTGCGCTTTTTGCTCTTGTCCCCACCATCACCACCGCCATGATCACTGCGCTTTTTGCTCTTGTTCCCACCATCACCACCGCTATTACCGCCACGGCCACCGCCATGATCACTGCGCTTTTGTCTCTTGTCATCAACTCCGTCGGAACAAGTGAGAAGGATGTAGAAGATGAGGGACAAGGACAGACCCACGAAGCATAGCGACAGGAAGCCGGCGACCACACCCCCATAAGAGTTGGAAACGACCTCGTATACCCCAAAAACAGTCTGCCTTGCCATTGTTGTTGTTGATTGTTGATAATTACTTTGGCATACGGAAATTAGGGCTACGTTTGATTTAATTTAGGGTTAGTTTTGAAAGGTTATATATATATATATATATATATATATATATATATATATATATATATATATATATATATATATATATATATATATATATATATATATATATATATATATATATAGAATAGCTTTCCGGTGAGTACACCCCTTACCATGTAACGTGGGGACAAATCTAGAGCGTTCAATGTAATTTGATCTACGGTTATAGATGAGGGTGTATGGGAATAATTGGGGAGAGTCACAGGTAAAAAAAACTGTAAAAACGTGGTTGCAGAATTCAAAAATAAATAAATGTGGTTTCTTTAATTTCCAAATCAAGCAGTTTAACGTCAGTTTGCAGACGATTCACGCATTCACTTCTTCTATTTGATTTCTGCTATAGATGCAGACAATAGGCGATTTACGCATTCAGTTTGCAGGCGACCATTGATATTTCTTTGCAGGTTCCTTGTTCGTATATTTCATTCAGTTCTCAGTAGGGTTTCATTCGATCTGAACGACATCCATTATGAATACAGGTTAGAGTTTTCTCCTGTATACAATTGTTTGTTTTTATTAGGTATTGTCAAAGAACGTACATCCTTCTAGATTGCTATGTAAGTATTTCACCATATGAATGCAATTTTCCTTAAACTGTCGCCATTAATTAGCATTTATTTGCATCTATTTTTTAAGCTACATATATATATGAATATTTAGTCAACTAAATGTGAATATATAAACAATTAAATATGAATGATGATTTAAATGCAGATGGCCATGACCCCATCGTAGATACAACAATTGTATCTCCTGGTAAAACAAACTATTGGATTCCTGAGTGTAAAGATGCAAAGAAGCCCTATGTTGGGAGAACATTTCCTACTCTAGATGAAGGCATTAAATGTTACCAGGATTATGCATCTTTGGTTGGGTTTAATGTGCGCCACAGTACAAAACACTCTGCAGTGGATGGAACAGTGCGTCTGAAGTACATGCTATGCAACAGACAAGGGTTTAAAGCTGAAAGTACTACTACTGGGCAGCGCACAAGGTTAACAAGTAGAGTTGGGTGTGGTGCAAAAGTTGCATTCAAATTCATGGGTGCTGTTGGATATGTTGTTTCTTATTTTGAGGAACGACATACACATACTTTGTTGACTGATGCAGCAAGACAGTTTTTGAAGTCCAAAAGGAAGCTTGATTTTGGACACCAAAAGTTCATCATGAGTTGTGCCAAATCCAATTTAGGAGCCAGTTCTGCACACCGTGTATATAAAGATTGTGTTGGTGGGTATGGAAATGTTGGGCCTTTGGCATCTGATTTTAACAATTTCAAGAGAGGTTTGATGGCTTATATTTCGAATGCAGATGCTCAAATGATTCTTGATAAATTACACCACAAGAAAGACATGTGTAGTGCTTTTTTCTTTGAGTATGCTACTGATAACACACAACAGCTGACAAGGTTATTTTGGGCTGATCCCATATCGAGAAAGAATTTCGCCGCCTTTGGTGATGTTGTAGCTTTTGATTCTACTTACAAAACAAACAGGTATATACTGCATATGAATTCCTAGCTTTTCATTTCAATAATATTTCATCTAATGTTACTGATATACTATACAAGTTAAGGTTCATGTACTATCCTTTTTATTCCTAATTAAAAGTGAATATGTACCCGAATATATATGAATAGTTACCATTTTGAATATGAATATGAAGGTATCAATTTATAGTTGTGGACAACCATTGACGTATGTATTGTTTTTACAGGTACAGCTTAGTATTTGCGCCTTTTACTGGGATGGACAACCATAAAAAGTGTGTTACATTTGCAGCCGGGTTACTGATGAATGAGGATATTCAATCTTATGAGTGGTTGTTTGATTGTTTCAAACGAGCAATGAATAAGGATCCCACTATTATTGTCACAGATCAAGACCCTGCTATGAAAGTTGCGATTAAGGCAAAGTTCCCGAATACTCGTCATCGGTTTTGCTTGTGGCATATTACCAATAAATTTACAGAAAGGATTCCAAATAGCAAGACTGATTTTCCCCAATTACTGTCGACACTTCAAAGGTTGGTTTGGAATGAAGGCATAGAGCCCAATGAGTTTGAGAAGAAGTGGGAAGATTTTATTCATGATCATGATTTACAGGACAATGATTGGTTGGGAAAAATGTATAGGGATCGCACTTATTGGATTCCTGCTTATTTTAGGGATCACCTGCTGGCTGGTTGTGTACGTTGTACGTCTATAGCTGAGTCCCAGAATAGTTTTTTCAAGACATTTTCCAACCGCAAATTTACTTTGGTGGAGCTCCTGATGCATATTGACAGTGCATTGGATAAACAACGCCACGAGCAACATAAGCTTAATGTGGAATCTCAAACGATGGCCCTCAAACTGAAGACTCCTCTGAAGGTGGAAGCGCATGCTGCAGAACTGTATACTAATAATTTGTTTTTAGATACTCAGAAAGAGATTGTTGATAGCCTTCTGTGTCATGTCATAACTACAGATGAGGGGGACTTGCTTGTGACTTTCACTGTCAAAGATGGATCTGATATGCTTCACCTCCAACATAGCTTGGTAGATGGATATACGAAATGCAATTGTAAGATGTTTGAGAGGATTGGTATTCCATGCCGTCACATTTGGACCGTGTTCAATTTTATGAGCTTGGATAGAATTCCAGAATGCATGGTGCTACATAGGTGGAGAAAGGATGCTTATAAATTGGTTGGAATTGATGATGGCATTTTGCAACAATCTGCCGAGGTCGACGAGAAGAAAGCCATGATGTCAGAATTGTGGTCATCTATACATTCTTGTGTTGGTCTTGTGGAAGATGATAAAGCTCTATTAACAGATTTACTTCACACTCTAAGAGAAAAAAAAGGAATGTCACATGAGCTCGGGTGATGCGGATACTAGTGATGTATCAAAGAAGGTGCGTATGGTCGAGTCCTTTGCCGGGGTTGCTGTACCAAATGACATCAATGTTTATCCGCCGGCTGAAGCAAAGAATAAAGGGAGTGGTAAACGTTTCAAAGGTGGAAAAGAAAAATCCATTGAAGAGTCGCAGAGGCGCAAAAGCCAGTGCCACACATGTCACAAGTATGGCCACAATAGCAGAACCTGCAAGAATATTATATGATATAGGTTCTATCTTTCCAAGTAGGTCTCGTGGTGTTGTTTCCTGTAAATGAGTGCAGACTCAAGGTGTTAAGTTGTATCACAAGTAAACAAGTAGTTGTTTCATGTCCAAGATTTATATATGTTAACTCTTTTAGTTTCTTGCTTTCGACGCTTTGAGACTACCAGTTCCGACGCGTTTCAATTTGCCTGAATCCACCATTTGTGTAGCTAGCTGTAGAAGCCACTTTGCGGTGCACCCACTGAGGATCTTATCGAATGACGGCAAGATAAGCTCCTTATCATGGGTTATACTCTCTTGTGTGCGGTAATAAACATGAATATCATTACTATTAAATTTGAATACTATCTTCCATATATATGAATATAACAGCTGCTGAGTTGCTAGAAGACCATGACAAAATGAATAAAATCCAAAACATTCCATTATATTTAGTCATAAGTGTCATCCTAAATATATAAATTAATTAGTCATAGTCATAAGTTTCTGGAAACCATAAACGAAATGTCATCCTAAATATATAAATTAAAAAAACATCTATTCTAAACAACTCTGCATCCTAATTAACCAACTTTTATTTATGTTTATTTGTGCCCTTTGCAGCTTTGAGCACAATTGATCGCACTTCATTCAACTCTGAACTTAATATAGCATGGTGATACTTAATTCGAAGCGAACTGATGCTCTTTCTGGTAGATTTCTTGAACCCACAATCCCATTCCTTCTCACTTTGTCCCCTGTATGTCTCCATATGCCTCATTGCATAAATTCCACAATCATCTTTATTCTTGTCGTCCCTCCAATGCATCCGTAGCAATTTGAACCCCTCCTTCTCATCTAATTTCATGGCCTTGTCATCATGTCCATGCTTTGATAGGTAATTCATGAAAAACCTTTTCTGTTTTAAGAGTGAAACAAACAAGCAAAATAAGCAGTTATTCCAATAATTATACAATAATATTTATGCATAAAATACCTAATACACAATTGTTATAACTAATTAGTTTACCAGTTCCCCAAGTATGCTTCCATATTTCTCATTCACATTATCATCTGATATCATGTTGTCAATGATCTCTATTGTATACTTCTTCATATTGAAGCATATTAAATAATAATGTGCAGCATCCAATATTGGGAACATAGCCTGTGAATATAGACAAGTGTGTTAATATCATAGATACAAGTGACGTATATAAATTAACACGTAAGGGCATAGATATTCACATAATCAATGTCCCCTAATGGAGTATGTGGAGCCATTCTTGTCAATCTATCCATCCTCTCCTCAAATACTTCATATCTTTTGCCATATGTTGGCCAAACACGTTGAACCACAGGGTGCAGCTGCATAATTCATAATAACAAAAATCATATGTTATCCTTAGTATTCAAATATTCATAAATATTTTTTCCGAAACATATATTACGTATAGTACTAACCGTTGGTTCTGTTGTTGAGAAGAACCGATGTGGTGATTCATTGCTTCTATATCGTTCTTTGTCATTCAAAATATATGCCCATGCATCAATTATGTTGACGGAGACGTGTGTTTTGCAATGCAATGATAGAAAATCATTTCTAATCACAACTTTTCCGTGATGCATGAACAAAACCTTGCTGCAATTCCCGTTCGCGTTGAGTTTAGATCCTAGTATATAGTTTTACCTGGTAATTATATAATAATAGTTATCTATAAAAGAATTTCAACTTACTTGTCATCGGTTCCCACACTCTTGACATAGTCCATCAAATTCATGGACTCAGTTGTATTCCTTGCTACTGGATTTATCTCCCTATCTTCAAATGGGCTTTTAGCATATTCTCCCAGTTTTTTCTCCCTTTTCTGACCATCTTGCAATTTGTTGGGAGTAACATTATCTACTGGTTCCTTGCAACCTGCATCTGTATCATCTAGTCCTTTCTCCTGTTACGTAATACATAAACTCGTTATTATTCTCTATACAAATAAAAGAAAATGCAAATTTTTTGTCTTATACAATTTCGATAAACACAAAATTTTCTCTCATAATTCTCATCCTACACATTATTAATTCATAAATGAGTATATAATTACCTTCGATGGTGGGAAAAGTGTACGACGAATCTCGATATCCTCTACCACCGCCATATCAGTAGGTACTCTTTCAATTGTCCCCATAGGAGCAAAATCGATATGGTGATGACTCTTTGATTGTTGTTCCTCGACTTGTCCTTCACTATAATTGGTTAAAGCTCCCATCTCTGGACTCCAATTTCTTTCATCTTCTAGTTCAGATGGTAATATACGAAAGCTCGGCCACTCCGTCTGTTTGTTTTTTGAATCGTCAGCCTTCATAACAACTTTCGCTATCTCTTCAATGCGTGACAATACGTTTTCATCATTCCAAAACGGATCGTCGCACGAAGTTTCATCCCCTGAAAAATCTTTTGTGATGCACTTTTCTTTTCCTTTATCATTATGAGCATTTAGACCCACCATTGTCATTGCAAACCCTTGACAAGGGTTAATTGACACTTCCTTCATGATTTCAGCTGGTGTTTTATTCACAATTTCAGCCATTTCAAGTATGGCTTTAACCAAATTTTTGGTCCCACGATCATACATCTCTTTCCAATCCTGAAATATTGATACGAAATCACATTCTTATATATAAATACACAACCATAAAATAAACGAGCTCATTTATAGTTCCATTAATCAGAATAACACCCTATAACACTTTCTCATATTTATCACGTATTAGAAAGGTTCACCAAAACTTACCTGAAGAGTCGTGACCGTACTACTTTTCTCTAACAAATCCAACTGATTTGTTTCTCCAATTTCACCAAAGTTGTTGGGGACACTAATCATTTGTTGATCTTCAACATTTCCATGTCCAAAGCCACCATCTTCCATCTCTCTGAACTCCAATCCCCTTACATGAGAAGTTTCCCATCCGACGAAAGATGGAAATTTCCTTGGAACATCACGCTTGTTGTACATAACAACTCTGTCCACATACAATAACTATAACATTTTTTTGTTAACTTAGGTAAATACAACATATTCAAAATTATAACATGATTTATTAATTATGAATAAAAACACCACTTACTACTAGAAACAATAGTGGTCCTTTGAATATGCTATTTGGGTGCCTTTCCAAGGTCTTCTTTGCATTTATAAGACAATTGATCAAGAACCCACACCAATTAAATTCCTTCACGTTGTCTACATCTGCAAACGTCTTCACCAATGACTGATTCGCTACTCCACTCTGCTGGCTTTCGACAATGGTTGAGTGGAATAGTACAATGAAGTTCTGAATGAACAACTTCCCCCCATCCGTGCAAGATAGCATCTTATCTGCTACATCCTTAGGCCTGATGAGCTGCTCGGATACACCGACAAATTGTTCTCTCCATTTTATTAAACTTGTATTGTCTTCAGACTTTCCTTTCTTTTCAACCTTCATACCCCCCCAAGGTATACCAAGACAAATGTAAACATCCTTCTCTGTAACATTTATTACTTCACCTTCTTCCATTTGCAACTTACATTTTTTTGCATCAAAATGGTGGACGAGCCAATAGCAAAGATACAAAGGCAATTCGGTTATTCTAAGTCCTAACAAATGTCCAAAACCAATTGCCTTTATTGTTTTCACTTGATCACCTTTAAGTTGTTTCATTACTCAAACAAATTCACAAGGAGATGTCCTTGACTTCAACTTTGGATAGCCTCCAACTTTCCCTCTCGTCTTCCTGCTCTGCTTTTCGTTTGCATTCAACCTTTTACTTTTTTTCCCCGACTTTGTTGGGTTGATATCCTTTGATTTACCCTTTTTAGAACTGATTTTTTCTTTCTCAACAGTTTTGACCTTTTCTTTCCCTTTTGACACAATTTGACGTTCACCACATGATCCCACTGTTGTCTTCTTTTTCCTTATAGACACTTCAAAATCATCAGAACTCTCTCTAGTGGGAGACTCTTTGTTATTTCCCTTCCAGATTGTCCCACTTTTTTCTTTCACTCTCATAGAATCATTTGAATTGTCAGAATTCCACTTGTCTCTAGTTTCATTGTCACTGTCCTCACTACTTGATGTTACCTCCATCCTTCTTGGCTCAGTCAGTGCTTTTCTGGTCGGTGGCAATGTGCCCAATGACCTTGGTGGCCCAATAACTGGATGAGATTGACTTCCTCCTTCCACCTCATTGTTCTTCTTTTTCTTTTTATAACTTGGTGCTGTACGTGAGTCAAGCATAATGTGCAATGTACAATAGGTTTCCAGTCAAATATTCACATTTATCAAACTACAATTTCATATTAACATGGTTAATGATAAATACGATTTTAGAAAATCCTATATTCATATACTTGTTTTCATATACTTTTTTTATTTGGTGGAAACTTGTTTTCATATACTTATTTTCAATAATACTAAAAACAACTTTTACCCCACAATCTTTTATTCAAACCTATGATTTGATATTAAATGTTCCGTATTTAATTGGCATATACCTAATTCTTCACAGTTCTCAACTATCGAACAATTTTTTTTTTTACTTCAAACCAAATCTTCCTATTTTACGGCAAAAAGGTTCAATTTTTAGTACTTAAATATTCATTTTTACTAATTGTAAATTGAAGCCCTAATCTCACAACCACTGCTGTTTTTGCAATATTCTTGCCGCCCCAATTTTTTTTTACTTCAAACCAAATCTTCCTATTTTACGGCAAAAAGGTTCAAATTTTATTACTTAAATATTCAATTTTACTAATTGTAAATTTAAGCCCTAATCTCACAAGTACTGTTGTTTTGCAATATTCTTGATGGCGTTGCCGCCCTACCTATTCCGGCCATCTTTCTGCCAATATTATAAGCAAACTACCAAAAGTTCAAATTTAAGCTAATAAACCCCTAAAACTCATCCCTCAACATTCACATAAATAAAATGCCCACTTTGCAATATATCTATCGGCCAAACAATATATAGCATCAATGGAACTGCAAATATATATATAATTTGTAATACCTGGGCGCACTATTTTAAATTTGTTCGCATTCTTCGTCCTTGCCATGACCGTAGTCTTCTCTTTTTTCTCTTCTGTAGCTTCTTCCTTCTACAACTCTAACCTTCCAACGGGTTGTTTTCCAAATCCACTGAAAAGATACGGTTATTTATCTTCTTTTTTTTCCAATATTAATTTCCAATAAACGTGGTTTCTTTTTTTTCCTATACATGTCACCCTAATTTAGTTATATACACCCTCATTCTTAACTGTTAATTCCTTTACATCTAACGCTCTATATTTGTCCTCACGTTACATGGTAAGGCATGTTTCACTGGAAAGAGCCCCTATATATATATATATATATATATATATATATATATATATATATATATATATATATATATGAGATAGTGATATTGGATATGGATACGAGATTTATATCTAATATCTTGTACCTGCTGTTTTGTTTGGATTGTTATCAGATTCTTTTAAAAAAGGAAAAAAGAAGATAAAAGAAATTGTAGCCCTTCCTTTTAAATCTGCCTCTTCTCGCCTAAATCTCGTCGTTTTAAGTAATTAAGGATATCTCCCATATACCCTAATTTCAAAATAGATATTAAAAAAAAAAATCCACAATCAGTATATAATTAAACTTAATAAAGGATATCTCACGCATTGTTTCCATATCAACAACTCTATCATGTGAGCGACGACTATGCCAAATTACATTTCAGGCGACGGACCCAGTTCGTCGCCTGAGAGGAGTTTTTCGTCGCCTAACCATTCAGGCGACGGATGTTCGTCGCCTGACCCATGGTCGGCTAAATGTCGTCCCTAGAGTATTCAGGCGACGGATGTCATGTTGTCCGTCTCCTGAGTAACCTCAAGCAACCGAAAACATGTTCGTCGCCTGAATACATTGTCAGACTCTCGGGGCTCTTCAAGCCCGCCCATTTCCATTCAGGCGACGAACCATCGTATATAGGCGACGAAAAAAGTTCCTCGCTCTATTGTAGATGGAGAAATTAAAAATAATATTTAATGGACTCAGGCGACGAACATATATAAGTAACATGGTCGCCTGAATGAGGTAATGAAATTTGGAAAAGAAATCAGGTATTCTTCTAATTTTCTTCTTTGATTTACATTACCCAATTAATTATTCAAATATGTTTCTTCAAATTTTATTTCTAGCCAGTTTTTTATATAGTTTACTTTTTTTTTTGTTCATAGGTAGGGACTAGGCCCATTACAATATGGAGGAGGGGGATTTGAACTCGTGACATACTGGTCACTATACGCATGGACGGACCCAGAAAGTTTTTAGCGGGGGGTCACCATAGTAGTCGACAATAACATCGAGAAAAAAATCGCAAAACACAACGTGATCGATAGTACAAACTAGTGTCAACCTATGGTTTCAAAAATACTACAAATATATAATACGAAAATAAGGATAAAAAAAGAAAAATAAAGATATGAAACACAATAAATAAACATTGCATTATTAACATGTAATAATGTATAACTAGATATAAAAAAATTTAAACTTGCGTAACTTCTTACCATATTCTCAAAATAAGTAATATAACCTATGGTTTCAAAGCTCTCGAGATGAATTATAATATGTGAATGTCAATTTAAGTAAAATATTAAAGTATTATAGTATATTGAAATAAAAATAAAGTGATTAATACTGCTGTAATTTTTAAACATTCATAACTTTTTACTCAGATGTCGAATTATGACGTATTATATATCAAAACGAAGCTATCGACGAGGAGAATACACCTAGGTAATTTGTCGGATGAGGAGGGGGTCACGTGACCCCCTAGGACCCCCCTAGGCCCGCCACTGACTCTACGTCATCCTTACCAACTAAGCTAGTAAGACTTGACTTTTATATGGTTTACTTACTGTTTTATTCTTGTAATTTTCTTCTTTATTTTAGGGCCAAACCCAAGGCCCCAAACCACGCCACAGCAAATTCCTATTCCCATTCCCCAAAAAGCCCCGAATGTTGGAGGCACCGGGTTCCATCTTTCATAGTACAAAAGCAAATGGATCTGCCACAGAGAATATGACCAACCGATTTACCTAATTCGAAGCCCTAATTTTCGAAGAAGGAACAACACATACATTACCTAATTTTCGCCATCGCCCTCTCCTTTCGTTCCTCTCAGGTCGACCTGCTTCACCTAGAGGACATTTCTCCGGAGTTCTCCCTATCGCCCTCGCCTCCAGTTCGTTCTCAATTCACCCATCGTTCTTTCTTTTGTTTTTTTTTAAAAAAAAATTCAAAACTAACGGAGACTTACCAAGTCTATCAAATTTATTATTTATATTTTATAAATAATATAATAATTAGAGTAAATATTATTTAGCTATATGACAAATGTAAATTAATTTAATGGATAAATGTAAATATTATTTAGCTATATTATTCAAAGTTCGTCCCTAGAGTATTCAGGCGACGGATGTCATGTTGTCCGTCTCCTGAGTAACCTCAAGCAACCGAAAACATGTTCGTCGCCTGAATACATTGTCAGACTCTCGGGGCTCTTCAAGCCCGCCCATTTCCATTCAGGCGACGAACCATCGTATATAGGCGACGAAAAAAGTTCCTCGCTCTATTGTAGATGGAGAAATTAAAAATAATATTTAATGGACTCAGGCGACGAACATATATAAGTAACATGGTCGCCTGAATGAGGTAATGAAATTTGGAAAAGAAATCAGGCGAGGGGTTTTCTAGTATGTTCGTCGCCTGAGTCCATTTAAGTTTTTTTTTATTATTTAAGCAACGAGTTTTGTTTATTTTGTTCGTCGCCTGAGTGATTTTTTATTTTAAAAAAATAAAATCACAGGAGCTTTTGCCCCCTGTTTTATACCAAAAATGTGCACATTATTTAAACACGAAACCTGTGCACTCAAACAACAATTCCAATTCAAAGAGCACTCTAGAGCCCCAACCAACACATCAAACAAACACATACAACATATACGCAAACTCAAACTGCGCAAAAAATCAATATGTGCAGTCTCACATATATTAAACCATTCAATTCTAATTGAATTAATGTATAGAAACTACAAAAACCCAATCCCAACCACACATGCACAAAAGTACTTGATGTATCATAAAAATAAGAAATAACCCAAAAATAATTTGGGGTATTTCAATACCTGCATATAACAACCAAAATCTATCATAAAATAAAATAATTTGCATATGGCTTGATTAAAAAATAAAATACTAGCTCACTACCCGTGCTATGCATATGGCTTGATTAAAAAATAAAATACTTTAATAAATTCTAAAAAATACAATTAAAATAATTTGCGGTGTATACGCTCATTTTGACATTGTTATAAGATAATTATTTTATATAAACAAAAGTTATGAAAAAACCGCGAAGATCGCGGGTAATAAAACTAGTATCTATATATAACAACCAAAATCTCAATCTCAATTTCAATAAAAGATTAATCATGTTTCTATCAAAATGTTTTAGTTAAAATCTCAATCTCAAATGGAAATTAGAAATTTATATATAACATCTATCACAAAATCTATATTTATCAACCAAAATCTCAATCCCACTCTCAATCTTGATCTCGATTTCAATATAAATCACAACTTCAATCTCAATCTCAATACCAATCTCGATATTGATCTCAATCTTAGACTCATATGAAAATTGAAAATTTATATGTAACATCTATCATAAAATCTATATTCAACAACCAAACTCTCAATATCAATCTTAAAATCAATCTCAAACTCAAATGAAAAATAGAAATTTATATATAACATTTATCACAAAATCTATATTCAACAACCAAAATCTCAATCTCAATCTTGATATTGATTTCAATCTCAAACAGAAATTGAAAATTTATATGTGATATCTATTATAAAATATATTAACAACCAAACTCTCAATATTATTCTTAGTCTTAAACTCTAACGGAAATTAGAAATTCACATATAACATCCATCACAATGGATTTAAAATTTTAAAGCTCTCAATATCATTCATTCATTCTTAGTATAATGGATTCAAAATTTCATAGCTTTTCTATGGTATATTTATAAGATTTTTTAGTTCATCAAAATTCATTAGATTTGTTAAAAAAAGTAGGCTTTTTAAATTTACATTCATTTTAGACTTCTTAAAAATAATTAACATTTTAGGAGCTAAGAGCAGAAAAAATCAAGAATAAATGATCATTTGGAAATTTAATTTACATCTCTATAGATTATAACATTACAAATTATTTTTACAAATATAGCGCTAGTTAGTATGGTTTTATAAAAAAATTATCTAATTAATGTTATACTATCGTTTTAACTTTATCAAAATATTACATAATTAATTTATAATTTATGACATTATAAGTTATGATTTTATAACAATATGATTATAACATTACAAATTTATTGATTATAACATGATATATTTGAATGTTTTATAACTTATGAGTTATTACTAATAACTCATATTATATTCATAACATATATGAATATAATATTAACAAATACATGAACTCATATAAAAACATTATAAATATATCTCTAGTTAAATAATGTAGTATTGTTCTATAGAAATATTATGAATATTACCTAATGAATATGGTTGTATTAAAATATTATAAATATATTAAAATTATAAATGTATTAAAATTATAAATATAATAAGATTATAAGTTCTCAAGTGACGGACTTAGAAATAAATATTGGTCGCCTGAATGTATTTCAAATTTTCACAAAAATTTAGGCGGAAAATCTTGGCGCTGAAAAATCATTCAAGCGACGGAAATCTATGTTCGTCACCTGAAATATCATTCAAGCGATGACATTTATATGTTCGTTGCCTGAAATATCATTCAGGCGATGACATTCATATGTTCGTCGCCTGAAATATCATTCAGGCGACGGAATTTATATCTTCGTCGCCTAAATGGGTCATTTCTGACAACCACTATTGGGGGCCTTTGGGGCCTATATTCAGGCGACCGTATTTATATAAATGTTCGTCTCCTGAAATAAGTTCGTCACCTAAAAGATATTCAAGCGACGAACTTTGAAAATAATTCGTCGCCTAAATCTAATCTGAGATGGGTTTTGGTCTTGGGTGATTCAGGCGACGAACCCTTAAAAGTTCGTCGCCAGAGGTGAACTCAGGCGACGGAAGATCAAAGGTTCGTCGCCTGAGGTGCAATCTGGCATAGTTTCTTTCTCCATCAACAGCATTCCTAATCAGTTTGTGAAACCTGTTCGGCCAGTACGTCGACTTTACAAGAGTACATATACTGCGCTGCTTGTTTTTCATTGTGAGACATGCAAACTAATTAACAAGCTTCTTCTCATGTCGTTCTTAATATAGTAATAATCTCTAATTTCTGAGATCGATTATTAGGTGCGAAAACTAAAGGATATATACTGAGTCAGGCAGTGGCGGAGCTGGGGGTTTCTCGGGGGTGCTCGAGCACCCCATGGCTCGGAAAAAAAATACAAAAAAAAATAATTTTTTTCCATATATTTAGTATTTTTAAGGTAATATAATACTTTTAAATGATATTTGAAACAAAAGTGCTATCTAGCTTAAGTGGTAAGGGAAGGAAAGGGAAAGCAAGGAGAATAAAAGGTGTTGGGTTCAAATCTCACTTCTAACTTTTTTTATTTGTTTTACTCTATCATTAATTCTTCTTAATTTCTCTTTATATTTTTTGTTTCTATTAACATTTCATTAAAAAAATGTCATATTTATGTTTAAATTATTTATTAAACCCTTTCTTTCAATATTGGTTTAAAAATAATTCTTCATCATTTTTCTCGATTTTTTTTTCTATTTTTTTGGTTGCTCTCAACTATTTAAATACAAAAAAAATCATTAAAAATAACAATTTTAGTGTTTTTCCAATATTTTTTTAACAAAATCTTATTATCAATTATACACCTAAAAAAAGATTTCACGAAATTTTTTTAGCACCCCCTACCCGGAATCCTGGCTCCGCCACTGGAGTCAGGTATCGTCTTAATAAACACCTCTTTTGCAGGTGCTCACTGAATTTTATTACGGAAATTTCACGAGGTACCCTCATGGTATGACAATTTTCGTGGGGTATACAAAATATTTACATATTTCGCGTGGTACCCCTGACGTTTAAAAATAATTCAACTTGCACCCATGATGGTTAAATTTGACAGACTTGGTAAGTCTCCGTTAGTTTTGAATTTTTTTTTAAAAAAAAAACAAAAGAAAGAACGATGGGTGAATTGAGAACGAACTGGAGGCGAGGGCGATAGGGAGAACTCCGGAGAAATGTCCTCTAGGTGAAGCAGGTCGACCTGAGAGGAACGAAAGGAGAGGGCGATGGCGAAAATTAGGTAATGTATGTGTTGTTCCTTCTTCGAAAATTAGAGCTTCGAATTAGGTAAATCGGTTGGTCATATTCTCTGTGGCAGATCCATTTGCTTTTGTACTATGAAAGATGGAACCCGGTGCCTCCAACATTCGGGGCTTTTTGGGGAATGGGAATAGGAATTTGCTGTGGCGTGGTTTGGGGCCTGGGTTTGGCCCTAAAATAAAGAAGATTGAGAAATAAAATGAATAAAGAAGAAAATTACAAGAATAAAACAGTAAGTAAACCATATAAAAGTCAAGTCTTACTAGCTTAGTTGGTAAGGATGACGTAGAGTCAGTGGCGGGCCTAGGGGGGGTCCTAGGGGGTCACGTGACCCCCTCCTCATCCGACAAATTACCTAGGTGTATTCTCCTCGTCGATAGCTTCGTTTTGATATATAATACGCCATAATTCGACATCTGAGTAAAAAGTTATGAATGTTTGAAAATTACAGCAGTATTAATCACTTTATTTTTATTTCAATATACTATAATACTTTAATATTTTACTTAAATTGACATTCACATATTATAATTCATCTCGAGAGCTTTGAAACCATAGGTTATATTACTTATTTTGAGAATATGGTAAGAAGTTACGCAAGTTTAAATTTTTTTATATCTAGTTATACATTATTACATGTTAATAATGCAATGTTTATTTATTGTGTTTCATATCTTTATTTTTCTTTTTTTATCCTTATTTTCGTATTATATATTTGTAGTATTTTTGAAACCATAGGTTAACACTAGTTTGTACTATCGATCACGTTGTGTTTTGCGATTTTTTTCTCGATGTTATTGTCGACTACTATGGTGACCCCCTGCTAAAAACTTTCTGGGTCCGTCCATGCGTATAATGACCAGTATGTCACGAGTTCAAATCCCCCTCCTCCATATTGTAATGGGCCTAGTCCCTACCTATGAACAAAAAAAAAAGTAAACTATATAAAAAACTGGCTAGAAATAAAATTTGAAGAAACATATTTGAATAATTAATTGGGTAATGTAAATCAAAGAAGAAAATTAGAAGAATACCTGATTTCTTTTCCAAATTTCATTACCTCATTCAGGCGACCATGTTACTTATATATGTTCGTCGCCTGAGTCCATTAAATATTATTTTTAATTTCTCCATCTACAATAGAGCGAGGAACTTTTTTCGTCGCCTATATACGATGGTTCGTCGCCTGAATGGAAATGGGCGGGCTTGAAGAGCCCCGAGAGTCTGACAATGTATTCAGGCGACGAACATGTTTTCGGTTGCTTGAGGTTACTCAGGAGACGGACAACATGACATCCGTCGCCTGAATACTCTAGGGACGACATTTAGCCGACCATGGGTCAGGCGACGAACATCCGTCGCCTGAATGGTTAGGCGACGAAAAACTCCTCTCAGGCGACGAACTGGGTCCGTCGCCTGAAATGTAATTTGGCATAGTCGTCGCTCACATGATAGAGTTGTTGATATGGAAACAATGCGTGAGATATCCTTTATTAAGTTTAATTATATACTGATTGTGGATTTTTTTTTTAATATCTATTTTGAAATTAGGGTATATGGGAGATATCCTTAATTACTTAAAACGACGAGATTTAGGCGAGAAGAGGCAGATTTAAAAGGAAGGGCTACAATTTCTTTTATCTTCTTTTTTCCTTTTTTAAAAGAATCTGATAACAATCCAAACAAAACAGCAGGTACAAGATATTAGATATAAATCTCGTATCCATATCCAATATCACTATCTCATATATATATATATATATATATATATATATATATATATATATATATATATATATATATATAACCTTTCAAAACTAACCCTAAATTAAATCAAACGTAGCCCTAATTTCCGTATGCCAAAGTAATTATCAACAATCAACAACAACAATGGCAAGGCAGACTGTTTTTGGGGTATACGAGGTCGTTTCCAACTCTTATGGGGGTGTGGTCGCCGGCTTCCTGTCGCTATGCTTCGTGGGTCTGTCCTTGTCCCTCATCTTCTACATCCTTCTCACTTGTTCCGACGGAGTTGATGACAAGAGACAAAAGCGCAGTGATCATGGCGGTGGCCGTGGCGGTAATAGCGGTGGTGATGGTGGGAACAAGAGCAAAAAGCGCAGTGATCATGGCGGTGGTGATGGTGGGGACAAGAGCAAAAAGCGCAGTGATCATGGCGGTGGCGGTAATAGCGGCAGGAACGGCAGTGGTATTGATGGCGGTGGCCACCACCAAAAAGGCGCACACGGACACGGTCACGGACATGGGCACACTCATCACGTTCATCATGTACACCACCCCCCTCAAGTACATTTCCATACCCACACCCATACCCATTTCCACTCTTATGGTTATGAGTACTATTTCTTTTCTAATAACCAAAATTAGGTGTATGATCTAGGTTTTACTTTTAAATAATAAATTTTAATAAATAATAAAATAAAAGGGATTTGGGTCAAAATATATATATATATATATATATATATATATATATATATATATATAGAATAACTATCCAGTACATTTGCCTCTTACAATGCATCCGTGAGAAAAATCCAAATTGAATTAAGGGTTAGGATTAGAAGTTCAAATAGTAAAACTAAAAAGAGAAATTTTAGGAAAATCAAAAGATTAAAAAATAAATTGCCTTTTATATATTCATTTACAATGACAAAATGACGGTAGTTTTAACTAGAAACGCGTAGAATATTAATGAATATGAATGAATATTTTGAATATGAGAAGGTAATAAACGATTATTTTCATTTGAATACCGTCGCATTCTTCATGTGAATAAATATTCATTTGAATACATATTCATTTGAATAACCTCTACTTATTTGTATGAATAAATATTCATTTGAACAAACTCTACTTATTCAAATGAATACATATTCATTTGAATAAACTCTACTTATTCCTATGAATACATCTTTAGTTATTCGATATTCATCTGAATACATATTCATTTTGAATATGTGTTTCATCTTGCAAATCAAAGTTGATCAAGTCGGGATAAGGTCGAGAGAGAGAGCGCGGATTTTAAGGTTTATTTTCGGATATTTCAAATCTAATTTATGGGACCACTATTCACGTGTCTTCTCCCCCCTCTATCCATCAATTGCAGCCCTCTTTCTCCCAGCTCACTTCTTGTATTCTTTCTCAATTGAGCCAAACACCCCACCCTCCTACCGGTTTACTCCCACACTCCTTACCTTCTTTTAGAAATTGCCTCCAGCATGAGCCACACCAAATGCAGGACTTGACCCCCCATCTAATCTCTTTTTAATTTCAAATAATATAGCGCTTCCCTGCTTCAGAATTGACAGAATCAGGTCCCCTCTTCCTTATCTTCAAAAGGCCCTCAAAACCTATCTCTTTCTCCCCTCTGTACCCATTCCAAAACCACCAGGAAACGCCCATTTTCTTCATCTATTTGGCGAGGACTGAGCCACCACCATTAGCTTCACTCTCCTTCTCCCTTCGTCTCGATCAGCTCCTCCTCGAGCCTTCCGAGCGCCAGTTGCCGAGCATCCCTTGCGAGCACTAGCGGGCGCTGTCCCGAGACCACCAGAGCGCCACCGCCGATGCCACACTCTCCTTCGTTTTCCCCTGTTCTGAACTGAGGATTTGGCCAGTTGCGACTCGAACCCACCACCAACGAATCCAAATCGAGCCCGACGATGACGTTTTCCGGCGAGAAACTCGAGCCCTCTTCGGTGTGTATTGCTTTTGGATTGCTTTGGACTTGCTTTGGGCCCTTACTTGTGTTATCCTGCTGTTCTGCATCTTCAGGTATTTTCTGCAGATTCTGAGTGCTCGATGTCTATATGACGGGGTTTCTTTTGGCGAATTGAAGAACCTAGCTAATTCTCTAACTTGGTATAAATGGTAATCATTCGCTTACGTTTTGGTTTTGACACGGCTCTGCCGTGACACTTTGTATCTTAACTTTGCTTCCACTTTATTTTCATTTGAATTGAATTTCGCGACATAGTCTTAAGACAGGTTAAGGGTACCCTACGGCCATTCGTGACTTTTAGGGTTTGAAATCCCTCTTTCTACTAATCTTAAAATGAGTTTGAAACCTCGACCCGTACCTGGATTGCAAGATCCGAACAAGGGGTTTAATCCCTTGAAACGTAACCCGGAAATCATAATTCTGGGCCGTTACATAATAGGTGTCTCTCTTGGTTTTCCGCAACCATGGTTCGTGAGCTATTCATCTCGACGTTCAGTGATACCTTTCATTTTAAATTAGTTTTCTCCTATAGACCGGAGCCTTCTTTTTTGGCTTTTAATCTCAATTGTGATTTTTTGTTTATGTAATTTCATGAATGCTTTCAACTAATAATCTTCTCTATATATTAGTTAGTGATCCATAGTATGTCGTATGAATTTTTTTTTTCAATAGAGCTAGATTAGATTGTCCACAATGATAAATAATAAAGACAAATAATAAAGGTAAGACACTCCTAGAGAAGAAGAATAGGAGGCTTTGAAAAAAAGGTACTTTAAATATTATTTTTAGGGGAATTACTAATAAATACTCCACTTTCATATTTGGTTTGCAAAAATACCTAGGTTTGAAAACAATTGCATCAATATATGGAAATTTACGAAAATACCTTATTTAATTATCAAAACTACCCACCACCCTAAAAAATCAGGAAAAAAAAGTTAAATATTTTTGGTATTTATCATTTTTCTTATATTTTTAAATTATATTAAGTAATTAAATAAAAAAATCCGGAATTAAAAAAAAATTAATTTCCAATCCCAATCCCTAACAGTTATCCCTCGACCGACCCAATCCCAATCCCTAACCTGAACACACAAGAGCCGCCTGACCAACCCTAAGTCTTAGGCGCTCTGACCTTAGCCCACACTAATTCTCCGGCTCCATCGCTGTCCTCACCCTCCATCGCAGCGCTCACTCTCCGACGCAGTCATTCTCTGGCTCCGGCTCCATCGTCGGCCTCTACTGTCTTAACCGTACCCATGCTCGACCCCAATCTCCCGCCGATTTTTTTATCATTTCCTGTCAATGTTCATATTTGGATTGTCAATGACAATATTCATCCTGTCAATGTGATATTATTATGGTTTCAAGATATATATTGACAATCATTTTTAAATATGGTTAATAATCCTGAAGATATAATTTACCGTATCTTCAGCGATTCTCTCTCCGATTATAGCTTCAATCCTGTCAAAGTAAACCTACAGCCTTGTCACTATGAACATTACTCATGTCGTTGTGAACAAATAACTTTATCATCTTGGACAGACATTTAATTTCTAGTTATGATATGGATAAATTCGTGTCTTTATTCTCTTTCCTATTATAGACTTCATCCTGTCATTATTAATTATTAGCTTTGTCATAAAGAACCTATATCATGTTAATAACAAATTTTATTCCTGTCACTATTAATTCTCTTACTAGGGCAACGATTTTCATAAGGCTAGTTTAATTATTTTTAAATTTCTGAGAAAAAAATATTAAAATATTATTTTAATATATATTTCATTATTTTATATATTTTTTACTTTTCTTTTAATTCATAATTCTCCTTTTAATGATTTTTACATTTAAATTTAAAGGTAAAATCATTCATTATTTTTTAGCACAAATGACCTATTTATTAGCACAAATGACCCACATATCCTATTTTTGCTATTATCAGAAAACGGGTATACTTTTGCAAACCGAACACCAATTTGGTGTATTTATGCAAATCGGCCTTTTATTTATTTATGCGTTTGTGCGATTCATTTCGGTTTGATTGAGTTCAATCAATTGATGATGAAGTTCATTAATCCCGTTTGTGCGGATTAGTTTAATTTCGATCGTTTTGATTGAGTTCAATCAACTGAGTTATTTTTTTGTCAATAATAATTACAATAATAATCTAAATACAGTGAAGATCCCCTAAAACACTAGGTGTAACACTCGGTGTTACACTTAATTATTTATGCTATAAATGCATATTAAAAAAATTTATAAAAATTATATTTATATTCTATAGACTTATATTAACATATTTATAAAAATTTATTATGAAAAAATGTTATTAAAAATTATGAATAATTAAAAGATTGATTATTTTGGAAAATATTCTTTTTAATCTTACTAAAACCTTTATTTTAATAATAAAAATTTATAAACATGTTAATATAAGTGTATAGAGTATAAATATAATTTTTTAATTTTTTAATGTTAATTTATAACCGAAATAATGAAGTGTAACACCGAGTGTAACACACAAAGTGTTATAGGGGATCCAAATTGATCTAAATAAGAATGATAATGATACACACATATATGACACATATATAGTGTTACATACACTGATACACATATAACTATTTTAAACTAAAAAAACGCCCGCAGAAGGTGCGAGTACTAAACTAGTTTGAACATTAAAACAATGAACAAATTAAGAGCTAGCTAGATATACCGCACATATATCCTATCATAATTAAATATGCTATCCAAAACCATATGTATTAAATAATAAAATCTTTATCATGAGATATAATGAACTAATATAATCATTCTTAATAACTAAAGATAAAATAATTAAATTAATGACTATAATTAAAGATAAAAAATGTTTCACCAATAATAAATTGACAATAATTTAAAGCAAATATAAATTAAATATCACTTTATTTATTAAAAAACCCGCACAGCGGGCGGAAAAGAAGTACTAGTATTAATAAATTAAAAAAAACCACACACAGTGCGAGTACTGAACTAGTATTATTGTATAACAAGTGTTGTGAAATTTGGTATTATTCCTCAAAATGCATAGATATATGGATGTTATCAACCTCTTGAGATATGATCACTTGAGCGAGTTTTCGATGTCGATCACAAAACGGTACTTGACATCCTTGTTTATCACCCTCTCAAGAGCTTCATTCGCGTACTGAATCGGAACAATTTCTACATTCGGATACACTCCATTGGCAGCGCAAAACTCCAACATCTCCTGTGTCTCTTTCGTCCCTCCTACTGAGCTCCCAGCTAGCGTCTTCAAGCCTGTAATCAGGATCATGCTTCATTATTTCAAGACTTGCATTGAATCCATTAGACGAAATCGCCTTTAAAATTGGATTATATTTCTTTGAATCACCCGTCATAGTAGTTTCAATTCATCATCCAAACCTTGTTTAAATATCAATGACCGTACCCATAAAGAGGCTCATGGGAGCGAATTTAACTTCAGTTGGGGCACCTACAAGAACATATACGCCGAAAACCTTCAACAGTGACATGTATGGATCGAATGGATGGTCTCCAGAGGCTGTGTCGACTATGAAGTCCAGTGATTTGGATAAGGCCTATTAATCAAATTAACAACAACATATATATTTTCTTTAAAGATTTATTAATTTCCTTGTATCTTAATTAGTTAGTACTAAATTGACAGACAATGAAGTTTATGTGATTTCCTAACCTTCATTTGCTCTGCATCAGACGAGATAACGAATCTGTCGGCCTTGAGCAAAGTCATGGCTTCGTCTCTTTTGGATTCACTCGTGCTCAACACCGTCACATGCAATCCGAAAGCCTTACCAAACTTGACCGCCATGTGACCAAGTCCTCCTAGTCCAATCACCCCTAGAGACTTGCCCGGCTGATCCATCTTGTGGCGTTTCATCGGAGAGTAGACAGTGATTCCTGCACATAACAAAGGTGCAGCCAACTCCATGGGGTAGTTTTCAGGTATCTTGTAGCAGTACCTGCGCGCAATTAATATATAAGATGGGTCATATATATATGACAAATTTGAATATATTGAGATGTCAATTGGGAAATTAATTAAGATGTGTTAATTTTAGCACAAACCTTTGATGAACGACGATGGAGCTAGAGTAACCTCCTCTCGTGATGCTACCATCGACATCTACACCGTTGTATGTGGAGACGGCACATTTCGAACAGTTATTCTCTAACTTGTCGTTGCAATACTCACACTCTCTGCACGAATTCACAAAGGTCCCTACTCCGACATGGTCTCCGACCTTGACCCCAACAACATATGATCCAACCTCTTTCACAACACCAACAATCTCATGTCTGATCGAGATAACAAGAAAAAGGAAAAAGATCAATCGATCAATATAATAGACGTGATATATTCAGAAGAAACGATCGAAATCGACACATTTGTTTCCGATCGACGGCCTCACCCGGGAACAACCGGATACTTGGCGTCCCCAAATTTGTTCCGAGTCCACACCACATCAGCGTAGCATACTCCACAATGGGTGATCTTTATCGAAACATCGTCGACTCCCACGCTCCTGGAAAACGATCGATCATACGTACCGCAAAATTCAATTCAGATATGCAAACTTGAACAAACAAGCCAACAATTCTCAATTAAGTGTAGATCGAGGAATTGTTGAATGGAAAGGACAAAATATAATAATTAACCGTCTAGCGAATTGGAAAGGCGAGAGGAAGCCAGTGTCATCCCTTGCAGCCCATCCTTTGCAGATTTGGCCACTCTTGTGTTCAACAGCCATGGATTATGGATATATAATTAAGGTGTTTAGTTAGCTGTAGCTTAATTATTGGGAGTTTAGTTTGGAGGTTGGAGGTTGGAGTTGGAGGAGATGAGATCGATGAGATGGGATATTTATAATTGAGGACTTATGTGAAAATTGGGCAAGTGGTAAAAAGGATCGATGTCATTGCTGACCCCAATACATTTATCCTAAGTCTCAGGAAGGATGCGATCTATTGGCGCAGTCATATGATAGGATTTCAACTTCCCTGCTTCCTTTGATCTTTCTTTTTTAACTGTTCAAACATACTGTAAATAATTTGAAGCAGTCAAACATAAATAGTTTGAAGCAAGCTAGAGAAAGAGGGAAGGCGGAGATCAAATATGGACCTCCTCCTAGACCTGTCAAAACGTGACCCGACCCGAGAACCCGATCCGACCCGACCAGTAAAACGCGGGTTTTGACGCAAATATTTCAACCCGAAACCTGAAGCAACCCGAACCCGTTCAACCCGCAAATTTCTAGGTCGTGTTGGGTCGTCCTGTGGGTCACCCGTTGGGTCAAGCTTTAAGATAATAAAACATAAATAAATTACAATTTAACCTAATATTGAAATTTATTACTAATAATAATTAGCACTAGTACAAAAAAGCTAATTAAGAGCGGTTTTTTAGTGGGAAGCATAGCGTTTTTCAAAGCGGTATTTAAAAAGCGCTGTTAGAAAATACAAGCACAATGGCGGACCTATGTGTTGGTTTGGGGATGCTCAAGCATCCCCACAATTTTTTTTTAATTGTTTTTTTAGTGTTAATTTTAAAAAAATTACCCTAAAGCATCCTCACCCGTAAAAAAAATACAAAAGAAAAAAAAATATCTTTAAGTATCTTTGAAATGATAAAAACTTTATCTTCGAGCATCCCCGAGAAGTCGGTCCAGGATCCGCCCCTGTACAAGCATAGCGCTTCTTTCAAATAAGCGCTATCTAAAATACAAGCATAGCTCTTTTTTGAAACAAACGCTGTCTAACTTAAATTTTATATTAAAAAAATAAAAATAAAAATCAACGTACTAATAAGGTCGATTCTCGTGCAGTAGTGAGATCCACCACTTCTACCTACAACAACCGTATCTTAAACTCAATTAAACCAACCATCAAACGGAAGAAAACATCAAAGGCTATATATCATTCAAGGAAAATTACACAGTAGTACATTAACTTATAAAAAATTGAAACTGAAAAAATTGTACAACAAATAAAGTGAAATACCCCAAATTATTTTTGGGCTATTTCTTATTTTTATTTAATTGAATAAATCTATATTATATTACATTATAGTATATCTTGTGAATTTGGTCATTTAATAAATTCACTTAAGATATAGCTATGAATTAGAATAATTAAATTATTCTAAAGAGTATAATATATGATGGATTTAATTACATAAATCATCTAAATACTCATATTATTTAATTTATAAAGTTAAATTAAATAATATTCATCCCGGTAAAATATGAGGAATCTATCTTTTATCTAGTCGTTATCCACAAAGGATCAATAATTTTGGGTTCTGGACCAGAACCCAAAAATCATACCCGTCCTCTTCCTCTTCCCAGTACTCCCGTGAGTCAATTCAGCCGAGCCAACCATCGCCGGCAAACACCAACGCCCAGGGCCGAGCCGCCGGCGACCCTGAACCACCACCGCCTGACCATCACCACCGGATCGTTGCCCTCCGCCACCGAGTCCTAGTGCAGTCGCGCCTTGCCCGGAGAACGCCCAGGCCGAGCCGCGACGCCACGAACAGCCGCTCAAGCCGCCTCTGATTGCCGCTGCTGCGCCCAGCACTTCCGAGCCAATCACCGCTTGTTGCCTCCGCCGCCGATTGTCTTCCGAGCCAATCACCGCTTGTTGCCTCCGCCGCCGATTGTCTCCGCCAATCCCTGCCCGAGCCGCCGCCGATCGCAGCCCTCGCCGGAAGCACGCCCAGGAGCAGAGGTCCGAGCCTCGCTGCAGCACCGTCGCCAATCGACTCGCCGAAAGCGCACCCGGTCGATCGAGCCCAGTCGATCCCCTTCCGAGCGCTGCTGCGGTGCCGTCACCATCACCGCCGTTTCCCTGCGCCACCACCGTCCCCAGATCGCCGCCTGTCGGGAGCAATCGCCATCGAGAAGCTCCGTTGGTCCCGTCGTCCGTCGGTCCTCTGTTGCTGTACGTGAAGGCAAGAAGAAAACAAAGGGGGATTTAATCTCTTTTGATTAAATTACTGGAATTCTCCCTTGTTTTTATTTTATTTCCGTTTTTGGCCCTAAATTAATTACTTATTAAGTTAAGTGGTCAATATTTCTAAGTTGTTCAATCCTTGCCCATTTCAGCGACACCAAGAAATATTGAAGCACTCACGCCGGATCCTGCTCCACGAGGAATTCATATTGGTATATAATATTTAACTTTATAGAATTAATTCAATTTTAAATTGAGTTAAGTAAAGTTAATTTCATAAAATACCAATATTAATATCCCTTTTTCCGTTGGATTCGATAGGTGCTAAATTCTCGCCTGGTCGTCATCAGCAGATCATCGGAAGTCAAGGCAAGTGATTTCGTTCAAACGCCCTTTGCGTGTTTCGTGATTCTTTTGTTGTGCCTTTTAAATTCTTATGTGTCGAATGCGGCCCTGTGGCCAATTTCCTTGCCAATTTCGATAAATTGCATACCCGTCTGCTTGATGTAATTTATCTTTTTAATCATAAATTGGCATGAGTTAAAGGTTGCTCATTTTGTTCTTCCTAAAGTGCATGATATTCTGCTTGTTCTTTCATGCAAACTAGTGGCATGTGATAGTAAGACCCTTTGAATTATCCATGCTTGTCCCTGTTTGATTTAATGTCGTTATTATGATCACCTAGTATAAATTGTTTATATATGATGAGATAGGCACCATGTGATGCTTAGTTGTGATATGTTAAAATGCGCACCACGTGATGCGAGTGGCTTTATGCCTTTGGCAAGTTATGCAGTAGACTGACTTGCAGGTTGTGGTTCGTTAAGCCACCGCCTTACAAGGTTTCATGAAACACCATCCCGGAATGCATTCTCTGCGGGGTGATAAAACAACGATCTGATGTAGGTTGTGGTCCTTGTTAAAGGCCCGACCGGTACCACGTAGTATTATTATTATTACCGTTACCTTTATTATCGACTGTTAAATAGGTGATCATTTCAGTTATTATACTTATCTGCCTCGAGTATAATTCCTTTTCTTATCTTATAATCGATCGTTATGAGCATCCGAGTCATGTGTGAATTTTTACCCTTTTCATTCAGTTTCTACTATAAATATTCGTGTCATTCCCTTAACCTAAGACATACCGTTTTATGGTCACTGTAAGGTTAAAGTCTGAACATTTTCCCTATCATTTGCTAGTCTTTATTGTACTAACCATCCTATTTATTGGATGGCCGGTGTCCTTCGTTCTCACGAAACACCAGACCATATTCCACATGTCTAGTGCAAGCAGCGGAGCAGGAGAGAGTTGAAGAGCAGACTGTCATTTATTGAATATTTTTACAAGTTTTGAACCTCTAAAAGTTTCCGCATCGCTACTTTAATTTCAGTTATTTTGGAATTATGCATACTTTATGGTTTTGGCATTTTTATCTTATTATGATCAGATATTTAAACTAATGAATTTTATTCACTTCCGCATATTCTATTGTATTTAAATTATCATCTTGTTTATGGGAGCATAGTTGCATGTCCCTATAAGCCTCAGGTGAATTCAAAGACATTAAAGTCTGCGGATTCACTGGCGCTGCAACACTCCTTTGGGATCTAAAAAGAGGTGTTACATAAAGAACAAACCCTAGAAAATAAAAAATCCTAAAATTGAACTTAATGACGTTCAATTGCATAGATGGAGATGTGATCGACGGTTTGAATGGATCTTGTAGCTAGATCTGGAGTGTGTTGAATGAATCTTGTAGATCTTGTGATTGTTGAAGGTGTTGTTGATGGCTCTCGATCTGCGTGGTGGATCTCGATCGGGTAGATCTGGGGATTTGCAAAACGAACAAGACGTTGTTGAAGGAGGAGGAGCCGAGGAGGATGGAAGGAGAAGCCGAGGCGGCGTTGTAGATCTATAGATCTGGCGGAGGAAGGTGTTGTTGACGTCGGAGGGGATGGAAAGAGGAGGAGGAGGAGCTCGAGGAGGAGAGATCTGGCGGAAGAGGCGGCGCAGATGGGAGGAGGAAGAGGCGGAGGAAGGCGTTGTTGTTGGCTCCGAGGAGATATTCGGCGGAGGAGGAAGGTGATGTTGTTGGCTCCGAGGAGGGATCTGGCGGAGGAGGAGGCGGAGGCCGGTTGGTGCGGAGGAAGGTGTTGGCTCCGGCGCATATGGAAGGAGGAGGAGGACCGAGGAGACTGTAGAGTCGACGGTGGTAGGTGTAGGTGGCCGCGCCAAGGAGGAGCCGGGGAGGAGATGGTGGAAGGCACAGGCATCAGCCGAGGAGAACTTGAGACGGCCAGCAGAGAAATGGAGAAGATCGATGGATTTTTAGGTTTTTATTTTCCAAAGCAAGCCTTTAGTCTTTTAGGTTTTTTTTTTTAATAAATTTAATTATCAATGACAGCGCTTTATTTTGAGAAACGCTATGCTTCCTTTTGACTAACAGCGCCTTTTTAATAAAAACGATGTTATATCAATGAAAAATTAGTAAAATAGCGGTTATTTTATAAAAGTGATGTGCTTCCCTTTAATTAATAGCATTTTTAATAAAAGCGCTGTGCTTCCCTTTAATTAACGGCGTTTTTAATAAACGCTATCAAATTTCCGCTGTTAATCTACACATTTGTACTAGTGTAGGATTGAATATTATATTTTTCATCATCAACTTTACTTTATAATTTAACATTACAATTTGTTATGTATATAAAATTACATATTACTATTGTAGCAACATTAATTATTTTTTTTCAATAATATAAATATTATTAGGATAATATAACAATTTTAGATTTAGGAACTATGTAAATAGTCATTAAAAATACTTCATCTATTTATTTTTAAATGTCGTTTACTATTCATGTATGGTTTTAAGGATGATAATAGTTATATAATGTAACGGCCCGAGATTATGATTCTCGGGTTACGTTTCGAGGGATGAAACCCCTCGTTAGGATCTTGCGCCCCGAGTACAGGTTGAAGGTTTAAAATTCTAAACTAACGTTCTCAAAGTGGGATTTCATACCCAAGTTCAAAGGGATCGTTGGAATCCCCGGGGAAGTCCCCTGTACATGTCGTAGGTCTAAACGTGGAAAACCAATGGTCACACGAATAACGGAAGCAAAGCATAGTACAAGGGGGTGCCACGGCAGAGCCGGGTCAAAATATGATCAACCATTCAAATTCAAGCCGTAATTAAATTGGTGAAGTTGGAATCTCAACTCTCTCTTTCCGCCATGTTAGACCCAGCGGTCATGGACTCAAATCAGCATCACTAGTAGTAAGCATAACGGATACCTAAAAAAATTGATATGGGGCGGGATCAGATCGATGCCCACTTTAGCTCTGCATCCCAACCCTAAGCACATATATACGCTATACCTAATAAAGATGCTTCTAGATGCATGACGGGTTTTAACAAACTAACATGCTCCTAAGATCAAGTGCATAATAATAATAAGGCCTTAGCACAGAATACCAAGTGGTATATCCCTCTCCTACCTCCACCCCCTTCCGATAGGGCAGAGACTGGTCAGCTCGTGAATGCATTCCATCATAATCGGGCGGCACGCATGCCTAACCCGCTCCACAATAAAGCCCGCAAGCATATCATAATATAAGGAAGTTCATGACTCGATTGACTCAGGACGGGACCCGATGAGACTAGGTCGTCCTATAACCCTAGCAATGACTCTAGTTACTTCACAGATAACGGCCGTTCTGTTTACATACACATAAAGAAATAGAATGCTTAACGGTCGATGCAACCTAGCATGGTACTACATGGCATGCTGATCATGAATGCAAGCACCTAGTATATCATGCACCTAAAGCAGGGAATAGCTCTATTCAATCTGAGTAAGCTCCGAAGAGACTTACCTGGCTATGCAGAACAACATAATAGGAAGTCTGGCACACATCAATCATAGCACAAGGTCTCGCCTAGAGACATATCCGAACACATATATAAGTCTATGTCTAGTCATTCAAGCACTCAAAGCATACATCATTCAACGAGAATAACAACCATATCACAATCGTCATTTCTTCAAGTTCAATCATTCATCACATTTTCACATTCCCCAATACCACATCGTTCTCATCATTCCATTCATCCACATTCATATATTCATAACCATATATTCGCATATCACATAGCTCAAGTGCATCATATTCATCATATCTCAACGCATAAGTTAACGATAAATAATCTTAACATTTCATCATGCTATTAGTCAACCAATCATGTCGTTAGTCCGCACAAATCATGATATTAGACAATCGTCACACCAATCATGGTAGTTAGTCATCGAGCACATAATTCCCGAGTTAGTCCGAAACCCGTTTTGAAAACCGAATTGACTAGTTAGAAATTCCGACCTTGAAAAATGTTCGTCAAAATCCTTTCATAATCTTAAGACATAATATTATTTGGCTCATTTTATCAAAAATCGGGCCCAATTGGAATTAGGCCCAAATTTTACCTTTTAAATTTCGGATCCACAAACCCAACACATTCCCTTTAATGAACCGGTTTCATTTGTATTTAAAGAGAACCGAACCGAACCCATCCTTTTTAAAACAAGAGAAAACCGGACCAAATCAGTACTGTTCACCATCTCCCCCAAATGTCCATTGCGTTCGAAAATCCAGGAAAGAGGAGGAGAAGGGAAGGGCTGTCGGCGCCGATTCCGACTCCGACGACACAATTACACAGTAGGAAAGGAAGGGAAAAGAAAAGGAAGAAGGAAGAGGCTCACCGAGGCCATCATCTTCGCCGGATAATCGATCGATTTCGCCTCGATTCGCCTCGCCGGAGTCGGGTTCTTGCCGGAGACGACCTAGGGAGGATGGGAGGGGGGTTAAGGCCTCGACTTTATGCTTTCTGGAAGTGAACGAAAGTGAAAGGGGCGAAAAGGAGGCCTTACCGTTCTTGAATTGAAAAACGGGGGAAGAGAGGCGGGGTGGCTCAGCGTCGATGCTCGGAGGAAGGAGCGGAGAGGGTGAAGCTATTGAGGTCGACTCTTTGGAGGAGAAGAGGCAGGCGCTTGGGTACCTCGGCAGGTGCCCAGAAACAGAGGTGCGAGTGGGAGCTATCGGCGCTCACAGGAGGTGCTCGGGCAGTGCTTCTGGCGAAGCTGATGGCCGGAACGGAGGTGACTGTGGTGGTTGCTGGTTGCAGAATGGGGGTGAAACGGTGAGGTGGTGTCCTGTCGGAAAGAGAAGCGAAGGGAGGAGCTTTTAGTTGGTGAGGTTCACGGTACACAAGGGGAAAGAAGAGGAGGAAGATAGGGTGAGGTTGTGTGAATTTTCCCTACAACACAAAATGGGTTATACTTTATTTTGAAATCAAAATGGGAGGAGGAGGAGCTGTTGTAGGTCTGTTTTTCGGCAGCACAAGAACCAAAGGAGGTTTGTCCTTTTGTGTTTGTGTGGGTGTGAAAGGAGAACCCAAAATGTGATTTTCAATGGGTCAAAGTCTCAGAGAATCTGAATTGTTGTTTGTGTTACAGGGATAGGGGAATTCATAAAGGAGGGGATAAGATTTACCCAAAGGGAAGAAAATGAGTTGGAATTGGTCAAACATGAAAATAAGTGTAGAGATTGGATAAGAATAGGTGATAGGAGACGGAATTGTGGCCCCAATGTCGAAAATGTGAATCTAAGACGATTGATTTTTTTTTTTGAATTCCGCTCTTAAATTCATTTTGATTTTCCTTTTTCCGAAAAACTATGATTTAAAATCCGAGCCTTTACATCATCCACCTCTAAAAACAAGTCTCGTCCCCGAGACTAAAACCAAAACAAGGTAGGGGATGAAGTTGGAAGTTGGTGAGTCCAAGGATCATTCCATTGATCACGTAAGTGCCTCATAAGCGCCCCTATGAGATTCTCACAGTACCATTGTCATGATCATAATATCCCCGATAGGTCGTAGCGAGAGTGTGATATGGGCCCTTACCACATCCTTACCCCGACTTCTCAGTTATATCATAACTCGAAAATATCATAACATCTCCACTAGGTCTTAGCAAGCAATCTATAAGGGCCCCTATAAAATGCTTGTATCCACTTCGTGGGCGTCATAATGCATGCTCGGGTCGAAAAAGTTTCAAGAGAGTCCTCAGTTTGAAAAGGATTGGTCTCAAAATCTTTGAAATTCTCGATCGCGTCCAATTTCCCAAAATCCAAGTTAGTCCTTTTTAAACATCCTTCCAATTCCCTAACCCGATGTTAGTTAAGCAAGTTTCAAATTCAGGAGGTGGAATCATCCACCTCTAAGGGCTAATCCCATATTTCATTCATAGGTTCCAAGTTAGAATCACATTTCATAAATTCAGTTCTAGCATCCTAGCAATTCCAATTCAAGGCATCATATATCATAGCAATTGTCCAACATAGCAATCGTATCACTCATTTATAACCAGGTCATGCTCATGTCACGGAAAGTTACATACCATAGCATATCTAGCATCGTATCGTACAAGGTAGGATTTATCACACCATCTCACAAATTACACATCGTATCAATCAAATAAGCACGTCATATCCGTCGGATAAGCACATCATATCAATCACATAACCATATCATACTCATGTTAACTACCAAGCGTCATCGCATTAGAGGCAAACAAATACTCCCGTACACTAGCATTTTATCGAGTTCAGGGGCTAACCATGTTAGTACTAACAATTCAATATCGCCTATGGCAATTCATCAGGGAATCGACATCGTCTAAGCATAGAATTTGCACAACACTCGGCCCCAAGTAAAGCATACACTAGATCAAATCCTCAAGAGACCCTGTCTACAACTACCAATCACGACAAGACACGACCACTACTCATCATCCCTTGCATCAAGATCAACCTTACCTAGGTCTACCAACTCAATCCAATACTAGTTCTAAATATCATTGCATTCCGCCTAGCGTACAATCTCTCTAGTCTCATAACTATCTGCAATTCAAGGCCAATTACCCAAACCAACTACTAGAGGTCCCAATTTCCATGCCATCAAGCCATCTAAGAACCAGCCTACTTCGACATCCTGACCTCAAATCCTACTCGACCACCTAAAACCATATCTCAGGGTTCCCAATCGCACAATTCCCTTATTCCGACAAGCTTAACAACTCAACCAACTACCAAGACTCTCTATAAAGCACACCCTCGTCCTAGGGGTTCCCAACCAGTCCCATCTTTACCATTTCAGAGAAACCTCAAGTCCTCAATTAAGCCACTCTCACGGTCAATCTAGACACTTCTCAACAATCTCGCTGACTCTTCCTAGGCTCTCAAGACTCCGCCTGACCATCACCTCCCAAAGAGACATCTCGAATCACTTTCTAGCTTGATTATACTTCCCGCACCACTAACCACTCTCACTAATCATCCACCTCTAAAAACCCAACTCATAATAACTAGCTCACACCTGACACTTCCATCATTATCCTTGTCATCACCAACACAAGCACCCTACCTTGCTAGAATCCACTCAACCGCCCACTCTCGACAACCCTAACGCAGAAAATCGTCTAGTACTAACTCATAACCACGAATAACCGAGTTCCTCATCACTCGCGTCTATCCTCAATGACCGATCACAGATTCTACCTACTTATCCCATTCCGAATATCACGAAACCTAAACATCCACGACTCCTCAGCCAACCTATTCTAGATCATCGTCTCAGCATATTCCTAAATTTCCTTATTCCAAATCTTACAAAACCTTAGCCGTTCGAAATCCTCAAGTTGTCCCACTCCAGTTCCTCATCTCTTCATATTCCTAACATGCCTCAAGCTCCTACTTCTTAACCATAACACCTTACTGTCCAAAGCCCTCTTTTACCGATCATCATTTCCGCAGAATCCCCAAATCGTCCTCATCCGAGTTTCCCAAACATCGCCCTTTCGCCAACCTTCTAAAATCCTTCATTCGCTAACGTTCCCAATACATTCCGCCCTACTCAATTCCCAATTTCCAAACTCTGAACCTCTCTATCCCAACCTTAAGGACATAGTCTTACTAGAAATCTCAACGATATCCTTGCCTAGCTAGCAGCCTTACCCCCAAGATTCACCTCAGTTCTCGGATACCTCAAGAGCCACAATAACCTCCACTCATAAACCCCGATTCATTCCCTATGCTAAAATCCTCCAAGCATTACCAATCTCATCTAAGCAACCCCAAATACTCATCACCCGTACAACCTGATATGAACAACCTAATCCCCAAGATCGATGATTTCCCAAGCAACCTCATACTACTCTTTCTTAGCGTTTCCTCAACCTCAGCCTTTACCAAGATCGCTCCCAATCACCGCACATACAACCTAGTCCCAATTCTACGATTCCTTAGACAATCGTTAACCGATCATCCTCAATGTCGCCCACGATTCGCTCCAAGACTACCTAGACACTCTCTCCCGGTATACTAACCCGTCTATCAACACATCCCCTCAAGAATCCCTCCGAACCACTCTTAACTCACTCATCCACCCCTAGAACTACATTACCCGCAGACGCTATTATCTTACACTGCCTCTCATGAAAACCTCTCCCTCGGAATCTTACCATACCAATTCCACTACCCACCTAAGACTAACCTGGAGGCTCAACTCTATTCACCAACCACTATTTCCTACTATCCCCACTCGCTAGGCTCTACCCAAGCTGACGCATCTTTCCTGCACCCCATCTCACACAACCCATGACCCAACTCTAAGACCTCAATCTACCTGACATCCGACCAGTCTCACCAAGGAATCACTCGACTCATGCCCAAGAAGAAAACACCACCATATATATAGCTCATAACCTATTTACCAGCAAGTCAATACACTCAAGCATCAAGGCACATCATCGCAAGCACAAGTTAGTCAGGCAATCATTCACTACTAGTTTGGCACATTCGTCACCACTAATCCCATCATGTCAGTTCTAGACCTTTTTCACAACATCAATTCTGATCTGTATAAAAGAATCCATGGTTAGAATGAAGAGCGCCCTTCCTCGAGTCATCTAAGAGAGCCACGTCCATAGCTACTATCTTCGAAATGTGCTTCTCCTTTGTATACCTTTGGCGACGTTTTTTTTCCATGGTCTATGGGTCGTGGACCCATCACTCTTCCGTTGCGCCGCTCCGGTGCCACTTGGTCATCGGTTCTTTATTTCACTTCGGCGCTCATCGAAAGGTCGCAAGGGTTAGGAGTTACGGAGATAGGGGAGAGACAAAGGGCGAACAACATGACTTTCGTAAGGACTCAAACATGGTCTAGAATTAGAGATGATGAGACTCAAGGTGATACGCTAACCCGAGAGTTACAACAATGCCCTTAGGGTATTCTATGAGGTTACAAGTGCGGCAAGCAAACACATAGCAATCACGAAATATCTCAATCATATTATTTCACACTAGCATGTACCTATTAAAAGGAATAGCGTCCTATGCATTCATAACATGTTCACATAATCAACTTTACATGCACGCGGAACAGACTAAAACTTATCATCTCATTTACTAATCATGCTTGACATATTAAGATCATGTATGCACGAACTGACACTAGACATACGCAGCATAAGTTATATATGACATAGCGGGCATTATAGGATATCACATGTATAATTCATTACTCATTTTAAGTGTACACATAAACAAGTCAAAACAATGTGGGTTCAAGGTAAGCATGTTAAGATGCACTCTAATAATCATGTCAGGGGATATGGTGAAGTCATTTGGGCATAACAACTACCACATCAATTACAACCATGTTCATATAACAAGACAAGTATGACACACAATCATGCGAGGGCCTATAATCAGAAGGCATACATCCTACATGGTACTAGAAACACTCATTAAGCATGTACACAGTCAACGAGGTTCAATTTGATTAACTTAACATCCGCATAAATTCATTTCACATAACACTCATACAAAGAGGGTTGATCACACTATCATGGACCTAATTCGAGAGAGGGTAACAATCATGGGAATTCATACATTCGGCACATATATATTCATTCATAAGTGCAACCATGCAAGATATCAAGCAAGCCATGCTGAAATATATCAACACACCATGTCATACAGTCATAAGAGGGACTATCATTATAACCGAACAGAACTCTCTAAGTGCAATCACCGACTCGTTACCCCGTTTCTCGTGTGACACTAGTATGACTCGCTCGGTAGGACACAAGGACATTCATGCTGTTTCCGGGAGGTGGGGGTAGAACTCGTGTTTAGACTCTTGCGGTAAGAAGACACGATGACCAATAAAAGGATCAAAAGGGATGAACCCATGAGGTAACTCACTTCTAACTCGAACTACTACGATCATCACCCCTACTAACATACTCAAGTAATCCTCCCATCCGACACGACTTCCGAAGATATTTAATTGACCGACCCAAATTTCCCGTGGAATGCACCAACCTTGGGTACGAGACTCGATAGAAGTATAAATGGTGTGGTATCAAAGTACAAGACTCGAAACGGGGAGAGCGGACGCTCCTCAACCCTTGCTAACATGCCTAAATATTTTGGTGGGGCACATGACGGAGTCAGAATCATCAAGGGGCTGGAATCAGGGAAGGGTTATCCTGACAAGACGGGAATTCCGACGACATAAGGACAAGGTTTCCTCCCGCTATCCCGTTCACACATTCAAGTTAAGACATACTGATTAGTTCTCTATCCTAAGCACAATAGCACTCAACATGAAAGTAATCAACGAGATTAATATGATCCCCTTCGAGGAGGATCACCCTCAGGCCCAATTGGATATAATGCATACAATTACAAAAATGATCTATGTCGTCCTTCAAGGGACGGCCGGTCGGAGGGGAAATTACCTCACGGCCTCCTAACCCATGTCACTCCAGCCTTCGGGTTTCTTGGAGTCTTCAACCCCGTCTGTAAAAGAAAGCTAGCATTTTGCCTACCCGTTCCCAACTACATCCAATAGGGATGGCCTAGAGCCTTTACTACCCCAACGTTTCCCTTTGTTTGATTATCGAATATATTGAGCCAAGTTCATATTTGGTCCATTTGAATTAGCCATATTAAATTCATTTTGCCCTTTCTAAAACATTTTGAAAAGCCATTTGAAAACCTTGGGCCATTTTAAAAACCACTTCAACCTATCATACTCGGTTTGCATAACCTGAGCTCTGATACCAACTTTGTAACGGCCCGAGATTATGATTCTAGGGTTACGTTTCGAGGGATGAAACCCCTCGTTAGGATTTTGCGCCCCGAGTACAGGTTGAAGGTTTAAAATTCTAAACTAACGTTCTCAAAGTGGGATTTCATACCCAAGTTCAAAGGGATCGTTGGAATCCCCGGGGAAGTCCCCTGTACATGTCGTAGGTCTAAACGTGGAAAACCAATGGTCACACGAATAACGGAAGCAAAGCATAGTACAAGGGGGTGCCACGGCAGAGCCGGGTCAAAATATGATCAACCATTCAAATTCGAACCGTAATTAAATTGGTGAAGTTGGAATCTCAACTCTCTCTTTCCGCCATGTTAGACCCAGCGGTCATGGACTCAAATCAGCATCACTAGTAGTAAGCATAACGGATACCTAAAAAAATTGATATGGGGCGGGATCAGATCGATGCCCACTTTAGCTCTGCATCCCAACCCTAAGCACATATATACGCTATACCTAATAAAGATGCTTCTAGATGCATGACGGGTTTTAACAAACTAACATGCTCCTAAGATCAAGTGCATAATAATAATAAGGCCTTAGCACAGAATACCAAGTGGTATATCCCTCTCCTACCTCCACCCCCTTCCGATAGGGCAGAGACTGGTCAGCTCGTGAATGCATTCCATCATAATCGGGCGGCACGCATGCCTAACCCGCTCCACAATAAAGCCCGCAAGCATATCATAATATAAGGAAGTTCATGACTCGATTGACTCAGGACGGGACCCGATGAGACTAGGTCGTCCTATAACCCTAGCAATGACTCTAGTTACTTCACAGATAACGGTCGTTCTGTTTACATACACATAAAGAAATAGAATGCTCAACGGTCGATGCAACCTAGCATGGTACTACATGGCATGCTGATCATGAATGCAAGCACCTAGTATATCATGCACCTAAAGCAGGGAATAGCTCTATTCAATCTGAGTAAGCTCCGAAGAGACTTACCTGGCTATGCAGAACAGCATAATAGGAAGTCTGGCACACATCAATCATAGCACAAGGTATCGCCTATAGACATATCCGAACACATATATAAGTCTATGTCTAGTCATTCAAGCACTCAAAGCATACATCATTCAACGAGAATAACAACCATATCACAATCGTCATTTCTTCAAGTTCAATCATTCATCACATTTTCACATTCCCCAATACCACATCGTTCTCATCATTCCATTCATCCACATTCATATATTCATAACCATATATTCGCATATCACATAGCTCAAGTGCATCATATTCATCATATCTCAACGCATAAGTTAACGATAAATAATCTTAACATTTCATCATGCTATTAGTCAACCAATCATGTCGTTAGTCCGCACAAATCATGATATTAGACAATCGTCACACCAATCATGGTAGTTAGTCATCGAGCACATAATTCCCGAGTTAGTCCGAAACCCGTTTTGAAAACCGAATTGACTAGTTAGAAATTCCGACCTTGAAAAATGTTCGTCAAAATCCTTTCATAATCTTAAGACATAATATTATTTGGCTCATTTTATCAAAAATCGGGCCCAATTGGAATTAGGCCCAAATTTTACCTTTTAAATTTCAGATCCACAAACCCAACACATTCCCTTTAATGAACCGGTTTCATTTGTATTTAAAGAGAACCGAACCGAACCCATCATTTTTAAAACAAGAGAAAACCGGACCAAATCAGTATTGTTCACCATCTCCCCCAAATGTCCACTGCGTTCGAAAATCCAGGAAAGAGGAGGAGAAGGGAAGGGCTGTCGGCGCTGATTCCGACTCCGACGACACAATTACACACAGTAGGAAAGGAAGGGAAAAGAAAAGGAAGAAGGAAGAGGCTCACCGAGGTCATTGTCTTCGCCGGATAATCGATCGATTTCGCCTCGATTCGCCTCGCCGGAGTCGGGTTCTTGCCGGAGACGACCTAGGGAGGATGGGAGGGGGGTTAAGGCCTCGACTTTATGCTTTCTGGAAGTGAACGAAAGTGAAAGGGGGCGAAAAGGAGGCCTTACCGTTCTTGAATTGAAAAACGGGGGAAGAGAGGCGGGGTGGCTCAGCGTCGATGCTCGGAGGAAGGAGCGGAGAGGGTGAAGCTATTGAGGTCGACTCTTTGGAGGAGAAGAGGCAGGCGCTTGGGTACTTCGGCAGGTGCCCAGAAACAGAGGTGCGAGTGGGAGCTATCGGCGCTCACAGGAGGTGCTCGGGCAGTGCTTCTAGCGAAGCTGATGGCCGGAACGGAGGTGACTGTGGTGGTTGCTGGCTGCAGAATGGGGGTGAAACGGTGAGGTGGTGTCCTGTCGGAAAGAGAAGCGAAGGGAGGAGCTTTTAGTTGGTGAGGTTCACGGCACACAAGGGGAAAGAAGAGGAGGAAGATAGGGTGAGGCCGTGTGAATTTTCCCTACAACCCAAAATGGGTTATACTTTATTTTGAAATCAAAATGGGAGGAGGAGGAGCTGTTGTAGGTCTGTTTTTCGGCAGCACAAGAACCAAAGGAGGTTTGTCCTTTTGTGTTTGTGTGGGTGTGAAAGGAGAACCCAAAATGTGATTTTCAATGGGTCAAAGTCTCAGAGAATCTGAATTGTTGTTTGTGTTACAGGGATAGGGGAATTCATAAAGGAGGGGATAAGATTTACCCAAAGGGAAGAAAATGAGTTGGAATTGGTCAAACATGAAAATAAGTGTAGAGATTGGATAAGAATAGGTGATAGGAGACGGAATTGTGGCCCCAATGTCGAAAATGTGAATCTAAGACGATTGATTTTTTTTTTTCTGAATTCTGCTCTTAAATTCATTTTGATTTTCCTTTTTCCGAAAAACTAGGATTTAAAATCCGAGCCTTTACATATAAAATATCAATTTATATATTATATATAATTTCATACTTCAAAAACTAAAAAGAATGAAATTATAACACGTAATAATTTTTTATTGATATTTTACATAATTTTATCATTTTAAAATAACATGTATGAATAGTAAATGACATTTAAAAAATTATGGATGAATAACGCTCTTGACCCGTTTGGTCGACCCGACCCCGTTAAATATGGATCTAGGTTGAGCATTTCACGACCCATAATCCGAAATGACCCGATCCGAAATGAACCCGAACCCAAGATGATCCGACCCAAACCCCACCCGCCCGACCTGTTTGACAGGTCTACCTCCTCCTATTACCATTGAGCCAATTAGGACGTGGTGTACCATTTGGATTTTGGTTTGAATATATATTTGGAAGGCAGAACCTTAATTTCCCAAATGGTGAACTTAATTAGGTTATACTTCCTCCGTTGAATCGTACAAGTCTTTTTAAATTTTAAACGTTTTGTTTTTAAATTAAAAATTACTAGTATGATATCCCCGCGCCATGGCGCGATTTTTTATAAGTAAAATCTTACTAATATATTAAATTAATATTATAACATAATTGTAAAAGTTCAGATAATTAAATATTTTGAATTAAACTCATGGGTTGAGAAAACGATTAAAGTAGTATATATATATAGGTAAAGGTTCAAATGCAAATGCGGCTTAAGATGAAAAATTTGCTTAAAGTGAAAATGGTCCAATTTGAAGGTAAACTAGTACAATTCCCGCGCAATGACGCGGTTTTTTAAAACTAAAATATTAATAATATATATAAATATATTATAAAATACTAATAAAAGTTAAGATAAAATTTTTTTTACCATAAATGTATCTTATAATTCTGAAATATTTTTTTATATCTCGTCTAAAGTATAATACATAAATGTAGATATTTTAAATCACCCAGTAATAATAATATCAATATCATTGTAACTTTTTTAGAAATTTTAAAATCTGAATCATGCATTTAAATGCGATGTGTCACAACTAATAATTATATTCAATGTTTTGAATTAAGCTCAATAGTTAGTACATAAATGTGAGTTAAGCCTATTGGTTATATTAGATTGAATTCAATGTTTTGAATTAAGCCCAATTGTTAGTAAATATGTTAAGAATAAAAGAGAATGGAGGATTAAAAAAAATTAATGAAAAAAAAGAGAAAAGGAGAAATAAAAAAATCAAGGAAAAAAACATAATTGGTCAATATTCCTAAAACTCCTCTAAGATTGACACGTAAGCAAAGTCTTCTAAATTAAGTTTATATATAGATTGTTAGTAAATATGTTAAGAATAAAAGAGAATAGAGGATTAAAAAAAATTAATGGAAAAAAAGAGAAAAGGAGAAATAAAAAAATCAAGGAAAAAAACATAATTGGTCAATATTCCTAAAACTCCTCTAAGATTGACACGTAAGCAAAGTCTTCTAAATTAAGGTTATATATAGATAGATGGGTCTAATTTAAAGGTAAATGGGCCTAATTAAAAGAGTAATAGATAAATGGGCCTATTTAATGTGTAAATGTGCCTAATTTTATGGGGTAAATGGGTAAATGACCCTAAATATGAGATAAATGTCATCACCTCTCCCATACTTTCTATTTCTACGAATATTGCCCTTATTTCAATTATAAAAATTACAGATTTTAGCCCGTAATTTTTATTTGAAATAATATTATAAGGTGCATCTATAAGATTACAAAATGCAATAAAATATGCTACATCACATTTGTTGTCTTTATTTTAAAAAGTGAAAAATATGAGATTACAAAATATAAAGTGAACAAATAATACAATAAAGATTATTATTAATAAATGTGCATTTTCCTAATGTAAAGTAAGTTTCCTACCAAATATTTTCTTTATGGATTGCTATTTTTATGGCGGTTTTGTACTTTAATGCGACATGTGTTATTAAAAGCCTATTAGCTCAAAATGGTATAACGATGTGTCCATGCACAAAGGTTCGAGTTCAAAATCTCGCACATGCTATTTATGATTGTCTTCTTTTTGTTCCCGTTCATGAATAAGATTATAAAATGCAATAATAAAATGATAATGTGCACATATAAGATGATATAATGCATATATAACATTATGGTGTGCAAATATAATATTATGTTGTGCAAATATAATATTATTTTGTGCAAATGTAACATTATGTTGTGCATATCTAATAATATAATGTTACGTTGTGCACATATAATATTATGTTGAATATAACATTATATTGTGCAAATATAACTTTAAGTTGTGCAAATATAACACTATGTTTTGCAAATGTAACATTTATGTTGTGCATATCTAATAATATAATGTTACGTTGTGCACATATAATATTATGGTGTGCGAATATAACATTATATTGTGCAAATATAACTTTAAGTTGTGCAAATATAACACTATGTTTTGCAAATGTAACATTATGTTGTGCATATCTAATAATAATGTTACGTTGTGCACATATAATATTATGTTGTGCGAATATAACATTATATTGTGCAAATATAACTTTAAGTTGTGCAAATGTAACATTATGAAGTGCACAATTAAAATTATAAAGTGCAAGAATTAAATGATGAATTATTTGAATAATATTATGAAATGCATGAATAAAATGATAAAGTGCAAGAATTAAATGATGAATAAAATGATAAAGTACATGAATAAGATTACGAAGTGCATAAATAAAATGAAAAAATGCAAGAATAAGATTATGAAGTGCACAATTAAAATTATAAAGTGCAAGAATAAGATTATAAGTGCATAATTAAGATTATGAATTGCACTTTTATCATAAAATATAACAAACTATTAAAATTAAGCAAATTGGCCTAGGTAGGAGTCGAACCCACGTCTCTGTGCGTAAGCACATTGCTCTATCATTGAGCTAATAGGCTTTTAAAACTTATTAATTACAAGAATAAAGATAAGAATAAAATCATTCTACCATATCATATAAGTGCAAAAATAATACTATATTAGTGCAATTTTAGAAAACAAGAGTTGTCCATAGAAACATGTTATCAACACATGTTCCCCCATTGTCTTACTCATCTCACTCACTGAGATGTCCATAGAAACACCATCAACACACCCTTTTCCTTTAGTTTCCCTTGCTGTCATATTCTCAACAATGCTTTTTCCTGCTGTTGTTGTCATGGTCTCTCGGAAACACTCTCTCAACCTGTTCGGGGTATGAGTGCGTACATCCTGACCCAGACCCCGCTTAATTGCGGGATTTAATGGGTAGTTGTTGTTGCTGTAGATCAAGTGAACAGAGCCGATACTATTTTAAGAGAGAAAACAGGATATCTGAGATACTGCCATACGTCTGTGTTTCTTTCAATAATGGTGCATAATATCAGGGAAACCACTTTTTGGAACCAATACATTAGTTTGATCCACTTAAGTTGAAAGACATGCAAATGATGGAGCATGAAATGAACTACAATGAAATAAAACTAATCATTTTGCTAGCTTGATTAACATGAAATTAGAGCAACTATTTTCCATAAGAATGATCACAAACATCAGTAGACAAGCACACGAAATAGTATTGAATACAAAATAAAGTGAACCAAAATGAAGACATATGAAAGGAGCACAACCTTGGATAAGCATCAGCATCGTTTTTTGAGAATTTTGAAATCTCTGAATGATTTTCTTCTTTATCCATCCCTAACAGAAGATATCGCCCATCCAGACACGGTGTGAATGAGGATGGATTCCTTCTAAGCAACTTCATACCATGCCTCTCCAATTCCAACTCCCTATCAAACAGCCAACAAAAAATTGTGGAACACAACACCCTAATTCACCATCACAGATCATTTAAAACTGGAAAATATAGTTAAATTGATGCACCTTCTGACCTTCCTAAGAGTTGTTTAATTCATTTCCAAATCTATTTCCTCGGTAAACCAAGAACGGTCGCATTCAGGCAGAAGCAACAATGACCCCCCGATCTGCTGATCGACGAGCTCCGAAAGATTCGATCCTATATCTCCGATTGATGCGGCGGCGCTGAGGAGATCCGAATTGAAGCTTTTTTTTGAAGCGGAGAGGTAGCCTTGATCTGATAACAGGTCCAACACCCACGAGAATGCACCTAGACCTAATAAAACCGCAACTGACTAACCCAAAATTGGGGAAAATTGAAGAAGATGAATTTAGCACAATTGAATCCGCGAACAGCAGCATCAACAATCTCGCCTGTGCGAGCTTCATAGACATCTCTAGTCCTGCACTCTTCTCCGAAAATGCGGTCTAGATAGAATGCAATACAGTCAATTGAGAAAGTTAACAATAGAGACTCGGCCCTATTTTAGTTCAATCTGGCAGTGACCGAAAATTTGCTTACCGAAATCGAATTTGTAGACCGGATTATGGAAGGAGATGGAGTTGTTGGAGATCCGCCAGGGACTGGACTTCGCATCCTCCGCCGAAAGCGGGCGAGCCCTAACGGTAACGTAGATTCGGTCCATTACCTCCTCCGATCTGACTCGAAGAACGAAGTTGAAGCTACGCGAGAAGACAGGAAGCTGCAATTTTTGGCAGTCGCCAAGCCCAGTTCTGTGATTCTCTCCTAATTGAAGCTTTTTTTTGAAGCGGAGAGGTAGCCTTGATCTGACTGAATCATCTCATCACCATGGATTTCAGATTTCAGATCCGGGAAGGAGGAATGCGAGGGAAGACGGAAACCGGCGTAGGAAGACGGAAACCGGCGTAGGAAGACGGTACCGGTGTAGACGTAGGAATATGGTACCGGTGTAGGCGTAGGAAGACGGAACCCTAGCTCGCCGGCGCGGATGAGAAGACGGGGCAGGAGAGATCCGAGATCTGGTGGAGAAGATGCGTGCCAGGGGCACTGTCGAGAGGAGGAAGAGGTGAAGGGCCTTTTTTTTGGGCCGGTGCAGTTTCTTTTTTTTTTAATACCCGCGTCAGATTTTTTCCTAATTACCTAATTTTCACTTTAAACAAATTTTTCATCTTAAGCCCCTTTTTCACTTTAACCTCACCCTATATATATATATATATATATATATATATATATATATATATATATATATATATATATTACTAATATTAATTTTATATTTTCTTATTATTAATTTTATATTTTGAATTAATCCCATTGTTTTTTTAGAAAAAAAAAACTACTTAAATTATAATTTAGGCTAAGATCAATGTTTTGAATTAAGCCCAATAGTTAGTAAAATTAAATCAAAAAGAGAATTAAAGGAAAAAGAAGAAAAAAATTAGAATTAAAGAAAATCAAAGAAAAATGGAAAAAAAAATGATTGGTCAAGACTCCTAAAATTCCTCTAAGCTTGACACATCATCCTAAACTCTTCTAAATTAAGAGTTTATATAGATAGTTAGTAAAATTAAATCAAAAAGAGAATTAAAGGAAAAAGAAGAAAAAAAATTAGAATTAAAGAAAATCAAAGAAAAATGGAAAAAAAATGATTGGTCAAGACTCCTAAAATTCTTCTAAGCTTGACACATCATCCTAAACTCTTCTAAATTAAGAGTTTATATAGATATAGATTCTCTCTTTGAAATTATTTAAGATTTTCTGAAGAGATACAATAAAAATTTCTAAAATGATTTAATAAGGTAAAGTAGCTAAGTAATAATACTCAAACACACCCCCTATAGCTAATATAATTTGAAATAAATATATAATTATTATCATTAGGATAAATCTAAAAAGGGAAATATAAGATCCCATACAAAGATTAAAAAAATCATAAGCACATGATTGAGGCTAACAGATTTAGTATTATTAATAGAAGATTAATTAATAGATAGATAGATAGATTAACGGAGAAACTAAATACACCCCAAATTTGCACGTCGGAATGGACGTGTAGGTTTGTTGTGGGCTAATTAATTAAGAAAGCATGTTAATTAATTAAAAAAGGTTGCACCTTGGAATGAACGTGCATTTTAGAAGGGGGATTTGCGGTGTATCTAACAACACCCTAGATTAATATATTAATAGTTGTGTTTTTCTATATTTCAAGATTTTCGATCTTCCATATTACATGTTCGTTGTATGTAGACATCGTGGGGGATATTGCAATCGGTAAAATATGGTAAATCAATAATTTCAATATCCAAGAATAAAATCAGTTAAAATTTGACGAATGTTCAATGTACGTAGACGATTAAAATAGATCACAAATTGACATAGAGCATATCAATTTAAATAATATTTTAGTATGAAAAATAAGAAACAAATATTTTAAAATTTCAACAATAATATTGACCAATAAGAAAATATCATTTGAATAAAAAAAATTCGATCAAATTTAATTATGGGCGTGACAAGTCAGCAAAATGCTAGCAGAATTAGTATTATTAATAAATAGATTCCCAAATAATTTTCCTCGTTGCTTTTTGTTACAAATTAAAGTTTTTAGAAAATATTTCCTATGTTAGGCATTGGAAATGATCTCATAAGCAATGTTGGTACTATACTTGATAAGAGTAGGTTTTAGTTCAAGAGTCATATGATCAATATACTAGATGTTCAACCATCTCGATCAACCGCCACCCGCTCCTTTCGACTACTGTAAAAATAAGAAACAAATAACTGTGTACTAACATTATATATTTGGCATGAAGATAGATTTTATTTACTCATTTCGACTACTGTAAAAAGTTATGCAAATTCAAATTTTTTATATATGCATGGTTCTACATTATTCCATCTTAAGAGTACAACAAGTTACCGATTAACTCAATGTTTATTATCTTACATTTCCTTATTTGTTAGTTTTTTTCTTCGGCTATTTTATTTATTTATTTACTCATATTTCTGTTTTTTTAAATGAGAAAAAAACGACGATGTTTTATCACAAACTGATTATGTTTTATTCTAAAATAACATTATTTATTTTCGTATTATATATATATAGTTGATCCATCTTGTGGCGTTTCATCGGAGAATAGACAGTGATTCCCGCGCATAACAAAGGTGCAGATGACTCCAACGGATAGTTTTCGGGTATTTTGTAGCAGTACCTTTGGTGAACGACTCGACAAGAATTGACGAAGGTTCCTACTCCGATATGGTCTCCAACCTTGAAACCTTCAACATTTGATCCAACCTCTTTAATTCACCACACCAGCAATCTCATGTCTAACATAACAACATATATACGATTGATCGAATGAATCAGATACATATGCTTATAATTAATTTGGAATTACAGCCCATCCTTTGCAGATTTCCCCACTCTTGTGTAATTTGTGTTCATCAGCCATGGTTGTTTAATTTGCTGTTGATTTGAGGGTTTAGATTGTAGGTTGGAGGAGATGACATGGAAATGGGATATTTATATTTGACGATTTGGGTCAAAATGCGGCAGAATAAGTTGAAAAGGATGTCATTGCTGACGCCCATTATATTTATCCTATCATCGAGTACGTGCACACAATATTTTGACATAACCAACAAATTACTTAACTTTCTCCTCTCATTAGTTTCTTAATTATGTCATCGCTCACACTTACTTTGACTTTTCTTTTTTACTTTTCAAACATAAACATATATATTCAGCATGTTTCATTAGAAGTTGGAATTAAAGCCTTCCGGTAACGATCACCTATAACCCACAAGTGTAACACTCCCTATTACATTATTCTTAGTGGTCCACCTATAAAGCATTTATCTATTTAAAATTTCACACAATTTTTAGAAAATCTTAATTAAAATATAATTGTTATTTCCTAAATTAAAAAGAATAATAATAGTTAAAACTTAAAACAAAACGAAAATATTTGCTAAACAAACACTTATTTTGGACAAATTAGTGAATTGTCCACCTTTTTGGACAATTTAGCGAAATGTCCACTATATATATAAAATTTGACCTAATTTGGTGAACCCTATCTCTCTCCTCTCTCCTTCTCTCTCGATCGCTTCTCTCTTGCACAAATTAGCGAAAAGCTCATCGTGCTCCCTCTCTCCTGCGGCTGCCAGATCTATGTCGAAATTCGGCGCCGATCTGAAGCAAAGCTGAGATCCGCTAGGTGTTCCTCATCTAAAGCAAGGACGAGATCTATGGCGAGATCGTCGCCTTCTCCCTCGATCTCCCGCTGCTGTTGATCTGATGACGCCGAGATCTGATGACGCCGCTTGCTGCTGCTGATCTCCACCGGAATCTTGAAGGCCGGAGCAACGTCGATGGCGGCCATGGCTGCGAAGAGCGTCGAGAATGAGTGGTGGAGGACCAAACCGAACGAGAGCGACATCAGCGGGGGTGCCTGTCAGGATTCTGCTGCAGACGGAATCGTCGGAGACGAATTCGATCGATTTCCTTTCAATTGAAGATTATCCAATGATCCTGGCTCAGCTTCACGAGGAATGCGAGATGCAGGTTGAGCAACAAGCATCGATAGCTGCGACGGAGGAAGGAGGTACGTGTGTGATAGCAGTCATGGCTGATTCTCTTAACAAGCCATATGGCTTAGGTATGTTATGTCCTGTTAAAGTAGCATCTAGAGTAAGCATTGGAGAAAAAAGAGCAGCAATTTGACAATGATGGTTCGAAATTGAGTGAATCTTGGCTCTTTTGCTTGCTTTCAGTTGACTTGGCTCAATGCATATCTTACCACAATTTGGCCATTCGTAGATCAGGTACTTTACTTTGTGTGCTGTTGTGATTTTTATTAGATTGTTGTGTTATTGACTGGCTTATGGCGGAGTTCTTCATGTTTTAGGCAGCGTCGGAGCTTATAAAGGCTTCTATGGAGCCTGTTCTTGAGTCATACAGCCCAATTATACTTTCATCCCTTAAATTCTCCAAGTTCACCCTTGTAACTGTCGCTCGCTCCACAATTTACAGGTTGGTGTTTAGTCCTGATATGTGTTGTGAACATCAATTTGCTTGTGTGATTATTCAGGCTGTGAATATGCTGCAATTTGCTTGGGAGATCTCAGTTGATGCAAGTGATTTTTGAAGGAAACAGAAATTGGATTGAATCGTTTATGTATGTGTTTCTGCTGTCTTCACTGTCTTTTTTTTGCTTCCGAATCTGTTATTTCTATTCACTGCAAATTTGGTATATTGCACTCCATTGATGTTCTAAATCTGTTATTTCTATTCACTGCAAATTTGGTATATTGCACTCCATTTATGTCAGCAAACTCAGCTCTTTTGTAAAATCAATTATAAAACAATTTGCTGTTAGAAAATTATATATGTGTTTGGGATTGCAGAACATTCAAAAATCCTTTTAGCAATGTACTTTCCAATATTTTTTTACGCACTTTATAATCTTATTTTTACACTTTATAATCATATCCTAGCACCAAGATCTATAAGCTCAATAGGAAAGAGCGCCTGAACAAATTATTGTTCAGGAGGTTGGTGGTTCGACTCCATCTAGATCTATTTATTCATGTCAGAGTGTTATTCATGCACTTTATAGTTTTATGTAGATATTTGAATCTGCACTTGTGTTTGGGATTGCATAACATTCAAAAAACCTTTTTGCAAGATCTCCGCTTGTGTCTGCAAAGCGCAAGAGCTTCATTGCAAGCTGGTTTAGTGATCATTTTTACTGATTGGAGTACTAATTGGGTGGGGTTTGAGTTCTTTATCTTTTGAATGACCTGTTTTGGGTAGTGTGAGAGGTAAATTGTGGAAACTACAACCTGAAAGCGACTCAAGTTGTGCTTAATCTGATTCCCAACACTGAGCTATTTGAATACGGGCTAGATGGCTAAAAGAAATCCATGAAAAATATAGTGAACAAATGGACAAATGGTTGTCATAGAGCGCAAAACTTCTTTAACAAACTAACAAAGTTGTTGTCACTCCTAATAACAGTGTCAGCACTAACGGTATGTATCACCCCTGCTAGCGGTGTCAACACTAATATATCTGATTTTTTCACTTTTTTTTAATGTTATAGGATAGGTTACAAGTATTTGATTTCTATCTCTCATCTAGTACTTATTTTGCTCAACATCATCTTATTTTTGCTCAACAATAGGTTATTTTTTGCACAACAATCGAGACTTGTGAAATTGTTCTCAACATGATTTTATTTTCTCTCAATATTATTTTAAGAGTTGCACGACTCTATTGTAAGAGTTGCACAACTCTGTTTTAAGAGTTGCACGACTCTATTGTAAGAGTTGCACGACTCTTGTTTTAAGAGTTGCACGACTCTATTTGCACAACTTACGGTTAAGTTTGCACAATGTACTCTTATATTTGCACGACACAGTGTACTCTTATATTTGCTCATCAATAGACTATGATTGCACAACATGGGGGATTGGTGGAATTATGCTCAACATGTTCTTATTTTTGCTCAACAATAGATTATATTTTGCACAACAATCGAGACTTGTGAATTTGTTTTCAGCATGATCTTATTTTCTCTCAAATAATTTAATACTTTCTCAATAAATTATTGCACAACATGCTCTTATTTTTGCTCATCAATACTTTATTTTTGCACAACATTCGAGACTTGTGAAATTGTGTCTCAACATGATCTTACTTTTTGTAAATATAATTTTATACTTTTTTAATAGATTATTGCACAACATGGTCTTATTTTTGCTCATCAATAGACAATAATTGCACAACATGGAGGATTGGTGAAATTTTGCTCAACGTCATCTTATTTTTGCTCAACTATAGGTTATTTTTGCACAACAATCGAGACTCGTGAATTTGTTCTCAACATGATCTTATTTTCTCTCAATATAATTTCATACTTTCTCAATAAATTATTGCACAACATGCTCTTATTTTTGCTCATCAATACTTTATTTTTGCACAACTAGTGGTAAAATTAGTGCTGACACTGATATTAGTTACAATTAGTGTTGACACTAATATTAGTTACAATTAGTGTTGACACTGATATTAGTTACAATTGGTGCTGACACTGATATTAGTTACAATCGAGTCATCTTACTAAGTAATAACTTTGTAGTTCGGTATATATTTTTTCCGTGTCAGCACTTTAATTTTTTCTTCATGTCATCATATTTTTTAGAGTTGCACAACCGTATTTTAGAGTTGCACAACGTTAGTTTAGAGTTGCACAACTTTAGTTTAGATTTGCACAACTGTATTTTAGATTTGCACAACTGTATTTTATTTGTGTCAGCACCTCCAAGAAACACTTTTCATTCTATTTGTCTCCAATTTAAGTGGCTCAATGATTCAACCAAAGTTTACACAACCAACAACACGATAGCCTATACGGGATTTGAACTCGCATCTTTGTGCTTGTACACAATGCTCTGCCGATTTGAGCTAATAGGCTTCACAAAATAATAACAGGTCTGCCCATCTGGTCATGTAAGAATTACTAAAACTTTCCCCATTCAAATCTTCCATGTTTCAAACACTAGAATACAAAAAATATCGCACTTAAAGGTCTACAAGCTATCAACTACAGCTCATAATATAACACTGAAGAACATAAAATCAAACAAAAAGAAGAAAAAGAAAGCATGTGAGCTATCAATTGATAACTGGAGAGCGCGGGAATTTGATCCCTTAAATTGAAATGAGAATAAATACAAGCCTAAAACAATCAACTCAAGTGGAAAAATAAATAGAAAAAGAAAATGATCAGCTACAAAAGTCAATACAAAAGAAAACCTAAAGCATGCAGTAAGCTATCACAACCTTTTATAATTTCTACAACCAAATGATAATAAATAAATAAATAAATAAAATAAAATCTCAGCTTTTTATTGTTTAACGGGATTCTTCAGAAAGGCAAGCTAATGTAACCTAGTAGTAATTCAAAAGAAAAAAGTTTTTAAGATAAAAGAACACACCAGCAAAGCATAAAAGCAATTTTATAATTCCACTGACATGATATTCTGAGACAGCATGCTTAAGAGAGGGGAGACAAGCAACTGCAAGCACCCATAAACTCTAAGATGGTAGAGATGGGAAGGATAAGAAAGAAGGGGAAGAAAGCGGCAGCGTTAGGGAAAGGAGAAAGGAAACAAACAGACACGTGTTCTTTCTCCCAATGCAGTAAGCTGCCATCGAAGATCTATCCTTGACAAGGGGCCTGCTGATTCATTTACATTTATGTCAAACAAAAGCCTCAAGAAGAATGACTAACTACATATTATGTCCAAAAAAGGAGAGTGGTCCATTCTAAAATCATACTACTAGCCAGGTAGGTGATATCTTACCACAACAATGAAGGGCACACTGCACACCCTTAACTTACCAAGTGCAGAACATCAATGCTGACTTGCCGAGCTTTATTACCCTCAATAGTCACCAACAAGACATTCCCTGCAGTAACGGCAGTGGTTTTGTTGTTCACAATTTCTTGCCTGTTAGAGTACTGCAAATAAGAGTCTAGCTCTAACCCCCATTGTTAGAGTACTGCAAATATGATATCATCTGGATGGCCTGATTTAAGTCCACCTGCAAAAATTGACCAAATCAAAAGAAAAATGAGATATGATTCCAACATGTTTCCAGAGTCTAGTTCTAACCCCCATTGTTAATCAAAACAGAGTGAGGTTTCAAGAACAACATAGCAATTACGTACTATTTGTAAGCAAAGGGCACCTGAATTTAGAATGCAAGTGAAGCACAAGAGAATGAGAAAACAGGTCAAGCTTCCAGCAATCTTTGAGCAAAAACAATGATACTATGACATAACAGGAAGCATTTTTACAATATTGTACATCATACTGGCGTGCTTGGTTAATAATCCAGCTCAAGAATTCCAGGGCATAACACTAACCTGCTTGTTTGCAAAGATGAGAACAACAGAACCTTTTAACTCTTCCTCCTGAAAAGCAATCAAATCTGAATTAGCTATTCCAAATGATAAAAAAAAAAAGTCACAAATTGAAGAACTGAGATCCATATCAAATTACAAGTATCCTCACTCAGAGACAATCGTACAATCAAAATTATAAGGCAAAGAAACACACTCGTTCGGCTTCATCTCAACAGCTGCACCACTTGGCAGTCCATAGGATCCATCAGGATTGAACATTAACATTGACTTTGGAATACCAGTTGGAGGCTTGACCTTCTTAAGATCAAAATGTGGATCACCATTTGGTGGGCAGTGCTGAATCAAATGCCCTATAAAATGCAAAGGATCTCATGTTTAGCATATATGGAATGCACAAAACAGGATAGAATAAATATGGGTACATGTAGGCATCAACTCACCAGGAACCTTGCATTTATGACAAACATAGCCTAGTGGAGGTTTCCCAGCCTGACTAGCCTGACCTATACAAAAATTCAGCAGAGTAAGGTGCTTGAAATATACCTAATCTTCATCTTTTCTCCCTCCTTGGGTGTGTGGTGGCCAGATTTGCTTCTCATTGCGCACCTGTCCCGGCGTTGTCACGCCACCGCCGGGTCCTTTGTACCCTAGTCGTCGCCGTCCTCGGGTTTCATCCTTCCCCCACCCCCGATTCCTCCTTTTTTGGGGTTTCGACTTCCCCTCTGCTCCCTCCTCTTTTGTCCCCCCTGTTTCTCGGCTTTCGGGGAGTTGGGGCTCGGATTTTGGGTCTCGGAATTTGTCTTTTGATTCCCATATTCCTCATCAGTCATCACCTCCTTCCTTTGTTTATCTGCAATTTCACTCTCCCATGAGGCTGATTCAATTTGGTGGCGATGTTGGAGCTCGGCTTGGTGAAGTTGTGATGATGGTGTGGTCGAATCAATTGACGGTGGTTGTTGGGTTTTCATTCCTACGTGTTGATACTTGAGAAAGGTAGAAGAAAAGAGACATGGAGGTGCACCAAAATTCCAAAAATATCCTTACTAATTATATTATTCTATCAAAAGGCAATGGGTAAAATTGTAATTTCGTACTTTTAACAGAAAACATAATAGAATATATGGACGTGTGGTGATTTGCTCACGGAATAGATATAAGGGGGGGTTTTCTGCAATTTAACTTTTAAGGGGTGGTTTTGTGTAAAGTTGCCTATTTAGAGGGTGGTTTCTGCAATTTCGCCAAAAAAAAAAAGTAGTAGTAGCAGTGAACACTTAGCGATTGCCACCAAAAAAAATTATGCAGTGAACATGCACTTGTTAATTCAATTGCAATGAGGAAGCAGTGGTGCTATGCCGGTTAATTGAAAAAATATTTTGACCTAATGTGGGAAGAGGATGAAGTGAATAAGGTAATTTTTTAACTATTATTATTCTTTTTAATTTAGAAAATAAGAATTATATTTTAATTAAGATTTTCTAAAAATTGTGTGTTAATTTTAAATAAATAAGTGTTTATTAGGTGGACCAATAAGAATCATATAATTGGGAGTGTAACATTGTGGGTTATAGGTGATTCTTACCAAAAACCGTCCCCCAACAATCCTATAAAACAGGGAATAAGTGCAGTATATGTGGAATTCCGAGAAAAGCGGTCGGGTTGTACGAAAACGAGAGTCATGTTGGGTTTATTTTATTTTTGATTAAAAGGTCGGGATCCATCTTAATTTCTAATACAAAAATTTAAGATAGTGTATAGGAGAATTTTTGTTGTTGTTGTTGTTGTTGTTATACCACCTACAAGTGGAATGACAATCTTTTCATTCTAACACGTCCAACAGTATACTTCATCGTCTGGAGATATCCATCGATCACTTGAGAGAGTTTCCGATGTCGATCACAAACCGATACTTGACATCCTTGTTTATCATCTTGTCAAGAGTTTCATTTGCGTACTGGATCGGAACAACTTCTACCTTCGGGTACACTTGATGGGCTCCTGTGTTTCTTTCGTCCCTCCGGTCACGCTCCCCGTTAGGATTCTCATCCCTGTCATCTCAAATAGTGAATCAGTCAGTCATATTTCAAGACTTTCATGGACATCAAATTCAGCTCAAGGATTAACTTAAATTACCCCACAAGAGGCTCCCGGGAGAGAGTTTCACCTCACTCGGGGCCCCTACAAGAACGAACACACCGCCAATCTTCAACAGCGACCAGGGCCGTCCAATGGATTTTAGAGACCCTGTGCAAAATTTTAAACAGGTTGAAATTAGACTCAAATTTAAACGAAATTTATATAACATTTTCATTAGAAAATATGTCTTTATAACACTTAACTTATCAAATAGTTCTTAATCAAATAAATAAAGATATTTTCAAACTCCAACCCATAAATAAGAAATTTTAATGGTTAAGAAAGTTTGTACATTTCAGCCCCCATTTATCCACTTATTAGCTAGGTAAGAGTATCAAGGCTATAAACAAAGTTTGTAGCTGGCAATCTATACACATCAATCCATTCCATGTTTACACCAGCTAATTAAGCAACTATAGGCACTTGGAATTTAAGTAGCTAAACTCTTGTAGCAAATTATGGTTAATGCGCATAAGAAGGGCTCAATCTATGCAAGGTCGTCCAATGGATTTCGAATGCCCTGTGCCAAACTTCAAATAAGATAGTAGTAAAGTTAAAATTTTAAAAGAAATATGACAGTACATTGATGATAAAAATGTAGAATGTCCGATATAATCATTAATGACTAATAACTTAAAAATATTACTCCCTCCGTTCCGAAGTACATGTACTTTGACTTTTTGATACATTTTTAGGAAATAAAAGCTACTCCCTCCGTTAATTAAAACTTGACATGCACGTATTTTTAGGTGTTAAAAACTATATAAAATTTTAACTTTCTAAATAATTTTTTAAAACAATTTCATACTTATTACAATTAAGTATGCATTTATAAAAACAAATGTAACTAATGTTAATATTTTATATAGTTTTTATTCTTCTAAAAAAGCGTGCATGAATAGTAAACGATAAGTTTTAATTAACAGAGGGAGTATTATAAAATATCAAAAAAAATTATTAGTTTTTTATATAGTTTTTATCTCCTAAAAATGTGTTAAAAAATCAAAAGACATGTATTTCCGGATGGATGTAGTATTAAATACTAATAAAAGTATGTTGACATACATTTGATACATGTTTTAAAAGAAAAAAAAAGGCTCAAAATCCTCAAATAGATTTGCCTCAAAAAAGTTAAAAACAGATTATTGAGTGTATAAATTAACCTAAAAAAATATAAACAAATTACAACATTATTGGGTGTTGAGTTAGTGGGAGTTGACAGCTCTTAAAACATTATTTTAAAAAACGAGTATATAAAATGTGTTAAAAGGAAAACCAAATAAATTAAAATTGAGTATGTTTTAAACAAATTGTGCAAATAAATTTCAAATGAAAAAAAAAAAACCAATCTTATTTTTTTAAAAGCAACCAGCAAGCCCAAAAAAAAGTGGGAAAAAGCGGCCCACTAACTTTCATTGTTACATGGGTTGTTGCTAACTAGAATCGAACTCACGGAGACGGTAAAAAAGCTCCTTTTCCTTCCGCTTCGGTAACCATTGAACCAACAACACAATGTGTAATTTTGTAAACATTTAATTATATACTAATATTATTTAAATGAGGCCCTGTGCGATCGCCCATCTTGCATATGCCCAGGGCCGGCCATGAATCTATGGCAGGAATTTTGTGCAACATAAATCTTAGAAGAAATCTACATCATAAAATGACATACCCCAAGTTCTAATTGTTTAATGGTCTACATTAACCTCCTATTTTAATCCCCGGGCCTCAGCCTCCAACTCCAACTTTATCTTTCCGCGTGTACAGATTGGCATGCGCGGGATGAATTCCGCGTGTTGCCACACGTGGGAAGTGAAGGATTTATAAAAAAAATTAAAACGTAAATAATAAATAAAATAAAATAATCTAGTTATATAAAATAAATAAAAAAAATACTTAATAAGTAAATAAAATAAAAATAATTTGATTATATACATAAATAAATCAAGAATTAATGAGAAAAATAGTATAATAAATAATGGATAAATATATATATAAATATATAATAAACAAAAAAATATTTAATAAATTAATAAAAATATAAATATAAATATATAATCAATACATATATAAAAACAATAAAAAATAAATGAATAATTAATAAAGATAATATATTTCATAATTACTTATTATAAAAATTACATATAGATACATAAAATAAAAATAATTTGTTTATATAAATAAATAAATGAATAATTAATAATAAAAAAATTTAATAAACATTTAATAAAAAAATCTATTTATATAATTACTATAATTACTATATATATATATCTATATATAAATAATATAATCACAAACATAGATAAATAAATTAAATTTATTCATTGATAAATGAATTATTATTAAATTTTATTAATTTAAAATCTTTAGTAAGATTATTTTAATATAAAACTCAATTAAAAATAATAAAACAAATAAACATATATGAATTAAAAAATCAATTAAATCTTGAAATTAGGTAATAACAAAAAAATAATGAAAATTAAATTAAATTTTATTGGTTATTTATGTAAATAAAAATATACATAATTAATACATAAATAAAAATAGTAAAAAAATGAATAGTTAATAAATATGTATATATATAATTAATTAATATACAAAAATATATCTATAATTAATAAATTGGTAAAAAATAATAAATAAATTATTTATTTATTTATTTATTTATTAAATTTAATTTTTATTGTTTTATAATTTTTTGATGTTTTATTTAAATAAATTAATTTATTATATTTATTTTTTATTTTTTTTATATGTTTTTTCTTTTTTAGTAATAATTAAATTTATTTTATTTAATTTTTCTATTCTTATTCTTATTTTTATTTATTATATTTTTTCTACTTTATTATAACTGTATTTTTTTCTGTAAATAAATAAATTTATTCTATTTATTATTTATTGTTTTATATATCTTTTAATTTTATAAATTAAAAAATTTATTTTATTTTGTATGATCTTTTTCAGTTAAACATATGTATAATTAATAAATTGGTAAAAATAATAAAACATAAATAAATAAATAAATTATTTATAATTAATAAATTTGATTTTTTTGTAAATAAATTAATTTATTATATTTATTATTTATTGTTTTATATGTTTTTTTTATTCACAAATAAATTTATTTTATTTTAATTTTACTCTTCTTATTCTTATTTGTTATATTTTTTTCTACTTTATTATAATTGTATTTGTTTTTCCGTAAATAAATAAATTTATTCTATTTATTATTTATTGTTTTATATATTTTTTAATTTTATAAATTAAATATTTTATTTTATTTTTTATGATCTTTTTCAGTTAAACAAGTTAGATCTTTTTTAATTTACCTCTTCTCCTACTCTAAAGCCTCATTATTCCGCTCAAACACAACAATTGCACTATTCTCACCGCCACCTTCCATGAATCTCCTCACAGTCATGAGATCGAAATGCAACTTCTTCAATTCCACGTATGGATGCTTAGGGGAGGCCAGAACTTGCCTTCATATCGTCGTGTAGGGTAAAAGTTTGAGGGGATGATGTTTTATGTGCTCTTTATAGGCTAGTCCAGTCTCTAATTTTTTGCTGATTTCGGTGGTGAGGTTTATGTTATTCAGTTAGGGTTTAGTCCACAACTAATTGTGCATAATAGTGCGTGATTGAGAACGAGCTTCAAATCTTTTTTTTTTAATCAACAGAATGCTCGATACTTTTTCACATTGTTCTATTACATTTACAAATAAATAACATGTTGCTCACGTTTTTAAATAGTGTTGTTAGCATAATACGAATTTTCGCCATAGGCTATAACAGACCCCAAATCTTTTTCTTTCGGAATCTCCGCATTGCTCCATCTAGCTAATCTCGGATAGTCCTCATCTCAACACATCCAATTCTGTTCGCCACAGGCTATAGCATACCTCAAGTATTTGTCTTTCAGAATCTTCACATTGCTCCATCTAGCTAATATCGGATAGTCCTCATCTCAACACATCCAATTCGAAACTTACTTCAGCATAGAGAATCCAAAATCTACAGTACATCGGAAACAGGGTGGTTGGGATGTACATCAGAAAATATATTATGTATTCATTGATCAATCGACGACTTATCTAAGTCAATATTAACACTTATTCACTGTGTTTATTTCTTCTCATTAGATTTACAGAGAAATAACATATTTTTGACGTTTGTAAATAGTTATGTATACAAAATATTTCAAGCTAGACTCTAATAATAACCAGAATCCTCGATGATGATAATATATAGTCGTGCTGGTTTGAGTTAATCGACTCTTCATACCTCGGAAACGGGGTGGTTGAGACGTACATCGGAAAATATATGATGTGATTGATCATAAACCCTAAACCCTAACCCTAACCCTTAACCCTAAACCCTAACCCTAACACAAAACCCTACACATCCAGAATGCGCATACAGTCTGTGCACATCCTAAATGCGCATAAAGTTCACACACATCCTGGTTGTGTACACTCTCATAACTTAAATAATATTAAATTGTGTTATTTTACAATCTTTAGTAATATTTTTTAAATACAATTCTATTAAATGAAATAGAATAAATTAATCATTTTTATATATATATTGATTTTTTTATAAATTATATGAAATTTTATTATTTTTCCCTAAAACTTGTAACTTAAATCTCCGATAGCTTTACGCCGGTACGCGATTGCTCTTCGAGTTCTAATCTTCTTCAAATTCGGTACTTTGAAGAGTAGTCAAGTCTCCAATTATTTGTTGATTTCGGTGGGGAGGTTTATGTTCTTCAGTTAGTGTTTAGTCCACAACTAATGAATGATCCATAATGGTACGCGATTACATTCGAGCTTCAAATATTTGTTATTAATATATAATCAACAGAATATTCGATGCTGATAATAAATAGTCGTGCTGGTTTGAGTTAATCGACTCTTCATACCTCGGGAACGGGGTGGTTGGAACGTACATCGGAAAATATATGATGTGATCGATCATAAACCCTAAACCCTAAACCCTAACCCTAACCCTAACCCTTAACCCTAACCCTAACACAAAACCCTACACATCCAGAATGCACATACAGTCTGTGCACATCCTAAATGCGCATAAAGTTCACACACATCCTGGTTGTGTACACTCTCATAACTTAAATAATATTAAATTGTGTTATTTTACAATCTTTAGTAATATTTTTTAAATACAATTCTATTAAATGAAATAGAATAAATTAATCATTTTTTTATATATATTGATTTTTTTGTATAAATTATATGAAATTTTATTATTTTTCCCTATAACTTGTAACTTAAATCTCCGATAGCTTTACGCCGGTACGCGATTGCTCTTCGAGCTCTAATCTTCTTCAAATTCGGTACTTTGAAGAGTAGTCAAGTCTCCAATTATTTGTTGATTTCGGTGGGGAGGTTTATGTTTTTCAGTTAGTGTTTAGTCCACAACTAATGAATGATCCATAATGGTACGCGATTACATTCGAGCTTCAAATATTTTGTTATTAATATATAATCAACAGAATATTCGATGCTGATAATAAATAGTCGTGCTGGTTTGAGTTAATCGACTCTTCATACCTCGGGAACGGGGTGGTTGGAACGTACATCGGAAAATATATGATGTGATCGATCATAAACCCTAAACCCTAAACCCTAACCCTAACCCTAACCCTAACACAAAACCCTACACATCCAGAATGCGCATACAGTCTGTGCACATCCTAAATGCGAATAAAGTTCACACACATCCTGGTTGTGTACACTCTCATAACTTAAATAATATTACATTGTGTTATTTTACAATCTTTAGTAATATTTTTTAAATACAATTCTATTAAATTAAATAGAATAAATTAATCATTTTTTTATATATATTGATTTTTTTTATAAATTATATGAAATTTTATTATTTTTCCCTAAAACTTGTAACTTAAATCTCCGATAGCTTTACGCCGGTACACGATTGCTCTTCGAGTTCTAATCTTCTTCAAATTCGGTACTTTGAAGAGTAGTCAAGTCTCCAATTATTTGTTGATTTCGGTGGGGAGGTTTATGTTCTTCAGTTAGTGTTTAGTCCACAACTAATGAATAATCCATAATGGTACGCGATTACATTCGAGCTTCAAATATTTTGTTATTATAATCAACAGAATATTCGATGCTGATAATATATAGTCGTGCAGGTTTGAGTTAATCGACTCTTCATACCTCGGAAACGGGGTGGTTGGGACGTACATCGGAAAATATATGATGTGATCGATCATAAACCCTAACCCTGACCCTAAACCCTAAGACCCTAACCCTAACCCTCAACCCTACACATCCAGAATGCGCATAGAGTCTGTGCACATCCGATAGCTTTACGCCGGTACGCGATTGCTCTTCGAGTTCTAATCTTCTTCAAATTCGGTACTTTGTAGAGTAGTCAAGTCTCCAATTATTTGCTGATTTCGATGGGGAGGTTTATGTTCTTCAGTTAGTGTTTAATCCACAACTAATGAATGATCCATAATAGTCGTGCTGGTTTGAGTTAATCGACTCTTCATACCTCGGGAACGGGGTGGTTGGGACGTACATCGGAAAATATATGATGTGATCGATCATAAACCCTAACCCTAAACCCTAAACCCTAAACTCTAACCCTAACCCTCAACCATACACATCCTAAATGCGCATAAAGTTCACACACATCCTGGTTGTGTACACTCTCTAACCCTAACGAAACAAGATTAAATAAAAAAAACTGGCGCACCCAGGATGCGCGAGGGTTAGGTTAAATTAGGTTAAAGCGAATCCCAGGGGCGCTGTACATTTCAGTATTTCACTTCTTCGTCCCTCTTCTCTCTCGCTGCTGCCGACTCTCTCTCTCTCTATCTTCTCCGGCAATCTCTCTCCGTCTCTTTCTCGCTTCGACTCTCTCTCTCAATTGCTCTATTTCGCTCTCTCCCTCTTCAATTTCAACAATGGCGCCCGGTGAGCGTGGTGTCGGCGAGAAGCGACGACGGGCTGGCGGTGGCCGAAAGGGTGGTCTCTGGTTCGATCCCGTGAAGGCTATTTCTCCGACGGCCGTTAGGGAAGGGGCTGCGCTTCGAACGGCCGTTAGGGGAGGGGAAGTGGACGCGGCTCGAACGCCCGCCTAAGAAGACACAGAACAATATAAGGCGTCGATTGTCCTTCTTCGAGCATGTAACATTGGAGCGACGACTGATAACTGCTCCATCATCATTAGACGAGGAGGAACACCCAGCGACAGGGAGCGATGAGCCAGAACCTAGTATAGGGAGGGAGGAGCCACAACCTCCCATCGGGAGCGAGCAACAACATCCGTCGATCGGGGGCAACCCGAGTACACCCAGGTCATCGCGTGGTTCATGTGCACCACAGAGTGGAGCTAGTCGTCCGTCGAGAGGTAGGGGACGAGGAAGGGGAGCGTCTACTGCACCATCTCCTTCGCCAGAAACATCAACACGTCCTCCAACACATGGGAGGGGACGTGGGCGTCGAGGTCGTGGGTCATCCAGGGGTACGCCATCTACGCGCACAGAGGTGTCGAATATTAGCCGTCCTTTCAACTTTGGCGAAGACAGTCCAGATCCCTTCATGGTCGGATTTATCGACCACGTGCTGGATGTGAGGCCTGATGGAAACTGTGGATTTCGGGCGCTTACGCACTCGCTGGGACTAGGGGAAGAAGCATGGCTCCAAGTACGACTTGTGATGTTGAGGGAAGCAGTGAGAAATGCTCATCTCTACATACCATTGCTTGGTTACTACGGGCCAGCATCGGAGCCGAGTAAACAAATGGCGATGTACAAGATGCATTTCAACTGGACGAACGTGACCAACAACGCACCTCCTGAATATTGGTTGAGTTTGCCAGAGGACGGACATGTCTTTGCGACCGCGTACCAGTGCCCCCTTGTGCACTTGAGTTACAGCTCACCCATGACGTTTCTTCCACTCACCGCACAAGAACCTGCTCCGGGAGGACCCCCGCCTGGGTCAATCCTTGTAATAAGCTTTCTTGGATCACGCCAGCATTACGTGTCGGTAAGAATGAATTCGACTTCTCTCCATCACTTGTTCCAATTACAATTTACTTCATTTTTTCCGCTAACCATCTATCATACTGTGCAGCTCACAATGATGAATGAATTTCCCATTTCTCCCATAACGGAGTACTGGATACAAAATCATGATCCCAGCGTTGACGGAATGGATGCGCAGTATGGTGTAAGCATTGAAGAGTTCCAACTGAATCGTGAATGTAGTGGTCGCTCGAGGGTTTAAAATAATTAGCAGTTATATTATGTACCAAACATTATTATGAAGCTCATTGTAAAAGTGTTTGCATGACATTTACGTACAGTTCCAGTTTGACATTTAGTGTGAATCATTTGCCCTTACTTATATTACTAGTTGCTCTTAGATTTAGTTGTGCGAGTTATAAGTTTCGAGACATACTATGTTTGATGCAGAATATGTACAGAATGAGCCGATAAGAACACAGAAATAACATCTTATGTACTTCTGTATATAATTATTAAATAATATAGCCGATAAGAGTATGTACATACACAGAAAGAACACAGAATCAATTTTATTTGTTTATTATGCATTAAATTAGTGTGTACATACACGTTCTTTATGTTTGAAAACGATTCTGTGTGCAGAAAATGCTCTCTTCGACTGGACACATCTAGGATGCGTGAAACCATGCTGCACATTCAAGATGTGTAAACTTCAGATTGAGATTTTCTGTATACAGAACTACTTACGGCCGTTACCTACATGTGATTTCTCTGACATTGTAATGAGAACAAATATATTTTTGCATTCATTTTTTTTTATAAATAAATTAAAATCAAACTCAATTTGTTTTGTTTATTATTTATAGATCAGTGTGTACATACACGTTCTTTATGTTTGAAAATGATTCTGTGTGCAGAAAATGCTCTCTTCGACTGGACGCATCTAGGATGCGTGAGACCATGCCGCACATTCAGGATGTTTAATATTTTGATTTTTTTTATAAATTAATTAATATATTTCATTTAATATGTTTTTAGGATTGTGTAATGTATGTTTGTACTCCCTTATAATTTTTTAATAAATAAATTAAAATCAAACTCAATTTTGTTTGTTTAAAATATTAATGTTATTTATTTTATATAACTAAATTATTTTCTTTTATTTATTATTTATGTGTTTATTTGTTCTATAAATAAATTTAAAAATAAATTTATTTATTGTATATTTATTTATAAACTTATTTATTTAGAGATAAATTATTTTATTTTATTTCTTATTTATGTTTATTTCATTTATTTTATAAAGTCAATGAATTTTATTTATTATTTATTGTTTAATATTTTGATTTTTTTTTATAAATTAATTAATATATTTCATTTAATATGTTTTTAGGATTGTGTAATGTATGTTTGTACTCCCTTATAATTTTTTAATAAATAAATTAAAATCAAACTCAATTTTGTTTGTTTAAAATATTAATGTTATTTATTTTATATAACTAAATTATTTTCTTTTATTTATTATTTATGTGTTTATTTGTTCTATAAATAAATTTAAAAATAAATTTATTTATTGTATATTTATTTATAAACTTATTTATTTAGAGATAAATTATTTTATTTTATTTCTTATTTATGTTTATTTCATTTATTTTATAAAGTCAATGGATTTTATTTATTATTTATTGTTTAATATTTTGATTTTTTTTATAAATTAATTAATATATTTCATTTAATATGTTTTTAGGATTGTGTAATGTATGTTTGTACTCCCTTATGATTTTTTAATAAATAAATTAAAATCAAACTCAATTTTGTTTGTTTAAAATATTAATGTTATTTATTTTATATAACTAAATTATTTTATTTTATTTATTATTTATGTATTTATTTTTTCTATAAATTTATTTTTTATTTATAAATAAATTAAAATAAAACTCAATTTTGTAATTTATGTTTTTATTACACTATAATTTTTTTTGTAAATAAATTAAAATCAAACTCAATTATTATTATTTTATTTGTTTTTTTATTATTACATTTTTATTTTTCAAAAAAAATTAAATTAAATTATTATAATTATTTTATTTTTTTAATTATTATTATTTTATTTGTTTTTTTATTATTACATTTTTATTTTTTAAAAAAAATAATTCACTCCACACGTGTGGGCCGTGTGGCAACACGGGGAAATCGTCCGCGGGCATGCCACCTGGTGCGCATCTTGGATGTGTTTGCGGGTGCCGCACATCCAGGATGCGTATGCGGGTGCCCCCCATTGACCCGATTTTTAAGAGGTGAGAAGTTGGAAGGTTTATTGCAAGAATCAATGGAAGAGAAGTTAATGGAAAAGAGGAAGCGGCGACTAGGCGTGCTTCTGTTTCTCCGCTTTCAATTTCTATCAGGGCAATTAGGCATGCAGAGTGGGCGAGAGAAAATAATTTTTATTTTTTAATAGAGCTATATTACACATGGGCCTATTTTTAGGAGGCCCATTACAATTGGAGGTCCTATTCAAGTGCACACTTTGCACTTGCTCAGAGCCGGCCTTGACAGCGACATGTATGGATCAAAAGGATGGTCTCCGGAGGCTGTGTCGATTATGAAATCCAGTGATTTGGAGATGTCCTGGTGGCCAAACAACGTATACCACACATTCATACAAATCTATAAAGCCTAGCTAGCTAGTGATTTAATCATGTCTTTATCTAGTTTCCTTACCTTCATTTGTTCTTGATCGGACGAGATAAGAAACCTGTCCGCTTCAAGTACGTACTGTCAGGGCTTCATCTCTTTTCGATTCACTCGTGTTCAACACTGTAACGTGTAATCCAAATGCCTTGCCAAACTTGACTGCCATGTGGCCAAGTCCTCCTAGTCCAACCACCCTAAGAGACATGCCCGGTTGATCCATCTTGTACCGTTTCATCGGAGAGTAGATTGTGATTCCCGCACATAACAGATCGGTGCAGCTAGCTCAATGGGATAGTTTTCAGGTATCTTGTGGCAGTACCTGCAAAATCAAGATAAATTTGGGATGAAAAATCGGAATCTTGAGTGCACTTAAATGTATATGATGATCTAGAACACACCTTTGATGAACTGCGATGAAGCTAGAGTAACCGCCTTTGGTGATGCTGCCATCCAAGTCGACACCATTATAAGTGAAGACCGCGCCTTTTGAGCAGTATGTCTCTATCCCGTCAATGCAATACTCGCACTCTCTACACGAATTCACGAAGGTGCCTACTCCAATACGGTCTCCCACCTTGAACCGATCAACATTTGATCCAACCTCTTTCACGAAACCGACAATCTCATGTCTAACAAAATAACAAATAAAAACAGAGAGATTAACAATCATCAATACACTGATAACTTTCGTAATGATCCTAAATCCTTACCCCGGAACAATTGGATACTTGGTGTCCCCAAATTGGTTCCTTGCCAACACCACATCCGCGTAGCATACTCCATAATGTGTGATCTTTATCGAAATGTACGTCGTCTATTCCCAAATTCCTGGTACGCGATCATGAAACAAACTCAGACCCATATTCTTAATAACCATGGCTACCTTAACAACTGAACTAGAAACATTCAAACTTGAAAACTAATCCCTTTTTCATACATACTATTGGTTGATCAAGGACAAACCTTCTACAAAATTCAAAGGGGGAGAGGAAGCCTGTCTCATCCCTTGCTGCCCATCCTATACACTTCTCCACATTCTCATGTTCAGTGATCATTCTTGGATCACTCCAAAAAAAAAAAAAATTAATTCAGATATATGTGTTGGACCTCTAGTGCTGAGCTGGAGAATTATTTAGAGGAAGCTCAGAAAAGCTGTTTGTGTAACAAACTGTAAGCGTGTGATGTACTGGTGTGTGTGTGTGTTTTAGTTGAGCTATAAATAGCCATCACTTCCTGTATCACAACTTGTTTTACAATGTAATAAAGCTTCGGCATATGAGAGTTTTGCTTTTCCCTTTCTTCTTCTTCTGAGTGTTCTTGAGTGATCTCAAGCTGATTTGATACATTGATTCTCAATCAATATGGTATCAAAGCTTGTGACTGTCGTCGATCAGTAATTGTCAAGCTTCCGCATTCAACTGCTGTGTTTGATTTCATTCTCTCTCTGTGAAATCATTCAAGCATCAATGGCGCTAAATGAAGAGCACGCAATAGATCTGGAGAATGATCAGAGCGTCGTCGAAGCGATGTGATTTCAGCAATGGATCGGCAAAATCCTCTATTCATTCATCCATCCGACAACTCATGTATCATTCTCACTACAATTCAACTTACGGGTGAGAATTTTCGTTGATGGAAGAAAGCTGTAATGAAAGGATTGTCGGTTAAGAACAAACTAGGGTTTGTTGATGGATCTTTAGTTGAAACTGCTGAAAATTCACCTCTGTGGAATAGAGGAAATGATATGGTGTGTTCTTGGATTATGAATACTGTATCAAAGGAGATATATGCAACTCTTGATGAATTCGATTCTACCAAGGAGATGTGGGATGACCTCCATGAAAGCTTTGGGCAGAAGAATGGGCCACTCTTGTTCCAAATCAAGAAATAATTGCAGGAGTGTGAGCAGAAAAATACATGAATCACTAAATACTTCACCAAACTCAAAGGAACTTGGCAGCAATTGGCAGGTCTGTGTCCTCCAATTCGTTGCACATGTGGCAATTGTGAATGAAATCTGAATTCAAGAATTGAAGTTGCAGAGAATGAAGAGAAATTGATGAAATTTCACATGGGATTGAATGAACAATATGCTGTTCCAAGAAGGCAGTTCTTGTTGAGCTCACCTTTGCCAACTGCTAGCTATGCACATTCTCTGTTGGTGTAGGATGAGACCAACAACAAGAAGGCATACACAAGTGCTAAATCACCAGATGTTACAGCTATGTTCAGCAAGAAAGATGGTGATGGAAATCAACCCAGGAAAAGAAAGTGCAGACACTGTGATGGAAATCATTCGTCTGAGAAATGTTGGGAAGTAATGGGGTATCCAAGCTGGCATTCCAAGAGTAAGTACAAGCCACAGAAGCGTGGCCAAACTTACAGTGTCTGCCATTGAGGTAATTAATAAGAAAATTTAAGTATTAGAATCAAATATAAGCATAAAGTTATGCAAATATTGGTAAAGCTTGTAAATATTATTCGTATCAAAATGATGCTAATAAATATTAGAATAATAATAAAACTAAATAAATAAGGCAATGTAAAAAATAAAACTAAAGAATACATTTGAGATACCATTGAGGTAATTAAAAAAATTGAGTCTTCCAAATAGCTCAAAGTATATGTAATGGTGGTAATGTTTTGTCATTTTTTTTTCATGTCGATGATGTTTCGTTAATCAAGAGTGGTGGAATGAATTTTCTTCATAAATCACACTAATATAAAAATAATTACATGAAGAAATTAAATTCATTCCACCATTCTTGATTATAGAAATATCAACTACCTAAAAAATGATTAAAAAAATGAATAAGTTTAGGAAAAAATACAATTTAATGGAATAGATACATCATACATTAATGATGTTACATAATGTATGTGCTTGAATTTGTATTTTTATAAATTTGTATTTTTTTAAAGAAACAAAACATTAGAAATCAACCATATCCTAACTAAAAAGATATGAATAAATATATTATAATTTTTATTTTATCCAATGAATATCTAAACCAACCAACCATAATGTAGAGATTATCTCAACTAATTTTGTGCAATCAAATATGCAAATTTGCTTATATCCCTACGCAATCAACGTTTGTGCGGATGTTTGCTATTAATTGTTATCTTTAATAATTGTATATATTTTAATTTAATTTTAATTGGAATTGTAAAATAACTTAATAATCAATATCCCTAACTAAAAATCCCTACATTAAAAGAAAAGATGACACATGGGTTAGACGACTTCTTTTTTAGTATTATATTAGTATAGTAACCCGCATCTTATGCGGGATTTTTGTAAATAAAAATATTTTTAACTCTCTATAATTGGCTATAGTAGGTTAATAAATGTCATATTTTAGTTCTTTGTTTTATTGCCTTTTCATTTGTGTGAAATGAGTTAGTTTGTCTTTCATTGCCTTTTCATTTGCAGAAGTGTTTATTATAAGACAATAAAATTGATCATTTTTTTTTTCAAATCTAGATATTAAAAAAATCTCAGCTATTGTTAGGATGATCGTGATTAAGATTGTAAATTTGAAAAAAAAATTACAATATTAAGATATTGTTAAGATTAGGTCAATGTCTTATTAGTTATTTCATATTTGAATTTTAACAACAACAAAACTCCAAAGATTTTAACCGATTATGTTAAATTTTTCTCAATAAAAAAATATTTGAGTTTATTTTTTTAATTTAACAAATAAAATCAAATTCGGTTTTAAGTAAAATAGATTGAATTGAAAATTCAAATAATACTTTGTAAAAATAATTAAATAAGGTGTCAACATTTATATTCAATCAATCAAATTGCGCAAATAGCATTACCATATGGGAGGCACGCCATGTGAAAATAACAGCTCAATTGTGATACTATTAATATAATTAATTAATTTACCTCCGTCATAAATTAGCTTATTAACTTTTATGATCCTATACGATGAGTATAAACCATATCATTACATGCGATTAAAATAAAAATAATTGAATCACTCATCTTCTAATTGATTTGAATAAAATATTAATTTTTTCAAATCTTTATTCATTTTCTTGTTTCATTTGAAAATAAGATTAAGAAAAATATAATAAAAAAGAGTCTAGGTTTAGATTAAAAATTATATAATAAGTGAATTATACTAACTAAAATAAACTGGAACAAAATTAATTAATGGGATTTAACCTAAAAACTTTTATTTACAAAAGCATAATATATAGATATATAATCACATATATTGACGATTTTATATTTAATAATTAGAATTTTAAAAAATTAATATCAACTTAGTTAATTTTTAAGAATTAACATCAAACGGTCGATCAATTGATTATCACTTTATTTGATTTCGTGACTATAATCATTATGGTTCATAATTAGTCAAGTAACTCCTACAAACAATAATCCAAGTACTTAAAGTCAAATTTTGATTCTCACAGGAGATCGTAACCCGATATACATCGTTCAACTATTCTGTCTTCATTCGTTGAAAATTAAGATATTTCATTACTATATTTTTTAATCGGTTTCATCCCATAGAGTTTGATCAAACGTATAGCGGATCGGTTGAAATAAAATGGTATCAATTACCCATGAACTAATAAAACATGAGTACCAAGTACCAACTAAGGGATATGAACGAATGACTTATATACTTAACCAAATAAATTACAATATAGAGTTATGAATACAAACAAATCTAACATTGAGAATGTGAAATTGAAATTAAAAAAATACAAAAATAAAAGAGAGCGAGAAATCAAATTGAGTCTCACCAATAATTTCCAGCATTGTTGATTAGTATTATTAGTATGATTGTACGAATTTATCCTTTGAACAGATGCAAAAAACTTGAGGTAGAGATAAGAAGAAGAAAAATGTAAAGGAAGTGAGAAGAAGGGTGATTATATAGTAAATGATGGTGAATGTACATAAGAAGAGACACAATTAAAAATCTAAACAAAAAAAAAAGTCATATTTGATTTATTAAAATAAATATGATTTTATTTTAATCTTATCCGATAAATATCAAAACTAACCAACTAAAATATCAAATATATCCACTGAATTCGTATCCAAATCTTAACCGACCAAATCTTAACCGAATTAGATTTAATTAATTAATTAAATTTACTTAATTATCCAAACAACTCCATTAATAAATAATTAAATTAAAAATACCTACTTTAAAGGAGAAGCCGCCACATGTCGTAGGCGACTTCTCCTTTAGTATTATAACTAGTACAGTACCCGTGCCTTAGGCACGGGCTTATTATTTCAGATGTACTCATGTCAACAATGAATACATATTGGTATACGAAACCGGATAGGATGCTATCGGGTAGGTCATCCCTCCCGAATCATTGCCTAAACCAAAAAAAAAAAACGTATTGGTATACGGAAGCCTTTTAATTTATACAAAAAAAAACTATATAGAGCTAGTCTTGCTCTATTAAGGTAATCTAGATATACAATTTATCTGTTACCCTAATAGAAAATAGTGAACCCTATAAAAGCTAAAATAAAATTAATGACTGTTAAAAAGTAAATCATTCAATTGTTTGTAGCGGTTATACTTTTTTTTAACTCTGCCCATATAGTTGTTACACAACTCTACTTTAAATTAAGCTATAAAAGCATGTATATAGTTTTCTAAATATTTGTTGTATCATTTTAACGTCAATATATTTCGGATTATAAAAGAAGACTAAAGTGACCAAGTTTATTCAAGTAAAACTTTCACAATTATTCCAATAATTGTATCTAAGACACGCGCGCACATACACGCATACCTTAATATAAATTAATTAATAACTTAGGGATTAAAGCTTAAGATTGACAAAGAAGTTGCTATTATATATGGTTAGCCGAAAATGGAGCGTACGTGAAGCTATTTGAATTGTGCAATTTTATTAGTTGAAATTACATGAAATAAAAATGGTTGAATTACCACTCTCATATCAATATCTTTAACGCAAACATCTTTAATTTTTTTAAAGTCAAACATTCATATATTCTAACTATATATTAATTATGAGTTATTTAAGGTGTGGGTACGGAGTATCATAATTGTATTATTCATTAATCTTAATTTGATATTTGATTGATTACTAATTTTAAAATGGTAAAAAAAAAATCTAAAATTAGCAAGTGATTTGTGTAAGATGTAACCCTAATAAACCATCTAAAATTATTAAGAAGGTAGGCTTTTTTTTTTTTTTTACCGTTCAACATTTCATATTAGATTAGATATTTCAATCATTGTGAAAGAATTACTAAATAAAAAAAACTAATTTTTGGGTAAAATGTGGTAACTAAAAAATATATTGAGTTTTAATTCAAAATAAATGAGAAAAAATAAATTAAAGTTATCATAGAAAAATAATTATCTGGTATTTAAAAATTTTTAAATCACTTTAATTTGAAAAAAAAAATGAGATTTATTTTAATTAATAATTGAGTAAATTGAATTAATTACTTAGGTGGGGCCACATTAAAGTAAAACTTGTCACGTAAGCCTGGTTTAAAGATGTGCCGCCATGTGTCATCTTCTAACATTTGTTTTAGTATTATATTAGATATTAGATATTAGATATAGATTTTTTTTTTCCCTTCTTTTCTTATTTGTTTCTGGATCGCTAAGTGGGCGCTCTCTCTCCGGTCGAACGCGGTAGTTGCATAGAGACCACGTTCTTCATCTTCTTAACCTCCACCTCCTTAGCATAGAGACCGCGCGCCAGATTTGTGAGGGAGCAGGGGACGTCGCTCGAAGAAGAGGGCGGAGACCGGAATTCAAGGCACCGAAAACCTCAGAGCCAGTGGAGAGGAAGCCGTTCTCATCGCTCAGAGAAGAGGGCGGAGGCCGGAATTCAAGTCACCAAGCGGTCCGACCAGGAGAGATTGGAGAGAGAGACGAGTTTGGAGTTTTGATTGACGTTTTTTCTTTCGATTAGGCCCTAAATTGGGAACTTGCGGTATAAATTGGGCATGGAAATTGACGGATTTGAGATCTGATTATTGTATGATACTCTCTCCCCATCTCGAACAACAACAATGGCGTCCTCTGGGAGTCTTCAGTGTTCTTCCTCCGCCATCGCTTGTCAGCCGCCAAACGATGCTCGTATTTCCTATAGGAATCGAAGCCTCAGGGTTTCTCTTCGCTCCTTAAGTCCTTAACCTCTATGAATCTCAATCGCTTCCCTCGTCTCTCTGTTCGATCATCTTTCAATCCAGGTGCGCTTTCTCTTCCTCCCTGAAGTTTTTTCCAATTGTTTCTCCATTTCAATTTCATGAAACTCTAGCCTTTTGTTGTCAGCTTGTATCTTGCTGAACATCATCTGCAGCTTCGCTCTTCACCGCCTTTTTTTCTCATCTGATGTGAATCAATTGTATTCATATAGTTGGTTTATTTTGAGGATGAAGCACTACAATTGTTACTTTGCAATTTTTGAAGTGATTTTCGAATAAGATGATGACTTTTGCGTTTTATGTGATCAATTTTTGTGCGAATTTTACCAATCCTACGAGTATATGAACGTAAATTAGGTCGAATTTATTCGTTGTCTGTTCAATTGTCTCCCTAATTGATTTTTAGAAATTGAAGGTGACCCGCTGTTGCTCGAGTATCCGTTGACGAATTTGCTAATTTGTAGTTTCATGCATCTAGTAGCTCAATCGTCCTTAATGAATCTATGCTTTAATTTGTTGATGGGAGGGGACGATTGATTTTGTTATTATTTCATTTGGAATTGTTGCAAGGAGTTTAGACATAAATGCCTAATTTGGGGATAATTTGTTGATTGGGTATTGGACACCTGGGTAGGTTCAGAAATGCTTAAAATCGGTGAAGTGCTGGAGTTAATGAACTATTTTATGCTAATTCACCTTGTAGCTGATGATTCAAAGTTTGCTTGATTTTTTTTTTTTTTTTTATAAGGAAAAAATTCGGGTGGTGGTTAGCCTACCCGAGAGCATCCCGAAGGATGAGATCACGAGGATCTGAAAGAAATACAAATACATAATACATCAAAAGAAGCACATAAGGCAAACTCGGAAAAACCCCAAACCCTAAGCAAACAAGCGGAGACAACATCGAGATGAAGGAAACTCGGCGTGGTGAAGTGGATAGCGAGCGCATGGGACAGCACCAGCTGACACGATGTCTCGCCGCCGGAAAGACGGAAAGCAGAAATCCTCGAAAGGCAAAGACGACTCCTGGGGAAGTGTGGATCACACGACGTTCCCCCCACCTAGATGAGAGATCTTCGAAGACCACAAACACCACCAACACGATCACTTCGATCAACCAGGGCCGCAGAACTACTCCTCAACCGAAACTAACCACGAACCAAACGACGGACAACCAAACAACACGAGAAAATGAAGCACGACCGCGAGTAGAGCGAAGAGCGAGATAAGATTCCGGAATTAATTATTTATATGTAAACATAATTATTAATTATAATTCGCTACTATCAAAATAATTTAATATATCCTAATTTTTCTATGGGTCAACTTTGGACCCAAGGCAAGAACTTGGACCCAAAGGAAAGGCATGGGCTTTAGATTCAGGCCCGTCCAGGGAAACCCTAAGCCTAGGAAGCAACCAGCCAAGAAGCTTAGAAGCCGACCAGTAGCATAGGCAGGGGGAAGCGACGCCTCTCCGGCAACCACCAAAACGGGACAGGCATGGCGGTACACCAGGGAGGAGTGAGATTCACAGCCGCGCAACCACGGGCCAGAGCACTGACTCCGGCGATGAGACGGATGAGCCGCGAAGGTGTGATTGTGTGAAAATGTAGCGGAGGAGAAGGGGACTTCCCCGGCGAACAGGGCATCCAGACAAACCGCGTTGGGCAAGAAACATAGCAGCAGTCGAGCAGACAGCGGCTCCGAACAGCCCAACGGCGGGGGGAGGAAGCAAGTGAGAGGCGAACGAAACCGACGAGAGGAGACCGGAAAGAAACACTGGCCAGACACGCGGAATACAGGAATCGGAAGCTGAAAGCAGTTCAACGGAGGACAGACCACCCGCCCAAAGTCGGAGGAGACAACGAGGGCGGAGCGGAGGTGCAGAGTGGTGATATAGGGACTCCGAATACAGGTTGGAGACCAGATGGCCATGGAGGAGGAACGATTGAGGGTAAGAACCCTAAAAAATTGAACACAAACCCGACCACCACCGCAACCAGGCAGGCCAAGGGCTTAGGCTGGGATGGAGGTGGGCAGTGCCGAGAATTGAAAGACACCGGTCGAGCCGACGACGCCGAGACGGAGCGATCCGAGAAGAGGCGGGCAACTCATCGAACGGAGCACTCCCCGAGGAGAGGATTTGGGGCTCTCCAAAGAGAGATTTGGGCTCTCCGAAGAGAGATTCGGGCTCTCCAAAGAGAGATGTTTGACCGGAGAATAGTCGGCAATTAATCGGAGTTGTTGATCATTCTGATCGGAGATGGAGAATGAAAGTTCCGTCGATGGTTTTCTGAAGAAGCTCTCAAAGGAGAGCTTTTTAATATTTGCTACTTTTATTTTGAATTTCAAAGTTTGCTTGATGATTCATAGTTTGCTTCCTTAGTACCTTAGTTTATAGTTTCTATTTTCTGCAGCTGAATCAAATGTCTTTTCTGCAGGTTTGTCCTGTGACAGATTGTCGAGAAATATCTCTCTTTCGTATGTGAGTTTTAGGGGTGGGCATGGGATGGGACAGGATTGGGGTAATCCCGCGTCCCGTCTCGCGTATTTTTTGCAGGACAGGATCGGGACGGGATTGATTTTTTTTTTTTCAAATCCCGCCGGGTCTTATCCCTCACGGGACGGGACGGGATTCGTCCCTTGTAAAAAAAATAAAATAAATCCAATTAACTTAAAATAGCAAGTAGAATGTGAAAAATAAAGTTATTACTATTGAAAATAAAGTTATTACTTGTAATAAGTGTTTACCAATGAAAAAAAGAACAAAATATAGTAAGTACGTATACTAGCAAAGTACATAATTAATCTCATTACAAAAATTGGGGATAAATGTTAAGGTATACAGTAATAAGTAATTGTCCAACCAAACACAGTAAGTACGTAGTAGTAAATTTTATTTTAGTTATTTCTGTTGACTCCACCTTGGTGATAATATGTGATATATTTTTTGTAGGATGATGAAAGACAAATAAGGTAGTATTTTATACAAATATCAATTATATTTTGTAGTTGTTTTATTTGATTTATATCTTTGACCATAGGATTTTTAAGTGCTTTTAGATTTGGTTAACAAATTGGATTTGCTTTAGTCTATTCTTATACATATTTTCGGATGAAGTTGATTTGGTTTTTTACGTGAGAATTTTGGTCGAAGTGGTTAGAATTCATTTTAGGTGGTTACGTAGGATTTGTTTGGAGTTTAAATATTTGGGTGACATTGATTAATTTATTTTGTGTTAGGATAAGTCAATTACGTAATCTTTTCAAGTGGACTAAAAATTCTAATTTGTTATATACAAAGATAGTGTACGTGAATCTTTACAGCGGCAAAGATCTCGGCCAAACTTTACCAGCTGGAATTTAAATTGAAGAGAAAAACATGGAGCGTCCAGTAGCTTGCTCCAACAGCATATCTCGGTCAGAAATCAGGAAGACTCGGCAACAGCATATCTCCAATTCAACGTTCAAATTCTTGTTACAACTAATCAAGATTTGGGGAGATAAAAATCAGCAAACCCTTAGGAGCTCTCGGCTATAAAGACAGAAGGAAGAGAGTCGATCAATATACCTTCTGCCAAGTCTTCATTGCGCAACAAAGAGCTCTCGAGTTTACAGACGATAATGCTGATTTTATTTGCTTCCTTTCTCTCTCTATTATGTATTTGATTTATTATCTTTGAGAGTTAGGAAGTCTTGAGCTTCATAGTTTAATTCAATCCCTGTTATACTAAGAGTATCACATACTCAAACGTATCACACTTCGGTGTGACGAAGGGGACTTTTATTTCTCTGTATCTTGGGTTGTACTAGATAGCTGAGAGATGTGGGGCTCTTCTAGATTGGTCTAGGACTCTAAGGGATCTGAGTTGACTAGATTGCAATTGTATAGGAGGGAGGCTTCTCGGTGAGCTATTAGGATCCATAAGGAAAGAGGAATAAAAGTTGTTGAATCCTACGGGTTGGATAACCCTAGGCGGGGATGTAGGCTGGTTTAGAGCCGAACCTCGTTAACAAGTCCTGTGTTATTTTATTTCTCTGCTATTATTCTTACGTCTGATTACTTTGCAGAACTTACTTTGCAGAACTATCAAGGCATGAAAAAGTTGTTCAAGATCTTGAGATTGAGTTCAAGGCCTTGAAACCCATTATTCAGCCCTTGAAGTTACTTGCTCTACACAAGTTTGCGAAAAACATCTATACTCTATTCAACCCCCCTTCTAGAGTATCTGTCTATTACTTTTATTTATCTTAAGTACTCGTTTATTCAATTGGTATCAGAGCTTAACTCACTTATTTGATTTAACAATCCGTGAGATCGATCATGAGTACTATAGGTAATGGAGGTTTCGCTCAAGGAAGGTCGTCAAATCGCCCTCCACTATTCTGCGGTGACAATTTTGTCCATTGGAGATCTTTGATGAAAATGTTCATCATTGATCAAGACATGGAGCTCTGGGAACGCATAGTCAAAGGACCAACTATTCCAATGAAGCCCGGTGCTACAGCAGGAGAACAAGTGGCGAAGACAGAAGCGGAATACACTCAAACCGATCACGAAAATGTGGCCAAGAACTTTCTGGCCATGCACATGCTATATTGCAGTTTGAATACTGATGAGTTTAATCGTGTTTCAACTTGCAGGAGCGCCAAAGAAATTTGGGATAAACTTGTAGTAACCTACGAAGGTACTAGCCAGGTTAAGGGAAAGCAAGATCAATATCTACCTACGGCAATATGAGCTTTTCAAGATGCTGTCTACAGAAACTATAAAGGTGATGTTTACCAGATTCACCCAAATCGTCAACAACTTGGACTCTCTTGGCAAAACCTTCACCAATGAGGAAAAAGTCAGAAAGATCTTGAGGAGCTTGCCAAAAGCACAATGGGGTCCAAAGGTAACCGCAATAGAGGAAGCTCAAATCCTATCCACTTTGCCTTTGGATGATCTCCTTGGTAAGCTTATTACCCACGAGATGATCCTTGGTGAGGAAGATGGTGAAGTAGCCTCTAGTGTGAAAAATTTGGCCCTAAAAGCTAAGAAGGAAGAAGCATCCTCAGGCGACGACGAGCGTAAAGATGAGGAGGATCCGTTTGAACTCATCACAAGAGGGCTAGCAAAAATACTCAAGATGAAGAAGCAATTCTCAAATCGAGAATATTCCGGATCTTCAAAGCACCGAGGTAAGTCTTCTAACCCTCGTAAGAAATCGAAAATTCTAACTTGCTTTGAATGTGGTGAAACAGATCACTTTGCAAATGAGTGTCCTCAAAAGAAGAAGAACAAACGCCGAAAGAAGGATTCAGATTCCTCCAGTGAATCGGACTCGGAAAATGATCCAGCAAATCTTTGCTTGATGGCAGATCATGAGGAAACTCCAAAGAAGCATCTTGAAACTATTATAAGAAATTTGATTTCTAGTCCTATTGTTGTGTTGTCTGAATTTTTGCAAAACATGATTATGAATGAAGAGGATTATATTTTGGAGACTAACACCTTGAAAGAGAAGCTATTGGAACAGGAGAACCGCATGAGTAATTTGTCGCTGGAAATGAAAAATCTCAAAGCCTCTCGGTCAGCCTTTGACATTAAAGTCAAGGCCTTGGAGACAGAAAATTCTATCTTGAAGCAAGATCTTTCTTCTCTAAGTCTTTGCACCAAGGAATTAGAGAAAGAAAAGATATCGTTGACTGAGAAGTGTAGAGACCAGCAGACATCACTTGTTCGTTTTACCCATTCCAAGGCCAATCTCGATAGAATGTTAGGCGAGCACCAATCATCCCTCAACAAAAGTGGTATTGGATACAACAAGAATTTTCCAAAGAAAGCCCCTACCACTTTTGTAAAGGCTAAAGGGAATTGGCGCACACCCATATGTTATTTTTGTTGTAAGAAGGGTCATGTGAAGACTACTTGTCCTCATCGTATAAATGATCCTTATATAATTTGTAATACTTTTCCATTGTGCTTAAGAGGACAGGTAAAACAAATTTGGGTTCCTAAAGGGACTAGACCACCAAACATGGTTCATCCCGATTATGAATCTGAGTTTGTAACTTGGTCTAGCCAAAAAGGTTGAATTTTGGGTGTTTTGCAAGATGTCACCAAGATCAAAGAGAATAAATGGATCGAAACAATCGCTCTTGGTGATAAGCAATTTTTTTTTATTATATGCTACTAATGATTATCTTTGCTTAATATTTCTCTTTGGAGCTTGATAGGTTGAAAAGGAAAGCATTGTCGTAGGAGGAGCAATGACTGCAGAATTGAAATTCTTATAATGCTGTCTTCTAACATCTCAAGGCCTTGAGATTAGTTTCAAGGTCTTGACTGTAAGAGTTTTTTGGGTATTAATTTTTCCGATTTCTTCCCTTGCTTGTTGGAAGACAAAAAGGGGGAGAAATGATATATGATGCTTTCACTTAAGCTTGTTATATGATGTTCCACATGTGCTATATTTATTTACATAATTGATATTTGTTTTGTCTTCCATCAAGGGGGAGATTGTTGACTCCACCTTGGTGATAATATGTGATATATTTTTTGTAGGATGATGGAAGACAAATAAGGTAGTATTTTATACAAATATCAATTATATTTTGTGGTTGTTTTATTTGATTTATATCTTTGACCATAGGATTTTTACGTGCTTTTAGATTTGGTTAACAAATTGGATTTGCTTTAGTCTATTCTTATATATATTTTCGGATGAAGTTGATTTGGTTTTTTTACGTGAGAATTTGGGTCAAAGTGGTTAGAATTCATTTTAGGTGGTTACGTAAGATTTGTTTGGAGTTTAAATATTTGGGTAACATTGATTAATTTATTTTGTGTTAGGATAAGTTAATTACGTAATCTTTTCAAGTGGACTAAAAATTCTAATTTGTTATATACAAAGATAGTGTACGTGAATCTTTACAGCGGCAAAGATCTCGGCCAAACTTTACCAGCTGGAATTTAAATTGAAGAGAAAAACATGGAGCGTCCAGTAGCTTGCTCCAATAGCATATCTCGGTCAGAATTCAGGAAGACTCGGCAACAGCATATCTCCAATTCAACTTTCAAATTCTTGTTACAACTTATCAAGATTTGGGGAGATAAAAATCAGCAAGCCCTTAGGAGCTCTCGGCTATAAAGACATAAGGAAGAGAGTTGGTCAATATACCTTCTGCCAAGTCTTCATTGCGCAACAAAGAGCTCTCGAGTTTACAGACGATACTGCTGATTTTATTTGCTTCCTTTCTCTCTCTATTATGTATTTGATTTATTATCTTTGAGAGTTAGGAAGTCTTGAGCTTATAGTTTAATTCAATCCCTGTTATACTAAGAGTATCACATACTCAAACATATCACACTTCGGTGTGACGAAGGGGACTTTTATTTCTCTGTATCTTGGGTTGTACTAGATAGCTGAGAGAGGTGGGGCTCTTCTAGATTGGTCTAGGACTCTAAGGGATCTGAGTTGACTAGATTGCAATTGTATAGGAGGGAGGCTTCTCGGTGAGCTATTAGGATCCATAAGGAAAGAGGAATAAAAGTTGTTGAATCCTACGGGTTGGATAACCCTAGGCGGGGACATAGGCTGGTTTAGAGCCGAACCTCGTTAACAAGTCCTGTGTTATTTTATTTCTCTGCTATTATTTTTACGTCTGATTACTTTGCAGAACTATCAAGGCACGAAAAAGTTGTTCAAGATCTTGAGACTGAGTTCAAGGCCTTGAAACCCATTATTCAGCCCTTGAAGTTACTTGCTCCACACAAGTTTGCGAAAAGCGTCTATACTCTAGTCAACCCCTCTTCTAGAGTATTTGTCTATTACTTTTATTTACCTTAAGTACTCGTTTCTTCAATTTGAATATTTCTTAGATGGTTTAATGTTTTATTATTATTTTAAATTTTAGGTTTAAATAAATATTAAGGTATAATATAAATATAATTATATATATATATATGCGGGACGGGACGGGATTTGCGGGATGCGAACTCTTCGTCCCGCGTCCCATCCCGCGTAATTTTTGCGGGACGGGATAGGGACGGGATTGAAATTTTTTTCCCTAAATCTCACCGGGATCGGGACGGGATGCGGGACGGGACGGGATTTGCGGGATTTGTGCCCACCCCTAGTGAGTTTTATGTTTTTAGTTTTTTTTTAGGAAGGTTTCATTAATTTCTTAGTCTATTCATGAGCATGCCTATATGATTTTGTGATAGTGTTCTGAACTTTGCCCGTCTTTCATTGTGTGTTGTTTATATGTTCTAGATATAGGGAACATCTTCTATTCGAATTACATTGATTCTTATATGTGTTGCTTCATCACAGGGTGGTCTTATTAAATCTGGCCCATATGTGCTATGTTTTCCTGGATACGTCATCTTCCATTCCAATTTACTTGAACCTTTTTCCCCTTCTTGCAATTCTTGAGAACTATTATCAGAAGTCATAACCATGCAAATTAAAATTGTTGTTTTCTTTGCTAGAACCTGCATTTAGTTGATACACGGCTTTAGGATTCGAGTCTGGTCCCTTTTAGAGCCTCTGCATAAAAACATGCTTTCAACCATAGTACGGTTGAGAGGCTTCTTTCAGTGTCAAACATACAGTCTAGCTCAGGTCTTTCATTCAGATTGAGATTTGTTTTCTTTTTGCATTCTTGTGTCTATCCATCCTCTATACAGTGTTTTCTTTTTGCATTCTGGTTTGTTTCCTTATTTTCCTTACGTATATGTACTTTTACAGTTTTACATGGCTTTTAGCCTTGTTTTTTCCTACTGGACAAAATATGAGAACGATAATTGAACAATGTTGGTCCTTATGCCCAATGTCAATTCCCTGCATGTGTGTCCATTTCTGTTTTATGTGCACGTAGCATGTTTGCCAAGATATTGCTGAAGATTTCAATCTTTTTTTTTGCATGTGTGTCCATTTCGTGTACAGGTTGAAAATGGACTTATTGATGTGAGAAAGATTAAGGGAGACCTTAATCCTGCAGACTTTGGCACTAAAATTGTCCCAGCTGACAAGTTCTCATTTTGCAGGGATGCCCTGCATATATGGGATGCCAACTGAGCTTGAAGCTCTTCTTGAACCGACGACGGACTGGAGAACACTCAACTTCACTACTGGTGGCCAAGAAAGACTCAATCACAAGGATTAGGAGGGCAATTGTTGTTACTTTAATCCTTGTAATTTTGTTTGTAATCAAAACCATGGTTTATTTGGTATTAAGATGCACTTAGGTCTAAGTTAGGATATACCACACTTGACCACACACCTACCTAGCCATGCTGTGAGCAAGAAAAGCTCATTGGTCCCATGGTTTGACCATGTTTGGAACCAATGGCTAGCTTGGCTCACCTGGTGTGACTATTGGAAGGGTGTGTGAGTCTAAGTGTGGTCATTTGGGCTTTTCTGGTTTCTTATGTCCGAGTTGTGCTTTACTGGTTATTTGGCCTATCCTCCTGGCCCATTCCTTTGGTCCAACTCTTCACTTGAGACCGTTGCCTGCTCGCCTATATATGCTCTCTTCAGGAACCCTAGCTCCATTGTAGCATCACGACGCTCTCTCTCTCAGGTAAGCCAAGGGGCTAGGGTTTGGGAGAAGAAGCTAGGGTTTCCAGCTTGAGAGTGCCCGGTCGACGGTGATTTCTATAAGGGAGCTCACCTGGGTCTGGTGCTACCTGAGTTCCTGCTTGCTTGATGAAGATGAAGGCTTGGAAGGAGGGTTCCTATGTTGAGAAATCTCTCTGAGATTTCTCGGTGTCCTTTACGGACGATTCTTAACCCTATTCTCTTCTTATCTTCTTCCTTGTGTCGCTTTAGAAATCGTTAACTTAGATCTTGTGCATCTGAATCCTTTGTAATCGGTTTTGAACTTGGTTGCTTAGTGAAATTGGGTGAGCCTCCCCTCCTGAGATTCCGCGGATGTAGGGTAACCGAACCGCGTAAACAAAGGCTGTGTGTTCTTGTGTTTGGTTTCGTTTATCGTTTTCGTTATCTCGTTGTTTGAATGTAAGAGCGAATCGACTCTAGATCTTCAACAATTGGTATTAGAGCCTTGGCTTGGCCCTTCTTCGTCCTCGAGAAAGGGTTGAACCGGTCCTGATTCTTTGTGCTTCCGCTGGATCTAGGGTTCTACTGTTCTTCGCTCTTTCGTTCATTCTTACTTGTGTTGTTTTTCCTCTTTGTCTTGACAAATATCAGAAAAACCCAAAAACATCCCTTTGTTTACCTGTTGGTTTTTTCGATCTAGCCTTTTATCTGTTCATTCTCTTTATTAAGTTGGTTTCTAACTTATCTTGTGGTTTTCTATGGCAGAAAACACTATGAGAATGAAGCCCTTGGATGGGACGACTGACTTCGCCATGTGGCAAGTCAAGATGAAGGCTGTGATGATCAAGGAGAAGTGCTGGAAGGCAGTGACTGGAGCTCACCCTGAAGGCACCACAGATCCATCTAAACTGGAGATGGACGAGCAAGCTCACTCAGAGATCATGATCAGGTTATCTGACGACGTGGCTCATCAGGTTGTAAGTAAAACTACTGCTAAAACTCTCTAGGATGCTTTAGAGGCTTTGTATTTAACAAAATCTCTACCTAGGAAGATTTCACTACTAAGTAGGTTATTTACTTTCAAAATGGATACAAACCTGTCTCTGAATGAAAATCTAGATAAGTTTCTTAGATTAACACAAGAACTGGAAAGGGTTGGTGACAAAGTCAAAGATACCCACCTTGCTGTGTTATTGTTAAACTCTCTACCTGCTCAGTTTGACAACATTAAAGATGTGGTTCAATTCAGCAATGATGACCTTAGTAAAGATAAAATTCTGGAAGCCATCATTGAGAAAAATGAAATTATGAAGGTGTTCAAAACCAAATCTGAAAGGAAAACTGAGCCTAAACCTGAAGCCCTTATGGCTAAGGGTAAGGGAAAGGGAAATAACAAGAAATCTCAGAAAAAGGATAAGGAAAAGGATGACAAATCCACTGGGGAGGGTAGCAGTAAGGGAAATTGCCATTACTGTGATAAACCTGGTCACTACATTAAGGATTGCTACAAAAAGAAGAAAGCTGATGAAAATAAGAAAAAACAAGAAACTGCTGCTATGCTTGATTCTCAAAATGATTACCCCCATCAATTACTTGTTTTTTCCTCTGATGCTTCTAACAACTCTTGGATTTTAGATTCAGGGTGCACCATTCATTCCACCTATGACAAGTCTATGTTCAAGACTTTAGATGAGTATGATGATGGTGAGGTTCTGCTGGGTGATGACACCTCTCTGAAGATCAAAGGTATAGGTAATGTGGCCTTAAAGATGTTTGATGGAAAGGTAAGATTTCTCCAGAAGGTCAGGTGGGTTCCTGACCTTAGGAGACATTTAATGTCTGAATCTGTGTTAGATGATCAAGATTATGATATTAATACTCGCAATGGTATTAAGGAAGTCTCTAAAAATGGGATTACACTGATAAGAAGTATCAAGAAAGGAGGACTGTACTATGTACAGGGTACTCCTGAACTGAACTTTACCTCTGTGAGCCTTAATGTCATATCTGATCCTTCTATGATGTGGCACTCTAGGCTTGGTCATATTGGTATTCAAGGCTTAACACATCTGTACAAACTTGGCATGATTCCTGTGAAACCTGCTAGCTTAAGTTTTTGTGAAGATTGCATTTATGGTAAAAAATCTAAGCATGCTTTCCCTAAATCCACCTATGTTGCTAAAGAACCTCTTGCATATGTCTATTCTGATCTGTGGGGCCCTGCCCAAGTCAATACAGTAGGTGGTAGAAAGTATTTCATTTCTTTCATAGATCATTATTCTAGAAAGGTTTGGATATATTTGCTTAGATCTAAAGATGAAGCTTTTGATAGTTTTAAAAACTGGAAATTGCTTGTTGAAAATGAATCTGATCATAAGCTTAAGTGTTTGAGAACAGATAATGGTCTTGAATTTTGTAATCATGTGTTTAATGATTTTTGCACTCAATATGGCATTAAAAGGCACCTCACTGTCCTTGGCACCCCTCAGCAAAATGGTATAGCTGAGAGGATGAACAGAACCTTGCTTGAAAAAGCAAGGTGCATGCTCATTTCTGCTGGGATGAAACCCTCTTTATGGGGTGAAGCTGTAACCACTGCAGCTTACCTCATAAATAGATCCCCATCTTCTGTGATTGAGTTTAAGACTCCACAGGAGATGTGGACTGGGAGAAAGCCTGATATTACCCATCTGAGGCCCTTTGGATGCACTACCTACACTCATGTGTCTCAAGGTAAGTTGCAACCAAGGGCCCAGAAAGGTGTGATGTTAGGATATCCTGAGGGAACAAAAGGTTACAAGATATTACTTGTACAACCCCATGGGTACAAGGTAATCACTTCCAGAAATGTAACCTTTAATGAGGTGGAATTTCATTTTAAAAATGTACTGACAAATTCCTCTGAGAGTGCAGGTACTGATCAAGAAGCAGCTGAGGAATCCTCATTCTTCCTTCCACATGAAGTAGATCATCCTGAAGATGAAGAGGTGGAGGAAGATGGACCAGTTCCTCCCCCTCCCCCTGATCCTGAGCCTGGTGGTCAAGCAGAAGAACAAGAACTGCAAGAGCCACCCCTAGGTCATCAAAATGACCACTATGAACACCTGGATGCAGCAATACCCCATCAACCTGATGGGGAAGTAAGCTCCTCTTCCTCTCAATCTAACTCTCAGTCTGGAGAGTCTTCTGTGCAACTTGGTGATAATGTTTTACATGATTACCAATTGACTAGAGATAGGGAGCCTAGGGTTATCAAACCTAATAGGTGGTTTATCAACCTTGCTGAACTAAAAGATGTTGATTTGGTTGAGTTTGCTTTTATTGCTGCTGAGATTGTGAGATCCTATACTCCTGAAACTTTTGATCAAGCTGTTAAATGTGCTAACTCTGATATGTGGTTAAAAGCTATGAAGGAGGAAATTCAGTCTATGATTGTTAACAAAACCTGGATATTAGTGCCTAAGCCTAAAAATGCCAGAATCATTGACTGTAAATGGATCTACAAATTAAAGGAAAGTGTTAAACCTACAGAACCACCTAGATTCAAATCTAGACTTGTGGCTAAAGGTTTTTCACAGAAAGAGGGAATTGACTACAATGACATTTTTGCTCCAGTAGTTAAATATAAAACCCTGAGGTTAATGTTGGCTATAACTACTGTGTATGATTGGGACTTGGAACAGATGGATGTTAAAACTGCTTTTTTGCATGGTGACTTGTTTGAAACTATCTATATGTCTCAACCTAAAGGATTTGTAGATCAACATAAATCTGATCATGTGTGCTTGTTAAAGAAATCTATTTATGGTTTGAAACAAAGTCCTAGGCAGTGGAATATAAAGTTTGACTCATGCATGAAAAAACTTGGTTATCTGAGAAGCAGTTATGACACTTGTCTGTACTTCAAGGGTGTTAAGTCTAAGTCTCCTCTGTATGTGCTTCTTTATGTGGATGATATTCTGATCATGTGCAACTCTAAGGTTCTCATATCTACTGTTAAAAGAGATTTGAAACTTCATTTTGACATGAAAGACTTAGGAGCTGCTAAAAGGATTCTGGGTATTAACATCACTAGAGATAGAAAAAAGAAGATGATGTGGTTATCTCAAAGTGATTATGTGGAAAAGGTTTTGAACAGATTTAACATGTCTGATTCTAAACCTACCAGTATCCCTTTAGGAGGGCACCTAGACTTAACTAAACAACACTGTCTCAACACACCTGAAGAAAAAGCTAAGATGTCTAAGATTCCCTATGATGTTACTGTAGGGTCTGTGATGTATGCAATGCTATGTTCTAGACTTGATCTTGCTTTTGCCATTAGTGTTCTAAGTCGATTTATGTCCAATCCTGGTGATGTGCATTGGACTGGCATGAAGTACTTACTCAGATATCTGTGTGCTACTAAAAACTACTGCCTTGTGTTTGCTGAACATGCTTCAAAGCATGATTTGCATGGTTTTGTAGACTCAGATTATGCAGGTGATAAGGATAACAGGAAATCTACCTCTGCCTATTATTACACATAGGCTGGGAACTGCATATCTTGGAAGTCTCAGCAGCAATCCATTGTTGCTCTCTCTTCCACTGAGGCTGAGTATGTTGCTGCTACAGAAGCAGCCAAAGAGGCTTCATGGTTGACTGGAATACTTGGTGAAATCCTACCTTTGTCCCTTTTACCTGTTTTGTTCACTGATAGTCAGAGTGCCTTATATCTATGTAAAGATCCTGTCTACCATGAAAGGACTAAACATATTGATGTGAGGCACCACTATAATCGTGTACAGGTTGAAAATGGACTTATTGATGTGAGAAAGATTAAGGGAGACCTTAATCCTTCAGACTTTGGCACTAAAATTGTCCCAGCTGACAAGTTGTCATTTTGCAGGGATGCCCTGCATATATGGGATGCCAACTGAGCTTGAAGCTCTTCTTGAACCGACGACGGACTGGAGAACACTCAACTTCACTACTGGTGGCCAAGAAAGACTCAATCACAAGGATTAGGAGGGCAATTATTGTTACTTTAATCCTTGTAATTTTGTTTGTAATCAAAACCATGGTTTATTTGGTATTAAGATGCACTTAGGTCTAAGTTAGGATATACCACACTTGACCACACACCTACCTAGACATGCTGTGAGCAAGAAAAGCTCATTGGTCCCATGGTTTGACCATGTTTGGAACCAATGGCTAGCTTGGCTCACCTAGTGTGACTATTGGAAGGGTGTGTGAGTCTAAGTGTGGTCATTTGGGCTTTTCTGGTTTCTTATGTCCGAGTTGTGCTTTACTGGTTATTGGGCCTATCCTCCTGGCCCATTCCTTTGGTCCAACTCTTCACTTGAGACCGTTGCCTGCTCGCCTATATATGCTCTCTTCAGGAACCCTAGCTCCACTGTAGCATCACGACGCTCTCTCTCTCAGGTAAGCCAAGGGGCTAGGGTTTGGGAGAAGAAGCTAGGGTTTCCAGCTTGAGAGTGCTCGGTCGACGGCGATTTCTATAAGGGAGCTCACCTGGGTCTGGTGCTACCTGAGTTCCTGCTTGCTTGATGAAGATGAAGGCTTGGAAGGAGGGTTCCTGTGTTGAGAAATCTCTCTGAGATTTCTCGGTGTCCTTTACGGACGATTCTTAACCCTATTCTCTTCTTATCTTCTTCCTTGTGTCGCTTTAGAAATTGTTAACTTGGATCTTGTGCATCTGAATCCTTTGTAATCGGTTTTGAACTTGGTTGCTTAGTGAAATTGGGTGAGCCTCCCCTCCTGAGGTTCCGCGGATGTAGGGTAACCGAACCGCGTAAACAAAGGCTGTGTGTTCTTGTGTTTGGTTTCGTTTATCGTTTTCGTTATCTCGTTGTTTGAATGTAAGAGCGAATCGACTCTAGATCTTCAACACCGTTTTTGTCGCTATTGCTTGATGTAGACTGACCTCATTTTTCCCATTTCAGTTGTCCCATATGACACTGTCAAGGAGACACGGTCTCTCCTCCTCCATTACCAAGGACTCTGTGTCCTACTCACTCCTAGATGCCACTAAGCAGCAAAACTTCCTAAAAGCTTTCGACAAGTCGGCTTTCAGATCACAGAATGAGTTCTTACTGGCCTACAAACCACGAAGAGGGAAGTATGCAGTGCTGGTGGATGATTTCAGCTCAGAAGAAGTAGAGAACTTTGTGGGCTCAGTCCTAAGTGGAGATGTACAATTCAGCAAGGTAAAGCAAAAGCCCGTAGTCAAGTAAAACCACAGAATCCAATTGGAGTTTGGTGTACATAATTAGAAACACAGAAACCTTCAACAAGTGACCACTGATCAAGTGATAATAGAGTGTTAGTGGCTACTTGTGAGTTGTAATGCCTAAGATGATTTTGAGCTGAGACAAACAATAGTTACTTTCATTTTTTTTTTTCACTTTGTACTGATTGTGAATGTTAAATGGCTATGTGAACACTTGAGAGTTGAAAACATCAATTAGGCGGTGCAACTGTCTCAGCTTTCTCCAATTGTTTTTTTTAACTGTTTACAATTAAACATGGTTCACATATATATATTTGTATTCATTTATTAATTATACACGGGATGGTGCCTTTTAAGTTTGCTTTATACTGGGATTGGTGTTGTTAAATGAGATTTCTAAGAGTGGAATTATTTCGAGGATACGGTATGTTATTGCAACGGTTCGGATCACTTATTATCTTCCATGTAAGCCTCCTCATTATATAATTTCTATTGGCCGGTCCACCTATAAATCATTTATCTAATTAAATTTTTAAAAAAAATTATTGGGCGAATCTTAATTAAAATATAAAACTTATTTTCTAAATTAAAAATAAAAAAAATTGCCTTCCTTCCTATAGCACCACCATAATGCTTCTTTCCAATCTTCATGTTTATATTTGAGGATTACCCAAAAGTGCAAAAACCCTAAAGTTTCTATGAATTATGAACTGTTCCTCCACCATCTCCATCATCGCGAACACATCCACATTTGTTGTTCAATTCATCGAAATCAGCCCAATTGTCACCCAATTTCACATGAGCGATCACATCCGAACCCTAACCTCAATCCAACCCCAATCGGGTTACGTCTAGGAGAGGTTTAAATAGTGTAATATGTGATGAATATTGTTTTTTTTTTTTGCTAAGTGTCCATTTTCTACAAGGCCTTTTGCAAAATGTCCATTTTTATTTTCCCTTTTGCAAAATGTCCTAATATTACATTTTTTCCCCTCCTTTCCATTCCCTTCCTTTCTTCCCATTTTTATTTTGACCATTGACCGGTCAAAGTCAATGAATTGGTGACACAACTTTGGTGACACACAAAAAAATTTGGTGACACGTTTTTTTTTTCGAAATTAGTGTCACCACCTGTATAAGTGGTGACACCGGTCAATGGCTTTGATGACACAACTTTGGTGACACATGTATGATGATAAACAAATTTTTGGGTGACAATTTTTTTTTTTACGAGATCAGCGTCACCGCCCTATCGCTGTCACCACAACCCATATCGCTGTCACCAGCACCCATATCGCTGTCACCACCCTTATTGTTGTCACCACTTCTATCGTTGTCACCGCCCTATCATTGTCACCACTCCTATTGATGTCACCACCACTCCTATCGCTGTCACCACCACCCTATCACTGTCACCACCCTTATTGCTGTCGTCACCCAGCTCTATCGTTGTCACCGCCCTATCGCTGTTACCACTCCTATCGTTGTCACCACCACCCTTATCACTGTCACCAGCACCAATATTGTTGTCATCACCCTTATTCTTGTCACCACCTCTATCGCTGTCATCGCCCTATCGCTGTCACCACTCCTATCGCTGTCACCACCACTCCTATCGCTGTCACCACCACTCCTATCGCTGTCACCACCACTCTTATCGCTGTCACCACCACTCCTATCGCTGTCACCACCACTCCTATTGCTGTCACCACCACCCATATCGCTATCACCACCCTTATTGTTGTCACCTCCTCTATCGATGTCACCACTCATATCGTTGTCACCACCACCCCTATCACTGTCACCGCCACCCTTATCACTGTCACCACCACCCATATTGCTGTCACCACCCTTATTGTTGTCACCGCTCTATTGTTGTCACCACCACTCCTATCGCCGTCACTGTCACCCTTATCGCTGTCACCACCACCCCTATCACTGTCGCCACCACCCGTATCGCTGTCACCACACTTGTTGATGTCACCACCTCTATCGCTGTCACCACCCTCATCTCCGTTGGGGACACATGTGGTGACAATTTTGTTTTGGTGACAACTTTGTATAGAAATAACTATTCAAGGACGGAGGATACCTTCAACCTATATCTTATAATTTCTTCCTCCTGATTACACACTTCCTCAAATTCATTTTTCTTTGTCAGATCTTTTGAAAATAACTAAATCTATTTACATCTAATATATACGGTACAACTAGCTAGCAATGGAATTAATTACTTCACAACTTTAACAAATGAACCGACAAGGCCACCATCACCCCTCGTCAAATCTCAACTTTAACATATATAACTCTGAATTAATCCAACAAACTCCAAAATCTCCGCCAACGAAGATCGGACGATTCGCAACATATACATACACATAGATTTTTTCAAAAGCTGTCAAAATCGATCAAAGGATAAACTGATTGAAGAAATTGAATGAATAAAAACCAATTGAAGTTAATCGGCGTGAAAATTTGAGATGAAATTGAAGTGGAAACCGAATCCAGATCTGACCTTATCTGAATTCTGAATTCCGAACTGTCATCAACCGCTGGTGGATCGGAGGTCGAGTCGGCATCGGCGTCGATGAAGGAGGCGGTTGGATTCAATCCTCTACCTCTTTCGCTCGTCGATTCGCGGTTGGATTCCATACTCGACGAGATCTACTCGCCGATTCCAGATCTACTCGCCGCGAGTCCTCCTCCGCGCTCGAGCTCTGGCAGTGCATCCCGGCGCTGTTGGTAATTGTGGTGGTTGTTTCTCCAGATCCTCTCATCGGCGCCGGAGACACGGCATCCGTCTCCATTCCGCAATGTCCTGGAGGAACCGCTGGAAGAATCCGCGCCGGGCGACGTCCGGCGACGACAGGTAGTGGCGTCGGGGGCCGGATCTGGCGCCATTGGAGCTCGGATCCGGGAGCGGAGGTTGTGCAGCGATGACTTTGCTTGATCTCTCCTACGGTGGTTACAAATTAGGAAGGGAATGGTTTAATGGAGGCCATGGCAACACGATCTGACCTATTTGCAATTGGAGAGAAAGAGTTGAAATATAAAGTAGGGGTAAAATCCACCCATGATCCTTGAACTTTGACAAAAGGTTCAAACGGGTCCCTGAACTTTTTTTTGGTTCATTAAAGTCCCTGAACTTTGAGTTTTTGTCCATGTTTAGTCCTTCTGTTGGTCAGTCCGTTAAATTGCCGTTAATGATAATCTGGACGTCAAACCCAACCCATCCTGTGTAGTGTTTACTAGGCAGGCTAGAGTAGGTATTCCAAAGTCTCATTATATATTTTTTTTGGAGTAGGTAATTTAAAACAAATAAAAAATACCCAAATGTGAGATGAATTGATTCTGTGTACTAGGTAGGCTGGAGGCAAAAAAAAAATTATAATTGAAAAGACTAGATCTGATTACATTCACAACTACCATATTACATTCACAAAATGAGCCAATCTAATTCACAACTACCATATTACATTCCAGTTCTAAACCATCAAAAAACCCCAAAATTAACATAGCATGAGTTAATCTCTCAACAAGAGTGTAATGAATATGGCTACAAGTTAAGCTTCATCCAAAAAAGTTGCTAGTTAAGCTTCATGTATCTACCACCATAACCCTGCTTTTTCTCTATGTTCTTCTTATCTAATCTTCTACTTGACTGGCTTGGGCTTGTGAAGCATGTGTAGAAGATTGGCTACTTCCCTGTCAACATGAATTAAATGAAATAAATAAATAAAATAGCACAAACAAACCCTATTGGAAAAGCAAAGAGAAAAAACATACAACCTGATTTTTGCATGATTTCTTATTATGACCAGGACCACCACATTTTGTGCAATGAATAACAACACCAAACCTCCTCATCTTTCCAGTAGATGCAGCTTCACCAGCTTCTTCTTCTTTTCTTCTTAGGCCTTCCTCTTTTAGCTTGTCTTAGAGTTGGTGGTTGGATTGAATTATGATGCACATCATTCCATTGATCCACACTCCTAATTGGGCGAACTATATTTGCATAAACCCTTTTGCAAGTGTCAATAGTGTAGCAATCAGCAACAAAATCCTCAATTTTGTTTCCATTGTGTGCTAGTGTTGCACACGCATGAATGCAAGGGATGCCAGTGAGTTGCCACTTTCTACATGAACAAGTAAATGCGTCTAAATCAACAACAAATTGAGCCCCAAAACAACTTACTTGAAATTGAGATCCGCCAGATGGAATGGGCCAACAAAACCTACTATCATCCTTATTCTTTTCCAACTTCTTCACAATTTTTGGACATAACCGTCCAGTCCAACTTTCCATCTTCTCCCGTTTGATTGCTATCCTTACCATTATCTTACTTCTGATAATCTCCAACATGCTAAGGATAGGTTTATCTCGTGCGTCAAGAATAAACCTATTAAAGCACTCTGACATGTTATTCAATAAAATATCACACTTACTTTGCTCTTTGAAATGTGATCTTGACCATGTATTGGCTGGAATAGCATCAATCCATGCCCATGCATCTGCACTCAGTACTTTCAATTGCTCCATATTTTTTTTGAAGTCCCCCATGTATGTGCTTCTAGCAGCTGCCCAAATGGTGTTTTTCATAGCTTCTCCACTATACATCTTCTTGAAATTTGAAATTAGGTGTCTGACACAAAACCTATGCTCTGCGTTCGGGTACAATTCATGGACAGCTTGAATCAAACCCTGATGACATAATTAAAGTGAAAGTTAGAGAAGAAATAACATGAAGAAGTGAAAAAAAAAATGACAAGATGATGTGAATTACCTTCTGCCTATCTGACATAAAGGTCCATCCATGGCTGTTTTCAATGCCTAACTGCTCTCCAAGTAGTTGAAGAAACCAAGCCCATGTGTCTTTACACTCCACATCAACTACTGCATACGCTATCGGCCATATGCAATCATTAGGATCAACTGCAATTGCAGATAACAACTGCCCCCCATATTTTCCTTTCAAGAAACATCCATCAATGCTTATAATAGGCCTACATCCAGAGAGGAATCCATTTTTGCACCCAGAAATACATACAAACATCCTTTGAAAAAGTAGATTATCGAGACGAAAAATGACACTAGAGCCAGGATTTGTACTTCTCAATTCGCCTGCATACTCTGCTAATTTCTTAAACTGATCAACCTCGTCTACTCTCAACAGCTGCAATGCATATCGCTTTGCACGACGAGCCTTTGATGTATGCACCTTTAAGTTATAGTCAGCCTTTATCTCCTCAACTAGAGCTTGTACCTTGATTTCAGGATTCGATCTAATTTTCTCTAGATATTCTTGAGCTATCCACTGATATGTAGCAAACTGGTTTGAGAATTCCCTGCTACAATTGTGATCATCAACATATGTTTTGATCTGAACTCGTTCTCCATGCTGTGCTCGACTTGCATGTAATACCCATGGACAACCTTCTTTACATACAGCTCGAACCCTTATCAAATCATTTTTTTTTAATTGTTACACAAACTCTGTTTTTGAGTGAATACTTTCTAACGGCATTCTTCAATTCAGTAAAAGATGAGAAAATCATACCCTTCTTAAAGACCGGATTGCCCATGTCAGTCTTCGCATTGAATCTAGGGAACCTCTCTTTCTCTACATCACCATCTTCCTCTAAACTACTGAAATTATCAGACTCTTCATAATCGGTATCAACATCAAATTGATAACCCATCACTTCTTGTTTAACCATGTCACCCCTTGTTGTTTCTACCATTGGGTCAACATATACCTCAACATTAAGTTCTCCATCATCACCACAAATCTCATTATCCTCTTCTTCTAAATCTACATCACAACTATTTTCATCAGAAAATTCTTTTTCATCTTCACGAGGCAAGAAATCATCATCAGTAGAGTCGATATTATCGCTATAGTGCTCATCTAGATGGATATGCTTGCCTTGGTCCATGACTTGAAAACTAAAATGAGAGAAGCTTACACTTGAAAGATAATGATAACTAAGCCCTACAAAGCACAACACTCAAAGAAAACAAATACTGTATTTAACTAGCAATAGATGCAACTAGAAAACAATTTTTTTTTATTGGCAAAGAACACATAGTGCTACTAATTCACAATTCTTGACTAAATTCAAAATTGACCCAAAAAAAATGAAACAAATTTTAATTTAGGAAGGAGAATACATGACAGCTAGAGATGACAGTGACACCCAAAACAATTGCAAGTTCTTGGAGTAAAAAAGCTTGAGATTAAGCTCAACTGCACCACCCACAAACCACAATTATTTCCAGCTTAGTCATACAAACGGCCATACATAAACTCAAGATGCTAATTAAAGAAAATGGTCATACGAAAAATCAAGGATAACCGATAAACCCTAACTCAAAAGATTCAGAATTCCACCAACAATTAGGACAAAAATTGGAAGTGAAACAAAGTGTCGAGCTCATACCTGGAAATTGCGTTCTAAATCAAAGAGATTCGAGCCGATAATGATCGAGATAAGAATCCAGACCGCGAAGAACTCAAAGAAAGCTATTGCATAGCTACCTCTCTAAATACACCAAAGTTCACCCATTTCAAATAAATTTCAAAGAGGAATTTGGATGGGAATCATTTAATTTCAAAAATAAAAGTCACCTGAATGAATTATTTGAAGCAACCTTCAAGTGCAGAGAAGTGTGAGGAGTGAGGAGATGAAAATGGTGAATGAGAAGGTTGATGAGAGATTGTGGGGGTAGGTACGAGGTTTTCTAATTTTTCTATAAATTTATTTTTTCAATTTCTTTAAAATGTAAAGATGCCACGTCATTATTTAACCTCATCTTAACGGATTAGCTAACGGAAGGACTACACATGGACAAAATTTCAAAGAGCAGGGACTTTAATGAACCAAAACAAAGTTCAGGGACCCGTTTGAACCTTTTATCAAAGTTCAGGAATCATAAGTGGATTTTACCCTATAAAGTAGGGGTAAAACGGGGTTTTCCAAAAAAATTAGGACATTTTGAAAAAACTGATCTTAAATGGACATTTTGCAAAAAGGGGTTGGTAAAATGGACTTTTAGCCAAATATCTTCATGAATATTCTAACATTTAAACCTCTACTGATAATGTAGTATATAAAGAAGTTTTTCACAGTGTATAATTTGTAGAAACTCGCGTTGATGACATACGTATACTGCTTTTATGGTTCAATTGATTACTACTTTCGTGCGTTGTGGTTGCTTTATTATATTTTATCAAATCATGTTAAAGTCAATTATGTATCGCTCCTTCTAGTATTATGTTAATCAAAAATAAGGTTCAACTAAGTGACAATCTAGTCGTACAAGATCGCTATTAATCTTTACTCTTTCATATTTTATCCCTTTTTATAAATAACAAAATAAACATCCTGCCCCTTTCATTTCTTTTAACCTTTAATTCATCAATTGTGTTATAATTTAAGCCTATTTTGGTTTAAAATATTAAAATTTTTAAAATGTAAATATAATTATCTTTTTCTTTTTTTAAAAAAAATTATTGTTGTCTAAAAGTGTATCACATTTTAATACTCGTCTGGCAAACATAGTACTATGTTTTATACATCATTTAAAATGCATTGATTTATGATAAGATCTTAACAATAAGATGAGTTTTAAAAATCCCGTGCGTAGCGCACGGGTTCTAAACTAGTTTGGTTCTAGTGTACTCAGGCCTTATCGTGTATCATGTGAACACATCTGGGCCGTTGATTGAATGAAATGGAAGGCTGAGATTAATAGGCAATTTTGGCTTTTTTAAAATTAAAAAACAGTAGGACCCACGTCTTTTTTTTGCCCCACTTGCTGAATGGGGGTGTGTGTGGTGCACTCTCTTCAAATTATTCGATGGTGTATCTGGATTATTCGATCATATCGACAGATTATGCAATGGTATCGACAAATTATGAGATGGTTTCTTTTTTTGTTAACCTTTACAAATGGTTGGTTATGCGGTCGTCTATGATGATTATTCAGTGGTATATAGAGTATTATGCGCTCGTATATGAGTGATTATCGATAGATTATTCAAAGGTATCGTTGGATTATTCGATAGTATCGCTAGATTATTCGATGATATCGATGGATTATTCGATAGTGCTACAATATTATTCGGTTACATATGTCATTTTACCAAATAACTAAATTTTATTCGATTCTATCGACGGATTATTTGATGGTATCGTTTGATTATTCAATAGTATCACTTGATTATTGACATCTTTAAATTCACCCATAAACAAAACCCATTAAATTATCCTGTATACATACGAATAAAGTTATACATACAAACGAATAAACCTAACTTACACTATCATTGAAATCTTTAAATTCACCACCACCACAATCAAAATAATCGATGCAAAAAGGACACAATTTCGATCAAATGAGGCCAAACAAAACTCCAATTGAATAATCCAAAATCAATTCAAGACCAATCAATTGAAAATAAATCGAAAGGGGGCGTTCCAAGAAAAATCAAATTGAAACAAAGGTCTGCAGCCACACCTCATGAAAAAGGGGTTTTCCAAGACAAATCGAATTGAAACATTGTTTGTCGCCGCCGAGCCGCATCTCACGGATCCACCTTCATCGGCCACCATCGCATCCGCCGACGCCTTCACCAGCCACCATCGCCCTCGCCTTCGACTTTGAATTCCGCCTCCATTGGAACATCTCGATCCTACCCATTCCACCAACAACACAAAACCCCCCAAATTTGTTCACCAAATTAAATCAACAAACTTACCATGGATCAATTCGAATGCTTCGATTGAGCCTGGGTAAGCCGGGTCATCGTCCTTCCTCCAACAGAGATCAAAAGTAAAAAAAAATAGATCATTCGATTACAATCGAAACCAAGAGAGATCGAAAGTCGAAACAATGAGAGATTGAGACGTATCGGATATGCGAACGAAAATAGAAGAAAACTCTCTCACCATGGGATGTTCACATCGCCCTCCGCCTTCGACTACCGGAAATAGCCTCGCCGTCATCGTCGGAGTGTCAATCGCGCGTCCAGGAGGCCGGCCTAGTCCTCGTCCTATCGATTTCGCCCGATCGCATCCCCTTCTCTTCCTCTACTGTGGAAAAGGCTCCATATATTGAATGTGGGGGTAGGTTTGGGTTTGACAGTGGTTACACGCGCAATTATAGAGGGGTGAGGGTGTGTTTTTTCCATTTTAATTTTCAATTAATCTAAATATTCAAATAATCTCAGCCTTCCATTTTCACCAAATCAACGACTAAGATTTGTTCACATGATACACAATAGGAGCTGAGTACATGTGATCTATCCTATATATATATATATATATATATATATAGGAAATTCCTAACCGATAGCATCCTGGCGGATGAGATCAAGAAGATCTGGGTGTGATTCTAGAGCAGTCCCACTAACAAGACGGCCAAGGTGTGCAACCTTGTCAGCCGTCTTGTTTCCCTCGCGGGGCACATGGGAATAGGAAATATTATAGAAAGAGTGCAAAAGTCTTTTAATATCTCACATGAGAAGTTCAATTTCCCAAGGGCAAGCCCCATTAGATTTTAAGTGATTAATGACAATAAGTGAATCCCCTTCGATAACTAGCTTTTGAACTCCGAGTTCTTTTGCAACTATAATTCCTTCCCTAAGTGCCATCATCTCCGCTAGTAGAGGAGATATATATCCAAGTTGCTTATACCCTACCTTGATAGCTTTTCCTACCCAATCTCTAATGATGAAACCAGTAGAAGCCTTACCATTGGGAAAAGAAGCACCATCAAAATTTAATTTCATAAATCCCTGTTCTGGCTTTCTCCATTTAACATTTTTCCTACTAATTTTTCGGATTACCCTGTCTGGCCCCTTTCCTCCTATCTCTTTTTCATCCATTCCATCCCGAGATGCTTTATTCCAATTATCTGTAATAGATTTGATGAACTGATACATTTCAGAATTTGACGGTTTCTTTGATTTCCTGAATGTGATCTAGTTTCTAAAATACCATATTGCCCACCATTTAATGGCCATATCTAATTTTTCTCCTTTAGTTAGAGAGGGCCCTAATGTCGCCATTATAGATTTCCCATTCCTATCCGAATACTGCAAATTAGAAATTACTTTGGAACATTTCTCCGACCGAAGCGAGGAGTTCTTTACAAAGTTGCAGTCGATAAATAGGTGGAACTCATCCTCAACTTGGTTATCATAGAAGCTACACACATTAGGAACGGAGACTCCTCGCTTACTTAACCTATCGGTAGTAGGTAGTCCGTTATGGGCAATTTTCCACAAGAAATTCTTAATTTTTGGCATCACATTTATTTTCCAAATCCAAGCAGAAGGATCATCATCGAATGAATCTTGGTTAGAGAGTAGTTTGACAGCACTTGAAGTTGAAAACCAACCTTGCTTATCATGCCAACAGTAAAGCCTATCCGGAGCTGAACTTACAGGAAGTTGTATGCTCAGGATCTGTTGGGCCATTTGTTGATCAAGAGTCGCAACAAGCTTACCTTCACACCATTTCCCATCCGAAATGAATTCACACACTTTTGAACTTTGATTAACAGAATTCCCATTTTGAATATGCTGAATTAGAGGTTTCTTAGATAGCCATTTGTCCGTCCAGAAGTTCACCGTTCGGCCATCACCTATTGACCAGATAAGGCCAGCTTTGAAATTGTCGATTAAAGATGAGGCATTCCTCCATTGCCAAGACGCGTTTCCCCTTCTAGTATATGCGAGAATGTCCTGATCTTTTAGATATTTGTGTTTTATTACTCTAACCCATATATTTGACGGTTCTGCTAGCGTTTTCCATAATAATTTCAGATGTAGAGCTTCATTCATCACCCAAGATTTTCTTATGCCCATTCCCCCTTTCTGTTTTGGCTTACAAACCTTATCCCAACTTATGAGAGGTTTATGTTGGAGGTCCTTGTTCCAAAAGAAAGTCCTGTTAATCTGATCCAACTCCTTGTGAATGGACGTGGGTAACATAAAACTTTGCATTGCATAAAGGGGTTTTGCGGATAAGTTTGAGTTGATAAGAATAGATCTCCCGTGTTGTGATAAGGAATTGGCCCTCCATTTTGACAATTGATTTTTAGTTTTACATATAATGTCTTCAAATGTAGCTTTATTTACTTTTCCACTAATGATCGGACATCCTAGGTATTTCTCCATATTTCTAGTGTGCGGAGCCTGCAGAACACTCTGGAGTGTCTGAATCCTTGATCCAGGTACTCCAGTGGTAGTTTGGAAAGTTGATTTATGAAAGTTAACTTTCTGTCCCGAAAGTCGACAATATTCATCAATAATTTCTTTAACCCGTTGTCCCGCCGACAGGGAGGCTTTCGTAAATATGATGATATCATCTGCAAAGGCTAAAAAAGGAATGCAAGGCCCATTTAGACCAAACTTGAACCCAATTTTGCTTGCCGGCACTAGTGACTCTCTTTGTAGTTTTCTTGCTAACAATTCAGAACACAGAATAAATATGAAGGGAGAAATAGGATCCCCTTGCCTCACCCCTCTGGTTGGCCAGAAGAGACTAGTTGGTGAGCTATTAACAAGTACAGAGAAGGATACTGAAGTGATGCCCTCCTTGACCCAACTAATAAAAGTTGGATGGAAACCAAATCTTTTTAATACCTCAAATGCAAAATCCCAGCTTAATCTATCATATGCTTTCTCCATATCCAACTTAATGGCCATCCACCCTTCGACACCCTTTCGAGTTTTGAAGGAATGGAAGATCTCATGAGCTATTAGTACGTTATCTTGGATTGCCCTGTCCGCCACAAATGCTCCTTGGAGAGGGTGGATCAATTTACCCATCACCCTTTTTAATCTATCAGTTAGTATTTTAGAAATTAACTTATAAATTGTAGAGCACAAACTAATAGGTCTATAATTACTTGTTGTGCTTTAGTTGTCTACTTTAGGTAGAAGGGTGATAAATTTATGATTGATCTGACGAAGCAGTTTTTCGGAAAGGAAGAAACTTTTGACAGCTTTAATAACAGATGGACCAACTATATCCCAATATTCTCTATAGAACTCGGCCGTGAACCTATCCGGACCAGGCGACTTGTTTCTTCCTAAACTAAACACCGCTTGTTTGATTTCGCTATTGAGGACGGGTTTAATGAGCTCCATGTTATCTTCTTCATTAATCTCTGGGTATATTTCTTCTAGATAGTTACCCCATTCTACTTGATTGCTATTTTCCTTTTTGAATCTTTTATCAAAGTCCTTTTGAATTTCTGAATATTTTCTTCTCCAATAATTTGTGTACCTTCAGCAGACGTTATGTGTCTTATAATTTTCCTATTTCGTCGACCCGAAGCCACTTTGTGGAAGTATCCCGAGTTTGTGTCGGCCATTTTAACATGTTTTGTTTTAGCTCGTTGGCTCTAGTATGTTTTATGGAACCTGATGATCGCCTCTTTTTTCTTTAAGAGGTTTCGTTGTCTAATAACACTTGACCTCTCTACTTGTGCACATAAAGAATTTTGGGTAGCGATTAATTGTTCCTCCACTTCTTTTAGCTGTCGGAAAATGTTACCAAACGAATTCTGATTCCAAGTTTTAATTTTAGCCTTCAGGATCTTTGTTTTAAAGGTTAATTGAAAAAGAGCTGAACCCCCACAATTAGCCTTCCAAGCTTGTTTAACCACATTTCTTAGATCTTTCCTTTTTAACCACATGTTTTCAAATTTAAATGGGGCGGCAACAGACGGCTCACCAGAGTGCAAGTCCATCGTGATTAAGCAATGGTCAGAGGTTGAAAACGCATGATGGGAGATGTGAATCTCAGGAAACTGCACCAAGACATCGTTTTGTACCAACACTCTGTCTAATCTTTCATGGATATTGTATGACCCCTCTTTCTTCTTTCTCCATGTGAATCTATTACCATGAAATGGTATCTCAAACAATGCGCACATACTCTTTATATCTGCTAGTCGCTGAAGCCTTCCATTGACTACTTCAATGCCCCCTATTTTGTCTTCCCTTGATGCGATATCGTTTAGATCCCCCATCACAATGCATGGGAGGTCAGACGACAGAATGTATCCCGTTAATTCGTTCCAAAATTGCATTTTTTTCTCTTTCTTGTGCTGGAGCATAAACAAAGAAAATTCGACATTGAAATTTTGTATTAGAGTTGCAATATTTAACACAGATAAATTTTTGACCGTAATAGTCCATTGTTATAGTTTCATGTGTAAGAAAGTAAGACTTCCACATTACCCCAATGCCCCCCAATTTCCCCGTCGCAGGTACCCAGCGAGCAACATCGATTCCCGCTGATTTCCAATACTTTTCCTCCGGAATTTTATCTGTGTTTGTTTCCATAACTGCCAATATTTGGATTTTCTAAACCTTGCACAACGTGTCAATTTCTGCCCAGAAAAAAGGTCTACCTATTCCTCTAACATTCCACGAACCGCATTTCATATAAACCATTTTAGATACCGTTCCCTAATGATTATTCGCTTCTGATTTTGGGACCAGATTGTCGAAACGATGATCAGTATGAGATTAGGAATCACTTGCCACTCTTGATAATTAGGCATGTAATTAAAGATAGGGTTGTTCCCTTTAGATTTATTAGTAGTTGAAGCATATTTTACTCGAAGGTGTTTTGTGATCCCATCAGACAAATGGGAGGCAAATTCCCCACTTACCATTACTCGGACTGATTTTTTTATCAAGTAATATATTGGTTGGAGGTGACAGTTCCTTGTGCTCGACTTCAGATAGCCTAATTTAAGGTTTGTGGCCTGGCTAAAACACAACCCACCTGCACCCAGATTGCTCATTACATACTTATCTAGCAAAAATTCACATCGTAATGTCGCAAGTTTAGAAGCAATCACCATCCAAAACGTAATCGATATAGTGAATGAACCAATCCAGATTACCAAATTAGACACAGGCTTCCACTTACTTATATTACCATAGCAGTGTATTGGCCAGGAGGGAGCCATCTCTTTTAAGCAACCACTCAATTCATTAGCAAGTACGCTGAATAACAAGGAATATATATAACTTGGGTGAAGCAAATGCAAGGCATTCAACCCGACTCCTTGAAACTTAAATTTCTTATAATAGTTTGTCATCTTGATACGTCTAGATAACCAGTACTGAAATATTACAGCAGTAGCATGAGACAACGGACCTTGGTTACAAACCAAATTTATTATCCCCGGACAAGGGATGCTCATACTAGCTGATAACCTACAATCGACCCATGATTGAGACCAAACCATACTACCGATACACACTTTATTCACATTCCTAGCTTTCATCAGACATATCTTAATTAACCTTACCTACCAACCAATGATTTCTCCATACCAGATTGAGAGTGACAAGAACCAGCACACACCTTGCAAACCACTCCCCTGTATAGCAAGGGTGTTGATACGCAACAGAATTACTCAGCATTCTTACCCCTCTTGTTGCTAGCTCCCATCAGTTTGGAGCAAGCAAAATCCCCTTCCTCAACCCCGAGTTTCCGCTTGCCTGACTCAAATTTCACCGACCCTTCCACCCCTAGCTGCTCAAACCTCAGTCCAGCAGTGGGCGAGCCCAAGGGAGCAACAAGAGGATCAAGGGAGGAAACAGCAAGACAAGGGGGTTTGCATAAATTTGGGAGAATGAATTCAGAAGAAGCAGGGATATCTTGCAACATACGATCGAAATCAGCTTGAGTAAAATCAGCAAGGATACCACTAAAATCTTCCATACCTTCATAGTTCATTTCAAAATCCAGCATATCTTCATCGTCGGCTTCGTAGTACTCGGGATCTTGGAATTCTGCCTCAATAACCGCTTGGTTTTCATCATTTGGGAGAGCTTCAAGAGGGGCTTGCATCTCATTCATCCTTGGTGGGGGAGCGGCCACAGCCTCATACTCAACAGGTGCTTCAAGTGGTGCTTGAAGTGCAGTCGCAGGCTCAACAATAGCAACAGTAGTAGTAGATTCATTACCAGTCTGAGCCAAAGAGAGGTTGAAAGAGGACCCGGAAGAGGTCTCAACATTCATCCCAAAGCAACTCCACAAAGCCGCCTTGGAGTGACCGAAAGACGGTGGGGGGGGGGGGGGATAGGCTTAGAGCGCTTAGCCGCCATAGGAGTCCACTCCCCACCATCATTGGACGGACCTTCGTTCACAGGATCAGGGTTCACCACCTCAGGTACAGCCCCCCTAATTCCCCCAGAAGCACCACTGCATACCCTCATCTTGGGGCAGTTCTCGAATTGATGGTCAGCCAAGCCACAGCTACTGCACCCTTCCGGGAAATCCTCGAACCACAAGGGATAAGCCTCAATCTCCCCCACCTCATTAGAGACCATCACACACTTCCTTGGAATTTTTGCCAAGTCGGCATTAATACAGATCCTAGGGTAACGCAGACGAGCCCCATTGGGGTTGAATGCAGCCACCCTGATCACTGTACCAATCCGGTTCCTCTCCACAATGGACTTCAAAATAGCATCGCTTACAAATTTGGTAGGCCGACCTAGAATACGAACCCACAAATCCATGTTAGACACCGACTCAGTCCAAGGATCGAAGTCAAGCTTCCATGGTTGAACCAACAACAGCTGGGCAGACACATGGAAGGGCCTTCCATCCCAGACCTTGTCACGATCCTCCTTAGCATCGAACCGAAGTTCAAACCAGTTGTTCGCCAGGTGCACAAACTGAAAGCCAGCCACCAGGAACTTCCAATCAGCCTTGATTCTCCTGCGGATCTCCGATGCTTCAATGGGAGAGCCCACAATGGTAGCAACCAGAGAGGTGTCATTGAGGGCTGCAATGTTGTCTTGAACGCCCGATTGGATTTCCTTCAGCGATAGCACATCAATCTTGGACTTCTTGAGGATTTTTTTCGATCTGTTTTTTGTTTGCTTTTGGCAACCCTGCCGGAGGAAAAGGGAGCCCCACAGCAGGACCACCATCAGCGGAGTTGTTTGGGCCCTTTCGAGAGTTTGTTGGTGGAGGAGCGAGAGACTCGCCCTCCACAGGTTTTTTGCCTTTGTCCAGTGAGGACGAAGCCATAGGAGCACAACAATCACAAAGTTTGTTAGAAATTTGAGAAAGAAGAAGATTCGTAAGAAATGAAGAAGAAGGAGATGTGTAAGGATGAATTTGATAACATACCTGATTTATAGAGATTTCAAGGAAAGAAGATCGAGGGCAACCAAAGTTGACCCCCAACTCACACCACCACTGAATCGGTGCCGTGAAACAGTGCACAATCAGAGATAAGATATCTCCGATTGTACGAGAACCACCATGCCTCTTCAGATTTTCAGACGTCCGTACACCTATAAACCTTGGGTGAGGCCAAGGGGGAGGCCGAGCACTCAAAACCCTATTCCTCATAGCCATGTTAATCCCCCAAGCAACCATGGAGGCACGAAAACGTCGCTCAGTACCGAACAACTTATTCCCATCACCAAAATCCCTTTTCCGTACAACACATCTTGAACCTTCTGCTTCGATAATCCTTCTGAACCCCCTAAAAGATCGAATAGGGGATCTAAAAGATAGATAATCATGATTGCTTTCAACTTTAGAACAGATTATTGAGGGGATTTGACAAGAGGAAGGATGTCGATCATGAAGGTTTCTGCAACTAGGTTTCTTCTCGAAGGAGATTAGGGATTTTTGGGGTTTTCTGGGAAAGGAAGGTAGTAGCGCGTGGCGCGCGTAATCAAGACTCATGATCCCTCCTTATCCGCGCGTAGTATGTATGCATATATTAATATTAAAGGACATGTGGTGCCTTCTCCTTTAATTATTAATTAAATTAATTAAGTTGTTTTACAAATCCAATTAAAAGTTATTAAGGATGACAATTAATAACAAATTGATTAGTAACAAACTGAGAAAAAATGCAAATATGCGCAATATTTTTAATCTATTTAATTAATTAATATTAAGTGATGTGCCATAACTTTTTTTGTTGGTGGTCGGTATGCCATATCTGATTTAAAATGAGTTTTAATTATTTAATTAATTAACTCAGATATAAGCAAATCTCCATTCAGTTAACTAACTAACTAACCAAACCTCTTATATATATTCCTATTAATTAACTCAGGATATAACCATATCATCAGTCAACTAACCAAATCCAATTAATTGCAAATCTTATTGTTTGGATTCTATTGCAATCTCTTTTATATATATTGATTGACTTGTGAATGTAGTGTATGCCGTGTGAAAATAAGGAGTACAACCGAGCTAGCTCAAATCGTCCACGATGACAAATACTAAAGGTAAGGTGTCCATAGATTAGAGAAGAACAATAGGAAGGTAGGAAGGTTCAAAAGAGAGGTACGTTAAATATTTAGTTTATGCGTGTGTTTGACATATATAATCTTTTTGTTATCGGACGTACATTACAAGGATTAATTCATCTTTTCATTTTATTTTCTAAAGGCGATGAAAGCATTGACAGTAGCAACCGAAAATTTCATTACTTGGATGAGTTACTACTACAAAAACTAAACACTAGATGAATTCGATGGAATATTATCGTTCGTGTATTAAGAATATCAAGATCACTAAACTATAATGATCTTGAACAAGTTCATTCGATTAACAAGATTTTAATAGATGAAAAGTTAATTGTGTTTAACAATTGATTACTTTGTTTACATGAAAGAAGGGCTTTTTTTATTGTTTTCCTTTTTTTTAACTACTTAATAATACTTATAAATTATAATATTTCTTAAATAGTTCAATATATTTGATTCCAATTATTAAAGTTTATCTTACTATTTAGAATTAATTTTGATAGTTTTTCATTATTCAATGTGTTAGGGAATGCTTATTTGTTTGCTACTTAGTAATACTTATAATATTTATGTCAACAATGATAAATGAAATTATATAAACATATATTTTTAAACAAAGAACCGTACTAAGCTAGTTGAATAGAATTTAGTTTGTTGTTTTCATAAATCTACAAGAAAAGAAAGATAAGAAATCAAATCGATCTTAACAATTTTAGTATTACTTATTTTATTATTTAATATACGTTTTTGGCGGATATTTATTTGTTGCAATTCAATATGTTTAAAAATGATGAACCCCACAAAGTGATTTTCCAAAAATGGCTAAATCAACATATATAGGACAATCTTTCTCAATCTTGATGGGCTATAAACTAAACCTATCCCCTTATGGCTAAAAATACACCAAATTGACCAGTGCACCAATTGAAACCCAAAAACAGGGCTAAACATTGTATCTACTCACCATATATTGTATCTCTAGTCACCACAATGGAACTAATTTAAACATCTCAGCCCCAAACAAAGAAAGATGAGTCAAAATTGAACTAATTAATTCAAAACATGAATCAAATCCAAAAAAAATCAAAGAAAGATGAGAACTTCCACATTCGTTTTCATCCAAACTGGACTAATTTAAACATCTACGGATGTGTAAGGACAATCTTCAAAAAGATGGCATACTGTAATTAACGTACTCAAGCGAGACTCCCGCAGAATAATAGGGATGAGCTAGTCCAGAGAGATCCGAAATTTGGTGAAACCTGAAAAGGGGGCTCAAATATTTACCCCACCCGAATAAGATGAAGAAGAAGAAGAAGAAGAAGACCAAGGGCCTGTCAAACATATATACCTGTTTCAATCTGTAAGTGCAAATGTAGGGCCGCCGATTGGAAATCCAAGTTGAAACCGTCGAAAACAAGTGTTTAGAAAAACCAGAAAGGCTGTGGTGTGGTATATGCTAAACCCACTGCCTTAGAAGCGAATTCGCCCCGACCGTAGGTGCAAGTCGGCAACTGGCTTCGCCCCCCAAGGTTACACAGCATACCCTCGTAGTCGTGCACTCGAAACAAGGGTTTCGAATCACAAAGACTTTGCTCAGAACTAAGGTGAAAAGGGAGAAGGTTTTTCTGTGTGTTCAAAACAGAAGAAGAGACTTCTCTTTTTAAGGAGGAAGAAGACGCTCCACTTCGGTAGTGCAGGCAAGGATCTCGGAGCAGTTACAACAACGCTCCTCATTCAAAACGTGGCGAACGTGTCACGAACACGGACCGGACCGGCGGCGGTGGTGGTGGTGCGCACGTGTGAGACCCCTATTCCATCACTCAAACAATGGTGGAACAAGTACCCCTTTTAAATCAACTCATAATGTCCCTAGTAACCAATGTGGGACAAAACCTTTTCACCTTCCCTTAAATTCAAGCATTTCCTCCAACAGTCCCCCACAAATGCGAGGAACTGAGGTTTTCATAAAACTTGAAAAACAGTGTTCTGAGCAAAGTTTAGGAAAAAGTACTTAAATGCTGGTGTCTTGCGATTGAACCAACACATAGTGAAGCTGAGCAGACTCTCAAGTTAGATAGGTGAACGAGTCTTGAACCTTCTGATTCAAGAGCTGGCATCAGCAGCACATACCTCTTCCATGTTCTTTAGTGATTCCGCGATAATACCTGCAAATTGGTAGTCATCTCTGACCTTGGGTGCTAAAGAGTGCTCTAGAAAGACTACCCATGTCTTTCATAGAAGGAGACCAACCCTTCACACTCTCGTAGGTGGTTCCATCAAGTCTATCTCATATAGACCACCCTTGTAGGGCTATAGAACCATTAAGAGCATTTCGCTCAACCTCTACATATTTCGGTGAATCCATCAAGTCCTTCTCAATAGGACCACCCAATTCTGGGCTATGGACTCATTAAGAGTACATGACTCAACCTTTTTCCAATACACCTGTCCTGGGGAATGAGATGTGGTGTATTTCTCATCGTATGGGCTTGAGTCCCATCCCCCTAGACGAATCAAGAACCAACCTCCTTGTAAGTCCTTTCGTCAATGGATCAGCCAGATTTCTCTCAGACTTCACATACTCCAGACAGATCACACCAGTCACAATTAGCTGTCTCACAGCTTCATGTCGAATCCGGATGTGTCTCTTCTTGCCATTGTATGTATTGCTGTTAGCTACACAGATAGCAGATTGTGAGTCACAATGTAGAGAAATAGATGGAGCTTTGCGCCCCCACATAGGTAAATCAGCCAGTAAGCTTCTCAACCACTCAGCCTCTTGACCAGCTAAATCTAAAGCTATGAACTCAGATTCCATAGTTGATCTAGCTATGCAAGTTTGCTTTGATGATTTCCACGAAATAGCACCACCACATAATGTAAACACATAACCACTAGTGGAGCTAACCTCATCATTATCAGTAACCCAGTTTGCATCACAGTAACCCTCCAAAGCTTGAGGGTACCCAACATAATGTAACCCCTAATCCATTGTACCTTTCAGATATCTCAATAATCTGTGAAGTGCGGTCCAATGATCACTACTAGGGTTATGGGTATACCTACTGAGTCTACTTACAGCATAAGCAATATCAGGTCGAGTGTAGTTCATCAAAAACATCAAGCTCCCTATTATCTTAGCATACTCATTTTGTGAAACACTATTCCCAAATTTTTTCTGCAATTGCATATTAGCATCATAAGGAGTTTTAACTGGCACAACATCAAAACTATCAAACATTTTCAACATTTTCTCTACATAATGAGGTTGTGATAGAATGAAGCCATTTTCTTTTCTAGTTACCTTAACACCTAGAATCACATCAGCTTCACCCATATCTTTCATTTCAAACTGAGAGGACAAAAATTGTTTGGTTGAATTTATAGCATTAATGTGGGAACCAAAAAGCAACATATCATCCACATATAGGCATATAATCACACAGTCAGCACCAAACATTTTTGAATAAACGCAAGCGTCAGATCCGTTTACCTCAAATCCAAAGCTAAGTATGGTTTGATGAAACTTTTCATACCATTGCTTCGGCGCTTGCTTTAGTCCATACAATGACTTCCTCAGTTTGCAAACCTTGTTCTCCTGTCCTGGAACCACACATCCTGGCGGCTGTTCCATGTAGATTTCCTCGTTAAGATCACCATTCAAAAAAGCTGTTTTAACATCCATTTGATGTACAAGCAATTTATAGCTAGAAGCTAGAGCAAATAATGCACGAATGGTAGCAATCTTTGTAACAGGAGAATATGTGTCAAAGAAATCAATGCCATATCTTTGAGTGAATCCTCTAATGACTAGTCTTGCCTTATATCTATCCACTGAGCCATCCACCTTAAGCTTCTTCTTAAAGATCCACTTACAACTAATGGCTCTGTTTCCTCTAGGCATGTCAACTAGTTCCCAAGTGTGATTAGACATAATTGATTCTATCTCACTATTAATAGCATTCTTCCAGAAACTAGCATCTAATGAACTTATTGCCTCATCATAGGTCTTAGGATCATCTTCTATCATGTGAAGACTAATGAACGTCTCATCTAGTTCATTTAAATCATTAAGTTCAACTACAAATGCAGTCACAAAATCAGGACCAAAACTAGTTTCCTTCCTACGCCTTTTACTTTTCCTAGGTTCATCATGATCAGCATGAGCATTAGGCACAACAGTGTTAGGCATGGATGAAGATGCATCATGAGATGAAGAATCAATAGCAGGCAATGCAGATTTCTTTAAAGGAAACACATGTTCAAAGAAAACAGCATCACGATATTCACACAAGGTACGATCACTCAGGCACATAAAACGATATGCAGCACTGTTTTCAGCATAACCAATCATAATTGCATCAAAAGTCTTAGATCTAATAGTATCAACTTTGAACGAAGGTAACCCCACCTTAGCTAGACACCCCCACACTTTCAGAAATTTCAGATTAGGCGGATGCCCTTTCCAAAGTTCATAAGGTGTTTTGTCAAGCTTCTTGTGAGGTACCTTATTCAAAATATGATTTGCGGACAATACAGCTTCCCCCCACATATTATCAGGCAAACCAGAACTAGAAAGCATAGCATTCATCATTTCCTTTAAAGTTCTGTTTTTCCTTTCAGCAATACCATTTTGTTGTGGGCTATAGGGAGCTGTAAATTCATGAATGATACCATTTTGTTCACAGAATTCTCTCAAAGAATTAGTGACATATTCACCGCCTCTATCGGATCTAAGCCTTTTTATTTTGCGATTTAATTGGTTTTCTACTTCAGCTTTATACACATAAAATATGCTTTCTGCTTCATCTTTAGACCTAAGCAAGTATACCTTAGTATATCTAGAATGGTCATCCACAAATGTGATATAGTAGCGCTTGCCACCTCTACTCTCAGTGTTCTTAAAATCAGCCAAATCAGAATGGACTAACTCCGGCAATTCAGTTGTCCTTTCATTCACCGTTTTAAAAGGTTGTTTATGAAATTTGGCCTCAACACATATTTCACATTTGCTATGGTCATGTTTGGATAGACTAGGAATCAAACCCATATCATGCAATTGACATATAGATCTCGCATTCACATGTCCTAGCCTAGCATGCCATAAATCAACAGACTCAGCAATATAAGCAGAATTAGATGCATTCTCATTATTCTCAATCATGGTTTCAAGCACATACAGAAAGTCAGCCCTATAAGCCTTTCCTACAAATTCTCCATTTTTGGTTAAAACCATTTTCCCAGCATCAGTCACTTGCTTAATTCCAGCTAACTCAAGCAAACCACATGAAATCAAGTTTCGGCGCAGAGAAGGAACATAAAGCACATTCACGAGGGTAAGAGACTTCCCTGAGGTGAGCTTGAGTGTAACCTTCCCCTTGCCAAGCACTCGAGAGATGCTTGAGTTTCCCATGTAGACCTGGTCGACGTCTGAAGCATCCTCAAACTCAGCAAACAGGTCCCTGTTGGCGCAGAAGTGGCGAGTGGCCCCGCTGTCCAGGAGCCAATCGACCTGGCCGCCTACATGGTTGACTTCGGTGATCATGGCTATCAGCTGGTTGTTGTCCTGGACAACGTTGACTTGCTGCTGGGCTGGAGCTGCGGGCTTGTTGTTCTGCTGCTGTCCTTGGTTCTGGAGATCAGCCCGATTGCGACACTGCCAAGCCTTGTGGCCTGGCTTGCCACAAACATAGCAGCCAATTCCAGTCCCTCCCTGCTTCTGCTGCTTGTCTGGCTGGTTGCCAGACTTCTTGAACTTTTGGCCCTTCCGTGGCTTCATGTTAGGTTTAGAGCCACCAGCTTTGTTCCCTGGCTTGGACCTGTCAGTTTTCACAGAGGATTCAACCAGATTAGCTTTCACAGAATCAGCAGATTTAGGCTTGGGCTTGTCTTTGAGGCGGTTTGCCTCCTCTATCTTCATGTGTCCGACAAGCTCCTCCAAAGTCAGATCCTTCTAAAACAAGTGTTTAGAAAAACCAGAAAGGATGTGGCGTGGTATATATATGCTGAACCCACTGCCTTAGAAGCAAATTCGCCCCGACTGTAGGTGCAAGTCGGCAACGGTGGTTGTTGTCCTGGACAACGTTGACTTGCTGCTGGGCTGGAGCTGCGGGCTTGTTGTTCTGCTGCTGTCCTTGGTTCTGGAGATCAGCCCGATTGCGACACTGCCAAGCCTTGTGGCCTGGCTTGCCACAAACATAGCAGCCAATTCCAGTCCCTCCCTGCTTCTGCTGCTTGTCTGGCTGGTTGCCAGACTTCTTGAACTTTTGGCCCTTCCGTGGCTTCATGTTAGGTTTAGAGCCACCAGCTTTGTTCCCTGGCTTGGACCTGTCAGTTTTCACAGAGGATTCAACCAGATTAGCTTTCACAGAATCAGCAGATTTAGGCTTGGGCTTGTCTTTGAGGCGGTTTGCCTCCTCTATCTTCATGTGTCCGACAAGCTCCTCCAAAGTCAGATCCTTCTAAAACAAGTGTTTAGAAAAACCAGAAAGGATGTGGCGTGGTATATATATGCTGAACCCACTGCCTTAGAAGCAAATTCGCCCCGACTGTAGGTGCAAGTCGGCAACGGTGGAACAAGTACCCCTTTTACACAGCACAAAGACTTTGCTCAGAATACGGTCCGAACCGGCGGCGGTGGTGGTGATGTGCGTGTGTGAGACCCCTATTCCATAACTCAAACAATGGTGGAACAAGTACCCCTTTTAAATCAACTCATAATGTCCCTAGTAACCAATGTGGGACAAAACCTTTTCACCTTCCCTTAAATTCAAGCATTTCCTCCAACACAATCTTACTTGTAAATTCTGAATTTCTCAAGTATATAAACAAACACTGCGATGGATAATGTATGAATATATGTACAGATATACTTGGTCTGGTACAAGCAGGAGTAGTGCCTCCCAAGCTAAAAATTCAATGCAAAAGATGGTTTGAAGTAGTTTTCGATGACACATATAAAACGTACATAAGAGGATTACACGAAAAAGTGAGAGATGGTTGAAAATTTTTCCCATGGTTGGTTCAAATTGTAAGCACCATTTCCTTTTTTTAGATGCTTATATCATCTACTAATACTTTTTTAAGTTCCTTCATATTTATTTCATGCTTCTTGCAGATAATGCAGGATCAGTTTGCTGATTTGGGTGTTTAACCAATACAAATTTATTTTTTTTCTTTTGTTTTCTTGGCTACAAATGATTTAACTATTTCCATCTGTTATTGCATTTGCTTAAACTGATCCTTGAGCTTGAAGTGGATAGTTTTGAACCACATTCTCTCTGAACTGATAACTGATGTTCCAATCAGTATGAGGATTTTGCTCTTTCGACATATGTTACTCATCTGATCTTCAGTTAAGAATGGATTACATAGAGGAATTAGGGAATGATATTTAGTCATACGCCCCTTCATCATCTACCACCCCAAGTAATGTAAGTGCATTCTGATAGATCCGTATTATTTCCTTTGAATCCTTCCAAATGAGGTAATTCTACCGCCTTAATGTAAGTGTTTTCTGACAGATCCTTATTTCCTTTGAATCCCCTCACAATTTAGAAAAATTATGATTATAATTGTTGGGGTGAGCCAAGCCCGTGCAATACTGCAACACATTGGGCGACACACAAAGACCGATAGCAAGCTACCTTAAACCTGACTTTCCCCTCAAAAAATAAACTTAATATCAAAGTGGACCAATGGACCACATATCAGATATTAAACTGATAAGAACAGATACTACACTTGATCTTAGCCAAAGGGCTGAGAAAGGTATGATTTTGCACATATATGGCTTGAGCAATCACAATTACCCATTCAGCTTCGGTCAACAAACACACCGTATAGCATAAGCATAAACTATTCAAAAGAAATTGTACATATACGGCTTATCGGTTTTAAAGGCTATCCCACATAGGAAAGGAAAAAAGTAGTAGAAGAGATTAAAACAGGTAGATTGGCATCAATGGGCACGACCTTACTTGAACAGGATCTTTCCTATAGGCTCGTACATCTGTATCCGTGAGTTCTAAGGAGACAGGAAACCCATGTCTGGTTGATGAGTTGCTGCTGCCATGAGTCCTTAGCGTGATTAACAGCTTCCCCAATGGCTCCGGCCTCGGTTCAGCTGTAGAGGATCGTCCTTGGCTCGTTGAGTGATCTGAGGTGGGCGCATGGTTGTCTGACAGACACCAAATCCTTTTTGTTGATTCCCTTCGGTGTTACTGATTTAAAAGATTCTGGGATCAGCTTACAAACTATTCTTGCTATGAAAAAACAAAGCTTCAGATTCGTTCTACAATTGAAGACTGCAAAGCACAGCTTATAGTTCAGAAAAGCTTGTCATTGAATGGTTTAGATGATTTCAAGCAACCGAGGTCTTGACCTTTGGACTCGACGCCTGTATTTCAAGTATGACTTGAGCCAGGAATTGTGCTTATTGCACCTCAAGCTTTATTATTTCAAGAAATTTGGGATGACAAGCGTGACCTGTCCGCAAGGATGATACAACAAATGCTTAGAATTTTTTCTCCATTGTTGGTTCTAACATCCACTATTACAGTATTTGTTTTACTTTGTTTTTCATGCATATCAGTTTGATTGGTCTTGACAAGCTTTTTTCATTTTATTCTTGGCGATTTTCTAATGCTGGAATTTCAAAGATCATAAATTGCAGGATCAATTTGCGGGTTTAGTTACTTTCACTTTGATTTTCCCCCATTTTTTGCTTATAAATTACTAACTATTTCCTTCTATTTTTGCATTTGTTGTATCTGGAAAGCAACTCAGGAATGGTAGTCTTGGGAAATTTGTTTTGGAAGATGGTTTCATAGCTAAAGAGTAATCGCAAAACACCAGAGGGAGCTCACATATGCTATATAAGGCTTCCAATAACAGTGAGTTTTTCCCTAATCGCTAACCAGGAGATTGTTTTATGTGGACTTTGCTGCAATGACCATGAGCAACTTAAAGAGTAATCGCAAAACACCAGAGGGAGCTCACATATGCTATATAAGGCTTCCAATAACAGTGAGTTTTTCCCTAATCGCTAACCAGGAGATTGTTTTATGTGGACTTTGCTGCAATGACCATGAGCAACTTAAACTATTTTGTGGTGTTTGGAATGATATAGAAAAAATTAGCATGACCCTGTGCAACGATGACATGCTTCTTGTTCAACAAAAACTAAGGTTGCCCTCCTTGGAGGGTTCCCTGCAATTTTAGTCTCTAAACTTTTGTCCATAAGTTCTAACATTTTAAGTGAGATGAACAAAATTTTAGTCTCTAGCATTGAAGAGTAGTGCCTCTTAATGTCTATGAGGCAAGTGCAAAAAGTGGCAAGAAATTCAACAAGGAATAACAAGTTCAAGAACAAGATCAAAGATGAAGATCTTGAAGAGCTAGTATACCTAAAGGCGGTGATGAAGGAAACGATGAGACTGCACCCGGCAACACCATTCACCATTGCTAGTTCCATGGATAGCCACTCAAAACTGCAGCATTGAAGGAATGAAGGTATGTAACTTGGTTACACCCATCTTATATATATTTACCGGTTCAAAAAAAAGAAGGAATGAAGGGTATGAAATCCAAGAGAACACTAAATGGTTTTGTGAATGCATTGGAAATAGGAAGGGACCCTGAATCATGGGAAGACCCAGATGAGTTCAAATGTACCCGAGAGGTTTCTATGCAATAAACCGGTTGATTATAGAAGCCAAGATTTCGAGCTCATTCAGATCAGGGAGAAGGATTTGCCCCAGGATGAACATAGGTTAAGCTATGGTGGAGCTTGCGCTCGTCAACATAGTTTACTTGTCTGATTGGGTGGTACCTTTGGGTATGGAGAAAGATGTTCTTGACACAAGTGTTCTACCTGGCATTGCTGCACAAAAGAATATTCCTCGATGTGTTCTTGCTAAAAATATGGCTTGATGCTTGTTTAGAGCTCTTGTGATGATCCTCTTTTGATGGTTGAATTAATTATAATGTAAACCTAAATTAAACTAGAGTGTAGCTTGTAAGAATCATGTTTTAATCAATGTTCATTGTGTTGTTTAAAAAAACCCACAAAAATCTATAAACCCTATCAGCTCATTGTAAAAAAAATCAACAAAATATATATAGCAGAACTTGTGAACAGAAGTTTTTGCTCCTCATCTCACTTAATATGTTAATTAGAACTTCAACTTATGAACAAAAGTTCAATGTGGAAGATGATTTGAAGCAATTTGATCTCCTTTTTCTTTGTCGTTTCCTTGCGCTCCAGTTTTTCGATGTTTCTAAATTCTAACAAAAACTACTTGATGCTTCCTTCCTGCATGACTGCTGAGCCATAGCTCAGCTTGAAGGCCATTGCCAAGCTTTTTTCGCCTCATTCTTGAAAACTATCTTCTTTTGGAGTTTTCTTCTCATTCATTTCCCTCAAATGGCAAAGCTTCTTTCAGCCATGTTTGATGCCAAGTTCAACTGGTCAATCAATCAAATATATTGTACGTGACAGAGAGGGGTTTGAACTAGGAATGGACATCACCAGAAACTTCGGCATGAAACTATTAGGACTAGTATTGGTGGAGTGTGCCAGGCCTGTGCAGTAGTGCAACACACAAGCGACACATGAGGGTCCAAGATAGCAAGCTACCTCAAATGGACCCTCCTCCTCAAAAAATAAATTTAATATCGAAGTGGACCAATGGACCACATATCAGATATTAAACTGATAAGAACAGATACTACACTTGATCTTAGCCAAAAGGCTGAGAAAGGTATGCTTTCTTACACTTAATCTTAGCCAAAATGTCACTTTCAATGCAAAATCACAAAACAGGTAGCCTAATTATTTCTCCTAATCTTGCAAAACCTATACTTCATTGGCTGCTTGGGAAAGAACTTCATCCATGAGCGCCTCGCATTGGTGTGGCATCATCACGAAGTACTACCGACCATTTCATGTTGATCTTTATCAAGTGTCTTGTGCTCTTGCTATCGTTAGTCGGGTTTAGATGCTTCCCAGCTAGAGGCTTTTGGCAATATGATAGTTTGCAGACACATTCAGTATTTGCCAAACAACCATTCAATGATAATGAAGGGTATTGCTTTTGCAATTTGGGTTGGAATATATCTCCATCATGTCATCATATTGCCACATCGTCCTCGCACCAAGAAAACGCACTTGTTTATATAGGCAGATGAAGCAAGACATGCCCTCTTTTAGCATGGTCCCTATGCAAGGATCACACTCACAATCGAGAATTGATCCAAATTTTTCCATCATTCCGCTCAACTCATAATCACCTTACTTTGTTTAAGTTGCTTCTAACTATTTACAGTACACTGTACAGATCAATTTGCTATGCTAGTGTTCGATAGCACCTCGATCAATCGACAATTTGTCTAATATAGTTCCTCTCAAGAGTTATCGCATATGTTGTGCAATCTAATACGAAGTAACATATATCTGCCAATAAGAAAACAGTTATAAATGCATACACAAAAGTAAGTTTAAACTTGGATTGGTAGGGTGCGCCAGGCCCCGTGCAATAGTGCAAGACATGGGCAACGCATGACAACCCAAAATAGCAAGGTATCTTATACAAGTCATCACCCTCAACATATCAGATATTAAACTGATAAGAACAGATACTACACTCTTGATCTTAGCCAAAAGGTCGAGAAAGGTACAGTTTCTTTGGCCTTTCATTGTCCCTTTTATAATATGCTCTTCAAAACTTGCTCTTTCTTCTGACAATCAGTGTGGGATGAATTGTCAGACTATTCAACTGGATGCGACAATACACCATGAAAGTGTTGATGACACGTAGAACATGAAACATTCATTTAACCTTCTATTCATTTGGATTTTGATACACAAAAGAATCCAGTATGAATATCAACATGACACTGGATGTTGTGTGGGGAAAAGAAGCCAAATCAACAATTATATGGGAATGACGATATGACGACAACAACAACAATATCAAACAATGGGAGTTGGTAAGGGAATCCGGTTAAGATTTGGCGGATGACATTAAAAGCAGGGCGAGTTTTGGTTTGTATATTCATAAAATGATACAATAACTGCTTCAAACTTATTAATTTCTTGTTTTTCTTATCTATATTGCTCAGCCACGTACAACATACACACCTTGAAGACCCTGGGTAAGCTCTTCATATTGTTTTTGATAACTCCCAGTTGGATGATTTCGGCTTAGTCTATGAGCTTCCGTTGGTTTCCTCTATATGTAAAGGATTCTAGTGTTTCCTTTCTTACTTCTTATTTAGGGATGCTTATAGTATGTTTTAAATGGGCGATAATTTTTATTATTTTTACCGCTAATCACCGCACAGGTTGGCGGTGGATTTAATGACAGTCAACAAGGCCATTGCATAGGTTGACGGTGGCCACCGCAATACTTTGCGGTAGCCAGAGGAGTATACATGCTATGGCTGATCAAAATCGGTTCGAACCGAATTTTTCGGCCGAACCGAACCGAAATAACCGGAACCAAACCGAACCGAGGGATTTCGGTTTAGGTTTTCGGTTCAGGAAATTTTAATTTTCGGTTTTAGGTTCGGTTTGTATTCGGTTTCGGTTAAACCGAAAAAAACCGGTTTTTTTAAAATAATTTAATTTTACCTTACGCTTCTGCTCTCGCCTCGCCTCCCAGAGTCCCAGTTCGTTGAACATCTTCATTCTGTGTGTGTTCTAATTCATCTACTAGCAATGAACCAAATTGCATATGATCGAGATTAACTTGAAGTTGGAATTCCTGAAGTTGATGAAAGAATTGAAAAGGATATCTTGCAATATATCTCATCAGTTGCTTGTAATGCATACGATATGAGTGATTATTGATGCATCCACCATTATAACCTTGATTTATAACTGATCATTTCCTTGTGATGCATATGCGTGATTGATGATTCATCCACCATTGTAATCTTGCTGGCCTGCCTTTATGCAAGGGAATCCGGTTTGAAATTAATCATCAGAGTGTATGTTGTATTTTTACTCACTTTGCTTGTCAGGTTTGGGACATTGCCGGGCTGTTTAGGACGAATTTAGGTAGATGAAAAAATCACCTGGCTGCCATTATATACTCTATATACGTTACAATTTTATTTGCGCATTTTTTTATTTCGGTTCGATTAGGTTATAACCGATCCGAACCTAAACCAAACCGGCATAAAACCGAACCAAACCTATTAGTTTAGGTTCGGTTTTCGGTTTTCATTTTTGAGAATTTCGGTTTTAGGTTCGGTTCGGTTTGACCAGGTTCGGATCGGTTTTGGACCGATGATCAACCCTGTATCCACCGCCATACTTTGCGGTAGCTTATATACTGTTCTGTTTCGACCCCACCGCATAAGTTGACGGTGGGTCTTGGATGACGTAGTTTTGGGGGTGGAATCCGGACCGGACCGGACACGTCACCCACCGCCAACATATGCGGTGAGGCTGGGGTTGTTATTTCCCACCCCACAAATATTAATTGTGGAAACATACATTATTATAAATTGTGGAAACATACGCTATCATAAAAAACGCACGTAAGTTTAATAAATTGTAAATGATATGTTTTGGTTAGAAGAAAGAGTATATAATATAATAAGAAACGCTTAGTACGTATCGGGGTAGTGCCCGACGGTCCCCGAATCGATTCTGAATATGGCTACTTCATGTCAAAATAAAGGAATACTGTATAGGAAAAAAAAAAGCAAGCCGAGGTGTGGGAAATGTCAAGCATCATAAAAAAAACGTGGGCCGAAAAATGCCATACGTCATAGAACGCAGTTCGGGAAATGGCACAGACAAATATCTAGTAACTGAAGAAGAAAACATATGAAATTCGAAAAATGACACGGGAAAATAAAAAAGTGTTAATAGCGCAGCGGAGGGCCACCATCTCGACGACGGTATGCTCTGTATCGTGCAATCCTCGCCACAAACTGCTCGTCCTAACCGTTGACTGTGGGATCGTGATGTTGTGTCCAGGTAGTGTAGACTGGCGGCAGAGGCGAACCAGGCAACAACCAAATCTGTGGATAACAGGTGACTGTTGACATTAGAAGAGAAAAACAAAACTTTAAGAAATGAATGACTATGAAATTCGAAACGTACCGGAACGAAGTGGTTGTTGTTTCTGACTAACGCTATCCCATCTAACTCTTCATAGGCCGGTACTGACGGGCCCCTGGTGGCGTACAGAGGTAGGCACAACATCGGTATCATCTGTGACAATATCACCAAAAGACGCTTGTGAAGCGTGGCAAACACCTCGCCCATGATCGGAATCTCCATCCAATAAGTAGCATCATGACACGTGCCGAAATAGTTGACTCTCGTGATGAGCTCATCTAAGGCAGGATAGTAATGGTACCGATCTGCATGCAGCTGCAAGTCAACGGCCAACTCCCGTCGAACTCGAAGTCATGCATCTTGCCCCAAGTTCAGAAGACAAGCAAAAGATCTATACCCATAATGACCATCACCTGCAACATTCGTGACGGCTCGTATGAAAGTAACCATGAATTCGTCGATGTTGTCAGTGCCCCAATTGAAATCTACGTGAGGGATATTCTGAGGCAGAAGCGTCGTAGGTGTTGTCGGTGGAATGTCACCTATAGGCTCCGACGCTGATCGACCTCGGCCACGTCCCCTCCCACGACCCCGTCCCCGACCTCGTCCTCTTCCTCTTCCTTGGCCAATAGGAGGGTCGTCGACGACAATTGCGTTGGACCTAGTGCCCTCTTCGTTGCCTTCCGCATCATTTGCTTCGTTTCATGAAGATTGACCCCGACTTCGACCTCGTGTTGATCCCCTACTCCCCTCTCTATCGGCTCGACATTAGGCCCGAGAACGCTCACGTTCCCAAGGTAGAGGGTTCTTCTAACAGGGTGGCGAGTCCTCGGTCTCTTGGTCGGTCTACGGTCCTCGGAGTCAGGTAGAGTCAACGATGTATAAGAGGGACGATCACCGTCGTTGAATGCCGACACGATCCTCCAACGAGTATCCTCATCCATAGCTCCACTCTGGAACAACGTGATTATGCGCGACATATCGACATCATCTCTTTTGAGCGGAGTGTTATCCTGGACGTTGTCAATATGTGGACGATTCCAATCCAATTGCTTCCAAAAAAATGTGAATCTGGGACGGTCTGATCAGTATCTACGTGTCTCGACAAGCTTGCATCTCATGTGTGCAGGGGAGACCGTAGACGTCCCTCCAGTATCTATCTCTGCATGGTTGTGACGGCGGATCGGCTTCCATCTTCGTGTATATGTCGAACAAGAAGTTAAAACATTCCTTCGACACAATATCCCGAATCCGATCGAATATCCATAGGTGGTGCGAGTCTGTCGGCCAGGTGTTGTTCGCTCGCCCCATTGTATTCTTCACCTCACTGATTTGGTCCGCCATCATCAGATCGATTGTGGTGATCACGTGAGTAAAATCACCGACTGTAGAGTTTAAGCTCTTCTTCAACACCGAATGAGTGGACTCCACCCTACCAGAGAAGTGAGACTCGCATGTGAATATCGCTATATATTATAAACAAAATATGCGTGCCATGAAATTCCTAAGCAAAAAAGAGGTGCACCTGTTCGTCGTGGTCTTACCAAAATGCTGGATTGCATCTTTCCATGCACGAACTATATTCTCTGAGTAATCTCGCAACCACATCGCCTCCAAATACGGCATCATGAAAGTCACGCATCGGCACGCCACCTCCTCCCACAGCTTCCCCTACCTCTGCCTCAGGAGCCGAATCAACCGTCGATCCCTATACCTCTGCATGTGGCGCCGAATCCCCCGCCAGTCGTACCTCCGCATGTGGCGGCTGCGTCGGCGTCGGCGCAATCTGACTCCCTAGCGGTGTGAACCTCGTGAAATCTATGTCTGCCTCCCAGGCGTGATCTCCCTCCCTAGCATGGCTGGTCCCAACACCCCCATCTCTGGCCAGCGGTGCTGTGTCGTCATACGAGTTCAGCTGCTCGCTCTCAAACCCAGTCCCAAAGTATGCATCGAACCCATCGGGCTAAGTCTGCGACTGCTGATCCACATGCTTCGCTCCCGGCTGCAGTGCTTGGTCATCTCCTATCAACTTCTGTACCATCTGCTCAGCCTTTTCTCGGCGTGACTCATCCACCAACTGCACCATTGCGTCATCCGTGCGGTCCGTCATCATCTCCATCTCTATATCCGCCAAACTCCGGTATGTCTCCATAGACGGCTGCGACGTCTGGCTACATATGTCACTGGGGTCGACAACTCCAGCGCCTAGTTCGACAACTGACTGACTAGATAACCCAACCCCACTATCTACACCTATCGGCTCACTATCCCTATCCATAGGATCCTCTACAACCTGCAAATGTAAATGAATAGACTCAATCTGTGCCCGTGACTCACCAATGCCTATCTCTCCCTTTCGGCAACTCTCCGGGCGGATTGCAAAATCACCCTATCTTGCTAACCTCTGCGATAATGTGGTTTGTGTACCATAAAAATTGTTTTTCTAAATCCTATCAATTATAGATGTTACTTTATAATTATCACACACACTTTTATATCGTATTAATTTTCAAATTCTAGACGATTTCCTACATCTAATTACTTATTTCATCCTAATACTTTCATCTCATAACAAAGAAATAACTCTATTTAAGTGACTTCAACATACCTGCGGCTGTGGCGAACCAGACGTCCCCCTCCTGTATGTCACCATACGATCACTACAACGTCTCTGAATTGTCAGAGCCAGCTACAATTCATATAACAATAACACGTTAACGCTATCTCCTTCCGATTACAAATAATTTGATTGGAATTTAATATAGTTTCATTTTTACATGTAAAGGATGTCTCTAACCACGACTCGCACCACCAACCTGATCTCCCTCACGACCATTATCTCTCACCATATCAACACTCCGGTAGAAACTGGGAATAGAAAAACCAACACTCGGAAAGACAAGGGGAAAGAAGGATGGAAACAAGGAAAAATGGGTGAGGAGGTTCGAAATGCGAGGGATTCGAAGAGGGAGGAGAGTCGAGGAGAGAAACGACGGAAAAAGGTGAGGATCGCAAGGCGAGGGAGGGTTTGGAATCGGAGAAGATTCGGAAAGCATGTGGGGAAATGGGGCCCACACGCCTATTTAAGGGCACAAAACCCCACCGCATGGGTATACGGTGGGTTTTGAACCATCGCAATAACGGTCAAAAACCCACCGTATACACATGCGGTGGGATTTTTTTAAATTTGAAATCCCACCGCCTGGGTCTGTGGTGGGTTTTGGATAATTTCAAAATATCGTTTAGAAATATCTGCAACCCACCGTATACACATGCGGTGCATTCCACCGTCAACTTATGCGGTGGGGTTTCCCATAACAGACCCCGTTCTGCTCAAGGTCGTCGCATATACATGCGGTGGGTACGTATACGACCCACGCACCCACCGCATATACATGCGGTGGGCCTTGGAAAAGGGGGATTAAGGCTACCGCTAACCTATGCGGTGATTAGCGGTGGAAATAGTGAAAATTTGCATTGAAAATATCCGCGTCTGTTTTAAATCGAGAAATAGGTCTTATCGTATTAGGAAATACGATTTTTCTATCTTATGACATAGGATAAGAGTTCAAATTTGGAATTATATTTCAAATTTTAATTACTTTAGCTTTTATTTTAATTAGATTCCTATGGTCCATAATTTTTTTATTAAAGAATATTTCCCAATTTAAGTTCTTACTTAGGGCATAGGATATTTCTCTTCTCAAGACCGTAGGAAATAATATGTTTAATGTTTATTATTTATTTTTATTTCTCTTGCAATTTAATTGTGAAGTGGTCAAAGTTAGTTTAGGATTTTCCTCCACCACATTGGCCACCATATATCTCTAATGTAATTTATAAACTCGTATCATGCAAATAGAAATCAGTTGATTGATGATCAAACTAGCTCGTTTTACATGGTATCAGAGCATTTTAATTCTCAAATTTTCTCTTCCCAAACCTACATTGATAAATCAACCAAATCAAATCTCCAATCTCTTTAAACCAAACAAACCCTTTCGAATGATCAACTTTTCCAATAGTATAAAACTTACCCCCATAAACTACATCACATGGCTTAAACTAGATCGAATCACTGGCTCCTTGTTGGCTATGGTCTTCTCTCATATCTCGACGATACCCTTGTTGAGTCCGGGTATCCGACACGGATCCGATTAGCATACAAAAATGTTGATTGAAGCCCGGGTATCTGACACGGATCCGATTAGCATACAAAAATGTCGACGATACCCTTGGGTCCTTCTTCCCCACTTTTATCAAAACCTAACGTACAGTGAAAGGCTTCCATTCTCTACCTTGTTTTTAGATCTATTCTTGAGAGCTCATCAATGACTTCCACCCACTTTCTATGTGAAGAGTAGAATTTTCACTCGGATTTTATAGATTTGGAGGTTTATGGGTGTTGATTTGTGGCTAAACACTCATTGCAAAGAGACGATTTCAGACTTCAACAATAATACCTGGGTACTGAAATTCGATTCGAAATCCGGCATGAGAGAGAGAGGTGGTGTGGCTCCGGCTTAGGGATCCAGGGAAGTAGTGGTCGGAGGAGGAGCGCCCGTCGTCTTTAGAGTTCCGGCGAGGGGAGTAGTTAGGAAGGTGGAGATCAAAAGTGGACATCTAGCCCGACAGAGAAAGGCAAGGGCGGTGGTGGTCAGGTTGGTGTCGATGGCTCTGCTACGCCGGCGATAACTGGTGAACTGCAGGAAGGCGGCAAGAACTGGTGGTCAGTGATCATGAGAAAGGGCGAGGGTTAGAGGGAGGAGAAAGGTTTGAAGGAAGAAGCTACTGGATTTCTTTTTTTTTTAAAGTAAATCAAATTAATTATGTTTATAATTTACTTATCAATTTAATACATGTATTTTGCTTATAATTAAAATACATTGGGAATCCAAACGGACCCAATACGTTTTGTTGGAATTTAGTTAGGTTTTAAACAATATATAAGGGCATGTTTACGAGAGATATTAGGGATATTAGAAATACTAATATTTTATTATTTTCTACATGTCATATCAACCTAGTTTATCATTTTATCAATATCATTCCTAATATTTCAAAATTAATCATTTCATAACAATTTAATTTACAAATATACCCTCTCCGATAATTATTTTCATTCTCGATTATATTATTATATTCATTTTTTATTATTAAATAATTATTATTAACTTAATATTTTTTATAAACTAAATAAGGGTAAATATTAAATAATATTTTATTCCAAAAAATTAAAATAACTTCTTACATTTTTATTCTTACTATTTATAAATAATTAAAATTAATTTTTTTGGTATTTCCATCTTTTTCTACCAATTCTATATATAGTTGTTTTCAAAGAAAAATAGTTTTTTTAAAAATATGATCATACATATCCGAAATTGATGTTTATGCGTAGAGAAAAATGAATCTAGTATTGTGGTATTTTTTTAAAAAAAAAGTTGCATTTTAATTGTCAAAAATTGCATATTACAATTAAAAATGTACAACCGCCATGCTACATGTCAGTCGACCACTTGTCGACCATCCACACCCCTCTATTGCAGCCAATCCGAGCGCGACATGTTGCCCTCCCCCTTCAGCTTGGCGTCAGACCTTTGCATACAAAAATGTTGAGTTTCATCCCCAAAGTTCTGTGAACGACGCCGTTTTAATATCTCTCTCGGGGAAAAAAAATGTAAATGGGATGCTAGCTCTAGTAAATGGGATGCTAGCTCTAGTATCCCAATAGCCCGATACTTGCCCTTTCCATCATTTTTTATTCAAATAAAATGGAGAATCGATGTTAGAAGCACATAGCTACACCGATAAACATGCCCTAAGGTTATTGGTTTTGATATAAAATCTCGTTGGATTTATGTGTTGTTCATATCTCTTGCATATGTGCTCGCACATGACCTTCTTCTAGCTTTTCTTAACCCCACCGGACCCATTCGACTTTAACATAATATCATAACCGATTTCTTATTAGTGGAGTTGTTGACCTTGTAAAGATGTCGCATGCATTGGTTCCCATTTGAGTGCATGTTAAGTGCAATTTGGCTAAGTCTTTGCACTAGAGGGGAGCGTGTAATTGGAATGTGGCTGTCTCACATCGAAAATATTGAGATGTCTTAAACGACACATAAACTTGGCGGATTACACCTCTCATTGACATTTTTTTTTGGTAGCATGGGGGTTCCGAGATTATCTACTAGTCCCCCATGGGTCCGAGCCCTAGCCTGCAAAGGGCGCAAACCGGTTAGCCTTGTGACAAGCCACTAGGCAGGCTCACCCAAGCCAATGAAGACTTGAGCACCTACTAATTACACAATTTGTGCCTGGAGTGGGATTTGAACTATTTACCTCTTGCAGGGGCCACCTCTCTCCTACCACTAGGGCAAGAAGCCATTGGTTACACCTCTCACTGACAGTTGATTTGAGATGGAATATCGTTGAATTTATGTGTTGTTTATATCTTCCATACGTGAGCCCATATACCTGTCTTGGCCTCACCCAAGTCCAATCGACATTAACGGTTATTCCCCACAATATCCCTCTCTATACACCCATATACTTGTATTAAAGAAATTTAAATGTGTAAATGAAATATAATAATATATTGTTAATAAAAATAGGGAAGAAAAAAAAACTTGGATCCCAAACACTCGGATAAGGCTTGTGTTTTATACCAAGAGAGAAGTCTCGGTTGGTCTCACTTCTCTCTATAAAAAAAAAAAAAAACTCAAAACTCCACTCTTCCTACACCAAACATTATCTATCCTATTTTTTTTTTTTGGTTTGGAGAACTGAGATTGAAGGTATTTGTCTTTGGAGATAAATAACTATTTATCTCCAAAGACAAATACCTTCAATCTCAGGGGACCAATCGAGATTTTAAGGTATTTTTTTTGATAGATAATGTTTTGGTTTGGAGAACTGAGATTGAAGGTATTTGTCTTTGGAGATAAATAGGATTCCTATTCAGGGGACCAATCGAGATTTTAAGTCTCAACCCCTCTTCAATCTCAGGGGACCAACCGAGACTTAAAACTCTCAACCCCTATTCAATCTCTTTAATCTCAGTGGACCAACCGAGACTTCAAAACTCTTAACCCCTATTCAATCTCTTTAATCTCAGAAAACCAATCGAGACTTAAAACTCTCAACCCCTCTACAATCTATACCATAACCCTTGTAGAACAACCTAAAATTCAAACATAATCTTGGACTAACCTCCTCCCCAAATCTCTTGCTTTTAATTTTAGAAGTGCTACCCAAAACTCAAACCCATCAAATCAGCACCACCATTAGCCTTCGGCACCTCCAATTGTCGTCACCCGCTAGGTTCCATCACCATCATCGACTCTACTACCAGACGCTTCGGTGTACGTGCCGCCCCGTTGATAATTTATGGTTTCCTCATCCAGTCCCTTTCTGATTTGGGGTTTTATGGGCTGCTCCACCAAATCGGTTTCACCGCCACCAAACAGGTACAAATCACCAAACCCACCCTTTTTTACGCCCGCCATGGCCTCCTCTTCGCTATCCATCGGCGGCTCTGGCCTTTAATCGCACCCCCCCCCCCCCCCCGGATTTGGGGGTTTGGGGGTGCTGTTGTGGCTTCCTTTCCTCAACACCCTCCGCCTTCTTCTTAGGCCTACCACCATCGACTTTGTTATTCACCCCGGTCGCACCTTCGGCCTGGCCAGTGGCCATTCCCGTCCCACCACCACACCCGACCTTAGCCCCATCACCCACCGGCTGGCCTCCACTTTCACCTAGCCCCTGTGGTGTTACCTTCACCTTCTGATGGCGATGTCCCTCTTCCTCTGCCGTCGCTACCGTTTTTCCGCCGCCTCTATCCCTTCGCCGCTAGGTTCTCTGGGTTCATGGTTGTTTTGCGTTGGGGATTTGAGGGTTTTTTACGGAAGTAAAAAATAAAATAAATATAAGCCTTACCTATATAAAACAAATTTTCGGCTTGACCCGGCTACTAAAGGATTGCAATTTTGGGTCCAATTTTGCTAAGCAAGTTACTCCGTTTGTAAAATTGGCCCTGTTTTTATCTTTCTTGATTAAATCTAAAGGTTACAAACCATGCATAGAAACTAATCGTGGTTAAAACTTAAAAGGTGTTTTATTTCTCCTTTTTAACCTCAAACTTTGTTTCAATTTTTGGGATAATCTCTCTTAATTTTTTATCCCGGGATAACCTTTCCATTTCTATCTTTGAATTAATCTCCTACTCGCTCTTACCCTGTGAAAAGTTGTTTGCCCCGACTTTTTCTAGAGTGTATGTTTGCTTGATTCTAGTGGTGGTTTCTCTTTGAGCTCTGTGGTCTTTCTTTTGCCGCCGTGCGAGAGGTCGTGGACGTGATCGAGATCTGACGGCTCGCTGCCGACTGAGTCCAAATCTGAGGTCTCCACTTTTGTTCCCTAGGGATTCACTGCGTTACCTCTACCAATTGTCAAAAGTCATGATTCATATTGTCCCGGTTCCAACACAGTTCACCCTCGCTAGTTTCGATCTTCGTTCTCTAGTTTTGTTCGTGGTGGACTTGTTTTTATTATTTTGTTGTATTTCGGTTCTTTCATAACGGTTTGTCCGTTGCCGATCTTTCGGCCTCTCGTCTCACCGGGCTTGTCCGGTGAGTCGAAATATTTCCGGTTCAAAAAAAAAAGATAAGGCTTGTGTTTCGAAAATGCTATGAAATTACTTTTTTTTTATACAAGGAGAAAGTTTGGGGGTGGTCAACCTCGATTGAACCACACAACAGAGAAAGATGATGGCGCCAATCTGTCAGCGACCTAGTTGTCTTCCCATAACGTGTGGGAGAAGTCGATGACCTCGAAGGATTTGCAGAAGCCGAGAACATCGGTAATCACCATCTCAATAGTCCACGGGCAAGTACTGATCCCTCGCAGGGCATTGACAACAGTCACAAAGTCTCCTTCCACCACTACGCGAGATAAGTCCATCCTCACAGCAGAAAGAAGGTTGGCGTGAAGGCCGAGACACTCAGCTTGGATTGAAGAAGCGCTCCCAAGTCCATTTGCACCGCGGGATACCACTCTACCACGGTTATCGCGAATAACAAACCCAGCAGCAGCTTGCCTAGATGCGATCTTGGCTCCATCAAAATTTAGCTTCATGAATCCCTCAGGAGGTTTCTTCCATTTAACTTGTTTATGGCACCTCGATCTGTTTTGAGGTTTGTGATGTATAGATGTAGTCCCATCGTTCTCTATATCATATTCTAGAGCTTTTTTCCAATATAACTTATATTGTGTTATGATTTTTATCCATTGCTCCATATGTCTGACATCATGATTTTCGAAAAGAATTTTGTTCCTTATAGACCAAATCCCTCATAAGGAAAAAGCTAGTATCGATTTCTGAGTAGCAGATAGCTAGGAGAATTTCAACACTTATCATCTTGTAGGTCTTGTTAGTTTTGTCAGTGTTTCATATTATTCTTTCAGTCTGCTTGTCCATTCTTTCGATTAGTCTAAGAGATGTCTAGCATGCCGTGAATAAATGGGTTGTGTCTTCTTCGCAATGGTTGTAGAGGGGGCAGCACAGAGGGACATCAATTCTTTTGTTCTTAAGTCTGATTTTTGTTGGGGGTTCTATTAAGGATATTTTTTCCAAAGAAATGTTTTAATTTCTGGAAAACAATCAATCTTTCATATCCACTCTAACGGGTCGCAACTAGCTCTTCTTGCCTTTGTGATATGGTCCAAAGTGCTAGCCGTGGAAAACCAGCCGTTTCTGTTATCTTTCCAATATAATCTATCTTCAATCTTTGTTTAGGGATATGAATTCTTAGGATCTCATCTACAACATTCATCGGGAGGTTTTGTTTCAATCTTTATTTATTCCAAGTTTTGTCTGGTTTTATAAATTGGTCAATTGTTTCGGATTCTTCTATGTGGTCTTATAGTCGAATTTCTTGAAGGCAATTCTCATTGTATATCCATTTGTCCTTCCAAAATCTAATTGTTTTCCCGTTGCCAATTTGCCATATCAGCCATTGACAGAATTCGTCTTTTAATTCCATCAATTGAACCATTGCCATTAAGTATTTTTCTTCTTTTTATAATCCCAAATATAATCATCTTTAAGATATTTTTCTCTAATAATTTTCAACTATCCATTATGAGGCTCAGCTAGAATTTTCTATAATAATTTCATTTGAAATGCCTTGTTCATATCTTTTGTTTTGTTTATGTCTAGTCCACCTTCATGTTTTGGTTTGCACACTTTGTCCCAACCAATTAAAGGCTTGTACGTCGAGTCATTATTCGAGAAAAAACATTTGTTAATTTGGTCAAGCTCTGAATGTATGCTTGCAGGAAGCATGAAATTTTGCATCAAGTAATTCAGTTTGGCAGCTAAATTCCCTTTGACTAGAATCACTCTTCCTTGCTGGGATAGTTCATTTGCTCTCCATTTTGTTAATTAGTTGGTTATTTTCCCTAGAACCTCACCAAATGTCTCCTTAGTTACTATGTCATTTATGATAGGGCGACCAAGGTATTTTTCTAGAGATGCTTCGTTTGAAATTTGCAGGCAGCTCTGAAGTTTTTGTTTTTGTTCATTTGAGATCCAACTGGTAACCTGGAAAGCGGATTTTAGGAAATTTATTTTTTGTCCAGAGATCTCATAGTACTCGTCCATACTCTTTTTCACCATCAAGCATGCTTCTGGTATCGCTTTGGCAAATATCACTATGTCATCGGCAAAAGAGGAGAATGGAATATGATCACCATTTCTAGATATCTTGAATCCCATAAAGTTTCTAGTTTGGTCACATTGATATTGGAGTCTCCTGGCTATTATGCTATAAAATTACGTACTAATTCAATAGAGGGCTTGATTTGCATGTTCATTGATCATTTTTTTTATCTGATTTGATTTCTAGTGCATTTTGTTTGGGTTTGTTTCGTTTTGGTACTTTTAGTGATTCTCGGTCCTCTTTTTTTTTTTTTTGCGGTTTTAATCGGATCTGAACGGAGTCGTGATAGTATGTCCCTTACTACTCCGTTTTGTAGGGCGCACTTCCTTGGATTCGTTTTCACTTCCCACATGAGTTCGAATCCTAGCTATATATTGTACCTGCCTTCTAACAATGATACCTTTTAGTGCTTAACTTAATTCCACATCTGCTATTTTGACAAGAGGTTCTTCCGACTTGGGCCTAAGTTTCATTGGTTGTGCTTGTAGTTTGCTCACTTGATGTGCTTCAGGCTTCGCTTTGTGTTGGTCCGATAGACTTGTTCGTGTACCGTTTAAAGCTACTCGATTTACTATGTTTGATGTACTAAGAGATCGACCAATCAGATTGATAGGCAAATCATCATGTGAAGTGCTCTGTCTATATTATGTGGCATGTTTCGACGGTTTTTCGTCTACCGACTTATCAGTGTCTCGAAATTCAAGTATATCTAATCTTGAATTCTTACTTCGGTTTGTCTATTTTGTGCCCTAAGAACACATGCATGATAAATTAGTTTATTGGAAAAGAAAATTATAAAAGAAAATGGATGAACATTATAATCTAATTTAAAAATGGCTATACCAGATGTATTTAGGGAAAATGTTTTATAATTTAGCTTTTTTTTTTTTGATTAGGTAAAAATTCGGATGGGGAACCCTAACCGAAAGCATCCTGTCGGATGAGGTCAAGAAGACCTATATCTAGGTATAGCTCAGGCCCGCTGGTAGAGTAGCAAAGGTGTGCAACCTTATCTGCTACCCGGTTACCAATATGGGGAATATGTGATATACTAACATTCCTTATTCCTTTGAGAAGGCTTTGGATATCTGACATAACTATTTCTATTTCCCAAGGACATCCAACTTGTGATCTTAGATAGTCCGTGATAATCTTAGAGTCTCCTTCTATTATTAGATCGGTTATGTTTAGTTCTCTCGCTTTTTCTATCCCTAGGTGTAGAGCTAGGGCTTCCGCTATAAGGGGTGATTGTCCACCATTAGCTTTTCCGCCAATGTTGATTGGGTCTCCACGCCAGTCTCTGATGATGTATCCAATGGAACTGTTTGTGGTTGATTTAAAGGATCCGTCAAAGTTTAGCTTATATTTGCCCTCCGGAGGTTTCCTCCATCGGTAGGTTTTCCTATTGTTCCCAGAGAGCCATTTTCCTTTACTTTGTTTCTGTATGCCGTCATCCTCCATTTCATTCCATCTACTCGCTCTCCTTCAATTATTAATATTGTTCGTGATCATTTTCTTGATAGTCTCTGCAGAGGGGATGGTTTCATTTCTAAAGATTGTTTGATTTCTTATAAACCAAATGGTCCACCATCTGATTGCTATATGTTGTTTCTTCTCCATCGGAAGAGTGGAGCCTAACATTTGTAAAATTTGATTCATATCTCTGTTTTCTGTAATTAGGTTGTTAATGTTTTTAGATATTTGTCCAGGGAATTGTTGTTGGAAATTGTTGATGGGACATTCTAAGAATAGGTGAATATCATCTTCCACGAACTGGTTGCACAAAATACATGTGTTCGGTACCGCCACCCCTTTTAGGGCCAGCCGGGTAGCTTTGGCGAGGCCTTTTTGTTTTATTTTCCAAATAAAGTTCTTAACTTTAGGTGGGGCATCAAGTTTTTAGATCCATGAGTACTCATCTGACGGTCTTTGTGGTGTGGATGAGATTAAGTTATAGGCACTTGTCGTTGTGAACCATCCCTTTTTGGCAGGCCACCAATACAGTCTGTCTCTAAGGGGGTGATTGGCAAGGGGATTTTCATAATATCCTCTACTATGGGCTTAGGAAGCACCGATTCAAGTTTTTCCTTCCACCATTGTCCTCCTATTATGAAATTGCTTACGGAATCATGTGGGTTAATGTTATGATGAGAGTCTATTTTGTCTTTTAGAGGTGTCGTAACCACCCAATTATCTTCCCAAAACTTAATTGATTTCCCATCCCCCACCTGCCAGATGAGTCCCGTTTTGAATTTCGGGATTAGATAACTCAGTTTCGACCATTGCCACGAGGCATTGCCTTTTCTAGAGTAGTTAAGGATGTGGTTTTCTTTCAAATACTTGTATTGTATGATTTTGACCCAGTTATTTTCCGGTTTAGCCAGAATTTTCCAGAGGAGTTTTAGTTGGAGAGCTTCATTCATATCTTTGGTTTTTCTAATTCCTAGTCCTCCATCCCTTTTCGATTTACATATTTTGTCCCAACTGATTAATGGGCTATGTTGCGCATCTTTGTTCCAGAAAAAGGTTCTGTTGATTTGATCTAGTTGTTTGTGGACCGCTACCGGAAGCATGAAGCTCTGCATTGAGTATAAAGGTTTTGATGATAAATTAGACACTATTAGTGTTGCTCTGCCTTGTTGAGAAAGAGCATTAGCACGCCATTTGCTCAATTGGTCTTTAGATTTGCATATTATTTCGCCAAAGGTTTCCTTGGTAACCCTCCCATTTATGATGGGACAACCTAAGTATTTTTCCAGGTTTCGTTCAAGGGGTATGTTTAGAATCCCTTCTAGGTCTCGAGCTCTTGATCTAGGAATACCAGAGGTGGTTTGAAAGGATGATTTGTGGTAATTTACTTTTTGCCCTGAGAATTTACAATAGTCTTCAATTATCTCTTTAACTTTTGTACATGCAGAATTACTTCCTTTCGAGAATATTATTATGTCGTCTGCAAAGGCCAGGAACGGAACGCAGGGGCCCGAATGGCCAAATTTAAATCCGATGCTGTTGTGGTTAGATTCTGCCTCCCTTGAGAGTTTACGAGCAAGAATTTCCGCCCCGAGTAGGAAGAGAAACGGGGAGAGGGGGTCCCCTTGCCTCAAACCCCTTGAAGGTTTGAAAGGATCCGTAGGGCCGTTGTTTACTAAAACAGAGAAAGAGACTGTAGTCACACATTCCATAATGATATCCACAAATTTTTGGTTGAATCCAAATTTTTGAAGAACTGTTTTTGTGAAATGCCAATCTACTATGTCGTATGCTTTCTCCATATCAAGTTTTATTGCAGCCCATCCCTTGGTACCTTTTCTAGTACGAAATGAGTGGAATACCTCGTGTGCTATTAGGATATTGTCTTGGATTGCTCTGTCGGAAACAAAGGCTCCTTGTAATGGGTGTATAAGTTTTCCTATTACCATTTTCAGTCGTTCTGTTATTATCTTTGAAATGATTTTATATAAAGTAGAACATAGGCTAATCGGGCGATAGTGTGTAGTCATGGAGGGATTATCAATTTTTGGTATGAGGGAGATAAAAGTGTGGTTAATTTGTTTTAGCATTTTGCCAGAGTGAAAGAAAGCTTTTGTAGCCTGGATGATATCAGAGCCAACAATGTCCCAATAATTTTTGTAGAACTCAGCCGTCATTCCATCAGGGCCGGGGGATTTGTTGTTCCACATTGAGAAGACTGCTTTTTTTATTTCACTGTTTGTTGGTTGTTGAATAAGTGATTTGTTTTCCTCTTCTGTAATGATCGGGTTGATTTCTTAAAGGTATTCTTCTAATTGGGGGGTCCTATACATTTGTTCCCGATTAAATCTTTTCTCAAAGTCTCTTTGAATTTTCATTTTAATGTTTTCATTACCAATTATGTTTGTTCCTTCTGCGGAGGTAATTGTTCTAATTATCTTCCGATTTCTTCTCCCTGTGGCTACTCTATGGAAATAGGAGGAGTTGGTATCTACTAACTTTAAGTGTTTTGATTTAGCTCTTTGGTTCCAGTAAGTTTTATGAAAAAGGAGTAGCTTTTCTCGTTTAGATAATAGACTTTGTTCTTTTGTGTATGCTTATGGGGTTTGGTTAGTTTGTTGGATATATTGTATTTCGATTAGGGCCTCATCAACGTCTTGTATTTGTCGGAAGATGTTTCCAAATGTTTTTTTATTCCAATTTTTAGCCTTTTGTTTGAGGATTTTTGATTTGTATGTAATTCGGAACATAGCAGAGCCTGCACATGAAGCTCTCCATGCTTCTTTAACAATATTTCGGAAGTCTCTCCTTTGCAGCCAAATGTTTTCAAATTTAAAAGGGGGTGGATTAAAGCTAGTGTTTTTTGAAATGTTAATTGAAATAGGGCAGTGGTCCGAGTTAGAGAATGCTCCATTTTTAGTTGCGAAATCAGGGAACATGTCGATTATTTCATGTTGGACAAGCACTCTGTCAAGTTTTTCCAGAATGTTATCTAGACCAAATTGCTTCTTTCTCCAAGTAAATGGGTTACCGTACGAGGGGATCTCCAGCAAGGAGCAAGCATCTTTGAATTCCATTATTCTCAGAAATCTTCCAGGTAGGATTTCTGCCCCTCCGCTCTTATCCGATGGTTGGCTTATTTCGTTTAAATCTCCCATGATTAGGCATGGAATGTCGCTTTGGGTAATTAGATTGTATAGATTTCTCCAAAAGTCGTCTTTTTCTGAGGGGTTTGGGGGGGCGTATACAAACAACATTAGACACTCAAAGTTCTTTTTTATGTTCTCGTATTTTACGCCAATAATTCTTGGGAGATGAATAGTCACCGAGATGGATTCGTCTATAAAGGAGTTTTCATTCCAGAATAGGGCAATACCCCCGGCACAACCAGAAGCCGGGGACCAACACATGTTTGTGAATCCCGCATTTTTCCAAAGAGATTCTTTTGGTTCTGTTTCAGTCTTTGTTTCTGCTAAGATTAGCATTTGTACATGATCTAGTGATGTCCGCATATTTAGTCTTATTTTGCATCGTGTTCTCATTTCATTCAAGTCCTTTTATTAGCTTTTATGTTGGGAAAATAAGGAAAAGGTGTAGTTATGCTTAATATTGCAAGATATGGAGTCTACACAAGCTTTGGTGTGATTTTATAGGTATTGGAGCTGATTTGGAAGAGTTTGGATGCACTTTAGAGCTTAATGAAAAATCATGAATGCAATGGAGAAGCCAAGCAAAAGCAAAAAAAGAGGTGCAGCTGGAGAAAAGCCTTATTTTCGCCATCCATCACTTCGATTCAAGTTCTGGAGCCTTCATGAGATTTGAAGTCCTTGAAAAGAGCTTTCCAACGCATATTCATATGCGTCAATCGAATTAACGAGGACTCGGGAAAGTGCGATTGAAGACAGAGACAAAAAGCTGGAGAAAAACAGAAGTTACTGCATTCGAACAGGTATCTCGATGCCGACACCCAGACCTCGGCGCCGATACCCTGCGCGAATCTGCGCACCAGCAGAATTTTCTGGCGGGCTGATTTAATTGATTTTTGGGCTTTTTAATTAGGGTTTCTATTTAATTCCTCTTTAGGATCTTTTAGTTAGATAGACTTGGGATATTTTATCCTTCCTTAGATAGATTATATTATTTTCCTAAGATAAAATCTCTTTCCTTGGAGATTAAGTCTTAATTTCTATCTTTAAATAAAGCCAATTAGAGGCTAATTATCTATCTCTCGACATCAGAACAGACGCTGAATTTACAGCAGCAAGGGACGGCAAGTTTGGAGTTTTTGGTTGAAGGATTTTGACATTGTTTTTGAGGTTTGATTTTATGCAATTTCAGATTATGTTTAATTCAATTTTCAGCATGTTTTCTATAGCTATGTGTGAGTAGTTCTTCATCTTCTAGAGTTGGGGTGGGCCCAACAATAGCCATGTATGAAAGCTTGAATCTATGATGTTTTTATGAGTTTATCATCATCTATCTTGTGCTAAAATTCTTTGCGAAAGTTGAGGACAATTCCATGTTTATGATTATGAAGCGAAAGTGGATTTAATTATGAATTTGGATAGTAATTAGAGATCTTTGACGAAAGTAAAAGGGATCTAATTAAGAAAAGGTAGAATGAATAGGTTTTATGCGAAAGCCTCTATTCTCTATTTGTGAAGTATGCGAAAGCTATCTTTTGATGATAAAAACATGATCTTTGTTCTATGATTCTTGTGTGGTTTATGCATGGTTGTTGTTGTGGTTATCCCTTGACCTTGGAAGTTCTTTTTATATTGTTTACATCCATAAAATCTCTTGCTTTTTGTTCTATTTCGCTGCTGGGAAACAAAAGATCACTCGACATTCATCACTTCTCTCGACCATCCCCTTGATTTCGACATCTCTAGTCGATATCGACCGCCTTTGCTACTGATTTTTGTGTGTTGTTAGATAATAGGAACTGCTCTAGAAAGTGATGTCCTCTCTCCAGTGGAACGATCCCGACTTCTGCTATCTACATAGTGGGAATTAAGGTATTTTATTTGTGGTTGATTTCCCATCGCACAACAAATTGGCGCCGTTGCCGGGGAGGGTAACAATCGCCATCTAGAGTAGCTGATTTTCGGAGTTGGGACTAGCCCACCTCCTCCTTGTTTTCTAACGCTACTTGTTTGCTTCTTGTGTTTGTTTTGAGAGGTGTATGCGACGCGCTGATCGCATAATAGAGTTTGAGGCTTTAGACGAACCGGAGCGTTACTTTCATCTAAGAGAAAGGCTAAAGGGAATCATGGCCGAACGTGAGACCCTTGAGGAAACGGTGGAGAGGCTGCGAAGGGAGAACCAAGAGGCCAATCGTGCTCGAGAACAAGAGGCCGAGAGGGCACGTCAAGCGGAGGAACAACTTGCTAGGATTCCTCGCAATGCTCGGCAATATATGCACCCACCTCTTAGGGTGCCCGCATCACCTATTGTCTTCCCCGACGCTCCCGCTAATTTTGAGATCAAGACAAGCTTCATTGCCATGGTCAAGAAGATCCAATTTTCGGGGAAACCAACGGAGTGCCCTATGGAGCATGTGCGCGAGTTCTTGGATATTTGTGACACCATCGCTCATGGTGACACTTTGGAGTATGTGAGAGTTAAGGCCTTTCGATGGTCACTTGCGGGGAAGGCACTTCATTGGCTAGATAGCTTGCCAACCCAAACCATCACCACTTGGGAGCAATTACATGATTCCTTCTTAACCAAGTTCTTCCCACCCTCAAAGACATCGGAGCTACGGAAAAAAATCACTACTTTCAAGCAATTGAGGGTGGAAGACTTGGCGGCGGCATGGGAGAGATTCAAGGAGCTTCAACGTCAATGCCCTACGCATGGGCAACCCGAATATGTGCTCCAAGAAATCTTCTTCAATGGGCTGAATTCGGCAACAAAGGACCGGATTAATGTTCACACCAACCTCCGATTCCTTGAGATGACGCCGGAGGAAGCATGGGAAGAGCTAGAGCGCTTGGTAGAGTACGACAACACCTATGGGACCTCCGAAATCTCGGATGTGAGGCCCCCACCATCTATGGCTCTCTATCAACCATCTAAAGAGATTGATCCGGATGTTCGCGAGCAATTTAGGAAGGATCAAGTGAGAAAGCTACAAAAGCAAGTTCGGCATCTATCGGCAAATCAAGCATGCATAGAGTGTGGATCTACTTCCCACACCACGGTCCAATGCCCTCACGCCGATCAAGTGCACCTAGCCGAGACATATGAGGATGCTCATTATGTGGGAGGTCCTAGCCAAGGAGGAAACCAAAACACTTGGGGCAATCGTCAACCCCAACAAAACTATGGCGGACACAACTTTTATCGAGCTCCAGGCCATCTGGAGCGTGAGCAATCACGCAATGATATGAGCATGATCCTTGAGGAGATGAGGAGGAACCAAGCAAAGAATGACCTTGCTAACTCGGCTGTCCAAACTCAATTGCAAGGTCTCAATGCTCGCTTTGGGGAGATGGACATATGGAGGAGAAACATTGAGACCCAAGTGGGTCAATTGCGGCTCAAATTCCAAAGCAACCCGGCACCCTACCAAGCCAAACCACGGCTAATCCTAAGGGCCCTGCAACCGGGCATGTTGCTTCCATCAAGCTAAGGAGTGGACGCGAGTTACTAGACCAACACAACTCGCAAAAGGAGGACGAAGAGCCCAGAAACACCCTCGGCGCCGACACCTCTACCCTCGGCGCCGACACCCTGACAGTGAACAAACCTCCTGCAGAAGCTGCTGGAAGTGCACAGCCCCTCGGCGCCGACCCCTCCAGTGTCGATGCCGACAGACCTGTTCAAGAAACCTCTCCCAACATTGCAGACCCCTCGACGCCGAACCCTACTGCCTCGACGCCGACCCCTACTGCAGACACGAGAGGTTCTGAGGTTGCTTCTAAGCCTAAGGTACCACTCCCATTCCCCTCCAAGGTGCCGAAGGACCCCATTGATAGGAAGTTCAAGCGGTTTATGAAAATGCTTCAAGGCCTCAACGTTACTATCCCCCTCACCGAAGCACTTAGAGAGATGCCCGCCTATGTGAAATTTTTGAAGGAGATCTTGAGTAACAAGAGGTCTCTAGTGGATATTGCGGAGGAATGCAACAAGATGGACTTCCCCGAAAAGAAGGCTGATCCAGGGAAGTTTGCCATCTCTATTGGGCTTGGAAATCATCGTTACAAAGCCTTGTGTGACTTGGGAGCAAGTGTAAGTCTTATGCCTCTATCTATTTGGCACCAAGTCAAGCTAGGAGCATTGGAGCCGGTGGAGATGAAGTTGTTTATGGCCGACAACACATGGGTGAAGCCCACAGGGATTATGGATAATGTCCCCGTCAAGGTGGGGAAGTTCTTCGTCCCAACTGACTTCATTGTGCTAGATATGGAACCGGATCCCAACGTACCAATCATCTTGGGTAGACCTTTCTTGGCCACGGCGGATGCGAACATTAGCGTCAAGAATGGCCTACTTACTTTCACCATAGCCGATGAGGTAATTGAGTTTCGTTTTAATACGACTATGAGGGAGGTAAGGAGAATGGAGGTCAATGCCCTATATGCACGAATGGACGTCATTCCATGTGAGGAGCTTACAAAGGAGATGATAGCCAAGGATCCAACACCAACGGATGATCAAATCAACAATCTATTGGCTACTTTGGATAATGAAGAAGTGGAAATCAAGAGCACGACAACGGATAAGTATGGGGTCCTCGACATCGACCCACCTCTGTCGACATCGATTCCACACCATGCTGAAAATGCTACAGGTGTCTCGGCGTCGACACCCTCACCCTCGGCGTCGACACCCCTGGACAAAGAAAAGTTTCTGCAGAAACTTAAGAAGGCTACAGATGCCTCGGCGTCGACACCCTCACCCTCGGCGTCGACACCCCTGGAGGATAAAATGTTTCTGCAGCATGTTGAAAAAGCTACTGATGCCTCGGCGCCGATACCCTCAGCCTCGGCATCGACACCTCCAGCAGCAGGACAACGTGAAGACGATGGTTGCGCTACCATGGAAGGAAGAGTTGATGAGAAAGGAAAGAGTTGGGCCGAAGACCACCATCCCGGTCCCAACAAGGTAAGTCAAGGTATGAATTTCTCTTCCCCTATTTCCATTAAAAACCTATCTATTACGAATGGAAGAGGCATGCCTTGGTTTGTGAGATTATGTAGGGGATACAATGAGGATCCAAAAGCTTATGAGGTAGGAGATACGGTGTACATCTCCAAGGCCAAGAATCAATGGTTCCCTAGCAAATTCAAAGAGAAGAAGGTTGGTCCATTCGAAATTCACAAGATTCGACCCGGTGCAATGAAGCTTAAGGACAAGGAAGGAGTCCTATGCAAGGTCGAACTAGAGAGTCCGGAGGAGGAGGCCCGTGCCACATGGGCCTTGCGAATTCCCACATGAGCATAAGAGAAGAAGTCGGCCTAGCGACTTAAAAATCTAGAGCTTGTACATAGACCTGTGATTATTTAGGATTTTATTTTTGTTGGTTTTGGATTTTGGATTTTGTTTTGGTTTAAACTTTGTTTTTGGAGGTTTTGGTTTTGGTTGTTAATGAGGTGGCAGGTGCTAAGCATGACGAAAGGACAACCTTGGAGAAGAGAAGCTTATCGACCACTTCATGTCGACGTCGACTCCTAGGCACGATAGTAGCACCTATTTTCAGTCGAAATGAGCTCCAATTCTAACTTGTAAGTTTTCATTTACACCCATCTCTTATTTTTGAGCTTATACTTTGAGGACAAAGTAATTTTTTAAGTATGGGGTGGGGGTAACAACTTACTATATGCTTATGGTTTGAGGCTTGTTTTTGGTGGTGTTTTGCATTATTTTGTATTTTTGCATATTTTGCATTTTTATTGAGTCCAAAAAAAAATATACAAAAAAAAAAACTGAAAAATGTCGAAATCAAACAAAGAAAAAATGCATGTTTATTTATTGTTTTAGCCTTTATTTTAGTTTTTAGTTTAGTTCAAAACACCTAACTTAGATGTCCTATGATGATGCCTAATAATCGACTTGATCATGTAAACCCTATGATATGTTTGGATGGTTTAGCCTAAGTCTCCTGGAAAGTTTGATTTTTATGTGGTAATTTGACTTGCGATTATAATTGAGCACATATGATTTTAAGTAGAGGTGATTGAAATCCAAATCTATGTCCTAGTGAGATATTTTTGGCCTTATAGGAAATGTTCTTCATATTTTTATAATTCCCTCTATTTTTTATGTGTGATTTACTCTCCTTATGTGATTACCTCTTGGCATTGATGTGGTTATCTATTTCTTGAGACCAATTATGAGATACTAGTTCATTGCTTATTAAAATTAGATGATGGAGGACTTATATTTTCTTAGCCATATTTTATCCATTCATTTATCTACCTAGCATATTTATCTTGCTTGAAGCCCTTTGAGCCTTATCCTATTCTTTGTTAGCTCCACAAAATTGATTCCTAGCCGATTATAAGCTTGACCCTTTATCCGGGAATTAGGATTTGGAGTTGGTGAGAATTTGATTGAGTTGAGTTTGATGGAGAAGAAGCTAAGTTGTTGAGCTTTGTTGAGATGCTTTGAGCGAAAGTATGTAAGGTTGTGCATTATTCCTCATATTGTTCTTATATTTTAGAGGCTCCGAAAATTTATATATATATGTAATATTGCCGAAAGAAAGAAAAAAAAAAGGGGAAGAATGAAAAAAAAAATTGTCGGAAAAAGAAGAAGAAAAAAAGAGAAAAAAAATGTTTATTAAGAGCCTAGTTCATTATATGTGAAAGTTGGATGAAATTGTTGGTTGAGAAGTATTTTCATGGGTTGATGATCTTGATTGTTGATGAGTTTGGTAGATGTGCTGAATTTTGAGATGAGTTGTTTGGTTGAGTTGAGTTGGAAGTTTAGGAGTCTTGATTTTCGGATTTTTAGCACCACTTTGCCTAAATAATTCCATACCTTTTATTTCATACCAAGCCCCATTACAACCCGGCCGAATGAAGTCTTCTTTGAAGTCTTTCATTGAGCCATAAGTCCTCTTGATGATTTTGATTGCTTTGACATCTCCGGTGGATAGATTGGTGATATAAATAACAATGTCTATGTAGATTTTTGCATTAAGGATTGAGTTGAGAGATGTTATTCAGACCCTAAACACATTGAGAGTTGAGCGAAACACATATATCCTTGTGAGGTTGGATTTCGATTGCTTTTGCTTAGAGTTACTTATATATGTGTGATGACGTTTGATTGCTTGATTCTTTTAGACCACTTGCGCTTATGATGTTGCTTTTTGGCGAAGGCGAAGACTTGAAGGATGTGTTGTAGGTAGTGGTTATTGTTTGGTTATTGCTTGAGGACAAGCAAGTCTAAGTATGGGGTGTTTTGATGTCCGCATATTTAGTCTTATTTTGCATCGTGTTTTCATTTCATCCAAGTCCTTTTATTAGCTTTTATGTTGGGAAAATAAGGAAAATGTGTAGTTATGCTTAATATTGCAAGATATGGAGTCTACACAAGCTTTGGTGTGATTTTATAGGTATTGGAGCTGATTTGGAAGAGTTTTGATGCACTTTAGAGCTTAATGAAAAATCATGAATGCAATGGAGAAGCCAAGCAAAAGCAAAAAAAGAGGTGCATCTGGAGAAAAGCCTTATTTTCGCCATCCATCACTTCGATTCAAGTTCTGGAGCCTTCATGAGATTTGAAGTCCTTGAAAAGAGCTTTCCAACGCATATTCATATGCGTCAATCGGATTAACGAGGACTCGGGAAAATGCGATTGAAGACAGAGACGAAAAGCTGGAGAAAAACAGAAGTTACTGCATTCGAACAGGTATCTCGATGCCGACACCCAGACCTCGGCGCCGATACCCTGCGCGAATCTGCGCACCAGCAGAATTTTCTGGCGGGCTGATTTAATTGATTTTTGGGCTTTTTAATTAGGGTTTCTATTTAATTCCTTTTTAGGATCTTTTAGTTAGATAGACTTGGGATATTTTATCCTTCCTTAGATAGATTATATTATTTTCCTAAGATAAAATCTCTTTCCTTGGAGATTAAGTCTTAATTTCTATCTTTAAATAAAGCCAATTAGAGGCTAATTATCTATCTCTCGACATCAGAACAGACGCTGAATTTACAGCAGCAAGGGACGGCAAGTTTGGAGTTTTTGGTTGAAGGATTTTGACATTGGTTTTGAGGTTTGATTTTATGCAATTTCAGATTATGTTTAATTCAATTTTCAGCATGTTTTCTATAGCTATGTGTGAGTAGTTCTTCATCTTCTAGGGTTGGGGTGGGCCCAACAATAGCCATGTATGAATGCTTGAATCTATGATGTTTTTATGAGTTTATCATCATCTATCTTGTGCTAAAATTCTTTGCGAAAGTTGAGGACAATTCCATGTTTATGATTATGAAGCGAAAGTGGATTTAATTATGAATTTGGATAGTAATTAGAGATCTTTGACGAAAGTAAAAGGGATCTAATTAAGAAAAGGTAGAATGAATAGGTTTTATGCGAAAGCCTCTATTCTCTATTTGTGAAGTATGCGAAAGCTATCTTTTGATGATAAAAACATGATCTTTGTTCTATGATTCTTGTGTGGTTTATGCATGGTTGTTGTTGTGGTTATCCCTTGACCTTGGAAGTTCTTTTTATATTGTTTACATCCATAAAATCTCTTGCTTTTTGTTCTATTTCGCTGCTGGGAAACAAAAGATCACTCGACATTCATCACTTCTCTCGACCATCCCCTTGATTTCGACATCTCTAGTCGATATCGACCGCCTTTGCTACTGATTTTTGTGTGTTGTTAGATAATAGGAACTGCTCTAGAAAGTGATGTCCTCTCTCCAGTGGAACGATCCCGACTTCCGCTATCTACATAGTGGGAATTGAGGTATTTTATTTGTGGTTGATTTCCCATCGCACAACATCTAGTGAGCGCCATTCGTTCATGTTAGTCCAGAAGGTTTGTTTTCCAATCCCCCTACAGTTCCAATATCGTATGATCATGTCCACTTTGTTTTTGCATAGGAGAGCAAAAGGTGAGCCCTCCCATACCCATAGCTTACTCCTTTTGCGGTATTCCCCATTTTCTGCAGATTAGTTTTCCTTATGAGTTTCTTTTGAAAATTTTTAGTCTTTGAAAACATTTCTCTTATAGGTATATTCGAACTACATTTACAGGAAATATACCAAATGAAATTGAGCTTTTTGTTTCTATAGAAATTAAACATCATTATTTGGGTTATGCTATAACAGTTGCTCAGGCAAGTTTTATGTTTTATGCAACACAAGTAAGTGCTTGTTAGAGAAGACCGATTTGTTTTTGTAGTATGATTTGTCCTTTGTTGGATAAGAAATTTATAATCGTACTTATACGGAATAATCCTAAAGGATTTTTTTTTTACTATGGTTTCCACTGGAATACATAGCCAATTAGCTACAGATGCTATCGATGTAAACTTCACCAAGAGACAAATGATGTTTACAAGTGGGGTGTTTACGCATAGCTTTAACCGATATCCTATTTTAATGTTATTATTTGCTCCTTCCAGGGATTCACCCTCAAGCACGTCACAAAAAATTATAACGATAAAATACTAAGACAAAGCAGGGATCGGAGAAGTAATACATGATACAATCCTACACAATCTATTTTTGTATACGGTACCATTCACATTCAATTGATCATACCCACTGCACCTTAACCATATCAAATCATAATTGTCGACCTTGTTGCCCATAGATATATGCAACATTATATAATCAAAGTGGTTTGACTGCATGATAAGCAAGGTAACCTTTTGTAATTGCCAATTAATGGTAATAAACCACCTTTCAAGCAATGGAATTATACTCAAAATACAACCTGATTTCTTATCCCACAAACAATCTTCCCACTTATACCGATAGAACTCACAATCATATTTTCCATACATATGCATAACTTGATACAAGGCATGCCCGGAATAACTCGAGAATAGGTTAGTTAAAAGAGTGACAATAAGCACGGAACGTCTTCCCCAAACCAATTTAGGATTCAGGAAATGAGATTGTCTGTCACCGGATGTGATCAGCTGACCGAGGGCAAGGGAGAGTGGTCTTCCAAACCATTTAACCATAATTGATGCATAAATTTGAATTAGCCACCAACAGTACACAGAAAGCGAGTAGACATTAACACCATTGTCACCTGTATTCACATACCCGTTAACTGAAGCAAAACACAATTCAGTAATGGTGATCCAATAGACCAAGTTAATGCAGTGGAGGTACAAAGCTACCAGTTTATTCATAGTTGCAAGGGTTTTATAATGCAAGGTACCAAATCCTAGATGCCTTTTCAAGGCAAGTTCAAACATTACACATAATACCTTAACAGCAAACCTGCCTTCCCTAAACTTTTTAGAATCAATTGTAAGGTTGAAACTAAGTTCAAGCCAATTGTTTTCGGTTGGAATAAGCGTAAAACCTCCAGAGAGATATCGCCAAACCATTTTTGTCCTTATCCGAATCGCCTTTGCCTCAAAGGGATCACCAATAATCGTCGTATACATCGCCGTTTGGCTTAGTGTAGAGATGTTCACCTGGACACCCCCAATAGGGGATTTTAGTTGTTCCATAGAAAGCTTCTTAGAAGACTTAATGCCTATTGGGGAGGCTTTTTTACTTCCATCACTGGGAGAGAGACCTCCCTCAGGAGTTGGTTTTTCAACCGGTTTTGACAGGCCCTTTCGGGATTTGGTTTGGAGAGGAGATAAGTCTCCATCTGCCATGGGTGCTTTGCTTTTCTTTTTCTCCATTTGTATCAAGACACAAAGAAAACACAAGATATTAAAGGAGAAAACTACACTCGAGTTTATGAGAGGGAGAGAGATGTGTGTGAAGATGTGAAGTCTTTTAAAACTAATTATCTTCGAGACGCATTGCAGGAGCTGCAACAGGGAGCACTACACCATCCATAAGTTTCCACGGACTCAATCACCAGGAGTGGGCGATATTGTGCACCGTACATAATAGACAAAGAAGTTCACATGTTAGCTTTTGAATCCAGTTGTACACACCTACTAATTTATTCGTAATGATATATTCTAAAAAGATCCGTATGTATGCAATGTAGGCAGACAAAGGATCGAAAACAGTCCATGAGAGCCTGGTAGGAACAACGAATGATAGACAAATTTCATACTGGCACAAATAAAGATTTTGAGATAGCTTTGCACACCACACATTGGTTAAGAGTAGAAACCAATAGTTTAGTACTTGCAGAACACAAAGAAGCTTGTTCAAGCTGCAGACAAATTCACTAGGACCGGTTTTTTTGCAATATCCCTTCAGCTGGGAAGAAGTGATATAAACTACATGAAATTCATCTTTGCAGTTGCTGGGAGCAGGGGTAACAGGGTCACTTACTCCTAGCTGCTCGGACTCAAATCCCTTAAAGAAAATAACATGAGGAGCAACAGAAGAAGAAAATGACAGTTCATTAAAGCAAGATTTAGTGAATCTGCTTAGTACCCTTATAGTGATTTTAACTAACAGATTAACAGGAGAGTCAATCATCTGCTCAACATCATAAACAACAACAAGCCCAGTCTATCCCGCTTAGAGCAGGGTCTGGGGGGTCGAATTGTACGCACCCTTGCCCCGACTAGGTCGAGAGGGTGTTTCCTAGTGACCCAAATAACCAGACAACAAGGAAATATGATAACACGCCTCCGGCAAACCGTAAATCAAAAAATAAAAGAACTGCTCAACATCATACTCAATCCTATTTCCATCCAGCCCCGGCATGCAAATGAAGAATTTCAAAAGACTGATCAGCAGAAATCCCAAATATGCATCAACCGGGATGTAGACAAGTAACAAATAGTTTATACCTGAGAGCCGAGTGTAAAGGTACCCAAGGAACACCCGGACAGCAACAGAGTAATCCATTCGCCAAATGGAAAAATTTTCCACCATATTGGAGTTAGAACAAGGTTTAGGATCCAGCCACCACACAAGAGCTAGACAATGGTCACTCGCCAGATTATATCCGGCATCATTGGGGGACATAGCCCCCTCAGCCTCCGAGTTGTCAACACTAGTTTCGTTGCCCTTTCGGGAGATTTTGCCCTTTCGGGATTTGTTGTTGCCCTTTCGGGATTTTTTGTATAGAGCTTTGTATTTATAGAAATTTGCATAATCCATGGTGTTACATACCTTCGATTGCCCAGCCGACTCGAATGAGAGTTCATCAAAAACGCTAGAAAGGCAGTTTGAACTGGAAAAGGAAGATGCAAGAGGGATACCATAGATATTACATACCATTTTGCTTCCTCCAGCAAAATCAGCATTTGCGATTTCCGCCATAGAAGGGATTTCTCCCATAAGTACCTGAGTTTGGCCCTTTCGGAGGGTATTCAAAAGGGGAACGAAGGAATCGTCCCCCATGGGTTTTATCCTTTTGTTCTTGAATGTGGATGTCATGAGCCAGAAAGACACAGAAAAGAGGTTAGCAGAGAGATTTTGTGATAAATAAGATGAGAGAGGAGATGAATGTGCGGTGAGATGGATTACTGGGAATCCGGCCCCTTTGCTCTTATAGATGTATAGAAGAGAGAGGAGATGGCAGGAGAAAAAGCTCTTACCCCAACCATCCCGACCAGACGCGAAAGCAATCCAGCGATAAGTCTTAACCGACCAAGTCTGCTCAGGGCAGTTTGTACCATCGCCGTGGAGATTGGGAAAGACCTCCGTACACCTCAGAAGCGGCCATGGAGGGGGCCGAGCACCCCAACCAAAGCGTTGCCCCCATTGAAGAGATCCTCTCTGAAGAACACGACCCCAACAGCAGGATTGCGAGGAAACAGATTTAAGCCCCAACATCGAAATAGGACTAGACATAGGCGAAAAGAACTCATACCAGAGGAGAAAATCGGTTGCCTAGATAGGAATTTCAGGAGCAAAGGCTTTGAAGGCAGGGATTTTGTTACTTTTAGCCAAGGATGAGGCATTTTTAATGACGATTTGATGAACTTTGGGGTAGGAATTTTTGATTCTAGGGTTCTTCAGAGGGAGATGTTTTGGGGGCAAGGTTTGGTTTAAGGGAGCGGATGAGCAGAGCGCGTGAGGCGCGTTCTTCGCCATTTAGGGTTTTGTTTTTTATCACCCCTTGCTCGAAAATTATCCTTTTATAATTTAGCTTATTATCTTTTGTCGTTGGGCATAGAATAAAAAAAATTGACCTTACTTTATAAAAAAAAAATAAAAAAAATAAAGGTTCAGCGACAAATAGACGGACGACTAACGGCAACACACCGTTAACAAAGGACGGGTCCCACGCGAGTTCAATTATATGAGACGACCGGTCCACCGTGGCTGTCTCCAGGAAACTCACTCCATAAATATTCCCCTTTTTTTAATTTAAATTATTTCCCCCACACCATCTCCCTCCCTATATATATCACCCTCTTTCTGGAGCTCTCTGAGAGAAAGAGACACCCCACCAAGATCAACCGCAAGAAATAGCAAAACAAAAACAAAACCAAAAAAATAGCAAAAAAAAGAAAAACAGAAACAAGAAAAAATAGCAAAACCAGAAATTTAAAAGATCAAACGCTCCTCTGCAACCACCTCCAACACAAATTACACAACCTCACCCCAAAAAATCATCCCCCTCCGTTCCCCTCCTCCGATTCGTTCTTTGTCCTTCCTTTCTCTCTCTGCAGAGGAGGAAGAACAAATCTACGGCCATAGATTCTGCGTTTTCTCTTTTCTGAGTGACTGAAAGAGAGAGGGGCGGGGGAGGAATTTCAGTCTCCCCCGATTTTTTCTTCTCTCCTTTCGATCTCTCAATTGAGTCCGTTTCGCGAAATCGGATTCCCAGACTCTTTGGATTTTCGATTTTGGATTTGTTTTTGTGTTTTTTCTGTTGAGTAGCGATGGCAACGGAGGTGCTGCGCCCGAACGACTGCCTGATCGAGAGGATCAGGCTTCCACCGGCGGCGGTTTTTCCTCGCCGGAGAAACTTCTATAACAACAACTACAGCTACAATCATCTTTACAATAGCCACCCTGCCAAGCCGAGCCGGAGCAAGCCGGCGCCGGCTCCGGCACCGGCTCGGTTCGATCACAAGAGGAAGTCCTCGGATCCGTCTCCGATTCAGAAGAGGTACAGCTCCGACGATCTCAAGCAATCGAAGAACAACAACCATAGTCATCAGCTTGTGAAGGGAAGGGTGACGATCCTCAGACGAGGAGATGTGCTAGATCTGAAGCCGCAAACGTCGAAGGCGAGTGCCGGCAACGATCCGAAAGCAGCGAATCGGAGCCGGAGCTTGAGTCCGAAGCCCGTTGCCGGTGGATTACCAGACGTGTACGCCGGATCGGCGATTTCAATATCGCCGTCGCCGGAATCTCTCCCGTTGCCGTCGTTCTCGAAGAAGAAGCAGGTCTCCATGACTGTCGATGACTCGGCGACGAGAGATCTGAGGCGTCTTCTCCGTCTCGATTGATGAAATTGGATAGCTTAATTAACCCTAAAATCTGGATCCGAATTCGTTCGGGTCTGGGTCGAAGAAGCTGAAAACGTTTCTTCATAGCTTGTTTTTTCTCGTTTTGTCGTCTCCTGAACTTTGATCTCAGGATCCGACCCGGACCCGTTTTTAGGTATTTTTTCCGGTAAAAACAGGGTCGGGTGGGTGGATTCTGGAATTAGGGATAATAGTTGAGACGAGAAGTTAATATTCTAAGCTTTCCTGTGTAATTTGTGTTGTAAGGCGTTTAAAAGGGGGTTGCCGAATGGTAATTTTAGCCAAATTGAGGGTTGAAAATTGAAATGTGGAGTAAGAAGGTTAAACAAATGAGAGGAAGTCGGGGGGTTTGATTTGCTTTGCTGTGAATCAATCCATCAAATTTGTAATTGAGAAGAAATTGAAGGTTATTTAATGTAATTAAGATGGAAGTTTAGGTCTATTTTGGGCCACTTTTCAAATATATTTTCTTCTTCTTTCTTGGTAAATTGAACTTGGTTGGTTGATGGCTTCTACTATTGTCTATTGCCATAGTTTATCCATGGGGTGGTTGGTTAACAATGAATTATCTATCTTAAATAATTAAGTTTCAAGTTCGAACTTTGAAAATACGGATTATAACACATTGAAAACATTTTGATATAATAGTTTACTCTTATATTGGACTTATTTGTTGGGAATTAGGCTATGGGTTCGTATGGGACGGGGTTAATAAACTGACTAAAATTATAAACAGGGTAAAAATTTATAAATTGTTGGTAAAAGTAGTTAAAAATTTATGAAAAAATATAAACTCCGTATGGGACGAAAAACAGTTTATTGGTAAAAAGTGGAGTTTATTTGGTTGTTTTTAGGGGTATTGTGGTACTTTCAAACCAAATAAACAAAATAAACCCCAAATAAGCTCCCTAAAGTAGCTTATTTTTTAACTCATAATTTTAACTGTTTTAGGCTTATTTTGGGTTCCCATACCCACTTTTTTAACTGTTTAATTTTTTAACAGTTAAAATTTATAATTTTAACTGTTTAATTTAGTAACCATACACACCCTATATTTTTCAATAAAAAAATAAACTACTCCGTATAACATTAGTTTAGTTGCTAAATTGTGATTTATGGGTATTCACGTCATCTTATAAGGCGACTAAATTATAAGTTTTTGTATTACACTTATCCGATTCAATACATCATTATTGATTTACAATTTTTTTTAGTGCTAATTGTTGATTTACGTTTTGATTGAACTTTACAAGACTTCCGGTTCAAAGCAGGATCATCCAGTTCCCGTCTAGACCACACCGAAATATTTAAAAACATGAACCGTGGATCCCGGGTTTTTTTCTTCTTGACCTACGGACCGATTAAAAATAAACTTATTTCTATATATAAAAAAAAAGGTTCCAACTTAATAAACGAAGTCATAATCTAGAAAAACAATGTCATTTCTATACTAAAAAAATGTTTCTGACTTGCATAATACAAGTTCCTCAGCACGCACAACTCTCCCCACTGAGTCAAATCTCATGTCAAATCCTACACTCTAGCTAGTTTTTCTTATATGATACAGAGTAGTATTTTTTTTTTTTTTTATTAGGTAAAAATTCAGATTGGAAAACCTTATTCGAAAGCATCTTGTCGGATGAGGCCAAGCAGACCTAAGTCAAGATATAGATCTGACCCCTGGTAGAGTAGCAAAGGTGTGCGACCTTATCCGCTACTCTGTTACCAATGCGGGGAATATGAGATATTTTAACCGTCTTGATTGTTCGAAGAGAGGCCTGGATGTCGGAGATCATCATCTCTATTTTCCATGGGCAGGTGGTATGAGAATTTAGCGAGTCCGTTATGATTTTCAAGTCTCCTTCTATTTTTAGATATGTTATTCCTAATTTCCTGGCTTTTTCAATCCCATAGCGGAGAGCCAGAGCTTCCGTCATGAGAAAAGATTGTCCATTTATGATTTGACCTCCCATGGTAGTCACCTCCTCGTGCCGGTTTCTAATGATGAACCCAATTGAGTTTTGAATGTCCAATCAACAACTTCCAACAACAATTTACTATAGAAATATCCCTAAAGATTCACACGCTATTACAAGATAATAGAAACCTGGATCAAATTCTACAAATCATGGGAACCAGCCTTCCACGGGACATGAGGCAAAACATAGCAATCAGATGGTGGACCGTTTGGTTCATCAGAAATCAAACTATATTTAAATGAAAGGACATTCCTACCACGAAGGGCTTCAGGAAAATGACAACATTGAAAATTGGAGAAGAACGTGCGAATGAAAGAACACAGAAAAGATAGATGCAGTACATCAGGAAGATAAAGTCCAAAAACCAACAAGGAATAAAGCAAACCATTCAAAACTCTCATTTATACGATAGTATTCGATAGATTGATAGATTACCCCCCCAAAAAAATCGATAGATTGATAGTATTCGATAACCATTCAAAACTCTCATTTATTGTTATATGATTTGTTTTTTAATATATAGATAGATTGATATTCATTTGAGAGACCTACCTCCTCCCTTATCAACTACCTCATTCATTAGTCATTACCCTGTATCACACACTTAACACCCTTTTCCTTCTTGTCTGATTGCCCGACTTTTAGGCATCAAGTTGGGTGGGGGGAAAGAAGCCACTTGCTTCAAAGCTCACAATTCATCAATGGAGAGATGACCTTTCGTGTAGGGCACCAAATTCTGGTGGACTTCCATTTTTGACCACTTTGTGCATTTACTTCATACATTTACAACCACATATTCATAAGGGTAATAAGGTACTATGTGCCTTTGAATTCTTCTCATTGATTCGTTTTTGTTTTATGCATATATATAACATGATTCCACAAGAAACTCGTGTGTAATCCTACCTAAAGTTTAGCACTGTTTTCCCATACTAATTTGGTTTAGTAAAATATATCACTTTTAGCTTTGTACACATTTTTTTAGGAAAAACGACAAAAAATAATATCAAGTCTGTATTATTTCTGACATATAGTGAACTGTCAAAAAAATTATACCACATATATTTCTGAGGTACACATAGCAAATGTGGATAGAAATTTCACTGGAAAACACATCTGTATTATTTTTTTTGTTAATAGGGCGATAGCTTGTATATGAAAATTGTCAATTTTAAAATTCATATTATTTTTTGTTCAAGGTCGATACTTGGTATTATTTTTTGTCATTTTTCCCATCTTTAAAGAAACTAACAAATACAGAGTGTATCATTATATGCTCTATGCATTACTCTATTTTTTTACTCTCAAAAAATAAAACTATCTAATAATAATTACAAGAGCAATTAAATAATATAAACACCCAAATACCTAAAATGACATATTTTGTTTAACATAAATTACATAATAATAAGCCACGGAACTAGAAATTAAAATTTGGATGGACTAGGTATGTTAAATTTTCTCATACGTGATTTTTATTAACAAAATCATTAATTTAATAAATAAATGAATATTTTTTTTTATTAATTTTCCTTAATTTTTTTACCCATAATTTTATTTTTGTAAAAATGGAGTGGACTTGAGCGAACCTAACCCGCCCCTCGGTCCATCCTTGATAATAATATAAAACTAACTATCGGATGGATTATTTAGTTTAGGAATATGAAGAATAAAGACCTACTAAGCACTAGCCATTTGAGATTTATAAAAACAACTAATGTACAATCTATCTACAAGGAGCATCAAACCATGAGTCCATGACATACGAAAATAGTGTTTGAAAAGGGGAAATTGTTCCCTCAAAAATAGTTTTTCCGCAATAAATAAATAACACTAACAACAACTAAAATAGAATGATTTAAGTGTGATTGATCTGGTGGAGTTATTACACCTAAAATTGAAAATATAATATCATAAGAGATTAAAAATAAATAAATAAAACTAACAACAACTAGCCATAAAATGAGGGAATAAAATCATACCAATAACATTTTTCTAAAAAGATGAGATATTATCAACTGCACCTAGATCCAAATTCGGATTATGTGAGAAAGGATAAAATATATTGATTTGTATGTTCATCATCTTTCCACTAAATAAGCACTAATGTAAATGCAATGAACTTTGATAATTGTCATTAATTTTCTTGTCTGTCTTTTCCTCCTTTTCCTATGGTGGGTTTTCTGGTGGACTCTCTACTTCTCTGCATAGCTGGATGATAGCATATAAAGATGCATTCATTCTGGCCTTTGGAAAAGGGAAATTGATTTTCAACCTGCAAGTGTATGGTGAAAATAAAAGAACTTGGGAACTCATGGTGCTTGTTGATGCATGCTGTTCTATAATCCCCTTTACGAGTTTACTTGATAGGTTCCTGCTTTTCCTTTTGAGGATTTAAAAATTCTTAGAGAACTTTAAACAGTTTTTAAGTTTAATAGATTTTTCATATCATGAATTAGCGGAAAAAATAGAGAAGCTTCCTAAATTTAGGGCATTCTCCAACACTATGATTTTTCAAATCTTCAAAATGAGAAAGTTGTTAGAGTTTGAGCAAAAATAATTCGGTAAATTATAGAGAAACGGTTGGAAATGGTCTAAAACCACTTTGAAAAGGGGGAAAACCCACCCCAATGTTCAACAAAAACACAAGTGATGTGTAAGAAACTGTAAAAGAATGCAATGTGAGAAGATTACAAGTCGAGTTAGCGCAACCAAACAAGCAAACACGATATAAGTCATCTTATAAACTGCATTCTAAGGTCCGAGCATTGGCTAAAAGTACAACACAATATAACATCCCAGAGTCTCAGAAAGACAGCAGCAAAACCCTTTTGAAAATGAAAATGTTTCTTATAATTTAATTACCCACCCCTAGTTATTCGTAACTGCAAAAATGAACTTTAAATGTCCATCCTTCATTGGACCAATTTGAATGCATTGCTTCCATTTCTCAGGTTTACTATGACAGAACAAAATATGGACAGGGTTTTCCTCTAAAGGGAGCTGAACTGGTTGCGGTACATCCCTACTGAAACAGCGCCTAGTCATCAAATAAAGTTTCAAGAAGGTTGGAAGATAAATTACCATTTCCGTTTTCCTCAAAAAATCCAATAGCTGCACTTTCTCTCTTTGCTTTTCGTTCCTCGATTATCTGCTCATCTGTTTCACTGCATACATTTTTCTTCATTTGTCTTACAGGTTTTTCAGCTACAACATATTTGTTCCCATCTCGCGATCTCTCGGGATATCCTGCCCAAACTGCAGCAAGCCAAAAGGGGTGTCAGTAGATGAGAGAGGCATTGCATAACCCGTTGAATTCATAACTTAAAATTAGGCTGAGTGGGCTGAGTGATTCCATTGAAGTTGCTACGGGTCAAAGAATGTACAAAAACTATCAGCAATCATATCTTTGTCTATTAAAAGTTGCAAAAGAAAAATCAAAGGGATAACAAATAGACTGAAAATGTGTACAGGAAGCGGAAATGAACCAAGAAATTGCTTGCAGCAGAAATGTAAACTGGAACAAGCTATGTCCCAGATTGATAGCCTAACTCACGCATGCACAAGACAACTTCACATACAATAATTCAAACAAATGCAGCAACGGACTCAAGGAACTTTTTTGTTTCACTCATCTTGAATACATAATCTCTCAAGTCTCAAATAAGTGGTGGAAATACGTGTGGTGTAAGTTTAAGTTCATTCAAGAGTGTGTGCATGTGCATGTACAGAAGGTCAAAGAGCACCTTTCAAAATGGCTTTAACTCAAACTTGACATGGAGAAGTGATTTTTATGCAGATCTTTTTATGGATACTAACCAGCAAAATGATGAAGTACAATAGACGCTGCTACTGTAACATTCAGAGATGCAGTTCCACATCCATATTGTGGAATGTAAGTGAAGAAGTCACAAATCTCATATTCCTTGGCTGACAACCCTGTGCCCTGCAAGAAGTGATAACATCATACACATTAACTTGAAGTGTAATTTGACATGTCCAGGCTGAAAACAGGAATAATGTGTATTAATGCCGCTCAACTGAAAAGAATTGGTTAATGGGTATCATACTGTCACGTTTATGTTGAACATTAAATCCAATTTTGTCAATTGAACAACTTTGGGCGAACTATTGGGTCACTCCTCACATCACACAATGATCTATGTTTTAACCCTCAATGATTTCCAACATTTTTTCCTATTTATTTACATATTCAGACAGCCAATGCGGTACAGAATAATTTAGATTCAGTCAGTTTGGGCTGTGAGGAGTATTTGACTATTTGTTAAAGGGAGAGTGAGTGATATTAGGGAAGTAAGTAGCATAAACAGGGAGGGAGGGTCTTGTTTTAAGACATCTATCATCTATGTTTGCAGTTTGCAATTTGCAATTTGCCTAGGAACCAGTTAGTTAAACTCCAGGGTTCCATTTCTTTCGCTCTGGTTTCTCTTCATGTGTTTTTAGTGCTCTTCCAGATTATAGTTTTATCAGAATCCCCCAAACAAGTCATTACTCTTGAAAGCTGCCATAAACAAGGACCCTGAATGCCGACTCCATCGTTTTCCTAGATCACCAGCTACTTAAGCGGCTGATGTAGAGCTCTGAGAGGAAGGGGAAGATTATGACAGCTAACCAGCTCCTTGATAGGGAATCAGAATAGCTAATTTGAGTTGGATTTTAAAGCAGATGAATAATTAAGAGAACTAAACAATAAATACTTCCAGTCTAAATGAATCTCTACAAATTACATATAATATGCTTTCAATAACAACAAACCACGGTTTTTTGCCCTCAATGAAGAAGTCTCCCAATAATTTAAACATCCAAGTACATATGACTTTTAAGTTTTAACTGTCATCATAATCAAATGAAACTAAATAGAGATAGAGTTGTGCATCTCCAAATACCCACTTGCAAATTCTTTTAAAAAAATGGTAGATCCAGAAACGGAATCATCTTTCAAAAAATTTAACGAAATGAATATCTGCATCTATAACAAAAAATAGCTAGTGGCATTTAAGAATTTTCAAGCTCTTCTGGCTCCCCATTGATGATTAAGTCAAGCATCCTTATCATGAACATACTTCCAAGTTAATAGTAGTATACCATAAGACCAAAAAATTATGGACTAGCTAGCTGTTGTATGCACAAAACTGATGCAGGAGTGCTCCTTGATTATTTAACAACCGGCTAAATGTTAAATCCTTCTTAAATATCTCATTTTCTAATTTTGTGTCCATCATTTCTTCTCCACTATCACTCATGAACATGTAAATTGAGAAAGTATGCAATAAAATGGAGTAACCATAATAAATAAATAAAAATGGATGATCCTCCCTCAGGCCTCAACAACAATGGCAGATGATATGCTACAACCATTGAATAATTATACAAGGCTTCAAATCTAGAAAATCAAACCTCGTTGCCGAGCAGAAAAGCAGTACTCTTTGTGAAGGGATGCGCATTGACAGCAACGGCGTTATCTGTGATCTCCACTCCACAGATATCACAATCTTTCTCCTGAAACGCAAAAAGGACAGAAAATTAAGCTTCAGAAAATCCTATAGTACATCAATTAGGACAAAATCAAAACCCTAGAGTGGTCTAACACGTTAATTATAATTCGGAAAGAAATAAAAACCCTAAAAATACGACCTTGAGGTAGTTGCGGGCGTCGAGGAGAGAGTGGAAGTGGCGAAAGCGGAGGTGAGAAGTGGAGCCATGGCTTCCAAAGGCGTTGAAATCTCGGCGTCCGACGAGTATCAGCTCGGAGACTCCGAAGGCGGTGGCGCTCCGAGCAAGAGTGCCGACGTTGTGTCTCTTCGCAATGTTGTGCACCACCACGTAGCTCTCCCACCCCATTTTTTATGCTTCTTATTCTACTGCTCGAGATCGAGTGAGGATTCGAGTGGAGACGAAGTAAGGAGATTCCTCCGGTGTTTCGGTGGCTGCAGGAACGGCGGCGTCGCGGCGAGACGGCGGAAAATGAAAATTGGTTTCAGCCTGGCAAACGGAGCGCGGTTTTTGGACTTTCTATTAGCGAAACTAGTAAACGACGTCGTTTTGAAAGCAATACTCGTATTTCTTTTGAGTGATAATATTTGCATTTTAATTTGGACCCCTGAAATTTACTAGGAAAAATGATTATAATTAGTACAAACTATCACCCGTAAACTGAAACTAATACGAACTTTAAAAATAACTAGTGACATAATAAACCAATTTTGATATAGCTAGCAAAATTCTATTCAAAGTACTGATTTTGTAAACAAAGATAAACTTTGGGCTTAAAATATAATTAACTTAAAATTAAAGGAGAGAATGCAGTAAATCTGCACACTTATGAAAAAGATCGAGGGCATGTTTGGTATCCATATACGTATATCAGATATCAGATATGAGTATGATATATCACAGACGTATGAAAATATTGAGGGTCTATTTAGTATCCATATACGTATATCAGATATCAGATATGGGGGTATGAGATATCGATAACAAATATATGGGTATCAAATCTGATATCAGATATCTCATAACCATGTCAGTGTTCTAAAAAACGGCCTTGGCGGCCGCCAAGACGGCGCCAAGGCACCAAGACTCTTGGCGGACCCATACCGTCCCGAATTCGGCCTTGGCGGTGTAGCTTGGCGAGGGAGGGCCTTGGCGGGAATGGAACAGCACCTTGGCGGCCTTGGCACACTACAAAAAATAATTAAATTTGTCACCCTTGGTAGCTTCGGCAAGCTTGTGCCGTAGCAATTGGTACCCTTTTGCTACGGCATTAACTACGGTAGGCGTTGCATAAGGAAAAAAATCAGGACAATAGCCTCGGGGCGAAGTTGTCGTAGCTACACTTCCGTGAAAAGAGAAAATAGCCACGGATAGTAGCTTCGGCTCTGGAGTTGCCGTGGCTATTGACTTAAATTTTCCTTTAGTTACTACTCATTCCGGAATTCCCTAACCCTAGCCAGTTGTATCGTTTCATTCCCCTACCCCGCTACTCCTGGACGCCGCCGAGATCCTCTCTCCAGATCTGAAAGAGTTGGAGTCTGATGCCCTCTCCCGACGACGTCGACGACCTCGCCCAGCGATTCCGGCACCATCGCTGCCCTCTCCGGTCTCTCTCATATCGCCTCTGATCTCTTCTCTCACCAGCCTCCATTGTCGATCTCAGTCTCTCCAGTCTCCCCTCGCTACCTCCATTGTTGCTGATGCCCTCTCCCGCCGACTTCGACGCCCTCGCCCAGCGACTCCGGCACCTCGCTGCCCTCACCGGTCTCTCTTATTGTCGATCTCAGTCTCTCTAGAGTCCAGTCTCCCCTCGCTGCCTCAATTGTCGATCTCAGATCTGGTACCCCGTGCTCGCTGCCTCCACTATTGATCTCTCTGTCACACACAGATCTGGCTCTCGTCATCGTCCTCCCGGTTCTCCTCATCGGGTATTCTTCGAACTTCTCAAATTGGTTTACACTTTACAGTGGAATTGGTATGAAGTGCTGAAATTAGGGTTGGATACTTAGGTGCTTGCAAGAGACTGGTTTAGAGTGTAACGAAGCACTTTACAGTTCTCTAATTGGTTTACTATGGTTCACCTGCATCAATTAGTGAGGTTTATAGTGGAATGAGTATGATATTAAGGAAATGATACTAAGGAAAACCAGTGATGGATGCAAGTGATATTAAGAGGTTATTTGATTTACAGTGAGTTGGAAAACCAGGTTTTGGCTTCCTAAGATTCTTATCTGTCTTTCAGTAGTAGTTGTATTAGAAATTGACCTTTATGTATTTCTTTTTGGTTTATTGTAATGCAGGACCTGGAGCTCTGAAGATTTTCAATTGTGTAAGGATTCAGATCTTCCGTCTGTTTAAACTTTGACTTGTGTGCTTCTAATTATAGTTTGCTGATCCATATCGATTTTACATCTGAACAAGTTGATATGAAAGATTAAAGAGTGCTTGTTGAGTTGAACCTTGCACATATTTCATCTACTATCAATTTTTAATGTAATTTTTGAATGGATGTTGGTGTTTCAATTTTCTAAGATGTTCTACTTATTCTTAGAATTCAAAATACACTAGTTGAGCTAGTAAAGATTTAGCGTATACATTGAGGAAGGTTAGTATTGTTCAATTTAACTCTTGGTTCGTTCGTGCAGGTGATTGAAATAGCTAAAATGAGCAAGTTTAAGTATGAACATGACAAGAAAATTGGGATTATTAAGGTAATAAAATGAATTCTTGTCTATCTTTAGATTGTAATTACCATAAATCCATAAGATTAGTTCTGATTTCTGAGCAATAATAAATTGATGCTTTTACAGCCTGACTGTATTCTTTATTCTAGGAGTTGGCTCTCCTAGAATAATCAAATCAGCCAGTGCTCGCACTTTCACAATTGATCTTAAGCTCGATTCTCTCCTAAGTAATTGCCTTTGAGAATAGCTGAAAATAGAAATTACTAGACTTTCCCCTTTGCTAGTCCCCTTTTGATTTTGTTGTGTCCTGATGAGCATTAGTTGGTTGATGATGTTTGACCCAAGTAACCAATCCTTGCAGAAAATCACAGGCTTATGCCAGAAAGCAATGCCATATTGATTGCTATCCAATTTCTACTGCTGGTCATATCATTCCTCAAAGCTATGTTCCCATTCCCATCTTTGTAAGTCAGTTTATGGTAGAAGTATTTAATTTTTTGAAGATAGTATATATGTTTGCTTCCACGATATCTTCCTCATTCATCTGAAGCTTTGATTGAAGTATAAACATTCTAGTTAAAAAAAGGCCGAAGAAACTCAAAGTACTTGATATGGATTTGGGTGAAATTTTATTAAGAATAAAATTTAGAACTTGTTTCTAAGAAACAGAATGTCACAAGGGTGGAGATGTCGAATATGAAGATGCTTAGAGAGTCAAAATGTGGCACTTCATAACTTGTGAAATTCCTAGTTCCCCATTATAATTTAGTGTTTTTTGTTTGCTGTTTTTATTATGCTAGGTTCATTTGGCAGTTGTAAGCTTATAATTCATGAGCAAATATTTTTTTAATGATATGATGAGCGAAGTAAACAAGCTGTTTTCTTACACGGGAGGTCAGTGGATACCTTTGCCTTTTGATTATGTTCTCTGTTAGGCAATGTATCAAGGAGTTACTCTACTTCCTGATTTTGCATTAGCAAATCAACCTCTCTTTCTTTTATCATGTTATGAAATATTGGACTTCTAGAAAAGTTATATTTTATTGATTTATAATTTAAAGTTTAGGCTGTATTGAATTTGCTTCTTTTGCCTTTTTCTGTTTGTAATTCAGTTTGCTATGTTCTAAACCCTGAAGCCTTTGGCCATTGTCTTATGAGTCTTAAAATATTGATTAATTTGCCAACTGAGTTAGTGTAAGTTTTCAAGACCAGCTACTATATTTCCGACATTGATCCTTTTGGTGATTCATTGGTTGTTCTAGCCTATATCCTTGGGGATGAAGACAAGGAAAAAAGAATTCAGTAGCACTGCTCCCTCACGGCAGGTATTTTTCTTTTTCCTTTCATCCTCTGAATTCATTAAGTGCTACAAGTGAACCACCTTTATTCATGTTTTCTCAGTCAGCTTTGTTTTATGCCGGTCATTAGCCTCTAAACTTGTTACTCTATATGTCCTTGGATTAGATGAAGCTTGAGTCATTGCTCATAAGTTTTGGGTTTGAGCATCTCTTTATATGTATTATTTTTTGGATTAATTGCCTAGCTATGTGATTTAGTTTGTTCTGTTTTTTTTTCTATGCTCAACAGCAGCTTCAGTCTTTTGACTCAGGTGTGAGAAAAGTGGGTGGTTTTGTAATTGTTCTCTGTTTTATTTCTTTAATTTCAGATACCCTCTTCTAATGATTCTTTGATGCTCTATACTAAAATTTAATTGCTTTTGCTCCTAGGCAGCTTCCCTATGCAGTTGAACATTACAAGGAGCATAGAAATAAAGTATCACGATTGAATAAAAAGATAGCTTGCAAAGAAGAAATCAAAGAATACAAGAAAATTATTTCAATGGATACTCAACTTACTCACCTCGTGTTGCAGCTTTTGCTATCTAAGATTATTAAAGGAAAGGCTAAAATTAGTCAGGTAATTAATATAGTTTTGGATTTTTTTTTGTTAAAATGTAGTTTTGGACATTTTATTGTATATGTAAATTTTATAATTATGTATATTTATTGTATATAAATTATGTAGTTTTTTTGACATTTTATTTTATATGTAAATTTTGTATAATTAATGGAATTTTATTATATAGTGAATTGTGTATGATTTTTTTTATTTTTTAAAAAATATTGGACTTTTTAGCCCGGGTCTGAAGAATTCGGGCTAAAAAACAGTTTTTTTTTTTAATTTTCCACCCCTACTTTAGCTACGGGAAAGCTGGCGTAGCAAATGTTTTGTCTCTTTTAGTTGCCGTCGCTTAGCCGTAGCAAATAACTTTGCTACGGCTACTTGCCGAAGCTACCAACTTTTGCGACCCCGAACTTCGCAACCCCCCCATTTCCCGTAGCAATGCCGAAGCTAATGGCCTTTTGCCACGCCTGGACAGCCTTTTGCTACGGCTTTTTGCCGAATCTAAATTAATTATTTTTTGTAGTGGCAGGTGCAAGACGGAGACTTGGCGGCCTTGGCGGGTGCAAATCGGGCTTGGCGGGGAAGAGTTTTAGCGGGCACGGGACGGAGGCTTAGTGGTCTTGGCGGTTTTAAATTGAGATTATTTAGTTTTTATGCTTTCAAATTTCTCTGTTATGAAGTCATGATACCTATTTGAATATATCTATATGATTTTATATTTGATTCAGACAACTTTACAAAGGGTCATGATGATTTTTTTACTTAATATGCTATAAACTTAAAATTAATACATAGTTTATTACATAATATATGTTTTATACATAGTTTATTGGATAAATATAACAAAATAATCAAAACCTGTTTTATCCGCCAAGAACCGCTAATAAGGCCGCCAAACCGTCTTGGAGCTTAGCGGTACCCTCTCGCCAAGTATCCGCTGAGCGTTTTTTAGAACATTGAACCCTGTTTGGTATGCTAAGTGGGGGTTGTTTTGGGGTTGCACAGTGCACAAAACAGATCTGTTCGGGAGTGGTTTTGGGGTTTGTTTTGAAGGGGCTGGTCGGAAAGGCTTCTTGGGTCGCAAAGGCTGCTCAGAGGGGGTTGCAGGGGTTGCAAGGGCTGCTCGGGTCGGAGGGCTGATCAGAGGGGTGACGGGGAGGCTGGGGTGCTAAAAGGGGCGATGGGGAGGCTGCTCGGGTCGGAGGGCTGCTCAGAGGGGCGATGGGGAATAGAAACCCTAACCCTAGATCTCAAAATTCTATGAATTTTGAAAATTTCTCAACAAATCGAAGACCAAAGTAAAAAAGAATAGATAAAAAGGGAAGAAAATACTTGATCGAATTGAGAAATCCAAGCTTGAGGGGAAAATCCACTGGCAAACCACTCTACAGAGAAGAGTTGAGGAAAAAAGAAGAGAAGCGTCTGTTTTGATATCCCCCGTTTCAACGGTATATCAAAGTGGAGCAAAATACAGAGGAAGAAAAATATGGGTATATCGGATTGATATCCATATACCTATTTACCAAACACTAGGTATGTGTATGAGCGATACCTAACCATGAACGAGCTTAAAGAACTGTTAAACTGAGGATCTTCCGTGTTTGATCGGGGTGAAGAACACGGCGGATGGACGAGGCACGGATTCAGGGGTAGGCTGGGCTTTGCTGCAGCCCACCCCAAAAATCCAAAATATAAAAAATAAGAGGATGGGAATAACACATTGTCAGTTTAGCTCAATTGGTCATTACATTGTGTTCAATAGGTAAATGCTCAGGGCCGACCCTTGGGGTAGGCCCAATGGGCGGTCGCCTAGGGCCCTGGGAAAAAAATTACGTTATATATAATTAGGGTAGTATGTATTATTATATTTATATGTAATAAAAGATTTACTAAAATTTATATGTAAAAAAAACTCATTTGTGATATGACTTATTAATTTATTCAATATTTTGAATCAACGGAAAAGAGTGTAAAAAAGTCTTCGTCTTTCAGTTTTTTTTATAAATGAAAAAACGGGTGGTTTTTAAGTAACAATACTTTAATAAATTTATTTAAGTGATTATAGTATTCATGGGGGATAAATTTACAAAATAACGACATGTTTTAAGTGTTTAATCATACTGTTTTACATTCATGGGAAAAGAATAAAATATTAAAAAAATATTTTTTTACCTTTATTTCTCACTAGAAAACTCACGTATTTTTAATCGGACTTGTAAGAAAATATAATGAAATTTAGTAAATAAGTATATTTGTAAATCTAAAAATTGTAATCTTTTGTTGTGTTATACGTACCGAAAGGTCACATTAGTCATACTCATATACTACTTTAAAGTCTATAAATTTTCCTTTTAGTGATAAAAATAAAATTCGAATTTAATAATGGTTAAATAAATTAAAATTTTGCATTGTTTAATAAACTTAAAAAAAAATTAAATATATTTATTTATTAAAAGACTCGTATTTTGCCTCGTCTCGGGCCCTAAAACTCTCAGGGCCGGCCCTGTATATGCTAAACCCACCCGGGTTCGATTCTTTTTGGCCCCTCCTTTCTCAAACTTTTTTCCCCAATGTATTAACACCACACCAGCAACAATACAACATACTCCGTGTGTGTGTGTCTATATATATATATATATATATATATATATATATATATATATATATATATATATATATATATATATATATATAATATCTAATATAATACTAAAACAGATGCGAATGATACACGTGGCGGCCTCACATTGAAAGTGCCACGTGGCAGCCATTCGCTTAACCTACTCCCATATATATTTAAAAAAAATTTACTTAAAATCATTTTTATTAATAAAAATATTTTGAATTTGTTGACCAAATCATAACAACTTCTCCAAATTTACAGATTATTATTTATCCAAGATTTTTTAAATCCAGAAAATAATAAATCCAAAGTTAAGATGTATTTGAAATGTTGCATATACTTTTTAAAAGATAAAATTTAAGTTAGCATTTATGTAAGAGACTATACTATTCTTTGACATATTTTTATATGCTTCATTCATTTTTTCATTCATTTATTTTAGAAGTAAGAAAATGACTTAAAATAATACCTATTGTTAGATATGAATAAACAAATTACAAAAAAAAAGTTTTAAAATATATATATATATATATATATATATCTAATATCTAATATAATACTAAAACAGATGCGAATGATACACGTGGCGGCCTCACATTGAAAGTGCCACGTGGCAGCCATTCGCTTAACCTACTCCCATATATATTTAAAAAAAATTTACTTAAAATCATTTTTATTAATAAAAATATTTTGAATTTGTTGACCAAATCATAACAACTTCTCCAAATTTACAGATTATTATTTATCCAAGATTTTTTAAATCCAGAAAATAATAAATCCAAAGTTAAGATGTATTTGAAATGTTGCATATACTTTTTAAAAGATAAAATTTAAGTTAGCATTTATGTAAGAGACTATACTATTCTTTGACATATTTTTATATGCTTCATTCATTTTTTCATTCATTTATTTTAGAAGTAAGAAAATGACTTAAAATAATACCTATTGTTAGATATGAATAAACAAATTACAAAAAAAAAGTTTTAAAATATATATATATATATATATATATATATATATATATATATATATATATATCTAATATCTAATATAATACTAAAACAGATGCGAATGATACACGTGGCGGCCTCACATTGAAAGTGCCACGTGGCAGCCATTCGCTTAACCTACTCCCATATATATTTAAAAAAAATTTACTTAAAATCATTTTTATTAATAAAAATATTTTGAATTTGTTGACCAAATCATAACAACTTCTCCAAATTTACAGATTATTATTTATCCAAGATTTTTTAAATCCAGAAAATAATAAATCCAAAGTTAAGATGTATTTGAAATGTTGCATATACTTTTTAAAAGATAAAATTTAAGTTAGCATTTATGTAAGAGACTATACTATTCTTTGACATATTTTTATATGCTTCATTCATTTTTTCATTCATTTATTTTAGAAGTAAGAAAATGACTTAAAATAATACCTATTGTTAGATATGAATAAACAAATTACAAAAAAAAAGTTTCAAAATGATGCATACTATTAACATATCATCAATATCAATATTTCAATCAATCAATCAATATATCAATCAATCAATCAATATATCTAATATCTAATAGTATCTAATATCTAATATCTAATATAATACTAAAACAGATAATACTAAAACAGATGCGAAGGATACACGTGGCGGCTTCACATTGAAAGTGCCACGTGGCAGCCATTCGCTTAACCTACTCCCATATATATTTAAAAAAAATATACTTAAAATCATTTTTATTAATAAAAATATTTTGAATTTGTTGACCAAATCATAACAACTTCTTCAAATTTACAGATTATTATTTATCAATATTTCAATCAATCAATCAATCAATATATCTAATATCTAATAGTATCTAATATCTAATATCTAATATAATACTAAAACAGATAATACTAAAACAGATGCGAAGGATACACGTGGCGGCCTCACATTGAAAGTGCCACGTGGCAACCATTCGCTTAACCTACTCCCATATATATTTAAAAAAAATATACTTAAAATCATTTTTATTAATAAAAATATTTTGAATTTGTTGACCAAATCATAACAACTTCTCCAAATTTACATATTATTATTTATCCATGATTTTTTAAATCCAGAAAATAATAAATCCAAAGTTGAGATGTATTTGAAATGTTGCATATACTTTTTAAAAGATAAAATTTAAGTTAGAATTTATGTAAGAGACTATAATATTCTTTGACATATTTTTATGCTTCATTCATTTTTTCATTCATTTATTTTAGAAGTAAGAAAATGACTTAAAATAACACCTATTGTTAGATATGAATAAACAAATTACAAAAAAAAAAGTTTTAAAATGATGCATACTATTAACATATCATCAATATCAATATTTCAATCAATCAATCAATATATCAATCAATCAATCAATATATCTAATATCTAATAGTATCTAATATCTAATATCTAATATAATACTAAAACAGATAATACTAAAACAGATGCGAAGGATACACGTGGCGGCTTCACATTGAAAGTGCCACGTGGCAGCCATTCGCTTAACGTACTCCCATATATATTTAAAAAAATATACTTAAAATCATTTTTATTAATAAAAATATTTTGAATTTGTTGACCAAATCATAACAACTTCTCCAAATTTACAGATTATTATTTATCCAAGATTTTTTAAATCCAAAAAATAATAAATCAATATGTTACTAATAAATAAATTTCACTAAACTCCTTTGAATGATTGTCATGTGAAATTTATTTTGCTAATTTTTAATACTTTTTTATTAGATATTTGATGATGTTATTCCACACAACTCCCTGAGATATTTGATGATTTTATAAACAACGAATTACAAAAAATAAATATTGCATATGAATTACAAAAAATAATCTCAGGGAGCTTATTCAATAATTCTTCTTGCATCTTTGCTCTTTTAGCCTCGCTCATAGTTTCCCACTTTGCATCAGTAGCATCAAGAAAATGCATACATGATCATTATTCATCAAATCTCAAGTAGTCTAAAAACTAAAAGCAACCAAAACTAAGAATTATTATAGGTACACAAGTTCATACCGGATCGAGTATGCATCCATGAGGGTCTTTTTCCCTGAATTGCTTCTTGAAAGTCGGAAGAAAGTTCTCTCTGGTGATCCAGAACAACCAACTTCTTTGATACATCTTCATGTCCAATTTTTATCGATTTTATTCTTCAATTAGAAAATTAATCTAATCTTCTTTAATTCAATCATACATGTATAGATGAAGCAAGTTTAGATGAATTTTATAAACTATTACCAATCTTAGCCCCCAAAACCTCATAACTAATAATCTACTACCTACCATACGAATCTAATCAAGTTCCTTAGTGACAGCAAAACTACTCCAAATCCACCCAATTATGCAATTTCCTTCAAATCGGTTATAAGAGGGGTGATGCTTCGACAAAATAAAATGCAAAGACATGAATTGTTCGAGCATGGTATGAATCTTTGGTAAAGTTAAGAAGGAAACAAATAAATAAGAATCGTTACCTTCATTCCATAGTGTAATGTCAGTGTTCGATTTTTGTCTCTGTTTAATTTTTCAGATCGAAATTGAGGAAGGATCTTTTTCAAATCGAAATTGACAAAGGTTAATTGCAAGAATAACGTCGAATCTTTGGATTTTATGAAAGCATTGGAGGACAAACCATAGAAATTGATTTTAGAGTTTCGAAAGGAAGAGGATGACTGAATTGGGGCTCGGGAGAAAGGAGTCGTCTCTCTTTGATTTTTCAGATCGGCATATCGGAAGGATCGATTTCAAATCAAAATTGAGGAAGGGTCTATTTCACTTTTCAGATAGAAATTGAAAGGAAGAGGATGACTAAATTGGAACTGGGGGAAAGGGGGAAGAAAGGAGTCGTCGCACTGGTGCGGCCTTTTCATCGTTTTCTCCTCTTTTTTTCTTTTTCTTTTTTTTTTTAAATTTTCAAAACCTTGAAATACCGATCCAATTACAAAGTGGTCCATAGTTCATACTTCATACTCATCCAATTTAATCCATTTATATTTACATTTTACAGCGTCCATTTGTACATGCAGTTCATCTGTTGATGTATTCGACATTTTACGTGCTCTCCATCCAAAAGTTTTTAAAATCCTATTCACCTAAACTTTGTAGTCGAACTATCAAATTATTTAGTCTTACTTTTCAATCCATTAACACAACAAAAAATAATAGTAGAGGGCCACATTTTTATATCATGTCCTGGGCATTTCAAATCTCAAACCCGACTCTGCTAGGAAGGTGAGACATTGACATTTTGCCACATATATTATATATTGATATAATATAAGCATTATATTTTTTTATCCAAATTTATATTTTTTTCTATATCGTTTCCATATTATTATAACAGAATAATATATCTAATATATAATGTAAATAAATTATGGTAATATCTTCTATAAAATATAATATATTTTACAAATCCCGTGCGTTACGCACGGGCACTACGCTAGTTATAATACTAAAGGAGAAGTCACCTAAGACATGTGGCGCCTTCTCCTTTAGTATAGGTTTCTTAACCAATTAAAAATTAATTAATTGTGATTTTATAATTTTTTATTTGATAATCATATTTTCTTTTTAACTAATTGTTTTTTTTGGTGAAAATCTTAACTAAATGATTTGTTATAGATGATGTGTCAATGTTAGAGGCAATGTAGGAGTCTTAACCAATCATATTTTCTTTGCCATTTTTTTTATTTTCTTTAATTCTCTTTTTTTCTTCTTTTTCTTTTAATTCTCTTTTTTCTTTAATTTTACTAACCATCTATATAAACTTTTTCTGTAGGAAAGCTTAAATTGAAATTTATTTTCATTTATAATTAATTGTAGCTTATGATGAGATAATATGATGTTTTATGTGACACTCTCAAAGCAACAAATATCAACTCGCTTTTAGGAACTTTCACGGCTTTTGTTTCAAATTTAACAGCGTGGTTTATTATACATTAGATGATGGTCTTTAATTAATTTTAAACACTCATGTGAATTCATAGCAATTAAGTTATAATTTACAATTAATATGCATAATTATCTATATTCACTTCATTATCACTGCTTCTTATGGCATTAGATTCCAATTAACTATGTTTGAACCTATCTTTATTTTCAAATACAATATACAAAAGATAAGCTCGTGTGGCTTAACCCTCACTCAATTTAATCATGTATATTAAAGTATCATCTTGATGTTTTCCATGTCACACTGTCCTAACTTTTTAACTCGATTTCAATTTTATAATTGTTTCATTGATCATTCAATTCCTTATATGCAATAAAATTGAAAATTTAGTTTTGTCTTCTTAGTTATTATCTCCAAGGTTTCTTCTATCTTATGAATGATTCATTCAGAATGAATCAAATGGCTATTTTCACCTTTTATTACACAATTTCTATGAATCTCTCCATTTTTATTGTTTTCATCATCTAGATGCTTTGAATTATGTTTATATTATTTTATTTTATTTTGCTAAATTTGGATGTAAAAATTACAGGTCAAGTCATCTCTAGAGGGAGAGAGTACTGATGTCATCACTTGATTACAAATATGATTAGAGGGGAAAGTATTGGTGTTATCATCTATTACATGCTTAACTTAAAGGAGATAAAAACAATAGTTATCTATATTTAATTAGTGATATCACATTTGTAAACTTAATGTGATATATATGAATATTAACATGTTCACTAGATTACAAATTGTATGTCAAACATAAAATATATCTAAAAAATCTATAATTATATATTTTATATAAAAATAATTACATTTTTTAAACAAAAAGCCCGTGCCTTGGGCACGGGTACTATACTAGTATACTGTATTCATTAGGTTTACCACACCAGCAACAATACAACATATACGTAGTATATACTGTATTCACTAGATTCTTTAAAAATTTAAATTATATATGTAATATTAATAACTCTTAAAATTTTTAATTATATAAGGAATTATACGTGCTATTATGTAATATTAATAACTCTTTAAAAAAAATTAATTATATAAGGCGATTTCAGCCTATTTTGATTTTTCATTTCTGGTTCCGTGTCTGGGATGGACAAAGGATGAAAATGAAATGCAGAGAGAGTATGGGAAACAGAAATCAATAAATTACACATCAACATCTTCTCTCTAACATTACTCACAAGAACACACAAATATCACAAGAATTTAGCATCAATTCGAATACAAATCATCTAATTTTTTATAGGAAAGTGATAGATCTAAAGCATATGTTGCTTAACCACATAACTTGCAGCATCAATTTCAATTAAGAGGCCGTTTGGTATTGATATACGTATATCGGTTATGGGCACCAGTATCACTCATACTCATATCTATACTTGGTAAATGGGTATATCAAAATATGGATATCAAAATTGATATCTCCATATACTTATTCCTTCTATTTTGGCCTTTATTCATATCTCCCAAATTTGGGGATATCATATTTCCTTTTTTTTTCTTTCTTTCAACGCTTCCTCCTTCCCCCTTCTCCATTTGCCGCACTTCGATTGCCCTCTATCATTCCTTCTTGCATCTGCTGCACTTCGATTGCCCTCTTTCATTCCTTACTTGTTGGGAGGTCTCCTTTTCTTCCTTGCTTCAAGATCTCTTCTTCACCATTCCCATTGATTGACGTGCTTCAATTGAATGAGGGACACTCTATGATGCAGTTCTAGATGCTTGCCTTGCCTGGGACCCCGAGAGCAAGGTTGCTTGCAAAACTTGCAGCAAGACCAACATCCACGCTACCATCTGCAACGGAGACGACGCTAGTAGCCCACTGAACTAACTGGGAGGGTGGCTAAGGTTTGGGAGAGAGATGGGATTGGGCTGGTAGATGTAAAATTTGATATCCATATGTGATATACTAACCTACCAAACGGGATATCAGATATCGGATATCAAATTTGATACCGATATCTTTAATATCGATATCTAATTTCCATACCCATATCCGATATATGTATATGGATACCAAACGGACCCTAAATCGATTCAATTTTTTGGATCTAAATATTTGGGTTCAAGAACCCTAATTTTTAAAAACCCAAATTCAAAACTAGTTTCTTCTAAATGATCCACATAGACATCATATAAAACATCAACAACAACATTCTAAGACAATTCCCCTCAAAAATAAGTCAAGCTCCATATTGCTTTTGAACACCATAAGGAGCATTAACATAGGCGAGGTGAGGGATCGAGGACGACAAGAAGGCGGTCGAGGTTGCTTCCATGGCTAGTTCAGGGCTTGACGTCGGTTCAATGTTGGAATGAAGACCACTTGGATTCTAGTCTTCCATGGACAATGAGAGAGGTCAAGAACGAGGGAGGAAGAAGGTTAATTTTTTCTTTCAACACATTCTCCTGACATTTTATGCTAATTATATTTTAAGCCCAAAGTTTATCTCCATTTGCAAAATCAACACTTTGAATGGAATTTTGATAGCTATATTAAAATTGGTTTATTATGCCACAGTTTGTATACGAATTAGTCATTTTTAAAGTTCGTAAATATTATTTACGATTTACGGTCGATAGTTTGTATTATTTTTGGTCATTTTCCAATTTCCTATATGCACCATATCTGTGCCTCTTGAATCACACCCATGTCCCTTTTGAGTCATAGACCTGTGACTCAAGAGGGGTAGGGTGTATTTAAAAAAAAAGGGATATGTGGTGTATATAGTAAAAATTTGTAGTGTAAAAATCATAGATAACCCAAATAAAGAAGACGTAATCACAAAATTAACGCGTTTTTTAAAATTAAGGTGCTTCGTTTTAGGTTGGTCTAGGTTGGTAACAGATAACCCAGATAAAGAAGACGTAATCACAAAAAAAAAAAATTAAACCAAAGAATAACCCTCGTTAAATAAATGTATGTAAACCTGAGGAAGGATGTTTCAAGCTAAATTTTGATGATGCTAAAATATCTTCTAATTGTGCTTCTGCGGGTTTATTGATTAGAAATGACAAAGGAAGAGTGATCGCTTGCAACGCCAAAAGATGCGGGAAGTTATCAACTTTATAGGCCGAGGCGGTTGGATTGCCGCTCGAACTAGTGGAACCTTGGAAGAGGGGGATTCAAAGACTTATTGCGAAAGGTGATTGGCTCTCAATTGTGAATGCGATCAAGGGAGCTTGGTTGGTACCCTGAGAGATCGAAATGCTTATTTCTAATGCTCTCTTTTTGCTCGGGTCGATTGAGACGGTTTTCGTTTCCCACATCTTCAGGGAGGCCAACAAGGCGACCAATTGTCTTGCTCACTTAGCCTTGGATTTTGTTTCTTCCCTTTGGAGTTCCGACTTTGAGTTCCAAACTCTTGTCTGTAAGAACACTCTTGGGTTATGATACAACTAGGCCTGATATACGAGCCTACGAGCTCGAGTACTAGTTGTTCAAGCTCGAGCTCAAATTCTATTCGAGTATATATATGTGCTCAAGCTCGGCTCGCGAGCTTGGTGTAGGACTCGAGCTCGGCTCGTTAAGCTCGTTTGTCCTCGAGCCCAAACTCGAGCTTGAGCTCGATAAGTTCAATTGGGCTCGTTACGAGCTCGAACTCGGGCTCGATGAGCTCGTTAAGGCTCGAACACAGCAGCAACAAACAGATTACAGCAGTTCAATTCACTTGAACAATAATTCATTTGAAATGAACAACAATTCAATTGAAATTAAAGTTCAACTTGAAATTAGAGAGAAACCAACAATCCAGCAGCAACAAACATAAAATAAAGTTCACATAAATGAACAACAAACATCCATTAGTAGCCTCCATCAGCAGCAGCAATATCCATCAACAAACAAAAATCAAACCTCCATCGGCAAACAGAAATTAAGACCAAAAATCCAGCAGCGGCACAAATCCATCAGCAGCCTCCTTCAACACAGCTTACAGCAGCAACAACACACCCATTAGCAATCCAACAACAGCAACATCCATTTGCAGCAACATTCTATACAACAAGGATGGAATTACCTGATGGGAGATGGAAATCAGTCACACAAAAAGAAATTGAAAACAGCAATCACCGGTTACCGAAAACAAAAAGGAATTAAACAGACGAAGCAATCAGAGTCTCTAGATTTACAGAAATCTGAACAAGGGAAGCAAAGGAATCGATGAAACAAACAACAATCGACGAAGCAAAGAAATTGAGTGTAAACCTGACGACTCGAGACCAGATCTGGAAGTGGAGGAGCGGGAATGAAGACTCCACCTTGATTGTAAGACCTTGAGAACTAATGTACAGGTGATCTAAAGGATGATGAAAGACAAAAGGCTGGGTTTCAAGGTCTTGAAACCCAGACTAAAATGTTTGATCACTTATGCATTTCTCTATTCTGACTTGTTCTCTTACAGGAAAGAATTCGAGGCCAACCTTTTTGGGCCTAAATTATAATGGGCTTTATATTGGGCTATGAGATGTGATTTGGGCTTTATCGATTTATACATGAGTTTCTCATGTAACCCACTTTATGTACTAGATACATTATGGAAGTTCTTTCAGGATTTCACTTTTCATACAAGGAAAGAATCGATCCATAGTTGATCATGCTTGATCATGAAGAAAGTCGAAGGAACATCTTGGAAGGCACACAAAGGATGAGTTTTGGAAGGAATTCAAATGTCTTGGAAAGAATTTGAAATTCAAACGGTTCTCCCTCCAAGAAACTCTACAAGTGTTCCTACTATAAAAAGACGAAGGATAAGAAGGATGAAAACTAACCTAGCAAGCGCTCAAGCACTCATAGCATCCTAAAGCATTCGTCAAGTTTCTCTTACATTCTCCTAAATCCTAGTTGGTGATCATTGTTTAAGAGTTGAGAGAAACACTAGCACTTATTGTACAAGTCATTCAATTTACACTTAGAGTTTTCATACTCGATCAAAGCACACTTAGTGTGTGGTGTGAGCTTTTATTTCACTTGTAAGGTTGAGAGCTAGAATAGAAGCGGTGAGGCTTTGTATAGAGAAAGGGAAGTTTCTCTAGGAAGTTCTAGGCTCAAGAGAAGTGAAATAAGAAGTGTTTGAATCCTACGGATTGGATTATCCTAGGCGGGGACGTAGGCCAGTTGGTGCCGAACCTCGTTAACAATTCGTGTGTTCATCTTTTATATTCCGCATTTACATTGTCAATTTCGATTTTACTTTGTCAACTTCTGATAGCCTATATCAAGGTCTTGACAAGTTGCAGTAAATTTCTATTGTTGTGAAAATCGTCCATACTCTATTCATCCCCCCTTCTAGAGTATTATCCATCGCCTTATAGACTCTTCAATTGGTATCAGAGCTTGGCTCACTGTTTTGATTTAACAATCTTGTGAGTTTTCAGCATGTCTACCATAGGTGATGGAGGTTTTGCTCAAGGAAGGTCAACCAATAGACCTCCACTTTTCTGTGACAATAACTTTGTCCACTGGAGATCACTGATGCAAATGTTCATCATTGATCAAGATCTTGAGCTATGGGGCCTGGTCAAGAATGGACCACACGTTCCTAAAAAGACTGTCGATGGAAAGCAAGTTGATAAAACTGAGTCTGATTACGATCAGACTGATCTTGAGAACATTGCTAAGAACTACAAAGCTATGAATCTACTATATTGCGCTCTCGATGCTAATGAGTTTAATCGTGTCTCGGCTTGCAAAAGTGCCAAGGAAATTTGGGACAAGCTTATAGTCACTTATGAGGGCACAAGTCAAGTCAAAGAGAGTAAGATCAATATCTTTCTCAGGCAATACGAACTTTTCAAAATGAATCCTGATGAGACAGTAAAGGAGATGTTTACGAGATTCACTCAAATTGTAAACAACCTCGACTCACTTGGAAAAACCTTCTCCAACCCAGAAAAGGTTCAAAAGGTTCTAAGGAGCCTTCCAAAAACCAAGTGGGGTCCCAAGGTTATTGCAATTGAGGAAGCTCAAGATCTCTCTACACTACCATTAGATGATCTTCTCGGAAAACTTATTACTCATGAGATGATATTAAACGAGGAAGACGGAGAAGTACCCTCAACAGCAAAGAACCTTGCTCTCAAAGCTAAGAAAGATCACTCACAATCTGAGAGTGATGAATCAGACGACGAAGATGATCCCTTTGCTCTCATCACACGGGGATTAGCTCGAATTCTGAAGATGAAAAACAATTTTCCAACCGTGAAAATGCTGATTCATCTAGATTCAAAAGCAAGTCTCCCAACATGTCAAAGAAGCCAAAAGTGCTAACATGTTTTGAGTGTGGCGAGAAAGATCATCTCGTAAAGGAGTGCCCTATGAAGAAGAGAAATAAGTTCAAGAAATATGAACAAAAGAAAAAGGCTATGCTTGCAACCTGGAGTGACTCAGATTCATCATGTGACTCAGACACCGAAAAAGAACAGGCTAATCTCTGTCTTATGGCTGAACACGAAGGATCACAGACTCAAGACCTTGAACAAGTGGTAAGAAATCTAATGTCTAGTCCTCCCGATGTTCTTTCTGAAGTCCTAAGAAATATGATTTCTAATGAAGATTCTTACAACAGTGAAATCAACACTGACAAGAGGAAAACCTGTCGTTGTTCTTGCCAAAGAATACTCAAACTCACTAACTAGTATAGCGTGCAAGTAAGAGATCGATCCACAGGGAAATCTATTAAATTCCAGTTTAATTCTAATTGCTAAGAGCGAAAAGGGGGGGTTTTTAGTGTGTAAAAGGTCCGCCTTTTATCAAAGCGGAAGCGAACAAACAAAGGAAATTGGTTGTAGAATTCAGAAGAGAGAAATAGGTTCACCTACAATTTATCACTTTGATTGATGAATTCGCTCCTTGTTTCAGCCTCTAGTTCTTGTCTTTTCCTATCAATGTCCTTGTCCAGATCTTAGGTAGATTACTAGTCCTACGAGTCCTAGCAACCCTTATCTCTAAATAACCCTAACACGGTTAAGATTCAACCTAGAGATAGCATTAAGATTATGAATTAACCAAGGTACACATAATATCAAGCTACGAGTCGATATTCAACATGTATTCAACTTCCTACACATCCAATTAGTCCTACGAGTCCTAAAGGGATATGATTGCCACTTGGGTTAAGGTTCGCTACGAGGAATCTACAAAACCCTAGCAATTGAATGAATCTACTCTAACTAGTCGGCCAGGCCAGAGAGAATAAAACACATCCAAGCAATTAAGCACAAAGAAGTCGAAACATTGCAATAGGAATAAGAACTAGATTAAGAAACTCACAATTCAACAATCAAAGATCCAAATCGTAGGCGAAACCTCGAGAGTTTAGTTGCTCATGCTCAACAGCGCTCTCAACAATGGTGTAAAGTGCATAAGGTGAATGAAAGAATAACTAGAAAAGTCTTAAATAGTCTAGAGAAAGTCAGCCCAAAACAACATAATAAAAACCCTAAGTAGAATCCGTTTCCGAAGTTCAGCTACTGCACGGGCCGCGGGGCGGCCGGCGATCAGCGAAATCCTGCGTTCCTTCCTTCGAGCCGCGGGGCGGCCAGAGATGCTACGAGGCGGCCTGCGATTCTTCCGAGCTCCTTCCTCTTTGTCTCCAGCAGCTCCTAAGTCTTCTTTAACTTGTTTTTGCTCTTTTCAAATCCATTTCAACTCCAATCTACTTTTCCTGAAATAAAACATAAAATCATATAGATTCCGCCTCTTCTAACTCAACAAGTGATAATGCAAATTCAACAAAATAAATGCAATATTCACACCTAAATTATGCTAAATGCAATATATTATGCAATACTAAATATGCTCTATCAAACACCTTGAAGGAAAAGCTGATAGATCAACAGAAATGTATTAGTGATATGTCGCTGGAAATGAAAAATCTTGAAACATCTCGGTCGACCCTTGACATTAAAGTCAAGACCTTGAGCTCAGAAAATTCTGATCTCAAGCAAAGCCTCTCCTCTCTAAAGAATCGTAATGAGGATTTAGAGAAAGAGAAGGCAAAGCTAACCGATAAGTGTCAAGACCAGCAGACTTCACTCATTCAATTCACCAGATCTAAAGCTAATCTTGATAAGATGTTGGGTGAACAACAACTCTCTATTAATAGAAGTGGTATTGGATACAACAAGAATTTTCCAAAGAAACCTAGTACCACTTTTGTTAAAGCTAAAGGCTACTGGCGTTCACCCACTTGCTTCCATTGTTGTAAGAAAGGGCATGTTAGAGAAACTTGTCCATATAGGAGAAAAGATCCCTACATCATTAGAAATACATTTCCAGTTCGACTTAATGAACAGATAAAACAAGTTTGGGTTCCTAAAGGGACAAGACTACCCAACATGGTCTATCCTCATTATGAATCTAAAACTATGTATTGGTCTAGCTGGAAAGGTTGATGTTGGTATTGCAGGATATCATCAAGAGAAAAAAGCCAAAATGGATAATGGACAGTGGATGCTCACGACACATGAGTGGAAAGAAATCTCTATTTCAAGATCTTAAGGAACAAACCACTGGAACAATTACTCTTGGTGATAAAGGGAAGTGCAACATTATTGGTATTGGTAATATTGGTAATTCAGAAAGTTGCATTAAGGATGTTTATCTTGTTGATGGATTAAAGTATAACCTCTTAAGTGTCTCTCAGTTGTGTGACAAAGGAAACAAAGTTGGATTTGACAGACACAAGTGTGAAGTCAGGAATGAAGAGACTGGTGATCTAATCCTCACTGCTCACAGGCACAACAACACTTATGCTGTAAATGCTAATCATATTACAGGTACAAAACTCAAGTGTCTCAAGGTCTTGACAGAAGACCCCAGCCTATGGCATAGAAGACTAGGTCATGTAAGCATGCACACCCTCAATAAGCTCAAAACAAGAGATCTTGTGAGAGGATTGCCCGATCTAAACTTCAAGAAAGAAGATCTATGCAATGCATGCACAAGAGGCAAACAGACACGCAGTTCCTTCAAACCTAAAAAGGTTGTAAGTTCCTCTCGCCCTCTTGAGTTGTTACATATGGACTTGTGTGGACCTATGCGTGTCAAATCTCCAAAAGGTAAACAATACATCCTGGTTATTATTGATGATTTCTCTCGTTTTACATGGATCTCCTTTTTAAGAGAAAAATCAGAGGCTTTGCTTGAGTTTTCTAAACTTTGCAAAGAGCTGCAGACCTTGAAAAACATACCTATTGTCTCCATCAGGAGTGATCATGGTAGAGAATTTGATCAACTTAAATTTGATTTGTTCTGTGCTAAATATGGAATTTCACACAACTTTTCAGCACCTAGAACTCCTCAACAAAACGGAGTTGTGAAACGAAAGAACCGCACTTTGGAGGACATGTTTAGGACAATGCTTTTGGAAAATGGTTTGCCAAAAATCTACTGGGCTGAGGCTGTTAATACAACAAACTACATTTTGAATCGATGCTTAATTCGTCCCATTTTGAAAAAAGACTCCTTATGAACTTTTCAAAGGAAGAAAGCCTAGCATTTCCTACTTCAAACCTTTTGGATGCACTTGCTTTGTTCATAACAATGGCAAAGATAATCTTGGGAAATTTGATGCACGTAGTGATGAAGGTATCTTCCTTGGTTATTCTACTATTAGCAAAGCTTATAGAGTTTATAACAAGCGCACCAAAATTGTTGAGGAGAGTATCCATGTGGTATTCGACGAAAGCAACAATGGTGTGTTAAGTGAAGGTTTTGCAGATCTCAATCTGAATCATCATGATTCGGATGGAGAAGAAGAGGACAAGGCTGAAAATAAGCAGGATCAAGAAAGAAACATGCAAGAACAAATCCTAGATACCAACGAGCTATCTCAAGACCTTGAGAAGGGACTACAGAATCAGGATTCAGTCATTGAAGAATCCAACACTAAAATTATCTCTCAAGACCTTGAAGAGAGACCTGCTACTATCTCAAACAATCAGGGTCCAAAGCTACGAAAATTCAAACATGCCTCTTCATACTCAGCTCAAGATATCATATCAGATCCATCATCTGGGGTACAAACTCAATCTAGATTAAAGAATCTTTGTGCCTTCTATGCTTTTGTTTCTCTTGTAGAACCAAAAACCCCAGCTGAAGCACTCAAGGACTCGGACTGGATCACTGCCATGCAAAATGAGCTAAATGAGTTTGAAAAAAACAAGGTATGGACTCTTCAACCCAGGCCACAACACCAATCAGTCATAGGAACTAGATGGGTGTTTCGGAATAAACTGGATGAAGCAGGCAAGATCATTCGAAACAAAGCAAGACTTGTTGCTCAAGGATACAATCAAGAAGAAGGTATAGACTACGAGGAGACATTTGCTCCTGTAGCAAGGTTAGAAGCTATACGAATATTACTTGCTTTTGCATCTTTCATCGGTATCAAGCTATTTCAAATGGATGTCAAATGTGCATTCCTAAATGGGTTCTTAGAAGAAGAGGTTTATGTTGCTCAACCACCAGGCTTTGAAAGTGAAGAATTTCCTAATCATGTGTATAAATTGGACAAAGCTCTCTATGGTCTCAAACAAGCCCCAAGAGCTTGGTATGAAAGATTATCCAAATACCTTCTTGAAAATGGTTTTCAAAGAGGATTGATTGATAAAACTCTCTTCATCAAAACTCGTGGAAATGATCTTTTGATTGTTCAAATATATGTAGACGATATATTATTTGGTGCTACTAACAATTCCCTTTGCAAGGAGTTTTCTGAAATTATGTGCAGGGAATTCGAAATGAGTCTCATGGGAGAATTAAACTTCTTCCTTGGTTTACAAGTTCTTCAAACAAGTAAGGGTATCTTTTTGAATCAAGGGAAATATTCCAGGGATCTACTAAAGAAATACAAAATGGAACAATCAAAGGAAGCAAAGACCCCTATGAGCTCCCCTCTCTCCCTTGATCAAGATAAGAATGGTAAGAATGTGAACCAAAAAGAGTAAAGAGGTATGATTGGTTCTCTCCTATACCTTACTGCTAGTAGACCTGATATAATGTTCAGTGTCTGTATGTGTGCTCGATTCCAAAGTGACCCCAAAGAATCTCACCTTATTGCTGTAAAAAGAATCTTCAGATACCTAAATGGATCTCAAGACCTTGGGCTATGGTATCCCAAACAGAGTAACTTTCATTTAAAAGGCTACTCAGATGCAGATTTTGCAGGATACAAAGTTGATAGAAAAAGCACTTCTGGTTGTTGCCAACTCCTAGGATCCTCCTTGATAAGTTGGCACTCTAAGAAACAAAATTCAGTAGCCTTATCAACTGCAGAAGCCGAGTACATTGCTGCTGGTGCATGTTGCTCTCAGATTCTTTGGATAGCACAACAACTCCACTACAAGAAAACTGTTTTTGGGCGACAAAAACTACAAAACAAAGGTGACAAAAAAATGATGGTCGCCCAAACTTACCTTCAGTGACAAAAATATACTTTGTCGCCCAAAACATGCTTTTCGTGATGAAAAGTTAAAATTGTCGCCCAAAAGAACTTCGGGGCGACAAAAAAAAGTTATTTGGTCGCCCGGTGATAAAATTAAAGATAAATTGTTACTCCTGCCTCATCCCCGCTGGCGTTCACTCTCTGAAACCTTAATTCCATTTCCAGTTCACCTCCAGGCCCTCCACCCAAAACCTACGTAACCAGATTGAAGCCAAGTTCAGGAAGGTCGTTTGCGCAGAGCACGGTGTTGAATCCTAGGGACGGTACCAGAGGGACTCGGATCTACATCTTGAGCGCATCAATGTCTACTACAACGAGGCCAGTCATGGGAGGTTCATTCCGAAGGCGGTTCTGATGAATCTGTAGCCTGGAGTCATTGATAGAGCTGGACCGTACGACTAGGTTTTCAGGCCGGATAACTTCGTGTTTGGTCACTCCGGTGCCGGAAACAACTGGGCTAAAGGTCAGTAGCAGAGTAGCTACATCGAGGGCGCAAAACTAATTGATGACGTGCTTGATGTTGTTCGCAAGGAAGTTGAGAACTGCGATTGTCTACAAGGTAATTTCGTCATCTTTGTGTTAGATTTGACTTGTTTGGCATTTGAATGGATTCATAACTATTGAAATCTGGATCTGGATTTACTGATAGCACTCGTAACTAGATCTGTTAGCATTACTCTCTTTATAACTATCGATTTTCTTACACATAGTTACCAGATCTGAAAACTTCGAGGAATTTGAAGAGTTTTTTTTCCTGTCATTTATACGAATATATTTAGCTTTCAAGGTGACATAGGTTTGAAAACTTCGAAGGCACTATATGTACAGGAGAACAGGAAGCCGGAAGGAGAGAGAATGAAGAAGTGGTTGGCACATCAAAATCCCTCAAGTGTTGAGGCTAATGTAATTCTCATTTCTAGTGTTATTTTGCTATTTGTATTTGGATTCAACTGATTCCCTGTTTAATAATTGACACAAATGATATGGTTACTAATTTGAGTACTTCATTATATATATATGAGATTTTACTAAAGTCGAGAATCGAGAGTATGTTATTTTCTCGGGAAGACAATAAGCTCCTAAAGAAAACTGATTGCCAAACATATGCCACTGCTCTTTCTGATGTATTACTTCATTCAATTCTTTAAGTTTTCTTTCTTTTATCTAGTAGTGAACCGGAGAAATTTTCTATTTATGCCCTTTGTTTGTTGTACTTATGTTCTTTAACATTTACATTTGGCTAGGTGTATGCACTGTCCTACTTTTAGGCCTGAAAATTCCAATACTTCCAGACATCTTGCTGAATTTTGGGTATATTCTATTTCTCATCTTTTCTTTTCTTCCAACTGTGTTTTTGCACCACTTGGCTTTATTTATTTGTTTATCTAGAATCAAAAAACAGTTGACAGTCTGTTTGAATATTTTCTTTAGATGATTGAACCTGAGTTGGCATTTGCTGATCTCAATGATGACATGGCCTGTGCTACAGCTTACCTCCAATATGTGGTATATTTCATAGAAATTCTACATATTCTAGTTTTCTTTGTCTTGAAATTGATTTTTTGGATTGATAACTCTATCACTAATTACTTATTTGCAATTTAAATATTATTGATCAGTAGATAAACTTACTTATTTGCAATTTAAATATTATTTATCAGTAGATATAGGTTCTTTTTCTTGAAGTTTTGTGCAAGTAAGTGACTCCCTGTTAGTCTAAATCAAAGTTTATAACGATCATTCCTTGAAAGTAATCAACTGAACCCAACTTACAAGAAGACTTGTAGATGTCGATCATAAAGAACTAAAGACTTTCTGATTTTTGCCTTTTTCCCTTGGAAGTCAATTCTTTTCTAGATGTCTTTAACCTTTATTGTCTTTGTTTCTGCAGCTCCACGTGCCGTTTTCTGTTTGGGTTTTGAGAGGCTTGTACAATTTGCCACTGGTATTGATAATATACGAGATGGGATCCCTTTTCCCCGCGCTCCTGGCTCAGCCAAATTCTGCTACCGATTACGCAGTCCATCATTTGTGGTAAAATAATTGCATTTTCTTGTATTGGGTACTTCCTCTGATTTGAGTGGGGTTTACGGTTACTCCCTCCCTCCATCTTCATCTTATGTTTGGTAACTTGTTCATTTCCTATCTCCCCTGCTTTCATTCACTTGTATTGCAGTTTAACATATCACTTTGTTATGCGATGAACTGATTATTCCGATTGATGGGTGAATTCTATCTGGTATTGAATCATGGTATTTGCTGTACTGATTCATCATCTTTTGATCACTTTGCTTCTGTCTGTGGCTTCTTTGGATCCTACCTGTCATCGGGAATTCAGGAATTCTATGCTATTTTCATGTTTTAATATTGATTAATCTGATAATTCACTCTCCAATTTCCATCCACCCAATTTATTTCTTTCTTCATCTCCAATCAATTTGCCTTTTCAAGTTAATGTTATCTAGCTTAATTAAGGCAAATTGCAGATGAATCTCGGCCGGTGTCGTGTTGGTCTGAGTGGATAGGGAATGTTGGAAATCCATGAATTGGCTGAGTAAATTCTTTGGCATTTTGAACCATAGGCTCTCCCATGGACACCCCATGGATGATATGAGAAGATTCGGCTTGGGATTTTGGTCCTACTACTTCACAGGTATGTTTAGTGGGTTGGGTTTGTTCTTATTTAGCTTGATGGTATAATATATAATCCATTTCTGTCAATGATTTTTTATCAATAAGTTGATTTGCTTGGAGATATAGTAACTAGATTTATTGGAATGTTTAGAGCAGTTTGATATCTCAATGTTTTTTTCTGGTTCAGGATGCAGCTCTAGATTATGACAATGAAGATATAGATCGTGCCATTGCACTCTCTTTTGGAAGAAGATCATAAAGGGAAAGAGGTGTTTGGTAAGTATCAAATCAAATTTGAAATTGTCACACCTTAAATCCTGTGTGCTAATTATGCCTGCTTAATCAGATCCTGATCATTTAAGGTATCGGATGAAAGAAGGAAACTTCTGTAAAACTATCACAATGGATTCAAAATTTAATGAATCTCCTGTATCACAATTAATAATCTATGATTCTATATGAATGTTGTTGTTCAGACTCTGGCTTTATAACTCATATATTACAATCCCATATCTGTATCCAGAATTTACTTGTGTGATCTGATATCTTTATCTATTGCTTCTGATAAACCTCTTTGTATGTATAATACTTCGAATTACGTGGTATATCGACATGTTTCTTTGACTTGCCCTTCTTTCTTTCATGTGTAATTCTACATTGATGATTTTATTGCTGTACCAGCCCGTACACGAGAGGAAGTGTAGGCCTTATTTTTACCCTTTTTCTTTCCTCAATTCCCTTTCATTGAAATCCCTTTTGCAGTGTATTGACTCCTTACTACACCGAGGATGTTCCTTTCTCACTAAAAGAATTGGATAGACAAAATGAAGATGGAGAGTGTACACCCTTTTTTACTTGCAAAAGATCTATCCAGGTTGGTTAGAAAGCAGGAGTGATACATGAAGATCTTTATTTTAGCGAGTGTACACCCTTTATTAGGTACAAGATTCATTTTAGAAAATTCTCACCCTTCTCTCTTCCCCTTTGTGGTAATTAGATGAATGGAAGAACTTCTTGGAGCGAGTGAAGTGTGAAACTAAAGAAGATGTTAAAGAATCTGAACACCTAAAGAAAGAGTTACGTCTTTGGGCATATCATATGGAGGCAAGACTTTGGCAAGGACTGGTATTGTACTCCCTCCCCCCCTATGCAGTCACACACATCTGAACATTAAGTTCCTTACGAATAAGACTGGTGAACAGTTCTTAAATATTACATAGATTGCTGATTTGCAGAGATGAAAGTAGAATACATGTGAAAGTATATATAAATTATCTATTGTAATGATAGACATTCAATTATAGGTTTGGTTTATAAGTTGATTGATATGTATTTGGAAATTTAACATTTTTTTTGTTCATTGGTTGTTGAGAGAGGAGTGAGTGGTGCAACGTAGAAATCATAAAAAAAAATTTAAAGAGACTTTCTAGCCCAGATTTATTTTGAGATCCGGGCTAAAAAGTCTGATTTTTTTTAAAAATGAAACAGATAAAATAGCCCGGGTCTTTATATATCCGGGCTATATACTAAAAGACTTTGGGTGACAAAACCAATTTTCGTCACAAAACATACGGGGCAACAAAATATGAACTTTGTCGCTAAAGTATATTATGTGCGACGAATTTTATTTTTCGTCGCCATAACTTTGGGCGACGCGGCTAAGGCGACAAATAGGGGACGAAATTATTTTTGTCACAAATCATTTTGGGCGACGAAATAGATACTTTGGGCGACAAATTTTTTTGTCACAAAAAACTGTTTTTCTTGTTGTGCTCAGAGACCTTGGAATTGACCTTAAAGGTATTCCTATTTTGTGTGATAATACTAGTGCTATTTCAATCACTAAAAATCCAGTGCAGCACTCGAGAACCAAGCACATTGATGTGAGACATCATTTTATAAGAGATCATGTGGAGAAAGGTGATGTATCAATATCCTTCATATCCACTGATTTTCAGTTAGCTGATATTTTTACTAAACCTCTCCCTGAAGATCGTTTCAATTTTATTAGATTGGAGTTGGGTATGCTTAATAGGGAAGCACTTTCTTAGGGGGGGTAATTACTCCCTACATGAAAGTTCAGAATTCAAATGACATCTCAAGGCCTTGATTTCATAAGGTTTCGAGATGTTCAACCGAATAAAATTCTATTGGATCAAACTCTGTTAGTATCTTATGGATATTCAACAAGGGTGTCTTTTGATTTTATTTACCCCTTTCAAAAATCGGTTTTCATATATTTTGGTTCCCATTTCAAAATTATCCCAAATCTCTTTAATTTTTGCAAGTGGATGTGACACTTTGGGTTTAGAAAAATCAGATCATCATTACTTACTATTCAAGTGAGTTAATGAATCTGTACTTACCAATTTAAAAAAATGGGGAGACGATTATGTTTTCAGATTTTTTGCTTTTTAATCTCTCCCTCCTCATGGTCTAATTCACTCCTCCCTCACTCTCTCTGTGTTCATTCTCTCTCTCTCTCACTCCGAATTCCAAAAACCCTCTCTGTTTCTGAAACCAAAAATGGTGGGATCGAAGCGCTCATCAGCATCTCCGTCTCCAGCACCTTCTGCTAAGAGGTACAAGATGTCGGCCAACAAGGGGAAGCAAATAATGGAGGAATCTGAAGAACATTCCGAGGATTCCAGCGAGAACTCACCATCTCCACCACCTCTGATCAGGAAATCCAAAGGCCAAGCTCCAGCCACTTCTGCTCCTGCTCGGCCTCCCCAGGTATCTTCTGGCATTTCCCCTAATTGGTTTTGCTCTAAAGATGTTGAGGAGTCCTGGAAACAGGACTTTTGCAACCGTCGTTTATGCTTCTGTGATGCTGTCGATTTCAACCTCCTCCAAACCATGCCCTTGCCTTGCATTTCCCTCCTCAAATCTACCTGCTTCTGGACCTTGCTCAACCCTGGCAATTTTGCCTATCCCCAACTCACCCGACTCTTTTATGCCAACCTTACTGTTCATCGGGTAAATGGAACCCTAACCCTAGTATCCAAGGTCAAGAACACCCGAATCCGCCTCTCTCCTGAAAGCCTTGCCCTCATCCTTGATCTTCAAACTGAGATTCCCACAAAAGAATTCCCAAGCCGATTTGAGTGTCTCTCACGAGCACGAGATGAATTCTTCCTAAAATCACAAGGCCCTAGATCTTCATCCACCCTAAAACCCACTCACACTGCCCTAAACCTTCAAGCCAAGCTCATCTTCACCATTCTGGCTCGCTGTATCTTCCCACGCATCCATTCCAGGGAATTGGTGACCGAGAATCTTCTCGAGATCCTTTTCTTAATCATGAACGGATACGAGCCTGACTTGCCCAAACTCATCCTTGACTACATGACACATGTCTCTACCTCCTCTCGGCCTATGCTTTACCCTATGCAAACCTCTTGCCCAAAATCTTTGAAGCCTTTGACATCGACACATCAGGAGAAGAAAAGGAAACCTACTGTGGGATTGTTGATGAGGGTTGTCTAGATAGATTGGGGATTGCTAAGAACCTGAGGGGGCAATGGTTTCTGAGGAAAGACTCGAAGGGAAAACAGGTTGCTGAACCTAATATGAGTGAGGATAGATTGGCTGCTGTGGAGACTGAAATTCAAGACCTTAGGTTTGATCTGAGCAGGATGTGGTCGGATGTGGTGATTCACCAGAACCAGACTCATGAGCTACTCTCTATGGTCAACTGCAAGCTTGATCAGATGATGCTTCTCAATGCTCTCACTTACACTGCTACAGGCTCTATCATGCCAATGGAGCAAGAAACTTTCGATCATGTGCGTGAGAAGACAGGGAATGTCATCCTCAACTTTGAAAATCAAGTGAAGAAACGTCCTATCCTGCGCCCCACTCATCATGAACCCACCATTCTCACAGTCGAGCAATATGGTGTGGTCAAGAAATACAGGGATGTGGAGCGTCAGAGACAGCTTGCAGAGATGGAACGAGACAAGGTCACCAGAGACGCCCTTGCAAGGTGGAGGAAGAGGTGTAGAGATGAGGTCAGAAGGAAATACCTTCCACCCAACAAGCAGTACCCCACCTTTGGCGAATGGGTTGAGGAAGGTGTTGGCATTGCCCCTCCTGAAGATCCTAATGCTCCTGGCGCCCCTGGTACATCCTCTGCTGCTGGGCCATCCTCTGCTAAAAAAGGCAAGAAGGCTCTAAAGAGCAAGAAGAAGAAGGCTGCAGATGGGGATTCTGACTCAAGGCCTTGATCTCCCACCGTCTTTCCTCTACTTTCTAAAAACTCATCTTTTGCTGTTCGTCTTTTAAAAACTCCTGGTTGTGTTTTGGTTGGTGTTTTCAGACATTTTCACCTCTCTGCCCTTTTGTTGGAAGACAAAAAGGGGGAGAATGTTTTGGTTGCCCTGCGTTTTGGCACTAGTTGGTTAAGTGCTTATCGGTTTTAAAACTTAGATGATCCAAACATTTTATGCTTATATTATAATATGCTTATTTCCTCTTATGATTACTGGAAATATATTATGAATATTATAACAGGTTTTGTTTTCCATCAAGGGGGAGATTGAAGACTCCACCTTGATTGTAAGACCTTGAGAACTAACGTACAGGTGATCTAAAGGATGATGAAAGACAAAAGGCTGGGTTTTAACCCAAACTAAAATGTTTGATCACTTATGCATTTCTCTATTCTGACTTGTTCACTTACAGGAAAGAATTCGAGGCCAACCTTTTTGGGCCTAAATTATAATGGGCTTTATATTGGGCTATGAGATGTGATTTGGGCTTTATCGATTTATACATGAGTTTCTCATCTAACCCACTTTATGTACTAGATACATTATGGAAGTTCTTTCAGGATTTCACTTTTCATACAAGGAAAGAATCGATCCATAGTTGATCATGCTTGATCATGAAGAAAGTCGAAGGAACATCTTGGAAAGAATTTGAAATTCAAACGGTTCTCCCTCCAAGAAACTCTACAAGTGTTCCTACTATAAAAAGACGAAGGCTAAGAAGGATGAAAACTAACCTAGCAAGCGCTCAAGCACTCATAGTATCCTAAAGCATTCGTCAAGTTTCTCTTACATTCTCCTAAATCCTAGTTGGTGATCATTGTTTAAGAGTTGAGAGAAACACTAGCACTTATTGTACAAGTCATTCAATTTACACTTAGAGTTTTCATACTCGATCAAAGCACACTTAGTGTGTGGTGTGAGCTTTTATTTCACTTGTAAGGTTGAGAGCTAGAATAGAAGCGGTGAGGCTTTGTATAGAGAAAGGGAAGTTTCTCTAGGAAGTTCTAGGCTCAAGAGAAGTGAAATAAGAAGTGTTTGAATCCTACGGATTGGATTATCCTAGGCGGGGACGTAGGCCAGTTGGTGCCGAACCTCGTTAACAATTCGTGTGTTCATCTTTTATATTCCGCATTTACATTGTCAATTTCGATTTTACTTTGTCAACTTCTGATAGCCTATATCAAGGTCTTGACAAGTTGCAGTAAATTTCTATTGTTGTGAAAATCGTCCATACTCTATTCATCCCCCCTTCTAGAGTATTATCCATCGCCTTATAGACTCTTCAGGGAAGATGAGAAGCGAGAGAGTTTAGAGAGATGAGGGCGGAGAGCGAAGAGAAAAGCGGAGCAGGGAGACTGACGGGATGTGAGCGGAGAGCGGAGCGGAGCAGCAAAAGAGAGATCGAGCAGAGACACGGAAGAGGTTCGAGCTCGAGATCGACAATGGAGGTCCCTAACCTACCGAGCAGAGAGATGAAAGCACATACTTGAGAGATTAGAGAGGCGACGACCAGAGGAGAGACTTGGCGAGCGGCGCCGGCGACAGGCCGGAGACTGAGAGACGACGAGACTATGGGAGGGAGAAGAGGTCACGAGCGGCCGAGCGAGATTGAGAGACGAGAGATGACAAGATGAAAGATTGGATGGAGGCGGCCATTGTGGGGACTAGTAGAAGGGTTACACTAACCCTAGACTCTACCTTATATATATATATATAGGGATTGACTCCGGTGAAAACCTCAAATTGTGGTAAAAACCCGTGAGGACTACTTTATATCTCGGTTTTTTTTAAACCCGTGCTAAAAACCTCAATCACACGGTGACTTTACAACTCGGTTCAACCTAAAAACCGTGTTAAAAACTCCAATTTTAAAATAATACATGACTTTATAGTTCGGTCAAACCGAAAAATCGTGCTAAAAAGCTTATGTTTTAAAATTACATAGTGACTTTATAGCTCGGTTTTATTCAAAACCGGGCTAAAATTTAGGCCTTTATAGATCGGTTCTATTCATAACCAGGCTATAAAGCAAGTGAACCGAGCTAAAAAGCCGGTCCTCACGGGTTTCTACCGCAATTTTGGTTTTCACCGGAGCGCATCCCTATATATATATATATATATATATATATATATATATATATATATATATATATATATATATATATATATATATATATATATATATATATATATATATATATATATATATATATATATATATATACGAGCTCGCGAGCTACTCGAGCTCGAGCTCGAATCGAGCTCAGGAATAGGCTCGAACTCGGCTCATATACATATTCGAGCGATTCCGAGTCGAGCTTTTACCGAGCCGAGCCCCAGTCGATCCCGACCTACTCGACTCATATACATAAAAAAAGAAAAGAAAAAGGTTGGTCTGGGTTGGAGATAACCTATTTAAAAATAGTTCATGAGTTCCAAATCCGCATTAGCCCAAGATTTGAAGTTTTTGAAGGTTGAAATTCGGGAAAAAAAATTAATCCATGCATATTCGAATACTTTTTTTTTAGAATATTCGAATACTTTTAAGGTTAGTGTATGATTTCAGTTCATACTTTTTATTTGAGTACATGATAATTTTGAATAAATATTGACAATTGCGATGTTGATTGTAGTAGTTAACATTGATTGGTAGAAATTTAGTTGGTGATATTGGAAGTTTTACGTGTTGAGTAGATTAAGCCTCACCTCAAACAAAGTTCGGTTCATTCTAGTTTTAATAAACAAGTCAAATATAAACACATTTTTAAACTTAATTTAAATTGAAACTCAACTAGATTTTAACTCAAACGGTTTGAATTTTGTAGAAATTACAAATTTTCTCTTGAATTAATACGTCATAAGCAAGTATGGTTGCTCTGTAAGTCGAGTAGCTCGAACTCTCTCAATATCGCGTTGAAAAAAAGCTCAACTCAAACTAAGAAGCCAAAGAATTAGCACATTCTAAGGTAAGGAGGGGGGTACAAATGGAGAGGGGAAAGCGAAAATGGAGGAAGGTGAGGGACGTAAGAAGTGAAAGAGAGTTGCTAGAGGAGGGGTGAAGGTTAATAAAAAAAGAGGGCGAGGTGGGAAAAGAGGTGAAAGCTGGTGGGTCAGATATCTCTAGGAAAAGGAAGGAGGGGGGAGGGGGGGATGTTGAGGAAGAGATGATAATTGACAGTGCAAACGATGGAAAGAAAAGAAAGGTGATTCTGGGGAGTGAACCAATTTCGATATCGGCGGAAGAGACGGGAAGTCTCTTCTGCCGGACATCATGAATGGTTTGAGTTATAACTGCATGGGATTGGAGGGAGGCCAGGCAGTGAATCAGCTCACCAAACTAGTGAGAAGGGAGGCCCCGAGAGTAGTTTTTCTGATGGAAACAAAAAGTACGAGGCAAAGGATGGAGTTCATTAGAAGGAAATTAGGGATGGCGGGATGTTTTATGGTTGATTTCGTAGGGAGGTCAGGGGGCTGGTCTAGGCTTACTTTAGGTGGAGGAGGTAGTGGTTAATGTGACGACGTATACGAGACATCACATTGATGCTCAAGTTACGTTTGACGATAAGTCTTGGAGGTTCACGGGTGTGTATGGTTGGCCTGAGAAGGCAGAAAAGCGCCACACGTGGGGTCTGATTGATCGACTCCACGAGGAGAGCCATGCAGCATGGCTATGTGCGGGAGATTTCAACCAAGTTCTGCGGCGGGAGGATAAAAACAGAGGGCACCAGTGGACATGGATATGATATTTGAGTTTTGAGAAGTGCTTGATAAGTCCGGGCTCTGAGAAATTGGATATGAGGGTAACACCTTTACTTAGGACAACATGAGAGAAGGGGAACGCTTTATCCAAGAAAGGTTGGATTTGGGGTTTGCTAATTCTCTATTCTTGAAGGTCTATCTAAATGTTCATGTTTATCATGTGCCATGGACGGGGTCGGATCATGTTCCAATAGTCATTAAGCTGAGTTCAGATGAGGACGTGGGGAAGAAAAGGAAAGGAGCGAGATTGTTTTGGTTTGAAGCAAAATTGCTGGATGACGGGGGGTGTAGGGAAGTGATTGAAAATGCTTGGAACAATCCTGGATCTTCAAATGTTGATGCAAGTGTGATGGGGAAAATTGCGAGGTGCATCGGAGACCTCAAGGAGTGGGAATGGGTTCATTTCGGCAATGTTACAAGGGATCTTAAGAAAATTAGAGAGGATTTGGGGGAGATGAGGGGAAGGGGAATGACGGGCGAGATGGTTTCTAGGAGAAGGGAACTAGAGGAGAGTGAGCGGGAGCTTCTGGGTCGGGAAGAACTTTTATGGTTCCAACGAGCCAAGGCTAATGAGCAAAAATGGGGAGATAGAAACACTAGTTACTTCCATAGAAAGGCGTCGACCGAAGCTAGTAGATGATAATGGGTTAGAGTGGAGGGGGTATGAAGGAAAGGCAAGAGTGGCGAGGGAGTATTTCGAAAACTTGTTCAGGTCTGATGCGCAATCTAGTCCGGACAATGTTATTCAAGGAATCGAGCATCTGGTGCCGGCGGAAAACAACTTCGAGCTCCTTCAACCGTTCACAAGTGATGAGGTAAAACACGCCCTTTTTGAGATGCATCCTACTAAAGCACCCGGACCTGATGATATGTCAACACTTTTCTTTCAAAGCATTGGGATATTGTCGGGTCCGATGTGTGTAAGTTTGTGATTGATATTCTAAGAGGGGCTCCCTTGCACGGGAATCTAAATTATACATTCATATCTCTTATCCCAAAAGTAAAGGACCATTGTAGAATGACGGAGTTGCGCCCCATTAGCTTATGCAATGTGCTGTATAAAATGATTTCTAAAGTGCTTACTAATAGATTGAAGAGATGTCTTGGGAAGCTTGTTTCACATAGCCAGAGTGCGTTTGTTCCAAGAAGGCTGATCACAGATAACATGTTGGTGGCGTTTGAAATATTTCATTTCATGAAGAAGAAAAGAGAGGGCCGGAAAGGTTACATGGAACTCAAGTTGGACATGAAAAAGGCGTACAACCGAGTGGAATGGAATTTTCTCAGGGTGTGTATGCAGAAACTCGGTTTTGCGGAGGAGTGGATAGAACTTGTGATGAGGTACGTTACATCCGTTTCATTTTCTGTTTTGGTTGATGGATTGTCGTCCCTTGGGTTTAGATCGGAAAGGGGATTGAGGCAGGGGGATCCCCTTTCCCCGTATCTAGAATGAGGCAGGGGATTGAGGCAGGGGCTTTCGGGAATGATTCGGAAGAGTGAGCAGGAGGGTCGGCTTGAGGGCATTGCTATAGCTCGGGGGGCCCCAAGAGTCTCACGGTTATTTTTTTTGTTGATGATAATGTATTATTTGCAAGGGCGACTTGTCAACAGGGAAGGGAAATAGCACACATACTCCATGAATACAGAAAGACATCAGGACAACAAGTGAACCTTGTAAAGTTGGAAATGTCATTCAACACCAATGTTTGTGAGGGACTGAGAAGGGAGCTGCAGCATGTAATACATGTCCGGGAGGTTGAACGGCATGATAAGTATCTTGGGCTACCTACTATGTTTGGAAGATCAAAGAAGGTGATTTTTGGGGAGCTCAAGGAACGAATTTGGAAGAGAGTTTGGGGATGGAAGGAGCGGACTCTATCGAAGAGGGGCAAAGAGGTGCTTATCAAGTCGGTGGTGCAAGCGATACCAGCATATAAAATGTCTTGCTTCAAGTTACCAGTAGGTATTTGTAGGGACATTGAGCAACTCATGTGTCAGTTCTGGTGGGTAGATGGCTCGGATAAGCGAAAGACACACTGGTTGAAGTGGAAGCGGATGTGTACACCGAAGGAGTGGGGATGAATGGGATTTCGGGATATGGAGATGTTTAACAAAGCCCTATTAGCAAGACAAGGTTGGAGATTAGTTCAAGAGTCGGAGTCTCTGCTAGCGAAGATATTGAAAGCACGCTATTATCTCAGTCGTCATTTATTCAAGCACAGATGGGGTTCCAGCCTTCTTATGCATGGCGAAGCCTTCTCGAAGGGAGGGAGGCATTTCTGCAAGGCCTGCACTACCAGGTGAGGAATGGTACGAATGTGATGGTATTTGGGGATCCTTGGGTACCAAGACCATCCACATTCAAAACCATTGCGAGTCCTCAGAATGTCAGGCCTGATTTGAGAGTTGTAGACTTGATAGATTGGGGGATAGAGGGCTGGAAAGAGGACATGGTGAGGGAGGTCTTCTTGCCGATGGATGCTGAATTAGTGTTAAAGATGAGGGTGACAGAGGCGGATGTACGGGACGAGTGGGTATGGCATCACACAAGGGATGGGCATTTCACTGTTCGATCATGTTATCATCTCCTTATGGCAAACGACGATGGAGAAGGCAGAGCTTCATCATCGGACTCGACTCAGGTGAGGAGTGTGTGGAAGAAATTATGGCAGATAAAGGTGGCTCCACGAGTTCAAAATTTAATTTGGCGAGCATGTAGGGGAGTCTTACCATGTCTAAAAAATCTGAAAATGAGAGGGATTCACTGTGATCTTTGTAGTCACTGTGGGATGCTGGAGGATGAAGAGCATGTACTATTCAGGTGCATCAAAGCAAAAGGAGCCCGGACGCAATGTGTGTCACTTTGGAAACTTGCAACGGGAGATGGCGGTGTGTTGGACAGGTTAGGATTGCTGCTAAAGTGTGGAAATAGCGAGACAATTCAAAGATGGGCTTACAACATAGAGGCTATATGGATTGCGATGAACAAATGAATTTTCGAGGGAGTTGAGACGGAACTATTGGAGATGGGAAGATTGGTAGAGCAGAGGGTCTCCGACAACAACAGGAGTAAGAAGGTGGGGTGCAGCCGACGGGTGATTCGTAGGGAGATCAAGGCAAGTTAGGAGAAGCCACTGTCGAAGTTTGTTAAGGTTAACACTGATGCAGCAATGGAGGAGACTAAGGGGAGCGGGATCGGCTGTGTTGCACGAGATCACACGGGGAAGGTGTTGTTTGCAGCGACAAGGAGAGTCCAGGATACGGACACGGCGGAGATGGTGGAGGCCGAAGGGATTGTGTGAGCTATGGAGTTGTGCTTATAACGAGGGCTGTCGAGAATTTGGATCGAGAGTGATTGCTTGCGAGTTCTCAACATGCTTCAGCGCAATGCGGCACCGAGGGGGGAGATGGGACAACTACTAAGGAGGATCCACCGGTTGGTGAGCAGGTTCATCGAGTGTCGATGGAGTCACATACATCGAGAAGCTAATCGACCGGCTGATTTTCTTGCAAAGTTAAGACCGGATAGTGTAGTTTTAATCTTCGATCAAGCTTTATTTCCGTCTAGTTTTGAACTATTGTGTATGGATGATTTAAGGTAATTCAACCTTTGATTTTGCTCCAAAAAAAAAAGAATATCAACCATGTTTGTACTATAGAGAGGGACAAATGCCTTTGTTCAATTGCTTCCATGTAAGAACGCGCTTCACGCGCTAGTATCATTCTCCCATTCTACCTTGTTGTTGAGCCCTCTTTCTTCAGACAAATCCCTAATTCGATTGGCATCTCGTACCTTTTCCTGTTCCAAATTCAGTTTGGAATCTTGGCCTACTACTCTCGTGTCAACGATGATCCTATTTCCTCTTATTTATCGTCTTTGAAATTCTTGAGAGGTTCGGCGATGAATCTCCCAGTGCCAAATTGGGGCTTTCTTATTGGGTTCGCCTAAGAGCCTTTCTCACTGCTCTGATCGTCGATGGAAAGCTTTTGAGTATGCCGATAATGGGGATCGATCGAGTTTGGGCTCTTCAGCCTCTGCCTTGGCCAAATTCGTCCTGTACGGATTGGAGCTTGGTATTTCACCGGTTTATCTCTTTTGGTTCCCCTATCTGCTGGTTTAGGGTTACCAAAGTTCGACTCTGCAACAAGCAATCGGACGGGTGCTCTCGGATGAAGGCATTCAGGGTCCGTCCCTTCTTTCCCGTCGCTGATTCTTTATTCAGGTGTTGTGTGGTGTGGTGGTTTCTTCTCTTCCGGCCCCCTCTCTCCATCTTCTTTCAATTGATACTGAATACCCTCTACTTTGCTAATTCTCTTCTTGTTTTTTTGAATCTCATGGCTACTCCTGGAGTTGATAAAAGGAAAAAATCATTGGTAGCAAATGATCCTACTCCATCAAAGTCTACCCCCAAAAGGGCCTTAAATTGTCGAAGCGCATTAAACTCACTGAGAAACACCCTTGCTCAACTGAGGAACAAAAATCTCAGCCGAAACCTTTAGCAAAAAAGAAAATCAAAAGGCGTGCAGTCTATAGGGAGAAGTTGTTAGCCCTGCTAAGTCGAGTTCAGGAGATTATATCTGCTCTCTACCAATCCTCCTTACTCGCAACTATTATTGGTGTCCCTATTGAGGTCAAGATGATTTGGAGAAGAACCAGGTATGGTTGTACATAAGGTGTGTACTATGACACCAATTGAATAAAAAAAAAAAATGAAATAGCTATGTACATCTTCCAAATGAGCTTGTAAAGGGACATGGGAAAATTTAGTACTTCACACCCTTCAAAGCATTTGTAACCCTATATACCCACTACTAAATTGACATGTGGAACGGTGTAAGGGTGGGTTAACCGATTCCAAATCCTCTGTCCCCGGATTTGTCCCCTTATCCTATCCCTTCTCACATCTTTCTTATATTTTTTTTCTTTTAATATTTTATTTTTTTTATTTTTATTTTTAATTTAGAGTTTGTGAGGGGGAGACGGGGGAGGGGGACAAGGAGGGGGGACAGAGGATTTGGATCCGGCTTAACTTTCCAACATGATCAATAATTTGCATTTTGGAAAGCCCTCACGTGATGTATTGAATTGGTGGGTTTATTTTTATTTTTAAATCAATTTTCTTAAGTTAAAATTAATCAAAAAAAAATTATAAAAAATATATTTGAATAGACATTAAATTTATCTACTCGTAAACACCCATTTTGCATATGTTTGGTAAAAAAAATCGATTACAATAATATGCTTTATTAATTATAATATAAGTTCGATTAATTTTAATGACAAATTTTTCTATAAATAGATGAACCTCCCAACTTCACAACTTATCCCAACCCATCCAGTTTCCTCTCTTTTTAAGCTCAAATCCCGCTCTGACACTTGAAATGGATCCGAATCAAAATGCACAAAACTTTCCCCAAAGCTCCTATATATGATATGTTATCTCTGTACACCCAACAACAACCCAATACAAACTCAAACCATCCTAGCCTGAATCCACTCCCTCTTGATCAAGCTCATTCCTACTATCCCAACATGATGAATCCCATGCAGTATTATTCCACTCCAAATGTCCTTCCCGTACCAAATTCATTCGAATCTCCACTGTTACGGGGAACACAAGATAGCTTCCCAGTTTATAGCACCCAAGACGATGTCCAAGAAGAAGAGTTGGATGAACAGCCTGATTCGGGACGTACGGAGAGAAGGCAATGGAGTGAGAAGGAAGATGAGTTACTTCTTAGTGCATGGTTGAACACCAGTAAGGACGCCGTTGAGGGAAACAACCATTTGGCGCAAAGGACACGTTGTTTTCCCAAGTCCAAGAGTCGACTCGTAAAGATGTGGAGCGTGCATTTGGTGTACTACAACAACAATTTGCTACTATTCATCAACCAGCACTTGTTTGGGACTTGAATTTTCTCGGAAAGATAATGACAACTTGTATATTATTGCATAAAATGATTGTGGAAGATGAACGTGATAGCCACCAGCTATACATTCACACTGCTGATTTCGATCATTTGGAAGAGCCTGTGCCACCCGCTTCAAGAATACCTACCGATATGACCGCATTCTTATCAAATAGGGTCCGAGTTCGAGATTCGACTTCGCATCATCGACTGAAGTCCGACTTAATTGAGCATATATGGCAGAAATTTGGGCCTTCAAGACATGATACTTGATTCCGTGTGTTGGCGTGATTCTTTTCTTTGAAGTTTCGTGTCTTCTTTTGATGTTTATCATTTTAGATCATGTATTTGAATTATTGCAATTTGATATGCATTTGCATTTTTTTACAATCTTATTTTTATTAATTTTCAATAAAATTTATTATTTAAATTATATTAAAATAATAATATTCTTCTACTATAAAATAATTTTAAACGATGAAATTAAATAAATAGATGTAATATGTCTAATAATAACACACACATTAATTGATGAAAAATTTGAGGTAGGGCCCGTAAGTGGAGTACATAGATGGGAGTGAAATTGATAAAAACAGTAAATGGTGTACTTGCACTGACGTGGCAAGAAAAAATGGGTTAAGTACATAAATAAGTGTACAAGGGTGTGCATGGCCTAAGTGGTTACCTTACATTGGTGCTGGTGTATTAGCTCATTTTGAGGATATATATTTCTTGTCTATAATTTCTTTCCAGTTTGATTGTTTTATGGCAATAGGTTGTCTTAGTGTACATGGGTTGTCTCCTTTCATTACTCTTTTGTTTTGGTGGCAATTCTGGGGCAATATTAGCACTAGAACTATTCAGTCTTGTTTTGGGAAAAAATTTAGTATGTCCACGCATCCTAAGCCTCATGAAAGTTACTGGGTATACTTTAAGGAGCAAACCATTTTGAGAAAGGATTTATATAGATTTGTCATTTGTGTTGGGAGGAAATCGATCATAGTATTGATATATAAGCTCATATACTCCATGTCTAACACTGATTGGGAACAAGTGGCCGTTCAAAGTATATACCATAGAGGATATTAATTATCACCAAGCTACTAAAATTTATACTAGAGGTAATCTTTGTGTATATCAACCTCTAAAGAGAGATGAAAAGAAAATTTTTTCGAGATGTTCTAATAGTTTGAATAGATCCCCTGGAAGGCTGGAAGTCTCATCCAATGTAATCATTTTCTATTTCTAAATTTCCTTTTGGATTGTAAGTCTGGTGTGCATTGGATACTCGATATTGTTCACCGTAAATGTAGCAAGATGGTCTGGGAGGTAACCTTCTCGTGTATTATATTGGTTATTCACCTTATGAATAGGGTCTTTATCTACTGTTTCGACCAAAAACTGGTAACTTTCTTTACCTTGCCTAAATCAATGATTAATCCATCTAAGAGTTTTGGTCATATATTATTAAAAAACGTGTTACTTAGGTACTTCAATTATTGGTCTTTCATATTGTCTCCTTCTTTTTACATATCAATTTGCCCAAATGAATGTCTTAAGAAAAGTTTGGTGCATGATGTGTTTGCTGTCCGCACCCCTTGGTTACATGTTTGCGATGTTGAAATTAAAATTGCTTTGGGTGTTTATTGGTGGGGTAATCATAGTTTTTTAGCCACCTTGCCTAGAACCTTTCATAGGAATCCTACTGATCTTGGTCATTTGATTACCAACAACCCCTGGAAAGCTAATCTTGAGTCCTTTTGCAGGCTTGCTCAATCCTTATTAACCTATAAACGTATTTATATGTGTGATAGGATGTCAAGAAGTGGGTCTTCTTATGCCATTTTGATTCATAGTTTATAATCTGATAGTTTACCACATTATTTGTGTATAAAATGTCAATACAGGTTTTTGAACCTTGTTAAAAGCAAAGCTTTTGGGCTTATGAAGCTTTGTATTTGTCACTTTTTACTCATTTATTTCACTTACACTCGTAAACGTGTGTCTTTCTCGTGTTCGGATCAACAGATTGTTGCTTCTACCACTCTATGTAAAACTAAAATGTTGTTTCTACCACTCTATGTAAAACTAAAATGATGCCCTTGGTCTCTGCTTATGGGTTGTTTAGTTACCCAATTTCATATTGGGTGTGGAACAAAATAACTAGCTGGGTAATTGCTACCATGAATCTTCATTTGGAGGCTCGATTGATAGACAATCACGAGAGGAAAATTCTTATAGATAGAACTATGATTTCAAAGCATCTAAATACAAACTCCTATAATTTTGGGCATCAAAGACTTTATGTTTATACCAATTGAAATGGTCAATGCTTGTCACTCCAATGATCGGGGCAACAGATGTTGGAAACTACTAATCTATGTGAAACTAACTTGGTGTCTAAAAGGGAGACAATTAAGGCTGTTCCTTTCCTTGATCCGCAGATTTCTAAGGCTCCTTTTGAACTATTACCCCAACCTCCTTTTAATTATCAAGCGAAGAAATCACTAAGAAGACTTCTTTCGGTTCATGGTCCTACATACCTTCGTAGGCATGAACACAAGCGTAGAAAATCATGAAAATCTGCTATTGGAACGCTAGAGGTATTGGAAATAAAAACTTGTGCACGGAACTCAAAGCCATGAGAATCAACGACCATATACAACTAGTTGCACTTGTAGAAACAAAAACTGAGAAAATCCCGGACGAAAAAACATGGAGAAATTCTGGATTTACTAATGGTGTATGGTCTCCGGACACTGGTAAAGCTAGTGGTCTGGGGGTTATGTGGAACGAAAACAGTTTTTCAAGCGAACATATTTCAGTAACCATCCATATGTCTCGCATTATTGGTCTCCATTACTCTAATGTGGACAAGAACTTCTCATGCTTCATCCTAATTGTGTACGGACCCCCGCAAGAAAGAGACAAAGAATCGTTTTGGATACACTCACAAACATTATATTAAATGAAACGATGCCGTGTATGGTTATTGGGAACTTAAATGAAATTGGTTAAAACCAGGAAAGAAGTGGAGGTATTGAGAATAATGTACGCCGATTTCATAGACTCACATCTTTTTCAAATGCTTGCTCCCTGACTGATCTCCCAACAACTGGGACCTTGTTTACCTGGCGAAGGAAGATCGATGGTGAAGACAATATTTTGAAAAAACTTGACAGAGTTTTGGTCCAACACCAAATTCTGGAAGTCTTTCCAGAATTGCAAACTTTTAATGGTGTGTTTTCCCTGTCAGACCACTGTCCTATCTTTATTGAAATACCCACTTCGGTTGAGTTTAAACCATCACCATTTAAGTTTGAGAATGCGTGAATGCAAAGAAAGGACTTCAAAAACATTTTGAAACAAGCTTGGTGAGCCTCTTGCCCTGGATCTGCCATGTTTAACGTCATGTACAAAACAAAGATTCTTAAGAAAAAGGAGTGAAATAAATCCACATTTGGTAACATATTCCGTCAACTTGTGAATGTGGAGAAAAATCTCATTGAGTTGCAATGTTAGAACAATGATCATCAATCTAGTAACTCTATTAAAAAACAAAAACTATTAATTAAAAAGAAGGAGAATCTATTACATTTTCAAAAAGTATACTGGAGCCAGTGCGCCAAAGCAAAACACCTCAAACTATCAGATTCTAACTCTGCGTACTTTCATCGAGTGGCAACTGGGAGAAGAAATAGAAAAATGATCAGAAGCATTATCTCGTCTAATGGCACACTCATCATGGGTAGTGGAAACGTACGAGAGGAATTGAAAAGAGACTTTGAACGACGCTTTACAAGCAATGTAGTAAACATGGATAGACTTGCATCTTATCTAGATGTAATTGACATGGCCGTAACTCGGGAAGAAAACGAGTTGCTAATTGCTCCTCCCTCTAACAGTGAAATTAAAAAGGTGGTGTTCAGCATTGGCTCGAATAAATCTTCGGGCCCTGATGGGATGACTGCAAAATTTTATAAAAACTATTGGGAGATAGTTGGTAATGACATAACTCGAGCTGTCAAGGGCTTCTTCCATTTTGGTAAACTCATGCGACAAGTAAACCACACATTTATTACTAGGGTTGTGCATAACCGGGTATCCGACACGACACGACACGACACGACAAAAAACACAACACGATAAGGGGGAAAGTGCCGATCCGAACACGACACGATAACTACCGGGTATCCGACACGATAACACGACACGGTTTCGTGTCGGATACCCGTATAACACGACACGACACGGTTTGTACTGTACATGAGTAAATGAAATCTCCTTTTTTTTTTGGAACAACTGAAGAACCCAGGAGCTCAATACATTCAACACTGCACAGGAGCTCAATGAAATCTGTTGGATTGTTGACTGAAGGTGCGGCGAATACGCCAGATCTGAAGACTAGAACACGCCGGAGCAAGCAATTGAGCGAGAAGAGAGGGCAAATTTGACTGATTGCGAGCCAGATCTGAAGTTTGAACACGCCAGATCTGAACACTTGAACACGCCAGATCTGAAGCACCTCGACCACGCCGGATCTGAAGCACCTCGACCACGCCGGATCTGAAGTTTGAGCAAGGACGAGCGTCAAGCGAGGCCGAGGGCTAGCGCCAAACTTGAAGCGAGGCCGAGGGCGAGCGTTAGATCTGAGATTGAGGAGAGGAGAGGCGAGCCGCGAGAAGGGAAGCCGGATCTGAAGTGATTCGAGTGAGCTTGAGAACCAAGAAGAGAGCTCGAGAGGCCGAGTGAGCGAGATTGAGGCTCGTGAGAGGACGTCTCGACTCGAGACCGAGGAGAGGAGATCGAGGAGAGCTGCGAGAAGGGCGAGAGATAAGATGAGAGGAGAGGAGAGGAGAGGAGAGCTGTGACCTGTGGGTGGCGGCGAGTCTGGAAAAGGAAGGAAGAAGACGCCAGCTCGATCTAACCCTAGACAGAAAATAAAAATAAAACAAAAGGCTGGAAAAAGCAAAAAAATAAAAGGAGCAGATTTCGGTATTCGAACTCGAGACCAAACGCCCTTGTCCCACACGCCACAGCTGACCAACTGGGCAAGCCGCACTATGTGATACTTAGTAACTTTTATGATATATATATCTATTATTACAAAAAACTAAATTATAAAAAAATATTATCGTGTCGTGTCGGATACCCGACAAGGGAAAAATCCCGATCCGAACACGACACGATTATTGTCGTGTTTTACCGTTTCGTGTCATAATCGTGTCGTATCTATATTGTTTCGTGTTTTTTCGTATCGTATTGGTACAGTTTCGTATCGTGTCAACCGTGTCGTATTTTTCTGCACAGCCCTATTTATTACTCTCCCCCCAAAATGTGACAATCCTTGTAAGAGTACAGATTACAGACCTATTAGTTTATGTTCTACCATCTATAAAGTCATTTCTAAAATCTTGAATGAGAGATTGAAACTGGTCATGGGAAAGCTTATTCACCCCCTTCAGGGTACCTTTGCGGCTGTCAGATCTATTCAAGATTGCGCATGAAATATTCCACTCTTATAGGAGCAGAAAAGGGAAAGAGGGTTGGCTAGCTATTAAGCTAGATATGGAGAAAGCATACGATCGAGTAGACTGGAACTTCACAAAGCTAGTACTGCTGAAATTTAGATTTCACCAAAAATTCGTAGATTTAGTTATGGAATGTATAACGATTGTCTCATTCTTAGTTTTAGTCAATAATGAACCAACATCAATTTTTAGACCTTCAAGAGGCATCAGACAAGGTGACCCTCTTTCGCCTTTCCTTTTTATCCTTGGAGCAGAAGTGTTAGCAAAAAAACTTCATATGGAAGCTAATTTAGGGGAGAAAATGATTGGCTTTCCCTTCGGACAGAGGGGTCCTCGTATCCCCTTCTTAGCATTTTCTGATGACATCATTATATTTTCAAAAGGTAACTTAATAGCTTGTCAAAAGGCTAAAGATATCATTGGCTTATATTGTTCTATGTCGGGACAAAAAGTGAACTACCATAAGTCAGCTTTCCAAGTCACTTCAGGTATTCCTAGGGCTAGAATCGCGCTTATAGAAGGGTGCCTCAACATCTCTAAGGAAATAAATCTGGACAAATGTCTCGGGTGTCCTATTGTTAATGGTAATGTGAATAAATCTACGTTTGAGGAAATCATTATAAAATCATCAAACCAACTGACAAAATGGAGAGCAGATACTCTCTCCCAGTAGAGGAGAGCTACTCTTATTGCATCAAACTTATCATCTAAGCCTCTTTATGCAATGCAAAGTTTCATGCTTCCGACTCACGTTCACAACAAGCTAGACCAAATTAATAGATCTTTCTTTTGGAATAAAGACGTAAGTTATAAACCGCTTATCAGTTGGGATAAGATATGCAAATGAAAAGAACATGGAGGTCTGCGCCTTCGAAAATGAAAACATATGAACGATGCTCTCCAACTAAAGCTCCTTTGGAAAATCATGGCAGAATCGGACAATATTTGAGTCAAAATTATACAATATAAGTACCTAAAATCTGCGGACATATTCAACTACGACCAGCAAAATAATGCGTCTTGGCAATGGTCCAAATTACGCTCCCTAATCCCGACATTCAAAGATGGTCTCGCCTGGGTAGTTGGAAATGGGCAAACTATCAAATTCTGGAAAGACAATTGGGCCACAAGTTTAAATTTACAGCAACATTGTACTAGCCTTGACAATGTGGATTTAAATGAGAAAGTTGAGGAAAACATTACTAACAACAAATGGAATACTGATAAATTACGATTGGTACTACAACAAGCTATTGTTCAACATATTTCAAAAATCCCTTTGCCGATAAATCCGATCGAGGACCGCCTATATTGGTGGTCGGCGAAGAAGGGTTGGTTCACCACGTCCAGTGCATACAATCTATCTTCCCACTCCACATTTGAACCTATGGATGAGAATTTCTGGGTTTGGAAGATCAACATGCCACCGAAAATTAATAATTTTTTATGTACTAAGCCATAATGTTTTACCGACAGCTTCTATACTTGGCAAACGGGTTTAGCGATTCCCTCTTATTGCTCGCTGTGTAACCACCATGAAAAGGATTTTGTTCATCTCCTATTCGAATGTGGGTTCAATCACTTTGCCCAAAACTTACATCCACCACATAAGTCTCATATAAATGGAATTATTTCCACATCCAGAAATATTAGCCGAATTATGGGCTACCTTAGGCAGGCCCTTTCTAGCAAGAAGAAGGCTAGCTTGGCGTTTAATTTGTGGGTTGTATGGCATACCCGCAGCAAATTTATCTTCATAAAGGAAAAACTACCATCCATGGATGGATTCAACATAATGGTTGATTCGTACAAATCTAATTGGGAAATGGCAGATCGATTCAAGGATGAGCTCGGTTTGGGTAACATAAAAACGAACAATCCCCAAATTCCAATGGCTAAAGGTTTCATTGCAAGAACATCCAAATGGAAAAAGCCACCTCATAGTACCTACAAACTAAACTTTGACGGATCGGCAGGGACCAATAGAGAGTCTTCCATTGGATTCGTCATTCGCGACTGGAAAGGGATCGTCTTACACCTTGATGGAAAACTTATAGGCAACCAAACGCCTCTTGTTGCTGAGGGTTTTGCGCTACGAGAAGGCGTCCTAAAAGCTATTGAATCCCAAATTAACAACCTCATCATTGAAGGTGATTCCCTCACAATCATAGACTATTTTAAGCGTGGGGCAAAATGTCCGTGGGAAATTGAACTTCTGTTATCGAACATTAAATCCATGCTTCTAAAAATCAGGAAAATTTCATTTTCTCATATTTACCGCAGTGGTAATAGAGTAGTTGATAAGGTCGCACACCTTAGCCACTACCGCTCTAGTATGTGAGCTAACTTTTCTGAATCAGGTCTCATGGATCTCATCCGTCGGGATGCTTTCGGTTAGCGCTCTTCTTTGAGTGCATCCGAATTCTTAGGTCATGCACACCCGAGAACACTTATGTTCTTCCCTTGACTCACTTTTTCCTTGCCACATCAGCATAAGAACACCCTTCACTTTTTCAGCAATTCCACCTACATCCGTGCAATTCACTTCCGAGTCCTTCACCCACTTTTTAATCATTTTGTTTTTAATAAATATTTCATACATCATCATCATCATCATCATCATTATTATTATTATTATTATTATTATTATTATTATTATTATTATTATTATTATTATATATCCAAAGTTTTTACATGAAATTGGATGGGAGCCGGCTAACAAGCTGAGCTCCGCAACCCTTCTGAATAACAAAAGTAACTCTAGTCAAAGTGTGACAAGTATCCCTACTATATCCAGATATCCCTCTAGTGACCCCACACAATCGCTTGAGAAGTCCCATGGCATCATCCCCTAAGTCACCAATAGTAGAAAAGAAAAACGGAAGAAAGTGATATCCTTTTTCTCTACAAACATCCTCATATTTTTTCCTTTTGTTTTCAGCAACTATTCTGGCCGCCCTACCTGGAATGAAACCTGAAAGACCAGAAGAGCTAAAGATAGAAGTACCTGTAATGTCAACGCAAGTGTCCTTGCCCTGGAACCAGTTATAGAACAAAATATCGGCTGGATGTAGCTCACCTCCCTTGCCATTAACCATACCAGTAGATGCCTCTTTACGAACCGAAATCCCAGCCTTCAAGCACTCATCATATAAAACATCACTGGTTCTTTATTATTATTATTATTATTATTATTATTATTATTATTATTATTATTTTCATATTATTATTATTATTATTATTATTATTATTATTATTATTATTATTATTATTATAATAAAAGTTTCTACATAAAATTGGATCGGAGCCGGCTAACAAGCTGAGCTCCGCATCCCTTTTGAATACTAAATGCAATTCTAGTCAGAGTGTGACAAAAATCCCTACTATATCCAGGTACCCCCTTAGCAACCCCACACACCCGCTTGAGAGGTCTCATAGCATCATCCTCCAAGTCGCCAATAGTGGAAAAAGAAAACGGTAGGAAGTGATAACCTTTGGCCTTGCAAATATCCTCGTACTTCTTCCTTTTGTTATCAGCAGCCACTCTAGCCGCTTTACCCGGAACGAAACTTGAAAGACCAGCCGAACTGAAGATAGAAGTTCCGGTAATGTCAACACGGGTGTCTTTGCCCTGGAACCAGTTGTAGAACAGAATATCAGCTGGTCGAAGCTCCCCTCCTTTATCATCAACCATACCAGTCGACGCCTCTTTACATACAGAAATTCCGGCCTTCAAGCACTCATTATACAAAGCATCACGCACCACATTATGTCGATGCTTAACACCAATATCAGCAGCACAAGCAAGTGCGTGATCACCCCATGCATCTAAGATGCCTTTCTCACAAGCCGGGCATTTGGACCCCGCACTAAACAACTCAATTCCCAAACGGTATTTAATAACTGAGTGAAAGGTAATGGGATTCAAAACCTGACCAAGACCAGAAATAGGAGCAGCCTTTAGCCACTGTTGGGCCATAGGGAGCTTCAGATTCGCAATAAGAGCTTCTTCCCTCCCAGTAAGAGCAAAGTCTACCTTGAGGTGCTTGTCCACATTTTTGTAGTAGCAGCTAGCCATTTTCTTCATTAGGCAGGGGGCTGGCTATAATACACACATGTCCAAGACATCCTTATCGATAGCAATAACCCAACTGGAGACCGCTAATTCGAAAGAGGGCCCATCACCAGTCACTCCAGCGCTCCTCAAAATACGATCCTGCAAACCACGAGACTGGATCCTCGAAGCGAGAAAGGCATAATGCAACGTGTCTGCAGCGGTGTAGACCCCAAGTCCCCCATAATCTAGGGGCATAGTAGACAAACGCCACTATAAAGGGCCGAAGCCTGATCCTCCAAGCGTAACTATCTGTTCCATTGAAGACCTCAAAGAATCGTCAAAAATACGTTGGGCATCTATAAAACATGGGGGCGGCGTTGTTCGCATCGCAAAGTACAAACGAGAAACTCCCGAACAGGCTCGCATGAGCAATAACTCACATTGAGGATCTTCTAACTTCTTGATGGCTTCCATTAGGGCATTAGTTTTCACAACTCTCCTCATCATCACCTCATTGCAGAAGGAAAGATCCAAGCTAACAGCTCCACCTAGAAGCTTAACCCTACCCACCGGGCGTGAAATATGCTTGGGGAACACCCCGACTCTCCTACAACGTGGGTCCTCACTCGGCCAGAATAGTTCTGTTTTATCAACATTGAGGTGAAGTCCTAAGTTCGGACCATCCTCCTGGATGATGGCAAACGCCTTGCTTACCATCAACGTGTCTCCAATGAGTGTCCCATCATCAAGGTACCGAGCATTTAACTTCAGCTCACAACTATCCTTGACCTTACGAATCAACGGATGCAGTGTAAGCGAGAAAAGTAAAGGTCCAAGAGGGTCACCCTGCATGTTGAACTCCCTGACACGAATATAGAACATGATCACCATAATATAAGCGAGCAGGACGTGCATAACAAAACTCGACCCAGTGGGATATGAAAGGGCACATGCGACGAACCTCCTTAATCATAGCACTACGATCAACAAGATTAAAGGCATTTTTGAAATCAACCAGAAGCATAGACATGCTATTATCATACCCTTGAGCTTCTACTAATCGATTGACCGCATGCAGCACCGCTTCTCCGCCTCCTGAAACACCCACACCAAATTGCATATCCTCCAAATACGGCCCAAGGGTTTTGCCAACCGAAGAGGCAGCCACTTTGGACACCAATCGCCTCCAAATCGACCCGACAGCTATGGGTCGAATCCCTCCACCCGGCTTAAGGAGAGGCGTGAGAGGAGCACTCGCGACAAATTCACTCAAGGAGGCAGGACAACGGCCACTAAGAAATAGATTAACCTCTGACCAAAAAAAGAAATAGGTTAACCACCCTCGTAATAGAGTCAACTACCTCCTCCGCGATAGCCACTGCCGCACCGCTCAGAGCGTCTAACAAATGTTGGGCGTGAAACCCATCTTTTGTTATTATTATTTTCATCATTTTCATTACTAATTTTAGCTTATATATAATCATTATTAATTATACCAACGTAGTTGTATTTTTTTTAATTCAAATATATGCAAAATGGGTCTTTATGGGTATATAAAATTAAGATATATTCAAATATAATTTTTATAATTATTTTTAATAATGTTATATAATAAATAATACCGGTTTAAGATTTGGTTTAATACCTTTATATATAAAGGAAAAGTGAAACAATTTCCAAAATGTGATTCCCAAAATGGAAGAGGATTTGTGCTATTGGAAAGTGTGCCACCTTTGCAAATGTTCTTCACACTACCGCTTCTTTAAGAACACCCAATGAAGCTAGGGTGTGAATGGTCTTACCTAATCAAAAAAAAATTGCTCCCATGTCTCCAATCTCCAATCTGTAAGTTTCGGACATTCTTTTGTTTAAGTGGTTTTCTGTTGAGTCTTTTTGACAAAGCTTTATACGAGGAAGATTAAAATATTGCTTAAAGATAAACTCTATAGAATTTGTCATACTAAACAAAATTAAAAAAAATATATTTTAAACTAGATTAATTCCCGATCACCATTCACGACTCGAGCTGCAGACCATGGTTGGAGCCATAGAAGGCATGGACTCGTAACTCATAAAGACAAGACCGAATGCCAACACGAGTTAACAGCTTAAACCAGCGAGCCATAAAACCAAAAACACCCCTTCATTTCACACAACGCAATTCGGCTGGCCGGAGGCCTCCTTGAGTACTCGGGGACATTCATATATGTATTTATTATGTTCGTTCCTGGGGACCTTTATTGGGGAGGGGGGGTTCAGTAAGGAGTAACAGAAGGAAAGGATCAAGTGCGGGCGTAACGCACGCATATACGACGCTGGATGGTGCTCCTGCAGGAAGGGCAGTCCTTCATGCCTTGCTTCTCATGGAGCTCGTTGCACATTCTGCAGACCACCTGATGTGCGCAAGGAAGGAACACCACAGACATCTCTTCTGAGAGGCACATGGCGCATTCCCTCTCCCTTTTCACCCCTCCTAAGCCCGATTCATCTTGGAGAAGATCCATCCTGGCTTTGTACGAGTGAGTTTCTGAAGCAGGAATGATTTTGGCGGTTGTGGCCTCGTTGGAGTAGCTGCCATCAATCCCCATCTTCAAAGCGGCTATTTTGGAAGAGTCTGTCTTCCGTCTCAGCTGTGAGATTTCTTTCTCGAGCTTCTTGATGTCGTCTTTGTATCTCTGAAGGTTGGTTTCTGCCCTTGATTTGATTGTATCCTCCTTCGATTTAGCTGAAGCCTCCAGCTGATCCCTCTCTTTCCTTGTCGAACGGGCTTGAGCAAGTAGATCGTCTTTGGCTTTCTCCTCATGTTTCCAGCGAGCCTGCATATTTTGACTTGTGCTATTAGAGGCCAACAGCAGTTCAGACCTGTATCAATCAGCTTCTCTAACGCACAGGAAGGAGAAAGCAGATGTTCTAACCATCCATTCATTTTACTCAGTCAAACATGTATGTTCGAGCCTCTAAAGGTAATCAGCACATTAGCAGTCACAAGTACACCTAGACGAACATTCTTCTTGTTATAGTACAAGTACGAGGAATCATACCTTTATGGGGAAATCTATCCAAGACAAGAAATGCTTCCAGGCATATACTAACATAAACTAAACGCAGTCTTGCACGTATCTCGAGTACAAATAATGGACACATAGGTTATGCAACTGCAGAAGTAAAAAGAAAGCCAAGACAAACATTGACTGCCATGGAAAGCAGTATGCGTAAAACAGAAGAGTTGGCAAGTTAAGGGTAACATAATATTTCAAAACGTCTTTTATCTTCTAATGTTAGTCTCCTGAGAACCAAACACTATTTTGATCATATGCGATTATCCAGGGAATCTCGATCCCCACCCACCCCAAGCTAAATAATCTGATGAATTAACTACTGACTAAATTTATAGAAACTGAGAATCAAGGTCGGTAATTAGGGTTTAAGAGAAATGACAAGAACCTCCTAACAGCTCATTCGAATCGTTAAAGCATTAATAAGCAAGTAAATATTACCACATCAATCTTCCATCTTTAGAAAGTTCCATTAACATGTTAACATCAACGACTCAACAGCTTTAGAGGGTTCAATTTTCCAGCTTCAGGCTTCATACTAAATTCTGGATTACAGGAATGGAATGACATAAGAATGTAAGACAGCAACTCTAACACAAACACATAGCCAATTTCATCCAAAACTATTCCTTGAATCCTAAAAACCAAAAATCAAAGAGAAACATATAATTCATATGAAATCAAATCTGTAAGGAATTGAAAAGAAAAGAAAAAGGGAACATCCTATTACTAACTCTGTTTCAAGGACAACCTTATCCTAAAATGCACTGCACTGTAAAATATTAAAGCTAGTCAATTTAGCTAGAAACTTCCACAACTAAGCAAGAAATTTCATTATCCAACAAGTTCCAGTTCAAACAGCACATAGTATGGGAGGATCCAATAAACAACAACATCCCAGTAAATCCCGCGTAAAGGCAGGGTCTGGGGGGTCAGGATGTTATATATAACTAAAATGTTCAATGCACATACCTCGAGTTGAAGAAGGTGATCCTTCTCCTGTGCAACTTCATTCTGCAGCTGTGTTAGCTTGCGTCTCTCAGACAAAAGCTCCTCCTGAAACATAACTTTCTGCTTCTCCCATGATTGAAACTTTGTCAGAGTCTTCTTCTCCCTCTCTATGCCTTCGTGAGAGCTTGCAGCCGATTCTGCTGCTCGCAGCTTTGCAGCTTCCATTTCCTGTCTCAAGGATGTATTCTCTACCTCAAGCCGTTGAACAGCAGAATTTGCACGCTCAACCTTTCCACTAGCCTTAGACAAAGCATTTTCCATCTCGGAGAGCTTCTTCACAGTGTTATCTTCTAATGTTTGCTTTTCTTTTTTTAAACGTACCACTTCTTCCTTCTCTTGTCTTAGCATCTTAAGCTCAGCTTTGTCCTTGCCCAGTCTACGGGCAGCTTGCATGACTTTTTGATTGGCCCACTCTGTCCACTCATGCAGCTGATTCTCCAACTCCTGAAGCCTTGGATAAAGCTTTATTATCATCTCATCCTTCTTGTCCTGCGGTACCCACTGAACAAGGGATTTGTCAAATGGTACCACAGGATTGCTACACTTTGGCACCTCCCCACTGCTGCTCAAGCCCACTGGAGGGGGATCACTTTTTACAGGTAGAGAAAGAGAAAGTTCAGTGTCAGCAACTGATAACACAGATTTGGTATTTAACGCAGATACTGCAGGCAGCTTATCAGTTTTGGGTGATGCAGGTATGGAAGTAATTGTATCAAGATTAAATGAGGCTGATGACACCGCTCTGAGCATAGAATTGGTTGAAAGAGAAAGGGTAGAAGAATTAGTCGGGGACATAGACTTATGGGATATGGACAGATCAACTTTAAGTTCTTTCATCCTTAACGAAGCATTCTTCAGATTAATACCAGCGGACTCTCTCAGCTTCTTATCCAAGATCAGACCACCAAGTCCACTAAGCTTTGCTCTTGACACCCCTTTTGTATCATAAGTTCGGTGGTTTTTCTCCACAGCAGAAGACTTCTGTCTAAGAACCAACTCTCTTTTTGAACTATTAGAGTGCATTTTCCTGCTGGGGACAGGTTTATCATTGGGAGTAGTATTTTGTTGCTTCACTTTAGCTTTAAAAGGTTTATCTACAGAAACAGAGCTCTCTCTCCCTGAAGTTGTCTGATTTTGAGTGCGGAATGCCTTCTGTTTGTTGAAATTTAGAGACCCTGGAAACGAGTCTTTACCTAACTGAGAGCCCTGTGAAGAAGCAACTTTTGGAGTTGGTTTACTTGGAGCCGCAGGATTTGCATCCTTACTTTTATCCTCTGGTTTCAACTCAGGCTGGGGGTCACTAGCATTTGACACCCCGTCGGTCAAAAAACTGCTCAAAGGATCACCATTCATTGCACAGGCATGTGACACATTCATATCACACAACAGTAAACACCACATTGCATCGCCGGTGCTGAAAAAAGGCCTAACTGCTTGCAGAATACAGACTAATTCAACCAATATGTATCTTTCCAACTGCTGCAAATCCTCAAAGCAATGCTCTCTAGAAGGATCAACCTCTTCACCATTTTTCAGATAAGCTAAAGTATTATCCACTATATTAGATACTATGTCTTTGCTGCCATGGCAAAGGCCAGATCTCAAAACAGCTTTGGTAGCAACATCTTCAGTGTGGCCATTAGAGATTATTCTCTTAATTGCACTCTTGAAAATAGCATCTAGATTGCTTAGAAGAAGTTCTTCCAGCTGGCTTTCAGTGAGATCACTCCAATCAGCATCATGAAAATCCTCAACTTCTCCTTCTTGCCTAGGTTGGCTAGATCCCACGTCAGAAGAACCAATGGCATTGGACAACCCAAGGTCAAGTTTCAAAGAATCAGAATGGTCTCCATTGACACCACACACGTCACAACCAATGAACTCCCCATGAAATGGCTTTACTTTGTACTTCTCGGTTGAGAGATCATCAGCTGAGAATTCATACTCTGTGCAATCACCAGGCAGAGACAGAACCTCACATGGATCACTCAGATGTGCATCAGCATGGAACTTCCTCTTGTTTCTACTTCCTTTTTCTTGAACTGACAATGAAGCCACCTGAGTACAAATACTACTTGCTTTGACCACCGTTGACGCCATTTTCTGCTGCAAGAACATCACCAAAGAGTGAACCAATCAAAAGGAATCAGCATTATAAAATAAAAAGAAACAGAGAAATTCAGCATCCAAAACACTATCACCAGCTTTGAGTGTATCCATTGTGGAGCTCACACAAGAAATACATATCTTAACAAGACAAAACGAATGACCAGAACAAGGATGAGAAAATATCAACCAAAAACCTTGAAGGAAAAAACAGCCATTGGACTCTTATTCACTTCCAGCACTGAAACGAGTGAGAAACAAAGCCAACTGAATTGCAGGACAGAATCCCTAAATTCAAGAATCAACAAGCCGGAACTAAGCAAACCGGAACACAACAGATAAACCGCCTACAAAGAACATAGGTTAACCGCGAAAGAGGAAGTAAAATCTATCAAAGCAAACAGGAAAAAGGAGCACCTAAACCGATTTTAGCCCCAAAATCGATCACAGATCAACAAAAACAGCAAATTAGACGAAAGCAGTAAAAAAGAGCACCAGAAATAAACGAGGTCAAAATCTGAGAAATCGTCCGATCGAAACGTACCGGATTTGCGGTCCTGAACAATCACCGAATCGATTGATCACAGAGAAGCAGCAAAACTGAAGAAAAATCAAACGGCTCTAGTTTTCCTCTATAATTTCGTCTAATTTCCGCCTTCTCGGTTTTTCGAGAGCATTGAACGTCCTCCTCTCCCTCTCTCTCTCTCTCGCTCCGCCCCTCTCACTGTCCTTTTTAGGGAGAAAATGAAATGTCACACATTTATTTATACGGCTGCATTTTATGTGTTAAGGTAACCACTAACCAGGGCTTCGCATTGAGGATTTTCCCCCTTTTTTCATTTTTATTCTTATCCAAGTTGATAGATTAGGAAACTATAAAGTTGATAAGATTATCCTAGTTAAAACTAATCCATCTTAAAAAGTATAAAGAAATTATAAATTAATTTAAATATAAACTATTCATTTAAAATTAATTGATTGAGATTTTCTCCAGGGCTTTTTTTTTTTTGGTAAGAGAAGAAGAAGCAAGCCTCTAGAATCACACAAAATAGTCGAAGCTACACAACAATATTCCGGGGAGTAGCTCGTCCCTTCTCATCATCGTCTATTGCCAAACAAATAGCCTTCGGTGGCCCCGAGAACTCATGAAAATCCATCGGAAAAGAAAAGGCTAAGGTCGCGAGGGAGTCAACGACAATATCTATATAAAATACTAAAACAGAGACCGCTGACGCGACCTCGCTGCCGCGGAATTTTCTGGATTAAAGCGGGATTATTTTTGCTTAGGTGTCATTTTCTGAAATAAATTGGTATTATATTTTTAGACCACATTAATTAATAAACCAATATAGTTGGGTAAAAACTTATCTTTTTAGATCAATAATCTATCCAATGTAACTTTATGTCTTAATTAGTTTTTTTTTCAAATAAAATTTTAGAAAAGAAATCTATGTATAGTCCTATAGTATAAAATCTAAAATAAATTGGTGCACAATATGGCGGTTACAGTTTTTCATTATCTCAATAAATAAAAATTCCCATTAATTTATTGATAATACAATCTTTATTGAATAGTTATTGCCTTTTTTTTAAATAAATCATCAATAACCAAAATCAATCTTTAAGTGGATCGAGGATGATAGGAACTCTATATATATTAATTGATGAACAATTGAACACAATCACTTTCGGACTTCGGACTTCGGATGGATGGTACATAATATGCACAATTTGATTACATTTTGATTTTATCACGGTTATTTAACATTATAATTAGTTTTTATTTAGCATGCAAATTTGTTGATCTTTTTCATGTTAATTTATTGGAAGAGATTCAATTGCCTACTATATTGATATATTTGTACAATTGTCTTTTGAAGATAATAAGATTCATGCTTTGATAAGAAACGGGAAGTTGATAGGTGAAAAGAACCATTGAGATTGTTGGAGTTGTTCACGACTTTAAAAGAGATAAAACATTCGTGTCCAACTCTTTATGAATCAAAAAGTATGAAAATTTATGACCAAAAAGGAAAAAAAAGTGTGAAAGCCAGGAAAATGATATGAATTAAAAGATTTATATGGATAATTGAAATTATTTTTGAGTGTGTCCTTCGAAAATCTTATCCATATTTTTTAAATTTTTTATAAAATATTATTTTTATACAATTTAAATTCTTTTGTTCATATATAATACTTCGTAATACTGTTTTCATATTGTAATTCTCAATACCATACGGACTGCGGAGTATATGATTTTTTAGATAGATTAAAATAATATCCAAAGTAACCATGACTAATTTGATAAGATTTGATAAAGTTTAAATTCTTTTATTCATATATAATAGAATGGTTTTATTTTGTAATACCAATGAAATGTACGTATGATTTGTTGAACTTCCATTCTTTAATCTACCCTAGCTTTTATAAAAAGAAATATAGAAACTTTTAATTATTTATACAGTCTGAATATGAATATCTTTTTTATATAAAAAATCATAGAGAAATAAATTTTAGAAATAATTAAAATTAAAAGATTCAAGTTAACATCAACCCTAGATTTTAAAACAAAATTATTTTATAATTTTATTCTTTATGATTTTTCAAAAAAATAAACGTATATAAAATATCATATATGAAATAAATATATTTTTAAATTATTTTGAAACCAATATGCTTAAACTTACATTCTTTAATCTACCATGGATTATATATATATATATATATATATATATATATATATATATATATATATATATATTATTAAATTGAATCTGCAAGTCAATATACTTAGGTAAAAAAAAACTTATCTTTTTAGACCAATATATTAAGTAGTTATAAAACTATAAAACCTATCATTTAGTTAACATAATCCTCATATTTTAGCCAAATCAAGCTAATTTTTTCATCTAGAATATATCTTTAAATTCATCAAAGAAGGTGGAAGGATTTGATAATTAAAAATTGGATGAAACTTTCAAACACACCGTGAAGATTTGAGACCGCGTTTTTTTGACTTATCTGCAAATTTTGAATATTTATGTAAATATTTTCAATCTGTGAATTTATTCGTAAATTTTTAATTTTTATTGAATATTTTGAAAAAAAATTCTCTTTAATGAACTATATTCTAAAACAATAGAATGCAGTGTACGAAAATAATAGAGGGTGTCAAGAAATGTAAAATGAATATCATTTACTATGGATTAGAAAGGGTAAAAACTCTACTTTAGTCTCTAATTTAAAATTTACCGGCATTTAAGCACCCACAAAAAAAAATTGACGGGCATGAATAATATTAGATAGATTTATCTAAAACGATAAGTTTTCTACCTAATTAAGATATAAAGTTAAATATTTTTTTTAAAAATCTATATGAGATATAAGTATATTTTATTTCATTATTAAGAAACGCTGTATATAAAAGTATATTTTATTTATTAGATAGTTATCGGATTTGGATCCACTAACGGTGCAATAAGTATATAGAATATTTATATATGCATAATATTTATTATGAAAAATTCAATAATAATGTATAATATGTAAACATATATTAATTAAGAAACAAACATATATTTACATTAAAAGGTAATTGAAAATTATATATTTACCTCATATGGAATAATTTTTATTAATTAATGGTTTAATGGTTTGGTAAAATCAAGTATCATTACTAAAATATTTAAAATATAATACTAACTTAAAGTCTTTTTAATAGTATGAACACCCTACAAAATATCATTACTAATTAACTTAAAATATAATGAGAATACCATACAAAAGTGTTTTTTTAATTAGGGAAATATTTTACATGACTTTGATTTATTTTATGACTAACTTAAAGTCATATTAAAATACTTTAAGCATAAAATTTAGTAAAAATATTTCAAACAAATAAAAATAATAAAAATATAATTTATGAACACAACGCGCAAGAGCGCGGGTACCAAATACTAGTTCGCTTTAATAAAGACATGACGGAACTGAATCTCTCGGTCCCTAACTAACAAGCTTTGGCACTGTCGTACCAGGTTAAAGAGGGAGTGACAAGCATCAACACTCTTTCATATCATCATGTGGGCAACCAGAGAGCCCGTCTTGATGATGAATCTACGATAACCCTTCTCCCAGGCCAGTGTCATGTTCCTCAAGATCCCCCACAACTCCGCCATAGCAACCGGACAACTTTCAATTTGATGTACAAAACCCCCTAGCCATCTGCCCTGCGTGTCGCGCATAATGCCAGTATTCGTAGCGCATCCATCCTTGTCCACCGACCCTCCGAGTTGGCCTTAATCCATCCTTCTTCCAACTTTTCCCAAACTATAAATTTCTCTGTCCTCTCCTGTCAACACTATTGTCTCACTCCCTTTAACCAGGCCTCCTCATATTCTCTCGTACAGTCCATGATGAATCTTGCTTTTGTCCATGGCCATGTCTTCCGTTGTTGAAGACCCGATCATTTCTCCATCGGTATGCCCACCATAGAGTGTTGGGCCTGTTGGCAAAGAGACAAGCCCAATCCACGCCCCCTTATCATCATTAAATTCATCGTCCACCAATCTGCAAAGGGTAACAAAAAGAAATCAGTACTTCTTTTGTAATGTGTATGTAAAAATAGTATAGTGTTCCCATCAAATAAATTAGTAGGTAAATTTTGATATGCGATAGTTGATGTTACAAAATCCAATGTATGTAGCATTGTTATTTGTTTCCAATGATTTATAACCCTTTATTCCTCAATTATTATTATTTAATTAAGGGTAATGTTGTTTTTTATGAAGTTAAAAAGATAAAGGTTTTAAAATATACGACTTTTACTATTTATATACATATTTTATGATAAAAATTATATAAAATATTAGTTAAATTTTATACTTGTTAATAATAAGCAGAAAATTTTATATATATATAAAAGTTTATATATGATTTATATTTCATATATTTTTTATCACCCAAATAAACATAGTAAAAGTCGTATATTTAAAAATAGAGGGGTAGGTCAAATGATAGAATATCATATGTTGATGACCGGAAGAGGGTATTTTCCATTTTGAGTAGTGATATGATCATATGAAGCACTGAAGCATATGCTTGGCCATACACTTGATCGATTAATTTGTTTGATTTAATACAAAGGATACAACTATAATGTTGAGATGACGTATATACGTACTACTAGACTAGTACTCCCTCCGTTAATTAAAACTAAGTTCGAATTTCCTTGGAAATAGGGAGATGCTTGTGAGTCACAGGATCAACCATTTAAATGGGTCACAGTGTCACACCGTACCCGATCCAGATGTAGAGCGACTGAGTCGATCGAAGTGGACTAAGATAAAAAAAAATAAAAATAAAAACTTGACGTTTTACTATTCACGCACGCTTTTTTAAATGTTAAAAACTATATAAAATATTAACTTTTTTAATAATTGCATACTTATTACTACTTAATTATGAATTTATAAAAACAAATATGAAAAAAAGTGAATATTTTATATAGTTTTTATCATTCTAAAAAAGTGTATATAAATAGTAAACAGAGTAGTTAATGTTGAGGCTTGAGATGACGTATATACTAGTAGTTGATGATTATCATCGGTTGATTATGAGCGGAATTGTCCAGGATGAGCGGATTCATGGAATTATAAGTTATAACAGTTGATTATAAGCGCAATTGTCGCAGGCTATGGAGGAAGATTTGAAAGTTAAAAGACATTTCCTTGTGTGAATTCTACTTTGTGGAGTAATATGTAAGGTCATCTTTATGGGGGCAAAAAATCAAAATACCAAGGATTTATAATATAGATTATGATATACTGTGTGTATATAATGTAAAAAGTTGGGACGTGTCAGATCCTACTGACTAATTACCCAATGACATCTTTTTGAACAATGGAAAGGAGCTCTGGGTGAGACATAGTGCATCGTGATCCATATAATGTCGATGTTGAGCCACCTCATCTACTACATGGTTGACTTCACAGAAGACGTGTTTGCACGTTGACCACTCGAAGAGCCGGAGAAGGTGCATGATGTACGTGATGATCATCTCGATCTCCCACGGACATTTCCACTTATCGGAGATGGAATTGATGATCGTAAGGCTATCATTCTCGATCTCAATGCGTCAGAGGCCAAGTTCCCTGGTCGCCACAATACTGGAACAGAGCGCTAATGTTTCTGCCATCAATGACAAAGAAGAATCGCATTAAAAGCTCCCAAAGAAAAAATCGAACTGTTAAAATCCCAAATGATGAACCCAGTTGTAGCGGAACCTATTTGAAATTTGCATCCATCGAAATTAATTTTAAAGTGGCCTACCACAGACTTTTTCAATTTTATATTTTTCTTCTATTCTAGGTGGGTTATGTGGTCGGGAGTTTATTGCGGTGATATCTTCTCAGAGTACGGTATTACAATCTTGGATCTGTTTTAGGAGTTGTCGCATATACGATTCCTGTTTTCTATTGTCTGCAAAGTTGTCATCGTTGAAAGTTAGTTTGCTCCTGATGGTCCATATTCCCCACCACAGAGTAGTTAGAGTCGATCGGGCAAATATATCATTTATGACTTGTCAAACGGTTCGATCATTCTTGTTTGTGGTTCTTATAATGTTAGTTGTCATGTTGTCGATTTTAGAGAGCAATTTGTAGTAAGTGAATGCAATTTGTGAATAGTTGTGTGACATCTTCGTCTGATTGGTTACAAAATGTGCAAGGTAGGGGAATCGCAACTTGTGCTAGTCTTATTTTTATTAGAGTTCTATTCATGACAAGTTTTCAAAGAAAGTTTTCGACCTTTGGAAGATTATCGATATCCCAAATCCAAGCAATATCGCTTTCTTGGTTCATCTAATTTCTTGTAATTTTGTCAAGAGTTGTTGCTGTCTAACCTGTCTTGAAACAATCGTGTCCACTGGTTTGCCAATAGAGTCGGTCTTCAGTATCTATAATTGGTATCTTGATGTTTTGGATCCTTTGTACGATATTAGAAGCCTAAAAGGCAATACTCGGCCAAGTTTGTCAATTTTTCAATGCTTAGAGGGCATGACTTCGGGTTCGGCGATCAGAGCGAAGAGAAGATGGAAGAGGGACTTGCGTTTGAGAGTTTCACTCGTCTAATGCTTATAGAGGAAGATTGAAGTTGAAGAGGCAAAATCAACACTTTGGGATATAAAAATCTCTCCCACCTTGCCCACCCCCATAGGTGAACGTGGAAAAAATCGGGGTTATCCCACCACGACCACCTCATTCATCCCCACCCCTTCCACCCCTACTATCCCCTCCCAAATACACCTGGGCCCGAATCCCGATAACTAATTCTCATCCCACCCATCCCATTCCAAACGCACCCTAAAATTGAATTGTGATGGTTCTTGCACCATTTCTAACTCTGCATTGGCGGGATAAATGATTAGATATCACAATGGGTTTATGGTGATTTGTGGTGCTGGCCTTTGCAGCGCCAACACTACAATCCAAGCGAAGGCTCTCGGTTTGCCACTTGGTGTTAACGTGGCCAAGGTGATTAAGAATTTGAGGATACTGGTCGAAGGGGATTGTTTGACTAATTGACTATTTTTTTTATTAGGAAATAATTCGGGTGGGCTGGCCCTACTCGCCAGCATCCGTGCGGATGAGGTCAAGAAGACCTGGGTCATTATTAATATCGACTCCTCGGGCAGAGCGGCTAAGGTGTGCAACCTTATCCGCCACTCTGTTGCCCATACGAGGAACATGAAAGAAAACTACTTCTTTCAAAGTCGATAACAGATTTTTACATCAGAAAGGATTAGTTCGATCTCCCACATACAGTTGGATTTCCTGTTTAAGTGATCAATGATTATCTTACAATCTCCTTCAATTTGGATTTTGTCTATATTGAGTTGACATACGTGCCGAATTCCCAATTTGAGAGCTAGGGCTTCCTCCGTGAGTGGTTTTTGTTTACCTAGCTTCTGGTGACAAACAGAAATAGGGCGACCTTTCCAGTCCCTGATAATGGCTCCTGCAGAGCTCTCGCTATTTGTTAGCGTTGACCCATCAAAATTTAGTTTTAGCATACCCCGTGGTGGCTTGCGCCAATAAATAATTTTTTTGTTTATTATTCTGATTTCGAGGTTTGGGCCGAAGATGGCGAACCTCCTCCTCTAAATAAGCCTCTACTACCGAAGTTTTATTCCAGTTATCTTTATGTGATTTAATTTAATCAGACGTAAGACTTTATCTTTTTGTGGGATGGCCACCTGCTGAAACAGATGTTGATTCCTAACATACCATGTAGACCACCAAGAGAACGCGAGACTCACCAGAGCCGATGGATTTAGGCTCTTCCCAAAAACAGATAGAATGGGCTTGATATCCCGGGACTGGGTAACCAAGCAGGCAATGGTTGATTGAACATGGGAAGGGAGTTGGTGGATGGCTTGGATGAAGGGACATTCCAGAAAAAGGTAGACCTCATCCTCGGGTGCCCCATTACATAAAGAATAGGTGGAAGGGACATACGTCCCTCGACTGGACAGCCTAAAAGCGGTCGGCAAGCCATCCTGAGATATTTTCCAAAGAAAGTTTTTAACTTTCGGGGGAATATTAACCTTCCAAATCCAGACATTACTGTCCAGGAGTGTTGTTGACTGATATGTTATCAGTTTATATGCACTGGCAGTAGAAAACCATCCCTCCCTATCAGGCCACCAGTATAAACGGTCTTGAAGATGCGAGGTAGGTAGAGGGATGTCTAAGATTTCATGCACTAGACAATTAGGTAGAACTCCCTGCAGTTTTTCCTTCAACCACTTGCCACCCCCCCCAAAATGTAGTCACTCACTGTCTCTTCCTAATTATAATCTTGAGGACATTCTTCCCCGGACAACAATGAAGAGGTTGTGACCCAATTATCCGTCTAGAACTTAATTGATCGCCCATTTCCTACAGACCAAATAAGTCCATATTAAAATTTATCAATTAAAGATGTCAGCTTGGTCCAGTGCCAGGAGCTAGAGCCCGTTTTTTATAGTCGAAAATATTGGCAAAACGAAGGTATTTATGTCTAATCACCGATACCCAGACATTACTAGGCTCAGCCAGAATCTTCCACAATAGCTTCATCTGGAGAGCCTCATTCATGTCACTAGATCTCTGAATCCACATCCCCCATATTGCTTCGGTTTGCAAATTCTATCCCAGCTAATCAATGGCCGGTACTGAAGATCTTTATTCCAAAAGAAAGAGCGGTTTATCTGGTCGAGTTCTTTGTTCATATATAGCCGAGGGGAGCATGAAATTCTGCATAAAGTGTAGCGGCTTAGCGGAAAGGTTGGAGTTGATTAGGATAGCACGACCTTGTTGCGAGAGGGCATTAACCCTCCATTTTGTTAATTGTTGTTTAGATGTACAAATGATATCTTCGAAAGTACTTTTGGTTTGCAGCCTAAATACTTTTCTATTGAATTTTCATTTGAAATATTGAAGCAATTGTGCAACTCAAGGATCCTATGGTCAGGAATACCTCTCGTAGCCTGGAAACTAGATTTATGGTAATTAACCTTTTGCCCCGACACTTTACAGTATGAATCAACAATCGACTTCACTTTGCGCCTAGCATCCAAGCTACCTTTCGAGAAGATTATGATATCGTCAGCAATGGAAAGAAATGGAATATGAGGGCCGTCTTGTCCAATCGGGAATCCAATGGGTGTTTTTATCCAGGCTAGCCTCAGTGGCTAGTTTTCGAGCCAGTACCTCTGCACCTAGAATAAATAGGAAAGGGGATATCGGATCCCCCTGACAGATGCCCCTCGAGGGGAAGATCAGATCTGTAGGACCATTGTTGACTAATACTGAGAAGGATACCGTCGTAATGCATTCCATGATCCATGCAATAAACATATCGTGGAAACCAATACTTCCAAGCATATTTTTTATGAAATTCCAGTCGACTCTATCATATGCTTTCTCCATGTCTAATTTTTTTGCTAACCATTCTTCCCGGCCCTTTCGAGATTTGTAGGAGTGAAAAATTTCGTGAGCTATCAGGACATTATCTTGAATAGCCCGGTCTGATACAAAGGCACCCTGAAGAGGATGTATAAGTTTTCCAATAATTTTTTTCATTATATCAGTCAAGATTTTTGATATAATTTTGTATACATTGGAACATAAGCTGATTGGACAGTAGTGACTAGTGGCAGTTGGATCGTCTCTTTTGGGGAGAAGAGAGATAAAGGTATGGTTTATTTGTTTGAGCATTCTTCCGGAATGGAAAAAACCTTTGACCGTACAAATTACAGATTTACCTACAATATCCCAGTGTTTTTTATAGAATTCAGCTGTGAATCCATCAGGACCAGGGGATTTATTTTTCCCTGGGTTGAAAACTACAGTTTTAATTTCCGTGTTAAACGGAAGTTGTATCAAGAAACTGTTTTCCTCCGGCGAGATAGAAGGTTGTATTAGTTCCGGTAACTCAATAAGGAGCCTGTCGTCTATTGGTTCTTTCTTAAATCTTTTCTCAAAATCCCCTTTTATCTCATTCCTAACATTTTCCTCACCTACGATTACCGTTCCAGTGGGACTATGGGAGAGACGAGGCCCGGCCCGAAAACCGAGTCGAAACCGAACCGAAAAAATCGGTTTCGGGTCGGCCCGACATTATTCGGTTCGGGCTTCGGTCCTTGAAAAATGAAAAATCAGTTTCGGGCCAAAAATCGTAACCGAACCGAAATTTTCGGTTTTGGCCCGAAAAAACCGGATTTTTAATTTGATTTTTTAAAAACCCTAATTCAATGGCTGGCGGCTGCCTTCTATCTTTCATTCTCTCTTTCACGCGTACAGAACTCCAGTGGCTCCCATTTCTACTTTCTCGTCTTTCTCACCCACCGGTGAAGCAACAGTAGAGGGCTTCTTTCCCTTTCCCACGCCCTCGCCCAGTCGCCCGCATCCCGCCATCGCCGCGCAACGCCACTCCCTCCCTTGCCGGAGTCGCCGTCCTTGCTCAGATCCTCGCCGGAGTCGCAAGCCGCCCAAGTCAAAGGCCAGAAAGTTCACGCCCGTCGCCGCCCTTTCCCAGTCGCCCTGCTCCCGCCTTCGTCATCGCCGTGCCGCCCCACACCCACCCTCTCTGGAGTGGCCACCCTCGCCCAGACCCTCATCGGAGTTGCAAGCTGCCCAAGCCGAAGGCCCTAATTAAGTTCACAGATTTTTGCCGAACATAAACGAGGAAAGGAAATTTGGTTTTTTGGGTCCTTTTCGGGTTTACGACCGAAAAAACCGAAACCGATAGGTCGGTTTTCGGTTCGGGCTTCGGTCTCCTCCTTGAAAAAATTCGGATCGTCGGTTCTGGCCCGACCTGTTTGGGTCGGTTCGGATCGGGTCGGTTTGGCCCGTTTGCGCCACCCTAGATGTGACGTATTTGTTTCCTATGTCTTCGCCCTGACGCCACACGGTAAAAATATGGCGTGTTAGAATCTGAGAGTTTATGTTTAGTTTTGACTCTTTGATTCCAAAACGATTTTTAAAATAGGAGGAGCTTCTCTTTCTTTGTGATTAGGCGCTTTTCCTTATTATCGTTTGGACGAGGATTCATCCCGGGACCAGTGGATTAATTGAAAGGAGTTTGGACATGTCCTTGGAAAGAATCCGAACTATTGCTTTTCTTTTGGAAAAAAAAATCTTCAATTTATATCTGAGTTATTTATTTCAGGATGACATGTAGTAGGTCAAGAGTTCGAATCCCATTCCTGTAAGAGCGAGCACGTAATCGGACCCGAAATCAAGCATGGCAACCGCCGATTCTGGTTCTCCGCCGCCGCCATCGCCATTGCAGCCACCAACAGCGTCTCACCAAGACGACGCAGACGAGGAAGATGACAGCGTCAAGCAGCTTGGAGACTGCTCTGTGCTTTACTTGTCCTTGCAGGTTCTCCTTTTCCATTTTTTAATGCAATCGTTTGTAAACAAACCCTAACCCCTAATTTCTCATTGTTTCGTTGCAGAACTGCCTCATTAAGACCGATAGGAACTGGAAATCTTGCCAAGCTGGTATTTTTCTTCCTGTTGCCTTCTTATCCTGTCAACAATTTCTTCTTCTCTGTACTCCTTTGGCCACTTCCCTTCTTAATTTCTTCAATGAAATTGAATTAGAATCTATCTTCTTTTATTAACTCGGTTGAATTTTTGGTCTCTTGATGTAGTTGCATAGCTTGAATCGAACCGTTGTGCCATTTTGAAGCTAAACCTAATCGAATTTGGTTTTGAATTTATTACAACAGAAGTTCAAGCTTTGAAGGCGTGCAATGAGAGGAGGATGAAAGGCAACAAAGGGGAGTGAATTTTCAGTTGTAAGTGGCAGTAGTGAAGCTTCAACTTCCAAGCAGAAAACGATTTACCTCATTGTTAGCTATTTGTCTGGCATTAGGTTTCACTGCATTTTTGAGCTGATTAGCTGTCATAAGTCGGTAATCTCACATAGATCTTGGCATAAATTTTGGTAATTTCTAATTTTCTGATTCCATCCAAATTAATCTTGATCATACGATTCATACATGATTGGATGATCTATATTTACCTTCAATAATACATTCTCAATTTGGGGAAAAAATCTTCTGATTTATCTCATTATCTGCATCTCTTGCATTTGGCTACACATCCCTTGGGAAATGGTTAGGATGATACCTGATATTTGAGGAAGATTATTCGGTTTCGATTGGTTGTTTGGCTGGTTGTTGTGATCTGTTTTCCCATGATAAGGAATATAGCCTTTTCCCTAGTCATGGAACCGGAAGGATGGACGAAACTTAGCAGGTGTTGAAATTTTACATATTGTTCTGGCTGATAAAGATTACATTGTGTTTGTGTTGGGATGGGATGGATATGCCTTTATGATAAGAATTTATTGAGGTTGAGAGTGACATGAAAGTTAGTATTCCATTAGATAACAAGGAACATGAATGGTTAGCGAAAGGAAGGTGAACCCCGGGACCATCTCGTGCTGGATTGCAAACTATCCAGATGCTTCAAGTCACCATCTTCTACCCAACTGGTGTCTATTAAGGTGGTGTCGTGTACAAAACTGTCATTTTAACCTTCACGTATTGATTGTTGATTATTCGCCCATGGATACTTTACTACGTAGAGAATCAAGTAGTGGAATTGAGAGCAACACCTCATTGCTTGCAAGGAAAGGCGATTTGCGCAAATTCCTTGTTAACCCAATAAAAAACAACAGAGCCCTGAATCCCCATCACTTGTTAACCCAACCAAAAACAATACAGCTTTCGCAGAATTAGCACACCTTTCATAAAACAAACTGAGCATGCCATATGTTGATGTATTTTGATTTCTTTTATGAATTCCAACTTCCCCTGGATCGATCTCTTTTGCGTGTTTTCAAGCATGAGTTCAGATTCTGGATCCTCCTGTACACTCATTCAACAATCAACATTTGAACAAGTTTACTGAAGCAAACAAGTTTTTATCCCATATGTACATGTACATCCATTGACCTGAACCCTTGACATTTTTCCCCAATGTACTTTCGCAATTGACGCTAGATGTAGTATAACTATCCCAGAAGCTCTTACAAGGTTAAAAACACCATATCCGTTAGTTTTGGTCAGAGCTTGCAAGAGACGTGCTGTGTGCCTGTACGCAGGATCATGTACTGCAACTGCTCGAATTTGCAAATCTCGACTTCTGATGCCCTTCAACAAAGAGGTCATTTTGTTGGGGGGCAATACTTCGGCATTCTTGCGAGTCTCACACCTGTTAACCAATTCGACTAGTTACACCTCGGTTTTACAGAAAAGCTATACTGGTTCAGAGCAGTTATATCAAATCTGAATGAAAGAATACAACAACAATCCATAAATCTACAGTTTGGTTCTCAACCTTTGGGGGGTCAATTTTGCAATGTTTTTCACACAGTCAGGACTTGATTAGGGGGAAATAAAGAACATGAACGGACAAAATCGACTCCCAAAGGTTGAAGACCAGACACAATTTAACCCACAGGCAGGTTTAGCAATATAGGAAGGTCTTTTGGGAGAGCATAGCATAGGATGATAGGAGAAGTACCTGTGGAAGAGAAGGCCCGCAAGTTGAAACATCAGACACCTTGTAAGAGCCCCAGGAATAGAGATGACGAGAAAGAGCAATCAGTTGGCCACTTGATATTTATAAAATAGGACAGGCAAAACACTACTTGGTTTCTAACGGAAACACCACATGGTTAAATGGGCGTAGCAAGAACCGGGGTGGGACTGGGAGCAATGGCTGCAGCATTTCTGTCCATTGGTATGATGGGCCGACAAGGCTGCATTTCTGAGAAACTATTGCCCACAGACTGGCCATGTTCCGAGACAGATGCTTCAGAAGGTTTGTTTGCTGAATCCACTACAGATTGTTTTTCATCTGTAGTACCCACTGAATGGGTCACTCCACCAGCTGACTATTCCGATACAAGGAGAAAGAAGAAAAGGTATAAATATGTCAGGGAAGTCCCAAGGCGAAGAAATGTTTACAAGACGTATATTCGTTGCATAGAAATTTACAGAGAATTTTATAGAACGAATACAAAGCATCTTTCAGATGGTTGACTTGATTCAGCTTAGCCTTAGGATGAGAAGCACCTAACACCGGCAAAATGAATAGTATGCATCTCAAACAAGGCACAGCAAAATCAAAGGTGACGACTTCTTATAAAATGACCGTGGTCATCGGCACTTCAGAATCCAAAATGTGTTAAGGTAAATGACAACGGAAATCGGTAATCCTGGCATGCTTTCTACAATTGAAATACATATTACCGACATGTAATTTGCCAAGAAGGATGTGCTCAAAGAATCAAAAGGAAAGAAAAAAGTGTCAAGAGAAACGATTAACTCACCCGTTCACTAGTTAGGCCTTTGACGTGGACAATGATGATTGTTATATCATCTGTTCGATTTTCATGTTCCAACCACTGTTTGTACGACTCTCCGGCGATCAAAGCACATGCATCTCGAGGATCTTGATGTTTAGCAACCTACCATATACGAATTGCAACAGCTAGATCAGAATAAATTAAAACGAAACTGTTGGTGCTTACACACAACTAGGTGATTAACAGAGCATGCTAACAATCATATAAAAAATAGAGTCGAATTTTAAGTGTAGTCATATGTGAGAGGTGCAATAACTATGCACCTTCCTATGTTGCCAGAGAACAATAAAATTAGAGATCATATCCATGCCTTCTATAACAAATGCTTAAAGACTGATGCTTGTTCAGTTGTTCTTCATCGCCTGGTCACAAAATATCACTCGAGGACAAGCTAAATGCACGGTTAATGAACTATCAACTTCAATACCAGAAAATGATAATCTGTCCCTGCTGCTTTCACAGGGTATATAAACTATTATTCAACATCACAGGTTCATACTGATGCTGGATGTGCATAAGATCATAAAATATTTTTGTTCTAACTTGAAGTGGAAGAAGTCCATCAAAATCATTCACACCCCAAAAAAGTAGATAATCTTTTGTTAATCAGATTCAACCGATCTGAGGATTGCTTCATTCTCTAAAATCTACATTACTACAGCAGATTTATAATTAAAAGTGATCCAGAAATACACTAAAAGATGAAAAAGAGAGGCTAGCGAACAAAAATCTGAATACCAAGTGCTCAAGCAAAACGGTAAAGTCATTACATACCATGTTGACAACTGTTTGGCTGGAGAGGAACTCAAAGACACCATCACTTGCAACAACAAAGAACTGGTGATCTGGGGTGAGCTGAATAACTGACACCTCAGGAGCGGCTACAACACCAATCTTTTCAGCAGTACTGTCTCCCACGCTCCTTGTGAAGGCTGTCCCTGGATACATCCCATTTTGCACCCACAATCGAGGAGGATCATTGCCTTCAGTCTCCTCATCACCCCATGTTTGAATGGTTGGATCCTTAAGCCCCTCAACTTGATCAACACTCAACACTCTAGCTCCACAAAGCTTCACCCTTTCATATTCGTCCTTCCTAAATGGTGTCTGATCACTGGATAAATCTTTTGCAACTACTTGGTCTCCATCCTTGATTCCAATCACAGCTCTGGAATCACCCACATTAGCAACATAAAGTGTATTCCCAACAACAAGCACAGTTATAGCCGTTGTCCCACTCATTGTATCATCAATCTCGCTGTTATGTAGATCCTCATTCGTGGCAAGAAATGCAGTGTTGTACGCTTTCACCGGATCATCCACCAACATAGGATCCCCTGAAAGCAGCTCTATTAACCTTTCCCTAACGAAATTCGAGCACTGAGTACCAAATTGGCCATGCCCATCAAACACCCCAAAGAAATGGACATTCGGATTGCCACTTAGCTGTGTCTTGATACAATAGCTGTCTTGATTCTCCTTATCCGGCGAGTCAGGGTAGTAACCCCTCTGTGTAAGTACAGAATACTCCAACTGGAAGTTATGTGACGGTACCAAAGCCGAATCCAGCGATCTCTCTGAGAAGACGGGGATTGCGTGGGCACCTCGCACGCCTGACTCATGGCGGCGTGCACCATAACCACGCGGACGAAAAATACGAAAGCAGCAACACTGATCCCTGCAACAACATTTGCTATAAACACAGCCCATGTCCCCCCAAACCACCTTGGCCAGCAACTATTCACAAGGCATTCATCAATTCCAAATCCCAAATGCAAAACAAGAACATCACGAATCAGCCGGCTACCCACAGGCACAGCAATGCAAGCCCTAAACCCCAAAACCAAGCCAAATGAGACCCTATTAAATCAGCAATTCAACCTGATTTTCTTTCTTCAGCACAGTAAACCCAAGAAGGAAGCTAAAGAACAAATACCTCATCCACCACAGGGAGCAAAGAACTCAAAGATGAACAAGCAAACACTGACCCAGATTGGTATATCTTCAACCACAAAAAAGGTCACAAAATCCCGTCAGATACGGAAATTGAAAAGTGCACTTTGTGGGCAATCTAACAAACGCAAGATTAGAATAACCCACCACCTGGAATCCGTGAAGAATCAACTAAACCAAACCCTAGAATCTGAAGCTTCTTTTTTCACTTCCCAATTTGCGATCTTCCAAACCCAGATCCTACAGCAACGATGTGGGTGATGAGATTTCTTTCTTGTTTCTTCTCCTTTATCCCAATGAGAACGTGCGGTGGGGTTTTGGGAGAAAAAAAAAAAAGGAAAGAGAAATAAGCAACCAACCTTCCGAAGAAAGTGAAAGCACGCCCTTTTTTTCTTCCTCTTTTTCTTGGTGGGGTTATTGTATTAGAATTGTTTAGTGGGTGGGAACCAAAAATTCCCAAATTAATTTGAAAAACCTAGAAAACAACAGGGAGACGAAGTAAACGACAGGGAGTCAGGGACGATGACTGATGGGAGTGTATGAGAGGGAGGGGGGTGACGAAATTGGAACGATATTCAAACTCGGAAAGTTAATCCGTCAAGAAATAAACAACCAGTTTAAGACTACAGTGTGACTGCTGGGTAATGGATTGGATATTTGGATAGGACAATTTGCATAGATATTTACAGAGTACTTTGTAAAAAGAGGAAATGGTAGTGATTAGACCAAAAAATGGGCCTATTGGCTAAACTAGACATGTACCTAAAAAATTTGCTAGGGATAGAAAGTGGTGTATTTTTGCAAATGCAAAAATCCAACCGGCAGTGGAGGTAGCAGGTGAAGGGGAGATCTGCACTGTAGCTCCATCATTTCCTCAAAACAGAAATCAGGAGGGGGAGGGGCTGGACATGGTGTGTGGCTCAAATAAAGTAGGAAAATAGGGGGCATTTATGAGGGGAAATTTCAATGATTGAATTAAGGGTGTCAATCAACCCTTAAGAAATCTTGATTGATGGGTGTCATTCCTTATTAAATGCTCTGCAAAAAAGGGAGCCAGCATAGGAGACGAGTGGAAAGTTGAGGGCAAAACATCACCTTCATTTTTGGGAACTGGAAACGGTTGGCTTACCAATAGAAGACAAATATCTTACCAATAGAATACATGTGTCTTACCTATAGGACAAACTTATCCTACCATACATTGAAATTTTGGTGATAATATGGAGGGGGATGTCCATAGCGATTTTGGCGGGATGTCCGTGTAATTTTGGCGCCAAAACAGGGTTCTTCACTGGGGGGAGAGGGAGAGCATCTGTCTGACCAATATGGTACAGTTATCTAACCAATAGCATATAGTTATCATACTAATAGGCTTAAAATGTCTTACCATACCTGAAAATTTGGAGAAATTTGGAACGGATTGACCGAACCTGTTTTGGCGGGTTGTCAGTGTAATTTTGGCGCCAAAACGGGGTTCTTCATTTGGGGGAAGGGGGGAGCATTTATGAGGGGAAAATGCAATCATTGCATTGATGGGTGTTCCCCAAGCACATATATAAGCTTGAGAGGATGATCTCAAACACCCCAACATGACCTGCAAAAACTGAGGCAGAGCAGGAGAGAGTTGGTACGGACGGGGGAAAAGGCACACGTGGATCTGAGGAAACGATACAATTGTCATCCTACCAAAAGTACAGGTCTGGACTACCAACAGTGTTCAACTGTCTTTCCATTCCAAGAAAAGTGCAACAATATTGTGAGTGGCAGTGGCAGCGATGGGTAAGTCATCTTGTACCTTTCCTTTGTAGTTGTTCCTCTTTCCTATATCAGAACTACCCCCTAGGCTAATCCTCTATTCCCGTGGCGTACCCCAGGTGATAGGGTATGTATGAACGTCGTGTGCGGCGGTTGGTGGGCTCCCGGGAGTGGGAGCTTGGTGTTCAAGGGAGAGGCACGTACTGCAGCAATGGTGGTGGCACAGAATATTGGTTACGCCCAATTGAAGGAGAAAATTGTTTCCAAATTCGACGTGGACATGGTATTGTACGACATTGAGTTCACCTACCTCCCTCCTTCGATGGGGCGGGCCACTCCGATTCGGGTCAAGGACGACGATGACCTAGAAGCCTACAAGTTCTACAACACTGAATCCGGTGCACGAGCCTGGCCAATCGCACTGCACGCCACCTTAAGGATGAAAACGACAACCCCTTCCACAACATCCAAAGAACATGAGTCGGAGAACTCCGACTCATGGGCTGAGGACCTCTCGTCTCCCATCCCAGGGGAAATACTCCTAACCGGGCCTCCCACCACGCAGGAAGACTTCGAGGATGGTCTTGATGGAGGCGGAGGGGCGGATGAGAAGGTTCGAGGCTCCATCGAGGAGAAAGGGAAGTTGGACGACCTTAGCAGCGAAACTGGAGGGACCTGCCTGTGTGATGAGTGTGTAGCGGGGGAGGGAGAGTGTTGTCCGACTGCAAAGGACAGCGTCAGTGGGATGCAGGATGAGCTTGCTGGGAGCGGTATACATTTAGACGGAGTTGGTAGGATGGATGACAACAAAATGGTTGGACAGGAGGACGGTGTTGGTAGGATGGATGACAACATAATGGTAGGACAGGGCGATGATGTGGGACAGCTTCACGAAATGGATGAACTAGAGAAGGGTGGTGACGTGAGCAGGTCCGATGCCATTCGACGCGGAAAGCAAGTGGTGATCGTGGAATCCGATGATGATGTGGACGACCTACCCCCCACGGAATGGAGGACATAATAGACGTAGGAAGCTCCGACGATGAAATGATCGGTTGTGGTTTCCCCGTGAAAGTGGAGGGTGGATGGTCGAACGAGAAATCTGAATCATGGGATGAGGAGGCTGAGGCAGCGGTGAGAGAGATAGAGCGAGCGTACAAAGGACACAAACAACCTTTGCCGACGTTGGAGAAAGTGGAAGAGGACGTGGCTCGGTTCATTCCTCTAGTCGGAGACCCTCGGGAGAGTGTGAAGGAGTTACGTGAGGGGGAGATGTTCGATACGAAGGCTGCCATTCAGTCTACAGTGAAGTGGGAAGCTTTGCGCGGGTGCTTCGCGGTCCAAGTGAAGCGATCGACAACAAAGGCGTACGTGGTTGTTTGTCTCGAACCGAACTGCTCATGGTACTGTCGGGCATCAACGTATCGGGAAACTAAGAAGTGGGTGGTTCGTAAGTTCGTTGACACACACAGTTGCAAGGTTAGTGTCGCCATCAACTACCAGCGCAACGCCAATTACAAGCTGATGGGGCAGAGTTTGGTGTCCGAGTAAGTTTCTAAACTGGCGTCTTGTTCCCCGTCTATGTACTGTGTTGGTGGATTTTTTTTGGTTTAACTCTTATCTTCGCGTCTTTGTAGTTTTGCTGGGTCAGGGAAGGAGCTGGTTCCCCGTCAGATCAGTACGATGATGAAGTCTCGGTTGGGCGTGGACTGCAGCTATTGGAAGGCACGCAGGGCGCAGGGAGCCGCAAGGGAGGGCTTGCACGGGACCTACGAAGCGAGCTACGATCGGATGGCCTCATACCTTTACATGCTTGAGCAAGCAAACCCGGGGACCATAACCACATTAGTCCGTGATGATAACCAGCAATTTAAGTATGCGTTCGTAAGCTTGGGTGTTTGGCGGACAGCCATCCCACACCTCAGACAGGTACGCAGGCGCAACTTTATAATCCTACCAAATGGCAGATATCATCTTACCATCTGTGTATATTTGTCACTCCAATTCATGTATTACCAATAGGCACAGACCATCCCACCGTTTACGATCATACCAACTGTCTCCATGTATCCTACCAATTGTCTCCTTCTGTCAAACCAATAGTGTTATGTTAGCCGACTGTTTTAACTGTGACATTGACAGGTATTCTCGGTGGATGGAAGTTTCTTGAAGGGGAAGTATCGGGGTTGCTTGATGTTTGCGGCTGCCCAAGACCCAAACCACAACATATACCCCATTGCATTTGCCATTGTCGACGGGGAGAATGACGCATCCTAGGGTTTCTTTTTCCGTCAAATGAAACGAGTGGTCCCGGATGAGCCCAATGTGGTGTGGGTAAGCGACAGGCACATGAGCATCGCCAAGGGGATTCGAGCGAGTTACGACTTTGCAAAGCATGGCCGCTGCACTTACCATCTATTTCAGAATGTGAAGGCATATCACAAGGCGGGTGGGCTACAAAATCTGTTCTTCCTAATGGTAAACGCGTACACCGTTGCGGAGTTCAATGGCCACTTCACAGCTTTCAGAGAGAAGTCTCCCACTGGTGCTGAGTACATTAAGATGGCCGGGTTCTCCAATTGGGCTCGGGCTTTCTATCCCGCCAATCGGTTCAACGTCACCACCACAAACCATGCCGAGTGCTTAAACTCGGTATTTCTTGAACCTCGTGACCTGCCCGTGACCTCCCTGATGGACAGCATACTCGACAAAGTGGGTGAGTGGTTCGTGAAGCGCCGGGAGCTAAGTTCTAATCCCGAGAAGGTTGTCACCGACCATGTGGACGCCGTTTTGAGGACAAACGCCATGCAGGCTATATGTCTTCAGGTGAGGCCTTTGAGCGAACACGAGTATGACGTACGTAAGGGGCTGTCCGCCTGGCTGGTCAACCTTTCCGCTCGGAGTTGCACATGTAAGCACTTTGAAATTGACCAGATTCCATGTCCACATGCCCTCGCCGCGGCCAAGGTACGTCGGATCGACCCATACTCCCTCGTCCATCCTCTATACAGGGCTGAGGCATGGCGCGCCTGCTACGTCAATGTCGTGTACCCAGTGCCACCTCGTGAGACATGGGTGGTGCCTGCTGAAATAGATGCCAGGATTTGCTTGCCCCCGGTGGTCAAGCGTGCGCCGGGAAGGCCGAAGACGAAGCGCTATCCGTCGAAGGGCGAATACAGGGGTCCAAAGCGCCGTCGACAGTAGTGTACTTAGAACAGAACAGAGTGTGGATTCTGCCAGTATGTTTGGTGGACGCTCAAGTCAGCTGACGGGTTTATTTTGGGCATTGATCGCCGTCGACTAGAGTGTGGATTCTGCTAGTATGTATTTTGCACGTGTCCCATATTTTCGTGTTCCTAGGGGGCTAATTGTGATGCAATCTTTGGGATTTCGCATGTTTTGGGCACAGTCACATGAATTATCGGATCTGTTAAGTATTTCCTTTATAATCCTACCACTTTCCTCTATTTATCTACCCAATAGTTAAAACCTATCCGACCAACACATTTTCTTTATCTTACCAATTCATTCTAAACTTAACTGCAAAATGATTACCAATCTCAGGGAAGGTCTCGTACACCCACAACTGCAAATACAATATGATAAATTTGGGTAAGCTATTATTGCACAGTTTGCATGACAACTTCATAGATTTGGTAAGATAGAAATACACAGTTTCCATGTCAACTTCATATCTCTGATAAGATAGACATATATTATTGGCATGATATAATTGCCTTATTGGCATTCCACACAGTCACACATAATCTGAAATGGCAAGGGGTTGAGCCTTTTTTCAGAACTTGACTAACCTGGAATGCCATGGGGAACCCGTAGAGCGCGTACGTTGGCCTATCTTTCAGATGAGCTTTTGCAGCCACCAAGTCCTTCAATGTCCCGGCCAGGCTCTCGTGTAGCCTCTCGTACACAAGGCGTCCCCAAGGAAATTCCAGAAATCGCGTCGTGTCCTCCAACAGCAGCTTAACCACCCACCCTCTAATTTGTGTCTTCTTCTCCAATCCGAAAAGAATGCCCTCCACAATGACTAGGAGGGCAAGCTTGTACTTCTTCATTAGGGAGCCCGAGTCCGTCTGTTTTTCGTGCTCCCAAGCTCTCTCCAAATCCTTCAGACTTACCTTCTCTTTCTTGAACAGCTGGTATATGGCGTCTTTGTGATCCCTTTCCATCACATCCCTAGGGGGTGGTGCGCAGTTTAGCCCCGTTATCAACGCGAACTCGTGGAGCGAGAATCGCATGTGATGCCCCTGGATGGAGTACCACGTCTCGTGTTGCTTCCGGGTCTTCAGCTGCCACAGGAGGCAAAAGTGCACCAGTTGTGCGGCGAACTTGTTCCTCGACCCCATCCTCACTATGCCTCCGAATTGGCTCTTCGTCAGGGCCTTCACATCATCACGGTCGATGGCTAAGTCAAGACCGTCCAGGAGGTCTAAACTGCCATGTGATAGCGCCCTGCCACTGAAGTGGTCCTTCTCCGCCACAGCTAAGACAGCCTGCAACACATGTAACACTCTTAGGTTCGAAATTTTTTTCCCAAGCATAACTACCAAAACAAGGGAACTTTCTCAGTGTCCTTACCCCCTGGCTGCTTGGTCCCGCCTTTACTTTCCTCTTCCCGGCCTTTGTCATTTTTTATGGTTGTTGCACAAAGGTTACCTGCAACACAATCACCACACACATACATTCAGACATTCAGATCACCAACTTTTATCTTACCAACAGTGTATTTGTTTCCTACCAATAGATTATTATTTTCCTACCAACTCTGCTATATTTTTCTGTCCTACCATTTTCGAATTTCATGCAAGTTTGGTTCATTTTACCTCTTTCCCAACCCAAGAGATAGCCAAAGTAATTCACCAACACCAACAAAAAATGACCAACAATTCATCATACATCTAGGCATTTAACCAACAAGTAATTCACACATTAAGTTTCAAACATATACGCAAACACCTACTCTGTCATACCAACATGTCTTACTTGTTTTCTTCATTTTACGTCTTTAACAACACAGCATATAGGCAATGAGATTAACCAAAACCAAATCACCATTTATTCATCTTCTTTTTAGGCATTTCATCAAACACTTGGTGGGCGCTTACGGTTTCAACATTAAAAACCAATCAACCAAAAATTCCTTCATCCCACTCGGCATACCAGATGTTCAATTTTATCGTGCCAATTTCGTTACCCGGTCCTACGAAATCTGCTACCCCAATCCTTTTCCCGACACCCTCAAACCCTAATCGAACCCGCCTCCCCAAAATCGACTCACAATGGCACCCCTAACCCCTCCTACTTCATTCCTCCTCTACTGCTATGCATCTACCCCAAATTCGTCTCAAATCCTTCAGAAAACCGCACCCCCATTACCCCAATTTCGCAACTTCAAGAAAAAACTCCACAGTTGCTTAACTTTGTCAAGGTCTTCAACCTTCTCCTCCCTGGCTGTGACTGGTGGCCTTCTTCTTCAACCGGTTCTCCGTCTCTCTTTCTGTCGCCTCCTCTCTCTCTGTCGTCTCCTCCTTTCGCCTCCTCTCTATCTGTCTTCGTCGCCTCCTCCTTTCGGTTTTGAGAAAATGTAACCGTCTCTCTCCCTCCCTCCTCCTTTTAATTTCCCAATTACTCACCCACTACAATCGGTTATGAACAGTTAAAAAAAACCGGCTATTTAATTGGCATGGGGGTAGAAAGTGTATTTTGGGCCAATTTTTGGGCTACTAGTCTAGTTTAGCAAATAGGCCCGTTTTTTGGTCTTGTTTAGCAAATTGGCCTTGTAAAAATGTTAATGGGGTATAAATTGCAATGAGGTGTCAAAATGTTAGATTTGCAAGTACAAATGTTACCTATACAATCTTTACCCGGTTAAAAAAAGGAAGAATGTTGTCAATGCTCATTCACACCAAATTTGAAAGGGGGCAAATGGGATGGTGACAAGTGGCTCAACTTAAGTTTTAATTGTTTTAAACTAATTTTTAACTATTTTTATTTGTTAAAATTAAAATAGTTAAAATTAAAAAATAAATTTAATTTTGAAATTAATTTAATTTTATCTATCTATAGACACCCACTTTATATATATTTATGGAAAAAAAAAATTCGAAATAAAGTTGGGTCTACATCGCATATTGATCTCAGTTTGGAGTATGACATGGATAACCATTTGGATGTCAAATACAACAATTCAACTGGCACCGAAATTCACACAACTGGCAAGATAAACTAGAAAACCTGGGCAGAACCGACAATCGTTGCTCCGGAGATGAAAGGTAAAGCTGTCGACGTGGACATGGAGGAGGGGGCAATGCTCATAGAGGAGAGCATACCCTTTTGGCCAGTCAGGAGCAAGATAATGGAAACAAGTAGGTACCCGTCTCGGGGAGAGTTCCTTCGTCGAAAGCGTCAGAGGACATAAGCAAGCGTGGCGTGGCAAGGTGAAGAAATCGATGTCTAGTGAGATAACTCTTCTTTTGCGTAGTCGAATGTAGTATTTTGCTAGTTTGCTTCTAACTCACTGACACTTTGGGGTTTTGGTGGTTTTGAATGCACATAATTGACCGTTTAGTTTGCCGACGATGCAAAGGACAAATGTTTGCGAATTTTTTGCTTACTAGCCAGTATATGACTTTTCCTTGCCAATAAGATAATAAGTGTCAACAACATACCTTATCAGTCATCAAACACAAGTCCTCTAAAAGGTTGAAATGATTAAACAATTAAGACCTAAACCAAACGCTACGAAGTACTAAAGCTCTTAACCAATACAATCCTGTTGGATGCGAAACCCGAATATTTGCGATATATGCTTACTAGCCAGCAAATACTATTATCTATCCAGTGAAAACGATGTCTTAGCCAATGTAAGAGTAACCCCTGCCGGATCTCCTCTACCTCAGAAACTTCACCGAATTCCTCTTCTCTCAATGCCCCTTCTTTCTTCTTGTAAGATAAAAGCAGTTTTCCTCCTGTCAACCTCTGGATGAGCAGTTGATGAGTCGCCACGTCTAACCGAAAGAAGGGGTTGGTTAAAGTTCAACTGTTTATTATCCATAAAGATGAATACTTCATGTGCTGCAATGAAAGAAGAAAGAAAATGCTCCCATCAATCTCAAATGGTTTTTACTGAACAACCTTGCAGAATAATAGGGGAAGGAATACGTGAATATGGGTTCAGGAAGTCATTGTCGAAATCTAAAAAACTAGCAAGGGGTCTTAGCAACTAAAATTCCCAATAAAGACAATGCTTGCAAAACACAAATGAACAATGACCTAAATGCCTGAAGCCATAGTTTTTCTATCAAATCCTGCGAGCATTCGCACAATGTTACAGTTGATCAAAATCGAAAACTTAAAGTACAACTATCAAGATTGCAACTTTACAAGTCTAGGAAAGCTAAAATCCCTAGATAACAATCTTCGGACTCAAATCGAAAAATGAACCAAACCCTGAATTCGTATGTTAAATAATTGAGAATTATTCATTCACTTTAAAACCATCATAGCACAGACAACTCTAAATCAGTATTTCAAATATGGATATCCTAAAAACCCTAAATTCAAACAATCTCATTCACTGTAATCAATTGAAATATGAACTAAACCCTAAATTCGTATGTCAGAGAATTGAGAATTATGAAATCCTACATCGAAATGAATTGGATTCTTTGAAATGATGGAGAGCACAAATTGGAACACAAATTGACAAAGATAAGCTATAAGGTACAAAAAACACTAACCTTCTCAATCGTGAGCTGTCGTGAACTGTCGGGCTGCTCTCTCGTGAACTGCTGGGTTGTGTTCAATCGCTAACAGGGAGGAGGACTGAGGAGCCAGTCGTGGAGGAGGAGCCGACCGGGGCCACCGTCACAGCCACGCCGGAGAGGAGCCAACAACGTCGGAGCGGAACGGGGTGCAGTGCCTTCTCTTCGGGTTCGCCTATCGCCAATGGCCAAACGCCTGCTCTGCTCTCCCGTGAACTGTCGGGCTGGGTTTGGCAAAAAAATAAAACCAGTGTGTTAAAAAAAAGCCCACCCAAACCCACAATACAAGGTCAAGGTGACCTGTTAGTTTTGCCAAAAAAAAAATTAGTTTTTGACATTTACCATATTTTATATGGGGGAGTGACATTTTTGCAAAGGGCTAGATTTTTTGGTATATTGAATACCATTTTCTCATTTGGATATGGGTATGACCATCCCGTTTTGTCATATTTTTTTATTAGTTTTATTTAACACTCCTATTTTAAAAAAATGGCATTTTGCATGAATATACCAAAAAAAATTGGACTTTGCAAAAATGACATTGTCATAGCACAAATTGCAAAGTGTTAGCGGAATGTTAGTTTTGCAAATAAAAAAGTTACATATCCAACCCTTAGAGCAAGCCCAACAACTTCTCTAAAAAATCTCTAAAATAGAGATGAAAATGTCAAAATCTCTAAAAAAAAATTCACTTAAACTCCAACTGCTTCTCTATTTTACAGATTTTACATTTATTATATAGTATAATAAATAAATGCATTTATTAAGAATATTCATCTACAAATGAAAAAAATGAAAATGCATCAATGACAGCAACAAAATCCCATGACAGCAGAAAACGCAGCAATAATAGCACTTGAACAGCCCTAAAAACGCAGCAATGACAGCACTCGAACAGCCCTAAAAACGCAGCAAGGGCAGCAAACGCAGCCCTAAAAACGCACTCGAACAGCCCTATAAAAACAGTATTGGTTTGGAGATCAAACGAAATCAGATTAGATGAAACCATATCGCACCAATCACAATCAGATCAACATGAAATCAGATTAGACGCACTCGAACAGCCCTAAAAACGAAATAAGATCAGCCCTAAAAATCGAAATCAGAAATCTAAAAATCGAAATCTAAAAAACACAGCCCAGAAATCAAAATCAGAAATCGAAGGCAACCTACACAATCATATCGCATATGAGAAGAAGCAATGGTGCTTCAAAAATCACATACAGCAAGAATCGAAATCACATACCTTCGGTGGAGGGAGAACTCGAAAATCGCAGAGGATATTTGGACTTTGGGTGTCGACAATTAACCTGGAAACAAACCTACAGTAGAGAAGAAGAAGTTGTGGCAATAAATTCACAATGGGGAGAAGTGCACATTCAATTTTACAGATGAAATTTCTTCCCACAAATTTACAGATTTTTCATCACTTTTCATCCCTTTCTCTATTTTGCAGATGTCTTTGCAAAATCTGTTGGGGTGAAAAAAGGGGTCTTTTTCTATAAAATCCCTCCTTTCTGTATTTTAGCACACCTGTTGGGGTTGCTCTTACTCGGTTAAAAGAAGGAAGAATGACGTCAAGACTCCTTCCCACCAAATTTGAAAGGGGGACAAATGAGATGGTGACAAGTGACTCAACTTAAGCTTTAATTGTTTTAAACTAATTTTCAACCATTTTATTTGTTAAAATTAAAAAATAAATTTATTTTTGAACTTAATTTAATTTTATCTATCTATAGACACCCACTTTATATATGTTTATGGAAAAAAATATTTCGACGTAAAGTTGAGTCTACATCGCATCTTGATCTCATTTTGGAGTATGACATAGATAACCATTTGGATGGCAAATACAACAATTCAGCTGGTACAGAAATTCACACAACTGGCAAGATAAACTAGAAAACCTTGGCAGAACCGAAAATGGTTGCTCTGGAGATAAAAGGTAAAGCTGCCGACGTGGACATGGAGAAGGGGGCAATGCTCATAGAGGAGAGCATGTCGTTTGGGTCCGTCGGGAGCAAGATAATGGAGACAAGCAGGTACCCGTCTCGGGGAGAGTTCCTTCATCGGAAGCGTTGGAGGACATAAGCAAGCGTGGCGTGGCAAGGTGAAGAAATCGATGTCTAGTGGGATAACTCTTCTTTTGCGTAGTCGAATGTAATATTTTGTTAGTTTGTTTGTAACTTACTGACACTTTGGGATTTTGGTGGTTTTGAATGTACATAACTGGCCGTTTAGTTTGCCGACGATGCAAAGGACAAATGTTTGCGAAAATTTTGCTTACTAGCTAGTATATGATTTTTCCTTGCTAATAAAATCAAAGTCTATCCCAATAAGATAATAACCTCTGACAGTCTGACATATCTTATTTATCTGATCAGAAACTTCCCATCCTAAGTATATCAACCATTAAACCCAAACGAAATGCGTCATAACACAGAATTCACAACAACCATCCATAACACATATAAACAAGTGTCCACAACATACCTTATCAATCATCAAACACAAGTCATCCAAAAGGTGAAAACGATTAAACAATTAAGACCTAATCAAACACTACGAAGTACTAAAGCTTTCTCCTCAAAGCTTGTTACAAAGTAAAAAGAAATACTAACTAGGTGCTGAAACACAAAAAAATTCCATACAACCCTATACATGACAATTACTAGGAATTAAATGGTTTGAAGTAATTCACCATAAAGGCTTGTAACGGCTTTGTTCCCAGGCTTTGCAATTCATGACAGTAATTTAGGAGCCTCTTCCAACACCAGTAAAGTAATTGAAACAATCTCTCACAATGCAATGGTGTGGTGCCAGTAAAGTAATTGTCTTCAAGTTGAGGTTGGCTACCACCTTAGTCTTCAATGATGTCCTCACAACTGACCTCATGGCTGACCCAATTCACTCTTATATAGTACACATCCATTATGACCCCCTTATGACTCAATTCACTTGGTATAGGAAAAAAAATTCAGCAACCACAAAGCCACCATGACATCACGTACAAATTGGTCTCCATGAACCAACAACACAGGTTCTATTACCCCATTTATGTCGAACTTGCAGCATGACAACAACATTGTTCCAGGCAGCCCAAATTCTACATTAAACATTCATTCAATTTCAGTTGTTTGTCTTTTCCAAGAATCAAGTTCTCCACCTGGATAAAAAACAAAGCCCTTGACAGTAGCCACTTCATTTCCTGATTTCCTTCTATCATAAGGCATTTTATTTTCTTCACTACATAGGCCATCAAAACCTCTACCCGGGTCAAAAATAGTCATGTTTACCATTCTAGACATTTCTTCAAACACCTGGAGTGCACTGCAAATTTCCATACTACCATTTGAATTTGGCCTAGCTCCTTTTAACTCCACATCTTCGATCATCAAAGGAATCTCAATTTTCATTTTCTGTTTCTAAAATATTTGTGCTAAACTATCCCAAGGTAGAGAGCTGAAATTTACCTTTGACTGCTCGAATTGAGGCTGAAGTTCTTCAGGCTTCTCGTGGAATCCTTGCATCGTTGCTTCAACATCTAGCCAGTAAATACTATTATCTAGCCAGTGACAACAGCCTTGCCTCTAGTCATTCTTGTAATTGGAGGCGCGACTGTCATGATTTTCGCTTCCGCTTTTTTGTATTTCTGGTTCACTAAGAAATGACGAGGAACTCAAAATCACTTCGCGGAGGATCGAAATTTGCCTCCTCCTCCTGCTGGACCTTTAGGTTTGACTTCCCCACTTTCAATTTCAAAATCAATTTCCTCCTAAGCTTCTTTAGTCCTTTACCCTACCTACTACTTTCGGATCCCACTGGAGATTCCGCCAGCCAATGAGGATAAGTCGCTGGAAGATTTGGAATCGAAATCGTCGGAGCCGGAGGAAAAGAAAAGACAAGGAGAAGGTCATCGAGGAAGAGAGGATGAGGCCGGCAGAGAAGCTCTTCGCCGGATCTAGAAGCGACATCGGAGGTAATTGAGATTCCGGCGAGGGGGTAATCGTCCTAGATGGAGAAATTCGGTGTTGAAAGCCTTCATTCGAGGGAGTCTAGGGCTGTCGCATTTCATTCTCGGAGAAGAGGGGGTTAACCGGCCAGAGGAGGTAGTGGGCATCGGTTATTTTTGCAAATAAATGGGCCAATTTGCTATTTTTGCAAATTTGGGACTGAGGTGTTATTTTTGCAAGCAGTACACTTTTTTGGTATATTGAGTTGCATTTTCTCTTTAAAAAACATAATCTTCATATCGTTTACTATTTACAAGTTCGGCCCAAAGGATAGGCTAGAGGAGCGACCGTCTAGGACCTATAAATTTTAGGGGCCTATATAAGTAAATTTATAATGGTTTTTAAGATTTTAAATTGAGAAATATTTCCTACTAAAAAAGCAAAGATCTTATAATTAATCAAATAAAAAAAAGCTAAACTAATTAAAATTTAAAAAACATTTTCAAATTAGTGCTATTATCTTATACCCTTAAGGCATGGTATAGAAAAATCGAATTTATAATAGTAGTAATATATCTCCAAAGCATAAGCAAATAGTAGTAATATATCTACAAAGTATTGGGATATTATTGATCCTGACAACACCCGTGGAGTGAAAGCTTTCTTTCATTCTGGTAAATTGTTATGACAAATTAATCATACATTTATTTCGCTCCTACCTAAATGCAATAATCCGGCCAAAACCACGGTATGTTCCACCATATACAAAATAATATCCAAACTATTAACAATAGATTGAAATCTGTTATGGGAAGATTGATCCATCCATTACAACGATCCTTTGTGTCTGACAAAGGTATCCAAGACAATGTTCTTATTGCCCATGAAATTTTTCATTCTTTTAAAAATAGAAAAGGAATGGATGGATGGTTAGCCATCAAGCTTGATATGGAAAAAGTCTATAACCTGGTTGATTGGACATTCATTGAATTAGTCCTTAAAAAGTTTGGCTTCCATGAAAAGTTTATTGCTTTAATCATGGAGTGTGTAACCACTGTGTCATTTCTCGATCCTCGTCAATAATGGACCAACGAACGTCTTTACCCCTTAAAGGGGCTTAAGGCAAGGAGATCTCTTATCTCCGTTTTTGTTTATATTGGGCGTTGAAATTCTGGCAAGGAAACTATCTCACGAATCAACTTTTGCACGAAGTAATATCGGCTTCCCTTTTGGAAAAGACGGACCACGAGTTCCCTTTTTTGCTTTTGCGGACGATATTATTATTTTTTCAAAAGGAAATATGTCGGCCTGCGAAAGGGCTGGTCAGAAATATAATAGATGGCTATTGCCAAATCTCAGGTCAAAAACTCAATCATCATAAATCAGCATTTCAAGGGACATCTGGTATCCCTAGATCTCGTATTTAGGATATCGAGGGATGTCTAAACATTTCAAAACATGTCAAATTAGATAAATACCTTGGATGTCCAATAGTTAATGGTAAAGTCGATAAAACTACCTTTGAGGAAATAATCTCCAATACTATGAATCAACTGTCGAAATGGAGAGTTGATTCGTTATCCCAACAAGGGAGGTCTACATTAATTAATTCAAGTCATGCATCTAAACCTCTCTACTATATGCAGAGTTTTATGCTTCCTCCAAAAATTCACCAAAACTTAGATCAAATTAACATTTTTTTCTAGAACAAAGATTTGCAATATAAGTCGTTCATTAGCTGGGATAGAATCTATAAGCCTAAAATGGCAGGTGGGGCAGGACTGAGGAAAGCTAAAAACATGAACGAAGCCCTCCAACTAAAGCTATTATGAAAAATACTTGAAGATCCGTTTAATATGGGTAAGAATTATTCAGCACAAATATCTAAAAGCAACCCACATTTTGAGTTATGTTGTAAAAAATAATGCATCGTGGCAATGGACACAATTAAGAAAATTAATTCCAACGTTAAAAAACGGAATGGTGTGGTCAGTAGAAAATGAGAAATCCATTAAATTTTGGCATGACAAGTGGAGTAATACGCCAAGCCTAAAGAAGTGTTGTACTCAATCTGAGACTATTAACTTTAATGAAACTGTGGATAATTACATAAGTAATGGAGCTTGGGAAATATATAAAGTAACAAACATACTTCCAAGAGACCTAGGTTGTGTTCGGTACAAGCTTTTAAAGCTTTCTAAAAAAAAACATAATCTCCGGCAGTAGATTATGAACAAGCTTTTCAAGCTTTCGGAGGGGCTTTCTTAGATTTGTTTTTGGGCAAAATGGAAGCTTGGGGGTGGGATATTTTGGAGCTTTTGTGGAGATTTCCAATTCAATTGCCCAATCCTGCCCTCGCAAGAAGAAGCCCGTTCGTCTCTACTTGTCCTCATCAGCCACACCGCTGGTTTGCCGGAATCACTCGCGTCGCCTTCGTCCATTGCTGTCTTCATCCACACCGTTGATGCTCCTATGCAGGCCGCCATTAACAGATGCACCTCCAAGTGCCCGACGTCGAAGGAACAAAAGGAGAGCACTCAGCCAACGGACCAAGGGTCCTGTGACACCACAAGCAGAGCGAGACGTCAGTGACATGTTGCAATGGTGAGAGGCCGAGATTGTGTGGCTGGGGGCATAGGGAAGGGGAGGGTAAAACCTAAGGGCATTTTGGACTTTTTCATGATAAAAAAAACCCTTTAAAATCTTATAAACACCAAACACCTTTTAGTTTTTTCACTAGATTTTTTTACAAAAAAATCTAAGACTCCAAAATCTCCATAATCTATATAAAAAAAACCTAACATCCGAAATCTACATAATCTAAACAAAATCTCCCTTTTATAATCTACTATCAAACACAACCCTAGCTCTGAAAATTGTCAATACTACTCTTCCTACCACTGCTATTGAGGATAGACTTTACTGGTGGTATGACAAAAAGGGATGGTTTACTACATCTAGCGCTTATAAACTTGTCACAAACACCACCCAGATAGCGAATGAAGAAAATAACTGGTTTTGGAAGGTGGACATCCCACCAAAAATTAAATTTTTTTTTTATGGAAGATTAGTCAGAATGGTATTCCCACGGCAGCTCGTCTAGCCAAGAAAGGCGCTGCAACTCCCCCCTAGTGCTCAATATGCAACCATCATGAAGAAGACGCAATCCATCTCTTTTGTGAAAGCAATTTCAAATTGTTTTACAAGAATCTGAAAAGGCGAATTACGGACCTTATTAAAGAGTCAATTAACAAATCATGGGACATGAAGCCAATCATGTCAACACTCTCCTACAATCTATCAGCTAAAGACAAACATGAAATGGCCTTTAGTTGGTGGATAACTTGGCTAACGCATAACCAATTTGTGTACAGGCAAGAAAAACTCTCGTCGATAGACAAATATAAAAGCATTGTGAATCATCATATGACAAATTGGATCAAAGATGGCAAATACTTCCTAAAAGAAGAAACTATTAGGAATAATTCATGTACGAAACAATGTACAAATAAACATTATCGCAAGAACGAAAAATGGAGGAAATCACCAAGAGGGTTTTTTAAGATAAACTTCGATGGCTCCTCCTCGTCTTACCAAGATAGTTCGGCAGGGTTCATCATACGTGACTGTAAGGACTCCCTGGTCAGTTTGGGAGCTGAAAGATACTATACAAATACATCGATTTTAGTATTTGTGTATTGTAATTAGCATATTTATATTTCTATGACATATGCTAGATGAGGGTAAGAGCAAGCCCAACAACATTTGTAAAATTTTTCTAAAATAGAGATTAAAATGTCAAAATCTCTATAAAAAACTCACCACAAGTCCAACAACTTTTCTATTTTACAGATTTTTACATTTATTATACACTATAATAAATACAGAAATTTATAATATACTCAATGCATTTGTTAAGGATATTTTAATCTAAAATGAGTTCTTGTTGTGTGTATTGACAACAAATTGATCCAAACAACATAAATTGAAGATAAACATAAAAAAATCTACCCTAAAATGAGCCCATGAACACAGATCAGCAAATTAGGAGCCATGACTCTAAAATCATAAATCAATGTGAGTATGAGAGGTGTGTGAGGCTACCTGCTTAACTAGTGTTGATTAGGACTCGAGTATAATTAGTTAGGTCGATTACAAAGAGAGAAAGTAGTCAAATTGTATACAAGAAGAGGGGACCTCAGAAGATGAATGAAATAACAACAAGTCTTGATTTCATCTTTCCTCTATTTTCTTATGGAAGTTCATAGAGTCAACTGCCATGGCTTTTCTTGATTGAGATCTCAATTTGAAAATCAACCATGACAACAACCTAAAATTTACCCTAAATTCAACTATGACAGCTACCCGACTCCAACGTACTGAACACATAGCAAATCACCCTCACCGAGTTCTTGCTGTGTGTATTAACAGGAACTATGACAACAACCTTGACCCTAAAATCAGGAACCCATTCAACAGATAAATCTACCAATTCTAATTTTTTTTAACCCTAAAATCATAAATCAAATCCAGAAGCCTCTTACAATTAATAAATCAAATCCTATTTTAAACTGAAAATCAGAAGAATAAAAAAACACATTAAGCAATTAAGAAATCAGTAAGAGCAAGCCTATTGCGATTGTAAATCAGCAATCAGAAAGAAAAAAAATGCAATCGAAGCCAGAAGTGGCGATGAACACCAACGAAGAACAATCAGTAAACGGGAAAAGCCTACAACTGGAGTGGTAGCACCTGGTTAGAGCAAGAGGAAATCGAACACCAAGAGAACGACAACTACAAGTCTAGAAGGGAAGCAATCAATTTTCATGGAAAGTAGTGGAGAATTTAATTTTAGCGTTCTTCTGCCCTCCTCTAAATTTGCAGATTTTTTCTCTCTCTCATGGTGTTTCTCTATTCTAGAGCAAAATTTACAGGAACGGTTGGAGTTAAAAAATGCTTATTTTCTCTAAATTTTTGCCTTTTTTCTATTTTGTAGGGACGGTTGGGCTTGCTCTAAGTGACTAAGTGCAATGGTGAAAAATTAATTTCGAGTGATATCCATCTCGACTTCAACTCATATCAATTACCGCTCCTTGTCATGGTGTTTCTCTATTTTAGAGGAAGGTTTACAAGATCTGTTGGAGTTAAAAAATGCTTATTTTCTCTAAATTTTTGCCTTTTTTCTATTTTGTAGTGATTGTTGGGCTTGCTTTAAATGATTAAATGCAACGGTGAAAAAGTAATTTCGAGTGATATCCATCTCGACTTCAACTCATATCAATTACCGCTAGACCTGTCAAACGGGTCATTCGGGTTGGGTTCGGGTCGGGTCACTTCGGGTCTTGGGTAAAACAGGTCCTGGGTAAACGGGTTCCGGGTATTTCCGGGTTGACAAGAACTCGGGTTTGACCGGGTTTCGGGTCATTTCGGATCGATTTCGGATTTGTCAATTTTTTCTTTTTTAAATTAAAAAAATCATGATTTGATAATTTTGCGATAAATTTTAATTATATATAAATAAATTTAATTATATTTAATTATAAATCAACCGGGTCACCGGGTCAATCGGGTAAATCGGATCAAAATTACCGGGTCAATCGGGTCACCGGGTCGAAACCAGATTACCCCGAAAATTTTCGGGTTTTCGGGTTCGGGGCGAAAAAAATTTCCGGGTCAAAATTTTCGGGTCTTGACCCAAAAAATTCCGGACGGTCGGATTGGGTTTTCGGGTCGGGTTATGTTTTGACAGGTCTAATTACCGCTCCTTGGAATCTTGAATTAGTGGTAAATGCATGGTTATATTACAATTTACACATAAGCCGTTTTAATTTATAAATTTCAAAAAGGTTTAAAAGCTTGTTTAATCAAGATGGAATAAAACAAGAAAAACAACGAAGAAGAAGAATAAACCAAAGAAGATTAGTCGATTTTTGAGCTTTTCAAATTTCGTAATTTGGACTAATTCTAGGTAAACAAAAATATGTAGGCTCGATTATTTGAGCAAACGCTCCCTCATGTTGTTGTTTTCCTGAGATCGAGCTTCGTGCAAATTGAATGTCGAGGCATTTATCAATATCTGCATTTTTAATAAATAAGAAATAAAAATAGTAGTGCCTTTTTTTTTTTTTATATATACAAGGTAAGGTTTTAAAAGGTGTAAGGTCCTACTGACCCACCATTCAATAAATAAACTTCGGGTGCATCAGGAGAGCATCATGGTCCATCAAATGACGTAGCTGAGCCACTTTGTCAGCTACTTGATTCACTTCGTGAAAGACGTGAATGTAGGACGACCAGTCGAACAACTTCAGGAGTTGCAAGATGTCCGAAATGATAATCTCTATCTCCCACGGGCATTTCCACTTGCCTGTGATAGAGTTGATGATTATAAGGTCGGCTATCCCCTTCAATGTTGATGCGTTGAAGACCTAGGTCTATTGCAACCAGGCCAGAATGAAGGGTCAAAGTTTCGACAGTCAAGGAGGACACAAAGACACAACAGGTCCTTCCTGAAGAGATGATTGATTCATTAAAATCCCGAATTACGAATCTTGTAGTTGATGTATAGCAATCGGCTAGCCTAGCCGATTGCTAAACTAAAATCGTCGATCTTACGTAGCTCCTTGATTTCTCTTGAATTGACCAATTTAACTAACTAAATAAACAATATTTCTTAACTTAAGAATTTCAACAATACTAAAACTATCGATGGACTAAACTAATTATTTCTAAACTAATTAAACTCAACTAGAAGTAAGCTAACAAAGTAACGAGGAGGAAAGCAAGGTCTGCGAAGGCTCGCCGAACAGGCTCCGGTTACGCTGGTGTGAACACGGGAGCGCTGGATGCGATCGCTGGTGGCGAGGGCTTCACAGGAACGGCAACGCTGAAGCGCAGGAACAGTGTTCCTCAGGGTGCGGCGTCGAGCAACTGCGAGGACGAGAGCAGGTGAGAGCACGCGGGAGCGATCGAGGCGAGAGAGCACAGACGCGAGGTCCCCGAGTCGCCGGAGGTAGGAGCGAAGTCGATGGTGGCCAGCGCTCACGAGGGCGAGCGCCGCGCGCCTGGGCGCGAACCTGCGAAGGGCCTCCAACGGGTCTCCTTTCTTCTTGCGACGGCTTTCGAGGTTGAAGATGAGGTTGGGTTTCTTGTCGTCGGGAGCAAACTAGAGGATGATGGTGACTGTGATGGTTAAGGATGAATGCCGTATGTAACAATAACATAAGAACCGGATAGCTTTTGGGATTGATAATCGAGAACCCTTTAATCCATAAAGGGGTTCTCAATTCTATTTCAATCTGATTAATTCAATAGAACTACAACGTTTAAATAGAAAACCTAAGAACCAATTCTACCATGCAAGATAGAGTTTTGGTTTCTTAAAGATAGAATTTTAATCCTAAAGATAAAGGAAACCTAGAAGATAAAACTTAATCTAAAATCCTAATATAGAAAATAATAAAATATGATAATTAAGAAAGCCTAAAGGATAGACTCTCCTAACCATCTTATTTGATCTAACTAAGAAATACTAAAAATAAGCAATTCTATAATTAGACTCCAACTAACATAGGAGTTACTAAAAATAAAATATATATAAAAAATAAGAAATATAAATAATAAAATAATTAACGCTGTTTCTTCAACGACTCCCAAGGTGGAGCCTTCTTCTTTCGCTTGAGGATGACATCAGTAGTTGCTTGATCAAATTGGAGCTTAGAGTCATCGAAATTTTTTTTTTTTTTGATTGGGTAAGAATTCGGATGCAGAATTGCTATCCGATAGCATCCTTTCGGATGAGGTCGAGAAGACCTGGGTCGTTATGTAGCTGGGAGGGTGATGCAATTTGGGCAAGGTGTGCAACCTTATCTGCCACGCAATTGCTGGAACGAAGAACGTGAGAGAACGAAACTTCGTGGAATCCCGTGAGGAGTGTGCTAATGTCAGTCATGATCATGTCGATCTCCCATGGACATGAATTTTTTGTCTGTAAGTGTTTAATGATAATTAGTGAATCTCCTTCGATGACTATTCTTTGTATATTTAGTTCAAGAGCTTTGACAATACCTTTTCTGAGAGCCAGTGCTTCTGCCATTAGGGGTGTGTGTTGCCCAACTTTGTCATTGCCCATTCCTATAACTACCCCGGAGCTATCACGGATGATGTATCCTATCGAGCTTTGCCTATTACCAGAAGCAGAACCATCGAAATTGAGTTTCATTTTTCCAATAGGCGGCTTTTTCCATTTGGTATTCTTTGTGCTATTTCTTTGAATAGGGTTAGAGTGTATTTCTCTTGGTGTTCTCCTATCCGTTTCCCTTTCGTGTTCCTCCGCTTTTATCCACTCCCTATAGTATGATTCCACAAGTGTTGCAAACCCCCTTTCATTTGGTGGTTTCTGTTGTTGGAAGATTAGCTTGTTCCGTGTCATCCATATAGTCCACCAGTGGAAAACCATCTTCTCTTGCTGCTTTTTGTCTAGTTGGTTTCCGAGTTTGTTAATGATTTCTTCTACATTCCTTGTCACCTTTATATCCTCTTTGATCTGTTTCTTAATTTGGGGTGATAGCCACGAACAAAGCGTCGAGAATCTACATTCAAACAATAGATGAGTAGCATCCTCCTCATGATTGTTACACAATGCGCAATACGGCGGTATCGCAATTCCTCTTTTAGCTAACCGAGCCGCAGTCGGTAGGCCATTCTGACATATTTTCCACATGCAATTTTTCATTTTGGGAGGGACTTTCAAACTCCATATCCATGCATTATTGTCATTGTTGAGCTCGGTTTCTTTTATGTTTAGTTTATACGCACTTGATGTTGTAAACCAACCTTTTTTATCTGGCCACCAATACATCCTGTCTTGTATCTTATTTATCGGCAGTGGGATATTTGCAATTTGTTGTGCATTATCGGGTGGTACCATAGTTTGGAGCTTATCAATATTCCACGTCCCGTTTAGGATGTACTGATCTACATTTTCCTCCCAGTTGGTACACGCTGGATTAAGACACATGTTTTGAATATCCTTAATTGGGGACCATTTATCAATCCAAAATTTGACCGTTTTTCCATCACCAATAGACCATGCTAATCCTTTTTTGAAAGGCTCAATAAGTTTCCTTAGTTGAGACCACTGCCACGAAGGATTTCCTCTTTTTTCAAATTCTAAAATAGATGTTTCTTTTAAGTACTTATATTTGATGATTTTTACCCAGCAATTTTCTGGTTCCGCAATGATTTTCCATATAAGTTTCATTTGTAATGCCTCATTCATTTCTTTTGTTTTTCTCAATCCCACTCCACCTTTTGATTTGGGCCTACAAACTCTGTGCCACCCAATAAGAGGTTTATATTGTAAATCTTTATTCCAGAAGAAAGACCTATTTATTCTGTCCAATTCGTCATGGATTGCCGTTGGTAACATGAAGCTTTGCATTGCGTATAATGGTTTTGCTGCTAAATTTGCATTAATTAAAACCGTTCTCCCCTGTTGGGACAATGCATCCGCTTTCCATTTTGTCAGCTGGTTTGTAGCTTTACCTATGATATCCTCAAAAGTATTTTTGTTGACCCTCCCATTCACTATTGGACATCCTAAGTATTTATCTAGTTTGACGTGATTTGATATTTGTAGGTATCCTTCAATGATTGGTATTCTTGAAGCCTGAATCCCTGGAGAAATCTGAAACGCCGATTTGTTGTAATTAACTTTTTGACCAGATACTCGACAGTAATCTTCAATTATGCTCTTAACATTTTCACATGCTGTTGTGTTACCCTTGGTGAATATGATGATATCGTCGGCAAAAGCTAAAAAAGGAACTTTAGGTCCCGAGTGCCCAAATCTGAACCCAATCCCAGATTGGGGGTTGTTTGCTTCCTTTGTGAGCTTTCTCGCCATTACTTCTGCTCCCAGTATAAATAGGAAGGGGGAGAGAGGGTCCCCTTGTCGTAGACCTCTTGATGGTTTAAACACTTCTGTAGGCCCGTTATTTACCAGTACTGAGAACGAAACCGTTGTAACGCACTCCATTATTAATGTAATAACATTTTCAGAAAATCCAAATCTCCTTAGGACACCTTCAGTAAAGGTCCAATCAACTCTGTCATACGCTTTCTCCATGTCTAATTTAATGGCTAGCCAGCCTTCAGAGCCTCTCCTTGATTTGATGGAGTGAAAGATTTCGTGTGCAATCAAGATGTTGTCTTGTATAGCTCTATCCGACACAAAGGCTCCTTGGAAAGGGTGTATTAATTTCCCAATCACCTTTTTTAGCCTCTCAGTTATGATTTTCGATATAATCTTGTAGGTAATAGAGCATAGACTAATGGGCCTGTAGTCCGATGTTTTCATAGGATTATCATTTTTGGGTAGTAAAGTTATGAATGTGTGGTTTATTTGTCGCAGGATCTTACCCGAGTGGAAGAAGGCTTTAACGGCTTTAATAACATCCAATCCTACAATGTCCCAATAAGTTTTGTAGAATTCCACGGTCATGCCATCAGGGCCAGGGGACTTATTCAACCCTAGAGACCATACGACATTTTTAATTTCGCTATTTGACGGCTGTTTACTAATGGATGTGTTATCATCTTCTGAAATCATACTTGGAATGATATTTAAGTAGTCATTTAGTAATTGAGAATTAATATGTTCTTTAGTAAATCTTTTCTTGAAATCATTCTTAATTTCTTCCCGGATATTCGTTTCCCCTATGATCTGTGTCCCATCAGTAGACGTAATAGTTTTTATAACTTTCCTATTCCTCCTTCCGGAAGCTACCCTATGGAAGTATGATGTGTTGGAGTCCGAAAGTTGTAGGTGTTTTGATTTAGCTCTCTGCCCCCAGTATTCCTTCTGAAATTTCAAAAGTTTATCTTTTTTCCGAACCAATTGTTTCTCTATCATCTTATCCCTATCTGAGCATTCACTACATTTAGACTGGATATTCACCAATTCGTCTTCCACTAGCTTTATTTGCCGAAACACATTTCCAAAGGACGTTTTGTTCCATGTCTTGATCTTTCCTTTTAGCAATTTTGTTTTATACGTTAGTCTATACATAGCCGATCCCATACATCTACTTCTCCATACTTGCTTTACTATATTCCTAAGATCCTTTCGTTGAAGCCACATGTTCTCGAATTTGAATGGTGGGGTTGTGAACACTGATCCCGGCTCCAGGGATACTGTAATAGGGCAATGATCAGATCCTGTGAATGCACCATTAAAAGTCATGAGGTCAGGAAAGGTTGTCAGAAACTCGTGTTGCACCAATACTCTATCAAGTTTTTCCCAAATATTGTCCTCTCCCTCCCGCCGTTTTCTCCAAGTGTACTGGTTACCTGTCGATGGAATTTCAGACATAGAACATAGATTCTTGAATTGATTTAGTCTAACATATCTTGCCTGACTATTATTTACCCCTCCCATTTTCTCATTGCTATTACAAATTTCGTTTAGGTCTCCAATTATTAAACATGGCAAGGGCTCGTTCATAACGATACTATTCAATTCGTTCCAGAAATGGTCCTTTTCAGATTCATGAGGAGGTGCATATACAAAGAGTAGGATACCTACAAAGTGTTTCTCTGTGCACGAATATTTTACTCGTATTATTCTTGGATTAACAATATCCGCCGTGATTGACTCGTTTATAAGAACATTTTCATTCCACAATAGACCTATTCCTCCTGTTCTATCATTCCCCACTGACCAAATGGCGCTATTGAAACCGCTCGATCTCCATATTTTTTCAAGCGGAATTTTATTTGTTCTCATTTCAGCTACCGCCATAATTGAGATACGTTCATTGATTCTCATGGCTTTAATGTCATTCCATATGTTCGATTTTCCTATGCCTCTCACGTTCCAGAAACAGATTTTCATTTAATACATCTTTGTTCTACCAGAAGCAAAGGTTGTCTATCTTCTGATAGGGAATTTTTGTGCTTATGTTTAGATTTATCATTCTCTATTCCTCTCCCTTTGATACTAATATGCTTAAGATTATTTGAACTATTTATACCTTTACACAGGCGGCTTGTGTGGAAATTTTCCTTACTCATCACACTTATAATCTTTATGTAATTTCTAATCTTCACTTTTATCCTTCCTAGTTTCCACCATTGCTTTCCCAATTGGGTTCTACACTTATGTATATTTCTGTATGCACAATAAGTTCTAGGCCATACCATTAAGTTTCCTTCATATTCCATTAAAGCATACAACTTACAACTTAATATATTACATCGACAACAAACATCCCATAAACTACTGATGGTAATCCAGATACATTTTCCAATCATTTCAATTTCTAACATAGGGATCATCCGACTTCTAATTACCCAACACAAAAAACCACCAGGAAGATCATAATTTCTTACAAACTTTCTAATACTTGCTGACCAGACAGTCATATGACAAAAGTAAGGCTTCTTGATAGAACTAACATTGCAAGATACTAACCATGGCATTATTGAAAGCAAGGCAAGAGATGGATTGCAGCCATCGACAACCACACCCCACAGCCACTTCTTGGAGAACCTACACATGCTTCCCCTTATTTGCGCTTCCTCCCATCAGAGTTAACGTGGAGCAAGCAGAATCTCCTTCCTCGATCACCATCTTGCGCTTTCCTGACTCAGAGTTGGAGGTTGCACTTGAGGACTTCACATTGTCACCAGCTGCAGCCATGGTAGTGGGGAGAACAGTAGGCTGGAGGGACTCCTGTAGGCGCCCAGGAAAACTCAGATTGGGTAGCTTAAACTCCATAGAAGGAGGAATATCCTTGAAGATAACTTCATAGTCTTCCTGAGTTAACCCAGGATCAGCAAGTCCCTCGTCAACCAAACATTCCTCCAGAAATTCTTCATCCTCCATCAGCATATACTCATCATCGTTAGCAGCATCAAGATAGAGATCTGGTTGAGATTCTACTTTGTTGGTAGGAGGATCATCACTTGGGAGAGCACCACAAGAGGGGAGCATGATAGGCTTCACCACTGATATAGGGACAGGAGCAAGGATCTCTACACCACCAGGAGCCACTGAAACAGTCTCAGGGGTTATCACCACTCCATTGAAGGGAGCAGTTGCAATAGCATCAGTAGTGACAGGAGCAGGGGTGGCAGAGGAAGAGTTGCCTACAGAACTGCCAGGTGATTTTGAAGTAGAAGAATCGGATGATATAGTCACATTCTTGCCAAAGCACTTCAGGAGCTCATCCTTGGAGTGACCAAGCATAGGAGGAGGCCTCACCACAGGCTTCCTAGCAGCCACTCTAACCCACTCACCTTCCCCTTGCTCCTGCACATTCTCCTCAGTCACCACTTGATTCATCATAGGAGGAGGCACCCCATTGTTTACATTCATGTTGCACACATTCCTACCCGGGCACACCTCAAACACATGGTCAGGAGCTCCACAGCTCCCACACCCCATAGGGAAATCCTCAAACCACATAGGGTAGGACTCCACCTCACCATGCTCATTCACCACAAACACTTCCTTCCCAGCTATCTTGGTAACATCAACCGAAACACATACTCTAGGATACCTGAAACGAGCCCCTTTTGCATTGAAGGCAGAAACCTTAATGACAGTACCCAGATTGTTAGCCCTCACTATATCTCTAAGGATATCCTCATGAACATACTTAGCAGGCAAACCAGGAAATCTAATCCACAGATCAAGCATTGTAATAGATTCAACCCAGGGATCAAAATCTAGTCTCCAAGGTCGGAGAATGACCAGTTGTCCCGAGACATGGAACCCTATCCTCAGCAAGGTCAAACCTTAACTCAAACCAATTGTTTGCAATTGGAATGAGTTGGAAACCACCAGTGAGAGATTTCCATACATACCTCATTCGCTTTCTGACTTCTCTCGCTTCCATAGGCTCGCCGATGATTGTGGCAAAGATAGATGATTGGTGAAGCATGGAGATGTTTTCTTGGACCTTGCTTTGCAGCACCAGGAGTTTCTCCCTGTTCATCGCCGATCGCTTGAACTTCTTCTTTGCCTTGACAGTTTGCTCAGTGTTGGCACCATCCTTAGGAAGCATCGTCTCTTTAGTGTTCACATAGCCTTTCGGCTTAGCATTTTCCGTCGAGCTTTGTGACTTTCTTGGGGCAGGATCATCTACCACCATGGGACTTTTGCCTTTGTCGATCGCACTCGAAGCCATCAACAGACAGACACAAAGATTTTTGTTAGAAAGATTATAATCAGAGTGATTTGTAAAGAGAAGAAAGAGAGGAGAGAAGTGAGGAACCCTCCTTCCCGAGAACCTGTATTTATAGTGAACCTTCAAGCGGAAATTCATCTTGGAGTTGAAGACGATCGTACAAACCCCAATCCACACACAATCTTCGATCGAAGACTCAACCTTGTTGCAGAGCCCCATCTCAATTTCAGTTTTGCAGAGCGAAATCCACCAATCGTCGTCACCCATGAAACCCCCAAATTCCCCTCCGTACAAACGAAACGAGGCCAAGGAGGGGGACGATTAGACAGAGCATGGTTAATCAGCCCATCATCTACCAACCAGGAACAAGAAAGAGTACTCAACTTCATCGGATTACGGATAAACCTCCGCATACACGAAATCTCCCGATCCATCATCGTACACCCAACCAATAGCAATTCGCCATCACATGACCAAAAGAGGCACCCGGTTGCGGAATTGGGATAGATAATAGGGTCATCATGGATTTCCCAGACTGGGTTAGGTAGATCTGATTTCTTAGAGAGAGATTTGCCATAGATTAGGGCTTCAGAGGGAGCAGAGTTTCTTCGGGTTGATTTCGCACCACAGGGAGACGAAGGGGATTTTTTCATGGCGCGTACAGCGCGTGTTTTGGTTCTAGAGTCATCGAAATTAATTTTGAAGTGTCCCACTTGCAGTTTTTTCCATTTTATGTTCTTTTTTTTGGGGTGGATTCAGTGGCTTGGTGTTTGGCTTGCTCTTAGAGCATGCCCAATAGTTTCCCTAAAAAATTCTCCAAAATAGAGAATTATAATCCAAATATTTTGAATTTTTTGGGGTCAAATTCCAACAGCTTCTCCATTATGGAGTTTACCCCAAAATATATAGAGTTTTCTCCAAATTTAGGGAATGATCTCCATTTTTTCTCCTCATTCTCTATTTTAGAGAATTTAATGGGAAACTATTGAATCAAAACCAGTCTTAAAATCCCCTAAAAACTTAGTATGGGAACCTGTTGGGGTTGCTCTTATCTTCCCAAAAGGCAGTTTTGGATTGTGTTGTTTAATACTCTCTCCGATCCAAAAGGATTGTCGTTTGACTTTTTAACATGTATTTTAAGGAGCTAAAAACTATATAAAATATTAACTTTTTTTAAATTATTTTTTTACAACTTAATATTTGTTGGTAATAAGTATTAGATTATAAAAAAATAATAATAAAAAAGTTAATATATTATATAGTTTTTAGCTCCTTAAAATACGTGTTAAAAAGTCAAACGACATCCTTTTTGGATCGGAGGTAGTAAGTTGTCAAGGATACGTTTCTTGTTTTACATTATTTGAAAATCTGTCTTCATTAAAGCTCACCTTATTTCTGATAGTCCATAATCTCCACCAAAGAGTTGGTAGGGTCTCTTTTTTGTGTTTTGTTTAATCGGACAAAAATGTCATTTGTGATTTATTTGATTGTTTGGTTTTTTGTGTTTTTGATTCTTATGATGTTGGTTATTATGTTGTCCATCTTGGAAAGCATGTCAAGTGAGTGAGTACGGTTTGTGAAAAGATGTATGAGATTTTCATCAAACTAGTTGTAGAAGGTACAATGTAGAGTAATTGCAACTCTTTTTTGAGCTAATCTCATTCTTGTGGGTGTTCCGTTCATGACAAGCCTCCATAGTCCATATGAGATTTCCGACCTTCGGAAGGCACTCGACATCCCAGATACATGCGATGTCACTTTCTTGGTTCCAATGGTTTCATGTGATTTTGCCAAGTATTGTTGTTGTAGTTAACCATTCATGTCGGTTGGCTTGCCAATATAGCCGGTCCTCGATATTTGTCACTGATATCCTTGTGTTTTGGATCATTTGAACGATACGTGAAGGTAGTCTCTGGCTTAGTTTATCAAATTCCATTGTTTGTTTGAACCTATATCCATATCCACTTCTTTATTCTCATCAATTATGTTATTCGGTTGTAGTTGATCAATAATCTTCTTCCAGCCAAACATTTTTTCAGAATCGATCGTATATAATAAAATTTAGTAAATAAATATATTGGTAAATATAAAAATCACAGTATTCTGTTGTGTTATAGCGAGAGATTGTCGCATTAGTCATATTCATATACTGCTGAAAGTCCATAAATTTACCTTTTAGTAATGAAAATAAAATTTGAATTCAATAATGGTTGAATAAATTAAAATTTTGCATTGTTTGATAATTTTTTTAGAAAAAAATTATGGATATATTTATTGATCAAAAGACTCGCTTTTTAAATTGTTTCGTGCCCTAAAAATGCCAAGTCGGCCCTGGATAATCGAGTTCTCAGGTATAACATGATCCATATGGATGACATCATTGACGAGTTCAATACTAAAATATATCTCGGAGCTAGAGGAGGAGAACCACAAGTTGCAAGTGATGTTAGCGAAGATTGATTTCATTTATAAAAAAAAACGTAAATAATACACAAGAGATAACACTAGAGTTAAAGCGTTCAACTGACAACACATGAAACAACAACATACACATAAACTTAAAAGAAGAACTAACACATACATGAAACAACACACAACAATTCGAAATTAAATAATCACATCTCTCTTGTCACTTTTAAATATAAAAATTATTATAACAATATTTTAGTCACTTTTAATTATAAAAAATATTATAATAATATTTTACTAATAAAATTGAATAAAATAATATAATCGTAGAATACGAATAATTATTGAAGAGTGGTATAATTGTAAATTGAATTAATAGAAAAATATAAGTTTTTGAATGCCAGTGATAAAGTGGTAAAAGTAAGAATGAGATGTTGTAATGATGCAACAAAGTTATAAAAAAAAAAATAGTATTTTGATTATTCTTAGTATCTCTTACGGAGTAATAAAATGGCCCGTGGCACGAGAACTATACCAACCATCTATATTAGTATACAGTATAGAGTAACGAGTTATTTGTATAGGTTTGCAGTTTTATCGATTTTTATATCCTATGCCTTTGATGTATAAGATAATAGCACTAGTTTGGAAATGTTTTTTAAATTTTAATTAGTTTAGTTTAAAAAAAAAAATAGATTCCTAGTGGCTTGCTTTTTTAGTAGGGAATATTTTCCAATTTAGGGTCTTATCCTATGTCCATACAATAGAAAAACCGTTTATTTATAGGTTCAATTTTTTTTGGTCAAAATTTTTATAGGTTCAATTTGACCACTGGTTAACCCAAAAATGTCCAACTTTATTTTTCCTCATTTTTCGGAGATTGCCAACATGTTCCCATTTTGGGTCCTTTTACCATAGAGTTAGATTAAAACTCCACCGGTAGAGTTGCAAAAGTCTCAGCCCTTGATTAAATTGAATGACTAGGATTTATCAATATAATAGGATAATAGAAGATAATTAAAAAGGAAAAAAATCAGGGAGAAATTAATTGCTTGATACGCTATTATTTGCTTGATACATTGATAATCTTCATCATGTTCTCCTTCTTCCCGCCAGCTTCATCGCATCTTCAGTTACTGTCAAATTCATCTCCTCTTTGTAGTTTCATCATTCTATCACTTCATTCTTCCTAATTTTTACTTGTATTCATCATTCTATCACTTCTTATTGACTCTATTGTTGTTCTTTATGAACCCATTCGCCTATTGATTCTTCTATTATGTTCCCATGCCAATTACGAGTTTTTGAAGCCTATGTGGGATTCGAACCCACACCGTTGTGTAAAAACACATAGCTCTACCGTTTGAGCTAATAGGCTACAAAATTACATCACAAATCGTAATAGATTAACTGTTCTTATACACAATCAGCCAAGGAAGTGCCCAAATGCTTACCTATGTCCCCAGTCAGTGGCGGAGCTATTCGGAGGCCGGAGATGGCCTTAGGCCCCCACAAAAAAATTAGGGAACCGTAATTAATGTGTTTTTAGAAAAATTAGGGATTAATTTTTTTTTACTCAAACTCCTCGTCTCCCACGCAACCTGGTCACGCCTGCTTTCAAAGCTGGAACAATGGAACAAAGTTGAAAACTGTAATTCGCCCATTTCTCCCACTCTCCAAGACTTTCATCTTCAATTCACGACACCGGTTGTTCTAGCTCATAAATTGCGAATTGGAAAACCGCAATCGCCGGGCACGGGCAAGTCTTGTGTGTTCTTCATTTCTCCTCTCCAGCCCACTCGTCACCCTACTGCCCTACACCGTTTCCGGGACGCCGACCCCTCTGTCTTCCGTCGACTGTAATCGTTCCCCTCTTTACTCATGAGTCATCCTCCCAAATTGAAGGTAATCTTTGAAATTGATGGATTTTTTAAATCAACTTTTGAATTGAGTTTCTTAATGAAATGGACGGATCTTTGGAATTGAGTTCATTAATATACGGAAATTTGAGAAGGAATTTGTTGAATATTCATAGTTTAGTTGCTAATTGTTTAGTTTCGGATTGAATTCGATGAATTTAAGCAGGAATTTATAAAATTGGTTTTGCATTTATTTGAGTTGTGATTTGAGAAGTAACTGACTACTGGTACTAATTAATTGACAAATCCTAGCAATGTGAGAAGGAAATGTAGAGGAGTATTGATATTGAGTAAGGATATACTGTTTAGTTTTTGCAATTGATTGAGTTTATATATATTCCATTGAATGTGTTTCGCTAGATCGAGTTCTGATTCACTCCTTCAATCCCTCATTTTTTTTTTCTCGTAGTAGTTTTTGACCCCTTTAATCGGTAGATCTTATTCCAAAATTCTAAACAATTTTTTTAGTAATATTCGGCCCCCTCATAGTTGAGCTTGAGGTTCCGCCACTGTCCCCAGTAAAATAATCTCATCCAGACAGACCAATGTCAGCACATCAACCTCATCTCGAACATGATTGTCCATAAAGGAGGGATAATTTTGTCCATTTCTAGGAACATGTCTTCAAAATTACATTACATATCATCTCGATAGACCAATGTCAACAAGTGGAGCTCAAATATTGTAACTAATAACAGTGGCGGAGCTATTCGGAGGCCGGAGATGGCCTTGGCCCTCACAAAAAAATTAGGGAACAGTAATTAATGTGTTTTTAGAAAAATTAGGGATTAATTTTTTTTTGCAGTTTCAAAGGTATTGGCCCCCTCATTTACTCAAACTCCTCGTCTCCCACGCAACCTGGTCACGCCTGCTTTCAAAGATGGAACAATGGAACAAAGTTGAAAACTGCAATTCGCCCATTTCTCCCACTCTCCAAGACTTTCATCTTCAATTCACGGCACCGGTTGTTCTAGCTCATAAATTGCGAATTGGAAAACCACAATCGCCGGGCACGGGCAAGTCTTGTGCGTTCTTCATTTCTCCTCTCCAGCCCACTCGTCACCCTACTGCCCTACACCGTTTCCGGGACGCCGACCCCTCTGTCTTCCGTCGACTGTAGCCGTTCCCCTCTTTACTCATGAGTCATCCTCCCAAATTGAAGGTAATCTTTGAAATTGATGGATTTTTTAAATCAACTTTCGAATTGAGTTTCTTAATGAAATGGACGGATCTTTGGAATTGAGTTCATTAATATACGGAAATTTGAGAAGGAATTTGTTGAATATTCATAGTTTAGTTGCTAATTGTTTAGTTTCGGATTGAATTCGATGAATTTAAGCAGGAATTTATAAAATTGGTTTTGCATTTATTTGAGTTGTGATTTGAGAAGTAACTGACTACTGGTACTAATTAATTGACAAATCCTAGCAATGTGAGAGGGAAATGTACAGGAGTATTGATATTGAGTAAGGATATACTGTATAGTTTTTGCAATTGATTGAGTTTATATATATTCCATTGAATGTGTTTCGCTAGATCGAGTTCTGATTCACTCCTTCAATCCCTCATTTTTTTTTTCTCGCAGTAGTTTTTGATAGGGCTAGGGAAAATTTCCCATGAAAACCATACCAACATGCGCCAACCGAACCAATTGTTAGAAGTCGGTACGGTAATGGTAATCGAAACGGAAAAGTTGGGATTACCATTACCAACCGATTTGCAATTGGTTGGTACGGTAATTACCAACCAACTACTACCAATATACATTTAGTTTTTTTTTTAATTATATTTTAATTGTTTTAAGATTACATTGAGTTGGAGTTTTTTTTTTGAGGAAAAGTTGGAGTATTTTTTTGGGTTCTAAGACTTACTGTTTGTTATTGCTATTTGTTATTCGAGTTAATAAGTACTCCGTATTACATATTTCTTTTTTATTTGTTATTTTGTTTTTAATACTAGTATTACCTATTAACTTGATTTCTTTTTATATTTTTTTATTTTTATAAATCTTTTTTAATCAAGGGAGGAATACTAGTTCGGCTTCGGTTCAGACTAAAACCAAAATTTTATTTGAAAGCTAGTGGACATGTTATTTTGAATATTATCGGGACTATTTAAGTTTTTATATTGCTTTTGTGCTTAAATGTAGGAACAATTTAAGTATTTATATTGTTGCTACTTATAAATTTAAAATTTTATTTAAGTTGTATTGTCTTTGATTATTTGTAAGCTTTTTTCATCAACCTCCAAAACATGGTAAAATACCATTACCAACATGTACCAACCAACTTAATTGGTAACCAATTAAGTTGGTACAACCCCTTTGATGGTTGGTAATAGTTTGGATTTTAGGATTATCAATTATAAATGGTTGGTACGTGGTAACGACAAAAACTAATTGGTATTGTACCAATTCCACCCCTAGTTTTTGACCCCTTTAATCGGTAGATCTTATTCCAAAATTCTAAACAATTTTTTTTTAGTAATATTCGGCCCCTCATAGTTGAGCTTGAGGTTCCGCCACTGACTAATAAACACAAGAATGGAGATATATAACAACCAATCCAAACGACCAGTAACAGGGGCATACTTGCTCTTGGAGGCCATTTGCATACCATCAATCAATGGGAATTTTTAAGACATGGGCATATAACACATCTGCACAAGGCTACAGGAAAGTCTCTCAACCCAACATTCATATATTATTGCATCTTCCCGTGTAAAAGAATAGCTCCAAAATCTCAAAATTTTAATGAGTTCAATCAACAAGTCAGCAAAACCAAGTCCAATCAAATCAACCAACTTGCACAAATCAAATTAGGGATAATAATGAAATAAACCCCTCATATTGATTGGATAAATTAGGGGTGAAAACAGAAATTAGGATTTAGGGATTGACAAATTAGGGTTCACAAACCTGATATAGGGATCTTTTAGCGAGTTGCCTAGTTCACCGCCGTACTTTTGGCTCTCTATCTTCGCAGAATCGCAGGGAGGCAAACGACAAGCGAAGGTCGGAGAGGGAGCAATTTCCATCGCCGAGCCTAAGAGCCAGTTAGAAGCAGAGGTACGAGTTCTCCGGTCGGCGAGGTTTGTGAAGAATGATTTAATGAAGGCGGACACCAACCCAACCATCGACGAGATTGGGCGGCACCCTTCTCCTTGCGCAATGTGTAGTTGAGGCTGTTGAGAATGAGTTCTCCGCAGACGCTCTCGCTGATTTCTTTCCATTTGACATATTTTTTTTTATTCTTTTATCCATTTTTCCTAATTAAAAATGAAAATTTTAATTGTTTCAATCTTAGCCATTGATTGAAATGAATGAATGAAATTTATTTAACTCTATGGTAGAGTTATAAATCCACTCCACTGAAAGAGGATCCTCCTATTTTGGTAATCGATGTGCCATTTGTCATTCTTAGACTAACTCCAATGGTGATGTGCAAATGTCTAAATGTGCATTTTTTTGACATTTTTGAGCTCCATTGGTTGCTTTTGGGGTGTGCAAATGTGCACATTTGAGCATGTAATGTGCAAATTTGAGCATATCACCTCCCCCATGTGCAAAATTTTTTTCAAAAAGCAAGACAATTTTATTGGTGTGTTTTTTATGATTTTTGTTTTCTTTTTTGTTTTAAATTAATTATATTTGAATGATGTGTAAAAAATGCACATTTGACCATTGTAGCAAAATATCAAAAAGTAAGGTGTATTTTTACACACCTTGTGCAAATGTATACATTATAAACAAAACCATTGTGGATAGTCTTATTCACCAATGTTTGACACATCAAAAGGCAACCAAAATTAAACATTTTCCTAAAATCCTATTCCTATTTCCAACTTTCCTTTTCTTTTTTTTTAGAGAATAAAAAAAGTAAATAAGCTTTTTTTACTCAAAAAAGGGAAAAGAAGAAATAAAAAGTGGTCGATAAAGTAATACACCTTACCCACTTTATTAGTGAGATTTCAATTGATACAAACAAAGATCTTCTCGATATCATTCACCAGAATGCTATCGATTGTGTGAAATACCAATTGAATTCTTACTTAATAAAAAAAAACGCATTAACACACTCTCCAAACCCTTAAAAGTTTCCAATCCCTTCTACAACCCTAACCTTTAACCAAACATAATTGAAGATCTGAGACCTTCTTCACCAAATCCAGTGTTGATTACCTGATTCTCTTATCTTGTGTATTTACCTCTCATCCACACAAACTCTTTTGAATGTCGAAAATAGTAAATTTCCTTGTTTTGCATCCAATCCTCCATAGTAAAGATTTTTGGCCATTGATTCTTTGTTGAGGGGCTCTCGATTTCCGTCTTCCCACACCAAAGATGGTTCGATTGGATTGAAGCATTATGGTTGCGCACCCCCAAGCCCCAATCTACCCTTTTGTCTAACCACAGTTTCACCTTCCATAGTGTTCCCACCAATCAACTTCTCAGTTCTTCCTCTGGCTAGCAACCCCCGACTCCATCAGGGTCTCTAATCTCCGCCTCCTCTAGGTGTACGGGTTGCCTCCAATGTCTAAAGAAGAAAATGGGGGAGGGGGGGGGGGGGGGGCAGGCAAAGGGGGGTTAAACCCATTAACATATAAACAATAGCTAGTTAGCATGTCAATACCAATCCTGTAGCTACCAAGCCCACACCACCACCACTACCCATAAGGCTACTAGGCCACCACTACCAGAGATCAAGTTTCTCTTCCATTTTGAGCCCGAACACTTCGAACTCTCTCTAGGTTACAAGGGAGAGGTTTGTCGGGATAAATTAAGGGGTGACCCCATTATCACCACTGTTCCATCGGATTTAGTTTGTGTAAAGGGTAATGGTGTGTGTTAGAATCTCGTGTATTCTAAGTAATATCTCTACCTTCAACTAATAACGAGTATAAGTAGTAAGTAAATGTCAATCTCACAGAGAGTGTGTGTAACTTTGGCTAGATGTAGTAAGCAAGCAAATCGTAACTGTTGGGAATATAAATTGAGTTGTGGGATAAAGATCCCACATTGATTAAAAATTGAATCCAAGCCTTGCATATAAGCCGGTGGGCTACTCCACCTAATACCAATTGGCTTTAGGATGGAACCTCACTCGGCTTGTGTGCTCGGCTTGGTTGGTGCGCGTGATGCGCTTGGGGGCGTGCGTGGCCCCCCCACGTCGTATATTACCCACCGTAATTTAACATGGTATCAGAGCCGAGGTTCGGCTAGGTGCGGTGTGGTTTGGATTCCTGGTCTATTGGCTGGCCGGCCTTAAGGCTTAAGTCGTCAAGTGCCAGTTATCCCACATTGATTAAAAATTGAATCCAAGCCTTGCATATAAGCCGGTGGGCTACTCCACCTAATACCAATTGGTTTTAGGATGGAACCCCACTCGGCTTGTGTGCTCGGCTTGGTTGGTGCGCTTGGGCGTGCGTGGCCCCCCCCACTTCGTATATTACCCACCGTTAATACCAATTTGTTTTAGGATAGAACCCCACTCGGCTTGTGTGCTCGACTTGGTTGGTGCGCGTGATGCGCTTGGGGGTGGGGGGGGGGGGGGGCACGGCTTGTGTGCTCGGCTTGGTTGGTGCGCTTGGGCGTGCGTGGCCCCCCCACGTCGTATATTATCCACCGTACTTTAACAGTAACAATAACAAGTATGAGAGAAAAGAGAAATAGTAGAAATGATTAGAAATTAGAGAATAATATGATGAGAATATAGCTTTACTTATAATCGCAACATTGATAACTTCATGATCATCGAGTTGTTTGGTTATGTTTGGTTATCTTAGTGTCGGTTTGTGCACAAAGTTGTATAACTTTCTGATTCGATCACTATCAACTCCCTAAACTATTGCATGAGGTTCAAGAAGCAATTCGTCTCTAATAATGCAAGCATATAATTCATGTAATTCCTGCATATTCGACGTGTGATCTGGTTGTCAACCCAGATATCGCTTCCGTTAAGAATAACATTTAATTACTTGTCATTACTCTCACATATGCATGAATTACAACATGTTCATCCAGATATGTTTGCTACTTTAAGGCCCACAATAGCGGATTTAACTATTATCACTTAGCACGTTGTTTATCTATCCTAGTGGCCAATAAATACGAATAAACAACATAAACATGTAAAGAACAAGAGTAACGAATAACCAAATATGCATAAATCAAATATAAACTATAAAATAGTATTCAAACAACCCTCACATGTCCTTAACCAATATATTGAAATATATTGGTTGATTCGTTCGTTCGTGTTGATTTTGTTTTATGATGTAGGATCACTTGCACATTTATTTATTTCGCATTTAGTTTCTGTTTTTGCTGCATGTTATTTCAATTCTTTCATTTGCTTCTGTTTTTTATTTGGTTGTACATGATGGTTTGTCCATCTACCGGCTTGTCCGGTCTCTCGATTTCGCTAAGCTTGTCTAGCGAACTGAATTCTTATCTTGCTTTAAAAAAACCAATATATTGAAATATAAGCAAAACTATATAAAAGGTTTAGCCGAACATGACTTACCGAAAACGACGAAAGGGAAAAGAGAGAGATGTAGTGTGAGAGTGTGTGAATTGTTGTGTGGAATGCTGAGAAAAGAGTTGTATTCATAATGCTAGGAAACCCTAGGAGCCGGCAAAAGTAGGGTAGAAGCAAATGACACGAATTGCTAAAACACGACATTAAATAGTTCAGATACAGTTCGGGCAAATCCCCTTGTTGGATACATGACACTAACCATTTAATTTTTTTAATTTATAGGTATGGTAATATATTATTAGTACACATACAATCCCTAAAATATCAACAAAAGTGGTTAGCTCTAGGGGTGGGCGCGGGACGGGACGGGACGGGATCGGGACGGGACGGAGGTCGTCCCGCGTAATTTTTGCGGGACAGGACCGGGATCGGGACGGGGCGGGCCTTGTCCCTCAAATAAAAAAATTATTAAAAAAACTCAAATTTTTTATAAATATATTGCGATTCTCAAAGGCGTAATACATATATATGTATAATTTTTTATATTTTGAAGGTTCCCATATATGCGTACGCATATATACGTGTGTACATGTATATAAACACCGATGCAGTGTGTATATATATGGTCTTACATTGGAGGATGTAGTGTATATCTATATATGACTAAATTACAGTATGTAGTATATTATATATACACAATATATAGTATTATAGTGTGTATGAAATATTATTACCAAAAAAAAAAAACAGTGTGTATGAAATATATATTATAGTGTGTACGTATGTAATATATATACAAACTATATATATACTATAATACATACTCTATATCCTAATATTATATATATAGTATTACATTATTATTATTATTATTATTATTATTATTTATTATATTTTAAGTTATTATTATTATAATTAACTTTCAATTCAAACTACAAGAAATTAGTGGGTAGCCGAGATACTATCTGGGCTCCCACCCCCTTAGCAATAACAAAACTAAGTGTAGTAAAAATATAGACTGCAACACGGGCTCTGGCATCCTGAGATACTTTGAATTTCTGAATCCGCTTCAGCAAAGCAACAACATCCGTATCCAGCTCCCCCATCGAAGAGAAGGAGAAGGGTAAGAAACCATAACCAGCCTCCGTGCACAAATCTCGATACTTAACACACTTACGCCGAGCAGCATCAACCACAACACGACCAGGCACAAAGTCAGACATCCCAGACTGAGTCAAGGGGGAGGACCCTGTCAGATCAACACACACGTCTCAGCTCGCCCCCTGTCCCACGAATAAAGGAGCAAATCTGCTGGCCATTATTATTATTATTATTATTATTATTATTATTATTATTATTATTATTATTATTATTATTATTATTATTATTATTATGTCAACTAGTAATTACATAAAATTAGATGGGAGTCGGCTAATAACTTACTATTATTATTATTATTATTATTATTATTATTATTATTATTATTATTATTATTATTATTATTATTATGTGTGTGTGCGAGACGAGATTTGCGGAATCCCACCGGGTCGTCCCGCGTCCCATCCCGCATCATTTTTGCGGGACGGGACCGGGACGGGTCCGGAACGGAACCGGGATTTGCGGGATTTGTGCCCACCCCTAGTTAGCTCTATTGTGTCCAAGCGTGTCTTTTATTAAGCCCACAACCCCATGTTTGAATCCTAGAAGTGACTTTTTTAATTTCAACTTATATATACAGAGGAAAAGTTTTAAAAAAAAGATGAGGAAGTTATATGTTCAAGTTCAACACTCCATCCTTATCAAAAACAAAACAAAAATAATCAATACTCCAACATTCCATCTTTATCAAAAACAAAACAAAAATCAATACTCCATTGAGCAATGTGTGACAACTGTCTCCTTTTCAATCCTAGTCAATGACGGACTCACAGAACCTTTCAACCCAGAAAGAGGACTACGACAAGGGGACCCACTATCCCCACTCCTATTTATTTTAGGAGCAGAAATACTAGCCCGAAAATTACAAATAGAAAGCAACCAAGTAGACCAAGAAATAGGATTCAACATTACCAGACTGGGTCCTCGGATCCCATTCCTATCATTTGCGGATGACATGATGATTTTTACCAAAGCTAATCGCTCATCTGCGATTAAAATTAGAGGAATTATTGATGAATACTGCTCGATCTCGGGTCAGCGTGTTAACTTCCACAAGTCGGCTTTCCAAACAACACCAAAGGTACCAGAGTCTCTAAAACAAGAAATCCAACGTCTAATAAATATCACAAGCCAGAACAAACTAGACAAATATCTTGGCTGTCCAATAATAAATGGTAGAGTAAACAAAACAACCTTTGAAGAAACGATCTGTAAGACAAAATCACAACTATCAAAATGGCGAGCAAGCGCACTATCCCAAGAAGGGAGAACCACCCTTATCAGAACAAACCTAGCGGCAAAACCAAGTTTTGTCATGCAAAACTTCATGCTTCCAAACTCGATGCACAAAGAACTTGATCAGATAAATAGAGCATTTTTCTGGAATAAAGAGCTGTCATATAAACCGTTAATCGGATGGGACAAAGTCTGCAAAAGAAGAGAAAATGGTGGAGTAGGAATCCATAAAACAAAAGATGTAAACTCAGCTTTACAAATGAAACTGTTGTGGAAAATACTTGCGGAGCCTGAAAATCTATGTGTCCGAACCATCTCACATAAGTACTTGAAAGATGAACACATTCTAAAATACGAAAGGAAAGGAAAAGAATCTTGGCAATGGACAAAACTAATGGAGATAAAAGATGAATTCTGTAAAGGCCTTATATGGCAAATAGGGAATGGAAAAACGATCAACTTCTAGACCGATAGATGGTTGGACGATGACACGCTAAAAAATAAATGCCTAATGCCAGATAGAATCAACAAAAATAACAAAGTAGAAAAATACATAAATGAAAACAGAAGATGGAACATGATCGACCTCCAACACATGCTACCAACATCGATCATCGAGAAGATCGAAACAACATTTGATAACTCCCTCCCTTGATGAAAATCGGAATAATGTTTCAAAGGCCTTGACAGGATGTTTGTGTCAAAGGTCTTGGAGCATTAACAGTTGATGAAATACAAAACCTGTTTTATAAGACCGAATATTAGTTAATTCTATTATATACTTCCTCTATATTATATATATATGCTTGACTAATTTTTCAGGAAGTTTTTCGAATTATTTCCTTCCTTGTGACAAGTGTTGAGAAGGCTCAAATCGGAAAGAGTATGGCTTCATTTGTTTCCAAGTTTAGAAGATCTTAAAGATGGCCATGATCTGGAATAGCCGTTAGAGAAGATTCTTGGCGCCGATTTGTCTCAATAAATAGAGAAGGAAGATGAAGACAGAATACACAAGTGCTACACGAGCTTTCATTCATTCAAGCGAGATTTGTCTTCCAAGTGTACTCTCTGCTAGCGCTCAAGAGTTTGTTGTTTATTTCAAAGCCTTTGAGAGTCACTGTGAGCTTATAGGATATATTCATTTATAGTGTTACTCGAGAGTTTGTAACTCGGGAAGTTGCACTAGGCTATTGATTTGTGAGAGTAAGAGGATTGTACTAGATAGCTGAGAGAGGTGGGGCTCTTCTAGATTGGTCTAGGACTCCAAGGGAACGTGAGTTGACTAGATTGCAATTGTATAGGAGAGAGGCTTCTCGGTGAGCTATTAGGATCCTAAGCTAAGCGAATCAATAAAGCCTTTGAATCCTAGGGTTGTGGAAGAACCCTAGGCGGGGACGTAGGCCAACTTCGTGCCGAACCTCGTAAACAATTACTCGTGTCCTTTATCTATTGCTTTACCTTATTTCCGCACTTGGTTTGATTATCTAACTTTGTGATTCAGGTTTAATCTCAAAGGGTTTGATACGAGCTCCAAAAGTCTTGAGACTTTCTGCGAAAAACGGGCATACTCTATTCAACCCCCCTTCTAGAGTATTTCTATATTACATTGTTTTATATTATCGAACTTTCAATTGGTATCAGAGCTTTACTCACTGTTTTTGATCTAACAATCTTGTGAGTTTTCGATCATGTCTGGTGAAGCAAGCGGAGGATTTGCACAGGGAAGGTCCACAAGCAGACCGCCACTCTTTGTAGGGAACAACTTTGTCCACTGGAGATCCTTGATGAAAATGTTCATCATAGACCAAGATCTGGAGCTTTGGAACATTATAGAGAATGGTCCGAAGATTCCAGAGAAAGATGGACCAAATGATACCAAAGTTGCAAAGAAGGAGTCTGAATACAACCAAGCAGATCTTGAAATCGTCTCCAAAAACTACAGGGCTATTAACTTACTTTATTGTGGTCTTAGCACTGATGAGTTTAACCGTATTTCATCTTGTAGGTCAGCTAAAGAGATTTGGGACAAACTGGTCGTCGCCTATGAAGGAACGAGCCAAGTAAAAGACACCAAGATCAGCATCTTCCTTCGAAAGTACGAGCTCTTCAAGATGAAGCCTGATGAGACAATCAAGGCCATGTTCACACGATTCACAGAGATTACCAACAACCTTGACTCTCTCGGCAAGAGCTTTACCAACGTTGAGAAAGTAAGAAAGATACTGAGGTGTCTTCCAAAAGAGAAATGGGGTCCAAAAGTAACAGCTATAGAGGAAGCCCAGGACCTCACCACTCTACCCCTTGATGACCTTCTTGGGAAACTGATCACGCATGAGATGATCCTTAATGAAGACGATGGAGAACTTCCAGCTAGCACTAAGAACTTGGCACTCAAGTCTAAGAAGGATGAGCCTAAAGATGGATCTGATTCCGAAGATGAGGATGACGATGAAGAATTGGCCCAAAAGTAACATCCATGAAGAGGACGAGGAAGTTGATGATGCTGCTACTAAGAACACAGAGAAGAGGAACATGCAGGAACAGATCCTTAACACTGAAGAATTGGCCCAAGGTGTTGAAGATTCGTCCAAAGCCCTTGGTGTCCAATCCAACAGTGTTGAGACGTCAGAAACTGCTGTAACTGAACCTAACAGGACCACGGAGTCAGATGTACCACAAGTCAATCCTACCAGTGTGACGAATCAAGGAGCTGAGACTAGCAAAAGGAAATTCAAATACTCCTCATCACACTCTTTAAAGGATATCATTTCTGACCCTACTTCTAGTGTTCAAACTCGTTCTAAATTTAAAGATCTTTGTGCTTTCCACGCGTTTGTTTCTCTTATTGAGCCAAAGAAGGTAGATGAGGCACTTCAGGAGCCAGACTGGATCATTGCTATGCAAAGTGAGCTCAACGAATTTGAAAGAAATAAAGTCTGGACCTTGAAGCCTAGGCCAAAGCATCAATCAGTCATTGGTTATTCAAATTTATGTTGATGATATATTATTTGGTGCTACTAACACATCTTTGTGCAAGGAATTTTCTGACATCATGTGCAGTGAATTTGAGATGAGCTTGATGGGTGAACTCAACTTCTTTTTGGGATTACAAGTTCATCAATTCAAGAAAGGGATCTTTGTCAACCAAAGCAAGTACACTAAGGATCTCTTGAAGAAGTTCAAGATGGATCAATCCAAAGCAGCCAAGACTCCCATGAGCTCAACATTGTCTCTAGATCAAGACAAGACTGGAATAAGTGTCAATCAAAAGGAGTATCGAGGAATGATTGGATCTTTATTATATCTCACGGCTAGTAGACCTGACATCATGTTTAGTGTTTGCATGTGTGCTAGGTTTCAAGCTGATCCTAAAGAATCTCACCTCGTGGCTGTGAGGAGGATCTTTCGATATCCCAATGGCACTAAGGAGCTTGGACTATGGTACCCAAAGCAAAAGGATTTCACATTAATTGGATATTCTGATGCAGATTTTGCAGGCTATAAGGCGGATAGGAAGAGCACATCAGGATGTTGCCAGTTCTTAGGAGCATCTTTAATCAGTTGGCACTCAAAGAAACAAAACTCAGTTGCTCTATCCACTGCAGAAGCCGAATACATTGCATCTGGAGCCTGTTGCTCCCAAATCCTTTGGATAGCTCAACAAATGCGAGATCTTGGCATCAACCTCAAAGGTATTCCAATTAAGTGTGACAATACAAGTGCCATCTCCATCACTAAGAATCCTGTTCAGCATTCAAGGACCACACATATTGATGTAAGACATCATTTCATTAGAGACCATGTTGAAAAAGGTGATGTGTCCATTTCATTTATTTCAACTGATTATCAATGGGCTGACATTTTCACTAAGCCTTTGGCAGAGGACAGGTTCACCTTCATAAGACGAGAAATTGGGATGCTTAACAAGGATGCACTTTCGTAGGGGGAGCATTCCCTTTACGAAAGATAAAATCTACTTAGTGTCAAGACCCTTGAGAACTATGTCAAGGTGTGTGAACTAAATGGTGGGTTACATATATCGGATCACATATTTTTGGTTAATATCCTTTTAGATATTTAATCAATTATATTTTTATCGGATTTCAAAATTTCCTATTTATGTTATATTCTTAACCGTTAAGATATTTTTAATTTTGGAACTAAATCCTTCAGTTTTTCAGTCCGATTTTAATGGAAACATTTGAATTTTGAATTGGAAACTCTTCAAATCTTGGCAATGATATCATTACCCTCCCTTGGAACTCTAAACCCGTCCCATCACTCCATCATCTCTCTCTCTACTTATACCCAAGTCTGTACCCGATTCCATCACACTCTCAAATTATCCAAACCCTTTCGCTTTCTCCTTCTTCAACCTCTCAACCTTTTTTAAAGAAACCCTAGCCGATTTCCTCCATGGCACCCAAAACAAAGAAAGTTGTCACACCCAAAAGACTTGGCGCCATCCCCAAGGGACGTCAGGCCACTGCCACCTCTCCCACACCTGAACCCACTCCTCAAGCCATTGTCCCAACTGTTGTCCAGAGCACCATCGCTGAGAGCACGGCCACTGTTACCAAGGGCTCTCAAAAGCGCTCTGCTAAGAAGCCTCTCAGTGCCAAACAGAAAGGGAAGAGAAAGATTTTGGCTGAGGAAGTGGACGAGGAAGAGGAGGAAGATGACCTCGATACCATCCTGGAAAGAGATGCTGCCAAGGAAGCCGAGGAGGAAGCCTTGAAGAAGAAAAAGGCCGATGAGGAGGCCGAGCTTGCAAGGAAACTGGCAGAGGAGGAAGCTGAGAGGATTCGGAAGGAAGCCGAAGCCGAGGAGGTTCCATCCGAGAAGGAGCCTGAGGAAGAAGAAGAAGAGCAAGAGGGATCTGGAGATGACGAGGAAGCTGAAGGAGATGAAGCGGGGTCCGATGAGGACTCGGGGTCTGAGGAAGAGGAGGAAGAATCTCCCTCTCCTTCTCCTCCTCCCCCGTCTCCAAAGAAGCGGAAATCCCCTGTTGCTGTCAAGCCTCCATCTCCCAAGCGCATCAGGAAGGGCACCCTCAGGAGTCTTGAAGCGCCTGTCAAGAGAGCTGCTCCGACTATTGCTCGCAGGAAGAATGCCGACCCACCTGCATATATCCAGGTAAATCAATCCTTGCCCTCCTCTTGGTTTGAAGATGCTGAGACTGCTGGTAAGTGGGTAGATGAGTTTCGAACTCGTAGGATTTGTTGTTCTGATTTTTTGGATTTTGAGTTCTTCGAAGCTTTGAAGTTACCCTGCATTGATCTTTTCAAAAAATCCCCAGCCTGTACCCTTCTCAATCTTGAAACTGTCAACTACCCCCAGCTTACCCGTCTATTCTACATTAACCTAAAAGCCAAACACGACACCAATGGTTGGTCTTTGGAGTCTGTTGTCAAAGGGGTTAGAATCTCTCTCAACTCCAATGACTTTGCAGATTTCCTTGGCTTACCTAGCCCAGTTCCACCCTCTGAAATACACCCCTCAAAAGAAAATTGCATCATTCTTGCCCGAGCCAAGTACCTCATACCCGAAGCATCCAACAGCACCTCAAAGCAACTCACCCACTCGTCCCTAACCCTTGAGGCAAAAATAATTTTCAACATCATTGTTCGATGCCTCTTCCCCTGTCTTAACTCTGGCTCACTCCTTACTGACAATGCCATGGTCCTGCTTTACCGCATCTTAAATGGCCTTGACCTTGATCTGGCCAACACTATCCTTGGAACCATGGCCCATGCTAGAAAAGCTAGAAAAGACTCTCCCCTCCCCTTTGCTACCCTTTTGACCCCTCTCTTCAAAGCTTCTGGAATTGATGTCAAAAATGAAGAACAGCAGCGTCATATGGGTAAGTTCGACTCTAAGGGCCTTGAAAAGATTGGCATCACTCGGTCTCCCCAAGGGACCTTGAGTCTTGCCACTCCTTCAAAAGCCCTTCCCACTGCTTCAGCTTTCGATGAACGCATGGACAGCCTAGAGTTGGGCTTGGAGGAAGTTCGTCTGGATATCAAGGAGTTGCAAAAGGAGTTTATGACGGAGATGAGCGGGATTTCCAAGATGCTACAAGGACTGTGGACGAGGCTCACTGATGATGCTCCGGACGACGAAGCTTAAACCCCACCCTACCCTACCCTATCCCAAACTTGATACATTGCTGGTTTTTGGAAACTTTTTCAAAACATTTGGTGACTGTTTTACCTCCTCCCTTTGTTGAAAGACAAAAAGGGGGAGATGATCTGTGGTTGTTTAGACTTTGAAAACCTCTATCTGCTTGAAGGTCTTGGAAGACCTTGGTTTTTGTTTTTTGGTTTTCGGTTGGATGGCTTTTGCATGCTTTAAAAATTTTTGATCCAACATTTGTCTAACCCATGCAGGTACTTAGTCCGATTTCTCTTATATTATTTATGCTTGACTAAGTTGCAGGGATGCACAGGTTTTGTCTTTCATCAAGGGGGAGATTGATAACTCCCTCCCTTGATGAAAATCGGAATAATGTTTCAAAGGCCTTGACAGGATGTTTGTGTCAAAGGTCTTGGAGCATTAACAGTTGATGAAATACAAAACCTGTTTTATAAGACCGAATATTAGTTAATTCTATTATATACTTCCTCTATATTATATATATATGCTTGACTAATTTTTCAGGAAGTTTTTCGAATTATTTCCTTCCTTGTGACAAGTGTTGAGAAGGCTCAAATCGAAAAGATTATGGCTTCATTTGTTTCCAAGTTTAGAAGATCTTAAAGATGGCCATGATCTGGAATAGCCGTTGGAGAAGATTCTTGGCGCCGATTTGTCTCAATAAATAGAGAAGGAAGATGAAGACAGAATACACAAGTGCTACACGAGCTTTCATTCATTCAAGCGAGATCTGTCTTCCAAGGGTACTCTCTGCTAGCGCTCAAGAGTTTGTTGTTTATTTCAAAGCCTTTGAGAGTCACTGTGAGCTTATAGGATATATTCATTTATAGTGTTACTCGAGAGTTTGTAACTCGGGAAGTTGCACTAGGCTATTGATTTGTGAGAGTAAGAGGATTGTACTAGATAGCTGAGAGAGGTGGGGCTCTTCTAGATTGATCTAGGACTCCAAGGGAACGTGAGTTGACTAGATTGCAATTGTATAGGAGAGAGGCTTCTCGGTGAGCTATTAGGATCCTAAGCTAAGCGAATCAATAAAGCCTTTGAATCCTAGGGTTGTGGAAGAACCCTAGGCGGGGACGTAGGCCAAGTTCGTGCCGAACCTCGTAAACAATTACTCGTGTCCTTTATCTATTGCTTTACCTTATTTCCGCACTTGGTTTGATTATCTAACTTTGTGATTCAGGTTTAATCTCAAAGGGTTTGATACGAGCTCCAAAAGTCTTGAGACTTTCTGCGAAAAACGGGCATACTCTATTCAACCCCCCTTCTAGAGTATTTCTATATTACATTGTTTTATATTATCGAACCTTCAACATTCATCCCAGAAAACCAAATAGAGGACAGACTATACTGGAGAAAAGACAAGTCAGGTTGGTTCAGCACAACGAGTGCACTCCGACACATCACAGAAAACAATAGAATCACACCTCCCAAAACAGCATGGATTTGGACAATAGACATTGCCCCAAAAATTAAGAATTTTCTATGAAAATTGTATAACAATGGGATCCCAACAAAGACTAGACTAATCACCAAAGGAGTGGCCCTTCCATCCGCATGCGAACTATGTGATGCGAGCGAAGAATCTCCAACTCACTTATTCACACAGTGCTATATTAGTAGAAATCTCATACGGAAAATTGTCCCCGGGATAGAAAAACGCCTAGAAGAATTAGACAAAAATGAACAAGACATAAAAAGAATTATGTCAACAATATTTGAAACAATAACTCCAGAACAACAGAAAAAATTGGCAACTGCTTGGTGGTGTCTTTGGACAACTAGAAATAAGAAAATCTTCGACAATGTAAACACCCTCACAATTCAAAACATGGAAAATATGACAAGACAAACAATCACAAATTGGGAAAAAACAAAACATTTGGATGAACCAAACATTACTGCTTCCACCAAAAGAACAGAAACTAGAAAGAAACGACACCTGCGGTGGAACAAACCACCTGAAGGTACATTCAAAATAAATTTCGACGGTAGTTACAACTACACTGGCTCTTCTGGTGCAGGTTTCATCATTCGTGACCACACAGGCTCGCTGATTGCCTGTGGTGGCAGACAACTTACTCTCAGGTCGCCACTTATGACTGAGGCTATGGGACTTCTTTTGGGCATACAGAAGGCAAAGGAGTTGGGTCTGTCCAACATTCACATTGAAGGTGACAACCTAACGGTGATCAACGCAATCAAGGGGTGCTGGTCCTGTCCATGGGAAATAGAGATGCTCACGACAGACATTCTCATGCTTCTCCGGTCCTTCAACCATGTTGATCTCTCGCACTGCTTCCGGGAGATTAACAGATGCGCCGACCACATCTCTCGCCTCTCCGAGTTTGCTGCCGGCCAAGATGTTCAGATAGATAGACATCTTTGTATTCTCATCCGCAAGGATACTCTTGGATGGTGGTCTAGTAGGGACTAGCTCCATCCAAATCCTTACTTGTATAAAAAAAAAGCACAGTAACGTTAAAAAAAATTCAACATTGTGTCAAATAACCCGGGTATCTGACACGGATTCGATTATTATAATCGTGTCGGATACATGGCTTTAAACGATTCGTATACGGTTTAGGGTTTTGAGCCTAAACGATTTCGGGTATCCGTCAACCGGTTCGTGTCAGATTTTCGGTTATGCCCACCCCTAATTGAAATTGAATTGACACGTATAACAATAGATAGGGTAACAACTAGTAAACAACCCAGATGCAAATAGAGACTGTCACAGTGGTTATGTGAAGCGGAACTATGCCCCCTTTTTTAATATTAAAAAAAAAAACTAGTAAGCAACCAAGATAGGCAATTTGCTTGACCTGGTAGTGAGGTCTGTTGAGCTGTATAGGGTAGATTGTTGGATGGTTACAAAGACGCTTGAACAAAGACTTTTGGTGATGCATTAGGAATCGCTCCTCATTATATTTAATTGTAAGGTTCAAATCTTTCGGTTTGTATGAGCGCATTAAACATCAACATGGAAGGAGATACCTCCTTAAGCAAAATGAACAAGAGGATGATAAGATGATTGTCTAATGAGGATGTTATCATTTGGTGCTAGAAACGAGGACGATCAGACGAATGTGTGCATATACTAGACGCGGCATGATAAGAAATGAGGTTATCCGTGATAAAAATATTAAATTGTACTAGGAATAGCTTGTGTAAGACGAGGTTGCGATGGTTTGGTCATGTGCAAAGAAGAGACATGAGTGCATTAGTGTATAAGTTTGATGACCTTGCTATAGAGGATATCTGACATAGTAGAGGGGTGACCTAAGAAGCTAGTTGTAATGAGATGATTAGATAAGATATGATCGTCTTAAACATTCAGGATATTATGGTCTGGGACAGGACACTTTGAGAAGCAATACCTGAGTCAACAAGGGCTAGTCAAATAGACAGAAATGAGCAAGGCGGCGAATCATTTACCATTTATGTCTTGTCTTTGTTTTCGAGCTCCATATTTCTCACATTTTGTATTGATGAGTGTCAAGTCGGGTTTATTTTATTTTTGGTTATAAGATTGGGATCCATATTTTATCACAAAAGCTTAAGCCAATAGGATGAGAAATGAGGTTATTCATGATAAAGTAGTGAGTAGTATTAGGAATAACTTGCATGAGATCGAGGCTGCAATGGTTTGATAATGTGTAGAGAAGAGATATGAATTCATAATGCATAAGGTGCAATGACGTTGTTATAGATATTATGGTGTGGGATAGGATGCTTTAGAGAAATCTAAGTCGAGAAGGGCTAGTCAGATTGTCCGAAATGAGCATGAAGGCATATCATTTACCATTTATGTCTTGTATCTATTTTTTTAACTCCGTGTTTTTCACCTTACTTCTTTGTATTAATGAGAGTCAAGTCGGATTTATTTTTATTTTGGTAAGGTCGGGTTCTAACTTCTATCACAAAAGTTTAAACCAATTATAAACAGGTTTCACCATCACTTATAACTTGTACTAGTTTTGTTGGCCCCAATGGATGTGGAATGACCTTGTTTTTCCTATACATCCCCTCAAGTGCAACTCATTTTTTTCCTTTTTTTTTTACAGTAGGCAAATAGTAGGATGTTTTACTAAGCAAGAATCATCCTTGATTATCCATACAAATAATGCTACAAAGCTACCTGTTCAAAGAGAGGGTCATCAAATTACAAGTTTTCATAGTGCTAGCTATATATAATCAACAATAGAGTTTGATTCCCTATAGCAGTGTTTGAAGACGACTCCAAATTTCCCCAGGAGTATTGTTGCTATCATTAGTGACGTTGATGACTCCAAGAAATCTTCTTCAATAATGACCATAATTCGTGGCCCCCTATCGAGAGCTACCTTTAACCCGACGCAAAAAAACATAAGCTTCTGTTTGAAATGCAAATCCTTGTTGGATCCTACATTGAAACATACCAATAACTTGAGCAGCACAGTCCCGAACGATGCCACCAACGCGACATTAGCCAGAAGGCTTAACAGAGTCGTCTACATTTATTTTGTAGAAGTCCATTGGTGGTTTTTGCCACATTTCAACTTTTCGGCGCTTTTTTTATGCTTTCATTTGTTTCCACCTTGTGCCAGTTTGTTATAGTGCGGACTATCTGTTGTCCAATTTTTTAAGTCAATTTTATTTCTGTTGAATATAATGTTGTTCTTTATGTTTCATATAGCTTGCCATATGAAACAAAGGTCTTCGAAATGAATATTTTCATTTTTGATTGACATAAGATCTTCTAGGAACGAATTAGTTGGTCTTATGTTCATAAAGAAACGTCTTGTTGTTTGTTCATAGGTGGGTTATTAACACTATAGTAATAGGATACTTCATAAATAAACGTTGGACATCTTCATCCTCATTGTTGCATAGGCAACAGTGGGATATGACACTTTACTAAAATATCTATTTAGCCTTTCTTTTGTGGGAATACCATCAACTACAGCTTTCCCATTGAAATTTTTAATCTTCAGTGGTAAACGAAGTTTCTAAATCCACTTATATTCATCATTTCCTGTAGTAATTTGGTTAAGTAGCTTGAGTTGATTTTGTGGTGAAAGTTCCATCTGCATTTAATTTCCATATTAATTTATCAAGTGTATCCCATTCTGGGATTTGAATTGTTTGTATTGTTTAGCGGATGCAAAAGGTTAATGTTCTAACATTTATGTGCATCAAGCAAGCCCGCTATTTTGAGATTCGGATTATGGTTCCATTTGAAGCAGTCTAGCGCGATGTTGTTAATCCAAGGATCAAACCAAACATTAATAAATCGGCTTGACACTTGACTACTTTTTTTGGTCTTTTTAGCTTGGATATTTTTTGTTTATGTTTGAGGGGTGGTTATGCGTATTTTACCTTTTTAAACCACTCTTGAGTCACTTGGAAACATCATCTTGACATAGTTGAGGAAAGAGTGTATACTTCTCGACTCTCGTATCCTTGAATTTGGTAAATATAGAGCGGTCATCCGGAGTTCGAACCGATGACCTTTGGATACTACCCTCAAGTCCTTTCCAGTTGAACCATTTCGGAATGGTTAAATATTTTTGCTATTGTTAGTTTAGAATTAGATCTAAAAAGAAACTTCATACACTTAATGCATGTGACTACTACAATATAAATCTTCACAACTATATAACTTACCAATACAAATAGACAGCACCTAGTAAATCAACCACTTTAAACTCATTCAATATTGTATTGTAAACCTAACTATCTTTCTATTTTTTGCTCCAAATGCATATGTTAAAAAACGATTTGAAAAGATTTCCTCAATTTAAAATGATAAAATCACAAATAGATAGAGCAAATATCAGTTACCTCTTTTGACAACTCTATTTAAAAAGATAAATTTTCACACTATTTCTAATTCGCATTGTGTTTTTCTCAGTGTTCCCATCTTTGTTTTTACGGTTTTTCTATGTCAAATTCCTTTTCACAATTTAAAACACACTGCTAGGGGGGCACTACCATTTACAGTTTAAATCACGTGGCCATGGAAAACCCACACATTTCAGTCTAGCAAATTTCAGGGAACCTTTTACATGCTAAAATTAAGGCTTTTGACATGGTAATCTGTAGACAGTAAAACCAAGCCCAGAAAAACCAGGAATGATCACTTCTTAGGCTTTTTTTTTCCAAAGAAAAAAACAGCACCACCAAGAAATAGGATCAAATTATCATAAACTAAAATCTAGAGGAAACATTCCAACACACGTTGGAAAAAAAAAATGTAGATCTGATTTGGTATTTTGCTTACCAAAAATTACTGGAGGCAAAATAAATAGACAATCTTGATTTGCTTTACTTAAAATGACACCAACCTCAAATCTCCAATCTCCTAAAATGACTCCACAAAACTACAACTCCACCCTTCCGCCATTTTCTCTCCTCTTACCAAATCCCTCTCTCCTCCGGCTTCCTCTTCCTCTTCCTCCTCCTCCTCCTCATTATCATCGACACCGCCTCTCCAAGAAAAACTCGAAAAAAAAAATCAGCCCTGAGTTAGGCCACCCGTCAGGATGGCCTTTTGGAGCACCTCCTCGATTCCACTCCTCGGCCTCCTGTCCTTCCACATCCTCCTCATCCTCCACTGCACCACCTCCACCACCGGCATTCGCGTTGGGATCATCCGGAAGCCCTCCCTTGACGTCCCTATCTTCCGTGAGGCCCCGGCTTTCGTCAATGCAGAAGTTTGTGGGTCTAGCAAGAGGGACAAAATCCATATATCGATGACCCTTGATGCCAACTACCTCAGAGGAACAATGGCAGCTGTTTTGTCCATCCTCCAACACTCAACCTGCCCGGAGAACTTTGTGTTTCACTTCCTTTCTGCAAGGTTTGAGCCCGAGATCTACTCAAGCATAAAGGCGACGTTTCCCTACCTCAACTTCAAGGTGTACCGGTTCAATTCGAATAGGGTGAAGGGGAAGATATCCAAGTCAATCAGGCAAGCGCTGGACCAGCCCTTGAACTATGCAAGGATATACTTGGCTGATATCTTGCCAGGGGATGTCAGCCGGGTCATATACTTGGACTCGGATGTCATCGTTGTCGACGACATTTCAAAGCTCTGGCGGGTGGAGATGGATGCGAAAGTGGTGGCTGCGCCGGAGTATTGCCATGCGAACTTCACGAATTACTTCACGGAGGCGTTTTGGTCGGATCCTGAGCTTACGAGTACGTTCCAAGAGCGGAAGCCCTGCTATTTCAACACAGGAGTCATGGTACTGGACGTGGATACATGGAAGAAAGAAGGTTATACACACAAGGTGGAGCAATGGATGTTGATCCAGAAGCAGAGGAGGATCTACCAGCTAGGGTCTTTGCCGCCATTCTTACTCGTCTTGGCGGGAAACATAAAGGCAGTTGATCATAGATGGAACCAACATGGGCTCGGCGGGGACAACTTAGAAGGGAAGTGTAGAAACCTACATCCAGGACCCATCAGCCTGTTGCATTGGAGTGGGAAGGGGAAGCCGTGGCTAAGATTGGACTCAAGGAAGCCGTGCCAGATCGACCATCTGTGGGCACCATATGATCTTTACAGGTCATCGAGAACATGGTTGGAAGAATAAGGCGGATGGCAACCTATGAGCGCTTTTTATTGTGTGTGTGAGAGAAAAAGAGAGAGGGAGAAATGCTCTGCTGCAATAGAGAAGAAAAATGGAAGGGGGAGGAGTGCAAGTGTATAAAAACAGAAAAGCCTGAGACGAACGAGGGAGAGGCCAAACACCTACAGGCTTCTTTTATAAGAAGTACTTATGAGAATATCATTCTTATTGAATGAAATCTATAATACATACAAATTATGGAGAAGAAAAAGGAAATGACACAAGGATTCATAGATGCCCCTTTTGTTAGGTACCTAATCAGCAATTATAGACGAGACTCGGAGATTTAGATAAAGATAGAGGGGGAAGGAGCAAGGGTTAGATATACTAGACTTTTTTTGTCCTTGTGGTTCAACCCTTGGACACAGAAATTCTATTTAGAACAGCTGATCAATCTAGATTTAGTTTATTTTTAAAGCTCAAAATGGTACTGCTGCTTCTTTGTTGTGTTTCTTTTACATGGCTTCTGTTGATCTACCACCATAAATCATGTAATTAAACAAATGGTATACAACTGCTCTAAGCAATAGATTTGAAATCATTAAAATAGCTTAACTACTCAACAGACAGACCCTTAACAAATCTTAAATTCCAAAGAGCATATAGATTAGTTGAGTTTAGAGAAAGGAGACTTAGGTACCATTTAAAGAACATAATATTACCTGGTGAGGAGAAAAAGGTAGACAGGATCGGGGTCTCAGATTTCCTCTTCTACCCAAATAAGATTCAGAGAGGAGCAAAAAGAGGCAGCTTTCAGATAAATAATAGCTCAGGGAACTACTTCTGCAATCCGAAAAATCACAATCAACTATAGTCAATCTGGTTTCAGGGAGAAAGAACTACAGAAGATGATTGTGAACTGAACATGTTGTTTTCCACTTTTCCAGCATTAAAGCATGAGTAAAGAAGCAAATATAACCTCATCTTCAACTTCGTCGAGTATGACAGTTAACAAAGCATGATTTCTGAATTCTGACAGTGCATGATCGCCAAAAGAGGCTATCCATCACAGCTAAAGCAACTCATTCAATATACACAATGAGTGATTTATATAGCAGCAACGAAACATTGATAGAAATAGAAAAAAAAACCAACAGAAATTCAAGAACAATCAACAGGATTACACTTACACAACCACATATTTTTAACCAAAATGCTACCAAAATCCAAAACTGCCGGCGACGCATCCAATGATATTTTATTCCATAAACTCACTATTTCACCGGAAGTTAACCTTAACAACTCCAAGCTCATCACTTATTCACTTCGAACAAAACATAAATTTCAACTCCATATTATCTAGACACTCAGAAAGTGAAATAAGTTTTCCACTACTGTTCCATCTGTTGTAAGTTGTAACCTATGGGTGCCAATATAACACGTATACTGAAAATGACTCCCCCTATCAAGTCATAAACCCTAAAACTAATAATTTTTGTTCTCATTACTGTCATTGAGCTTCCGTAGAAATCTCCAAACACGATTCTTCGTAATTTTGCAATTCACTTCATTAATTGCAGCAAGGTACCTAATCAATTCAACTGAACTCCTTTTGCTTGATAAGCAAATCAGACTACAAAAAAGTGTTAAAAGGCAGAATCGACTAAAAAAAATATGGTTACGAAGTAGGAAAATCAAATATAATTCCGGGGGGAAGCCTTATACAGAAATTGATCACCTCTTCAGCTAAATTAAGACTCGTCGACCTGAAATTCAGCGGGAACACCGGATTTTGGATAATCCATCGCCGACCAATCGCCTCCACGTCTCGGTCTACGAGGCGGCAAACCTTCGGCGGCTCCGGCACCGGAAAACCCCTGCTTAATTCCGACTTACTGCAGTTCCGATAATACCTGAATCAGGAGAAACAAAAACGGAAAGTGGGAGAAGATGAATGGGGTTTATTTTGAACCGAAGAAGACGATTATGTATCGCGGTTGAATTCACTTTTGGGCCACAGGCCCATCCCTTTGGGCCCAATGGCCCATTATGTTTGGGCCCATAGCCTACCGATCTTATTGGAAATACATTTTTTTTTATTTTTGAGGAGAGAGAGATAAAATTACTTTCCTTCTCCAATCTCCACAATCACCAGTCGAAAGTCGAAACCATGTATGGAGTTCTTCACGTCACAGTACACCAAATTAGGGTTCAAGATTTCAAATTCCCCGCTGCGTTTCTCGCTGAAGCAATTGTAAATTAAACCAGTCCAAACCGAATTGATCTTCGCCGTGCCGGTTTCTTCCCTGCCTCTTGCAAGGTTTGATGATCTTCAAAATTTCTTCATATGATAATCATTTTGATCTATTTTGTTATTGGAATGCTTTCCTTATGTAAGAAATGAAATGATATTCTTAGTCGAATTGTTTGGTTTGAAGGCTATGGAAAGTGCTGTAGAAGAAACAAAAGTGTGCCACCGTCTGGAATCCGGGAAAGATGAAATTCTGACAAATGTTAGCATTGATGAGGAAATGATGGAACCAATCCATTCGAAGATATCTAAGGGGTTTATTCCGAGAGTTGGTATGGAGTTTGAAACCGAAGACGAAGCTTACGAGTTCTACAATGCTTATGCTTTAGCAGTTGGCTTCTCTGTTCGGAAAAGCAAATCACATAGCTACAAGGGGATAATGTTAGATAGAGTGTTTGTTTGTTCTTCCGAAGGTAAACGAGCACGAGATAAACGGGATGATATTTACAAATCCCACCGAGCAGAGACGAGATGTGGTTGTTTGGCCATGATGAAAATTAGCTGTCGCCAAAGAGACAAATATTGTGTCATGGGCTTTACTGCTGAGCATAATCACTATTTGGGAAATTCAAGGACACACCTATTTAGATCGCACAGGAGAATGTCAATGTCTCAGGCATCAGAAGTCATTGACATGGCTGATATTTCAGTTGCTACTCCAAGAGGCCATGATTATCTTGGATTTGCAGGTCTGGATTGCAGGAATAATTTGCACAGTAAGCGTGGTTTAGAAATGAAGTCAGGTGATACAAGTGACGTCCTAGCATACTTGCAGCATATGCAAGTAGAAGATCCTAATTTCTTTTATGCTATACAAGTGGATGAAGATGATCGAATAACTAATATCTTCTGGGCTGATGCAAAAATGATGGTTGACTATGAGGATTTTGGTGACGTGGTTTGCTTTGATACTACATATCGCAAGCATGAAGATGGTCGGCCAATTGCTTTGTTTGTTGGAGTTAATCATCATAGACGAGCCACTATTTTTGGTGCTGTGTTATTATATGACGATTCATTAGAGACATATGTGTGGCTGTTTGACACATTTTCAAGGGCTATGGGTGGCAAACGACCTAAGACAATGTTGACTGATGAAGATGATGCAATGTCAAAAGCACTTGCTCTTCAATGGCCAGAGACTTGTCACCGGCTTTGTATTTGGCACCTCTTTCATAATGCAACAGTTCATCTGTGTAGTGTTATTGCAAGGTACAAAGATTTTCCAAGAGACTTTAGTAATTGCATTTATGTTTATGAACATGAAGAAGACTTTTTGGATGCTTGGAGTGAAATGCTTCGCAAGTATGAATTGCAAAACAATGCTTGGTTAAAGAGAATGTTCAGTATCAAAGAAAAGTGGGCATTAGTTTATGGGAGGGATACGTTTTGTGCAGACATTGCAATTACACAACGAAGTGAAAGTCTGATTAAGCTCATCAGGCACTATGTGAGTTATAATCACAGCTTGAGAATATTTTTTGAGAACTTTGAGAGATTAGTTAATGATCGCCGTCATGATGAGATGGTTGCAGATAGCAAGGATAACCAAGATAAATCGGCATCGTGTTTTCCTATAGCAATTTTCAAGCATGCCTCAAGTGTATATACACTAGAGATTTTTAAGTTGTTTCAGGAAGAAGCGTGTAAAGGTTATGATTCCCATCTTGAAGTTTGTGGTGAGATGGGAGCTCTTCTGCAATACAAGGTCACACCTTTTAAGAAGACTTGCAGTTATGTTGTTTGTTATGATGGCGCACAAGAAACTGTATGCTGTAGCTGTAGGAGGTTTGAGTTCGCCGGCCTGTTATGCAGTCATATACTGAAGGTTTTCTCTTTCAGAGGTATTACAGAAGTTCCTAGCAAGTATATTTTGAAAAGATGGACAAGAAATGCTAAAAGAGAAAGCATTAGAGCCACTTGTGAGATTTCAAATGTTGATGGAGATCCTAAAACAACAATAGGTAGGCGTTATAAAGAATTATGTCGTTTATCTACTCGATTGTTCACAAGAGCTGCGGAATCCGAAGATGGATACAACCTTGTGAAACAAGGGCTTCTTAATTTGCTTAGAGAATGTGATTCACGACATATAGTCCCTTCTCATGTTGCACAGGTATAGTCCTAACTTATAATAATTCTACGCTCTAGAACTGTTTCTGTTTTTTATTCTTACACTTCAAGTTCTTTGCTGTAGGAGAGCCCAATTGTTCAATTGAATGGAAGTGCTGGACAACAGTCAGCTGGTTTCACTCATCCATGGGATCAATCTGGAGACAACTACTCTACACCTTCGGCGTTTGGACAAGGTGAAGTTTTTATTGGTTCACCACCGGTTCAACCTAATAAATAGCTTCAGCCTAGTCATATACATAGTGTTGACGAAAATTATAGTGCCTTAAGTGAACGTAAAGCGAAGGAAACTAGACAGTTCAGTTTTATTTTCTTATCAGGTTGCTATAGCTTTTATGCTGTAGATGATCAGTTCTGTTATCTAGCTAAAGGATTATTGCAAATTCATACTGTCACAGGTTCAGCCTAGATATGATGTTTTGAGCATTAGCCAAAAAGCAATGCAATGCATTGATTAATCAGGTTGGTGTATAGCTTTTATGCATAGATGACTCTCCTAAGCTGATTTTATTTTATATGTAATGATCAATTGATAATTAATTGTGTTTTTTTTTTCGTCTTCTGATTGCTTGTTTTGTTTTCATTAAATGTTGTTCCCTCCAGAGTAACTCGTGATGTAACAAAGAGCCTCGGTTCCAGTTGGTCGAAGATTGGTCATACCAACCGCACATAGTAGCTTAGATTTTGATCATTTTGCCTTGTTACCCATAACATATATATTTTTTATGGGCATCTTTTCTCACACTGTTATATTACCCAGCCAAGCTGATTTGGTCCTAATTTGATCATGCTCCGAATCTGTATATGCACTACATAGCTACTGCATTACAATTCAGCTAGTTCCAATGCGCTAGTTTCTATATGGAGGTGGCGCAGAGACCATAACGCTGTTCTTTCAAGTATGTGGAACTGGGAAGCGACTAGTCCCGTACCCTTAACCGTACTGTAACGACAAATTTTGCAAGTAACGATCAGAAATGAATTCTCTTAGCACAACTCCAAGATGCTTTCCCTTGCTGTGAAGTTTGAAGTGAAGCATTACAGTTGAGTTTCCGGTATCCTTCCTCAGGAGTTCAAATGCCCTCATCAGTCGTATGAAAGTAGGGGTTGATCTGTTGCATTCCAGTTGTAGTAACGAGCAACAGCACCACCACCTTGCTCCAGTAAAAAAGCCTCGTGAATTCCCATATGCTAGCAGGAGTTGTCCATCTGCAGATATGAATAATATAGGATTTTGGTGCTGACAGATATATAAATTGGTCAAATTTATGTTTCGAAATCCCAAGTTTATGCAATTCCAGGTGCGATCTGGATTGAACATAGCTACGAAAACAGAGGGTTCTTGATTTTAGTTTGACAAATTTGATCAGAAACAACTAAATACTAGACGATCATTCTAAACCCAAGTATACCGAAGGCAAATTCCCAGAATTTGTCCATATAAAAAGCAGCACTTGGATTAGCCAACATTTGGCTACACACATTATTCAATTTTACATTTCTTCCCAAACTACAACTCCCCAAAGCAACTCCAATACCTTTTCGTACAGGAAGGGGAAAAACAAATAACTTTGTATAAATACAAGGAAAAAAAGAAAGAAAATCAATAAAATGAAGGACGGACAACACTGTCAGGTGCTTCAGTCGCTCTGGGGGGCACTTATTAGTTATTACAACTATTGCTATGTAAACCAGAGAGCATCTTCAAGGAATTTGAGGTGTGTTGATTCTGGAAGAGTTAGAGGTCGACACATAAGTAGGAGATGACAGACCCTGCTCTCCGTTTTGTCCTCTCACTGACCTTCCACTTCTCAACCAGGACCTTCTTCATGTTAAGGCAGCTGGATATAACTGTGGCTACTCCAGTGGAAGTAATGTTTGGACAGTAGACTATGTGGCACGATTCGAGCAGGTTGCATTTTCGGACAAGATGGGAGAGACCCACATCACTTATCTGGCGGCAGTGAGATAACACAACTTCTTTGAGTAAAGGACAGCCTTCTCCCACCTCAACAAATGCTGCGTCGCTTATGTTCTGTGTAGATGTAGAGTAACAGAAGGCGTGGTAAAGAACTTGTTAAAACAAGTCAATAGAAATTGATACCATCAGCCCAAAACAACTGATGATTCAAACAGATTCAAACCCTAACAAGTTCAATTTACCATCAACAAACCCACAAAGCTGTTTTATGTTGATTGTCCGACAGAGTCAAAATACCGAATAAAAATTCAGCATCAATATTGGGCTCAGATGAAATGGTTGTACGCAGGCGAAATAATATGAGGCTTCGGATTTATCATGTATGGTCCCTTCTTAAGGTGACAATATATATTTTGCAGTTCATTAAACAACTGCAAGGTCTACAAACTGGGTTGCTTTGATTTGGTAGTTCAGAGTTCAGACCTCTTGCTCACTGGGCCCTACACTCCTATGATGAGGAAAAGCTTATATTTTTTAGCTCTCTTCAGCTAAAACCAATACGAAAAATAAATCAAGACCTCCCCTTCCTCCCCCCCCAAAAAAAGGTTCGTATAAAACTTCAAAAAAACAAAACCTGTGCTTCTGAAATAAAATTGCTATTGATTTTATCTGATCTCATGAAAGGAAGACAACCATATAGCAGGTAAGTTTTTTCTCCTTCAAGTCTGCAAGATTTAAATTGAATTCTGACAAAATTCTTTGAGAGGAAGTCACTATAAGGTGCATTTTAATATTCTATTCCTAAAATAACATCAAATGCATAATTATGTAACTCGCGAATCACTTGCATCTCTATAGCAACTTCAAAAGGCATATGTATGAGTTTAGTTTCTTGTTCGTAGGTTTTAAAATTTTGTAATAAAGTATCAGCAGATAGTTGGGCAAAAATCTTCTGAGCAAAGAAGAGGAAGGGAGCCATGTAATACTAATAAGTGCATTTGGTAAGACATGCTTATAATATAAACAGTGCTAATAAGATATGAAAAAATGAAGTTCATAAAATGAGATATATGTTCATCACTTCATTGATCACATGGAGAAACTTGACAAGAAAGGAAGATCCTACCTGAAGTACACTCACATCCAGGTGACTCAACTGGGGAGAGCCTCTTGCTATAGCCATTATTCCCTCATCGCCTATTTGGTGGCAGCCGCTGACATTTAATTGATGAAGTGAGCAACCCTTACCAACAGCAATGAGAGCCTCATCCCCTACTCTGGTATCAAAGAAAAGATTTCACTGTCAAAGCACTGTTAGGGTTTATCTTAGTGGTCATTAATGCTTCTTTTCAAATTATGATATGTAATAATTTAGAAAATTTGATGCAATCATCACAAGTATCCAGAATATTATAACAGCGATGTGACAAAATCAATGTGAGGTTCACAAACATCAAATTTTCAGTTAGTGTAAATTTGTTTTGGCAACATTTGTTGCAGCAAAAAATAAGTTAGCGACAATTGATGAGGAGTATTGTGTGCACATGCAAAAGCTTGCAATGTCATGGTCATGATATTCATTCATGCGAAATATGGACTCTCCTCTATCTCTTGTTTTTCTTTCTTCCTGAACAGTGCATAGAGTACAACATCAATTAACTGATAGGTTCCAACTGAAATAAAACTTCATTTATAATGATTTGCTTTGTGATGGAAGAAGATGAAACAAGAGTAAAAGGAGTGTCCTTCAACGATCTCCGGTTGCAGAGCAAATGTTCAACAAGGACAAACTACAACATCCATAGGTGGTTTAAACCTCTCAACACAAACAGTCTTCCGTAAGAAAACAAATCAAGCAAAAAGCCAAAAAGAAAGCTGGAAAAGGATGAAAGTAGGTCAAACCAAAACTATGATTTGCAATAGATATAATAAGAAAACAAAGAACGTCAAAGTCTTACCTGTCACAAAAACGAATACTGAGATCTCTAAGAAACTTGCAATTCTCACCAACAGCTACAATCCCTTTATTCCCCACCTTTACACAATAGAAGACAGTTAGGTACGTCAAACGGCCCTTGATAGCAGCAGCACATTAATAACATTTGAAAGGGCTTCCAACATCAGAAAATATAACTATCATCTCAATATTTGCCGATTTAAAACCACTTGGCAATGCAAAGAAAGCTCTATCACGATACATATAATTATATAAATAATACCATCAAGACTGTGAAGGCAATAATATATTATACCAGTAAAACAATTTTAATTGAATTATTTGTTATTACTAAAGCCACTGGCTCCACACTCTCCATGTAGACAACAACAACAACAACCCAGTTAATCCCGCACTAAAGCGGGGTCTGGGGGCCATGATGTACGCACTCGTACCCCGAATAGGTCGGGAGAGTGTTTCCACACTCTCCATGTAGAAGAAGCAAAAACAACAAGGAGGTTTGATAAATCGGTATCACAAGCATATTACTTGCATCCATGAAATCACAATGGGAGCAAGTTAAATTTCCCAGATTATTGACTGCTTGGAACAAACACTATAATCATGAGCAAAAGAAATACAATAACAAACTGCTAAACAAGTTCCATGTGTTCGATCCATCATTCCATCCCACAAAATACCTCATAGCATCTTCTAATGTGAAGTTTCTTTAAGTTCCGGCATCCACTTCCTATGCTACACAAGGCATCATCCCCAATATTTGAGCAATCCACCAAGTGCAATGCTTGCAAGTCTTTACATCCTCTGCCAACTTCAGAGAGCGCATAATTGCCTATCCTCTGGCAGTACAACAGAGACAACTCCGAAAGTTGCCTGCATGTTCCAATTAGCAGCCTCAAATTAACAAGCTTTCCAAGGCTTTAGAATATAGGAAAAAGCCAAGAAATCAAACCAAGCACACAAAGTTAGAAACCATTGAAACGCAGCATTCCAACCACAAGTACAAAATAATACTCCCTCCGATCACAAATATATGATGTTTAGGATAAAAATCAAAGTCAAATGTATGATGTTTTCGATTTTCGAGGTAATGATTTGTATTGATTTGTTTGTTGTTTTTTTGTTTTTTTTAAAACAATTTTAATCAGTTATGTAGAATGGTGAGAATTAAAAAATACAGTAGTAAATTTATGAAAAAAAAGTAAGTGGAATGGTGATGAGTTTAGATGAATAATGTGATTTATTAAAATGTGTGCCATTCTGTTGAGAATATAAATTGAGTTGTGGGATAAGGATCCTACATTGATTAAAAACTGAATCCAAGCCTTGCATATAAGCCGGTGGGCTACCCCACCTAACCCCAATTGGTTTTAGGATGGAACCCCACTCGGCTTGTGTGCTCGGCTTGGTTGGTGCGCGTATTGCGCTTGGGCGTGCGTCGCTAAAACTTCTTATATGTGTGATCGGAGTCATAAAAATTATTATCTGATCATCAGATAGAATTGCACACATGTAATTCACCAAAAATTTTAGATGCAAGCAAGAGCATTTCAGGCTTTTCAGCTATAGAATGCAGAGCTAAGGCTGAGGAAGAGAGAGATAAGGAGAATGAGAGGTATCTAGAACAAAGCAGCATTCAGGTATGTGTGACATGCATGAATCAGATCACAGCTGCTATAAGTTTAGTAATTCCTATGAATTGATTTTCCTCTTTTGTTTCAATATATTGTGTGAAATCGTAGGACTTTTACGATGAATTTTTTTCTTCAATAAATGGTATTTTCCACATTAAACTGGACTTTCTGTTCTAAAATATAAATGAGAAGAGATATATTATTATTGGGTTGAGACCGGAAATACAAATTCTAACAATAGAATGATACAAGATTCTCTGAAATAAACACAGAATTAATCATCTCTAACCATAGCGCAGAGACATTTTAAACAGCAATCATATTAAGATGTCACCTTGAAGCATTGTCAGTGTCACCTTTAGGCACGTGTTAATTGATAAATAAATTCTACTCTTTTCCATTAGAATCCATGCCTTCCCATGCCAATTTTAAGGTTTAAATAAAAACTTAGTTCATACTAGTACATAAAAAAGTTAGCAAAGAACTTATCAATAGCCAATTCATGTAAAAGATGATTAATTGAGACTTGACCACTCCATTGACATGCAACTTCAGAAAAGCATCTGATTTCATACAACTTCAGAAAAGGTTTACATTAAAAAAAGAAAGAAAAAAGGAAGCATTTCTGCACATATTTTCTGCACATACTAGCCGGCAGGCGGCAGAGAGCGCACGTGCACATACACACATATTATATGTGGGGAGGGGGTAGGGGCAATTCCAGTAAATGCATAGAAATGACTAATTATGAAAATAAATCTCACAAATATAGTAAACAATAGTGGTACCAAATGAAATAGATAGTTGGATTCTGTGGAGAAACATACAGACAATATTTTCCAACGGACTCCAGTCCAAATGTCCCAATGTTATGGCAGCCATTAACCTCAAGATGTGTCAGTTCCAAACAGCCAGTTGCAACTGCTTCCAAACCCTTATCGCTCAGGAAGCAGCAATCAGTCAGAGTAAGATCTTTCAACTTCTTACAACCTTTCCCAATTGCAGAAAGACTCCTGAAGTGGAAAAATGAGGAACAACAGCAGTTATAACACAGAGCATCAGAAATAGTAAAAATGAATCAGCCAGAGCCTTTTTCAGATATTTCATCACAGTCAGCTAAACAGTCGGATTCAACGGCACATGCTCCTGAACCATAAGATCTGTTTAAACTACTATTAGATTCAAATAAAAAGGTCAACAATCCAGCATTAATCTCCCCTCCTTTTCATGAAATCATGAATATATCTTCAGCAAATGGGGAAAGAGGCTTCAGCAAGTTACACGCTTGAACTCATTGTGCATGCAAAAAACACATAGATCTTCTCCTGCAAAGCTTTGTAACCCTCTCTCTTTTCCTACTTTTCATACTTCAGGTTTGTTTGTGGAGTCTAAAGTTAACTCAAAGGTTAAGTTTTTTTTTGGGACGATAATGTTGATTAACATTGATGACATGATGGAAAGACAAAGACATCAAAAGGCCCTTTTGCCAGATATTTTGTGTGTTTAACAAGATTATTTCTAAATGATTTACTTCATAAAGGTAATCTATGCAATCCTTTTAGACTATGGGTAAGGATATTGTCTCTGCATTAAGTTCAACTTATATGTGGCTCAAGGGATTGAGGAAGTAGGGATGGATCATAAACTGTTATTGAGATGGACATAATGGATAATCAAAGACATTATAAAGGGCTTTTACCAATTGTTTAGTGTGTTCATGAAGATAACTTTTTTAAATGATTAACTTCACAGAGATAATCTATGAAAACCTTGTATAAGTAAGGATCATAAAATGTTACGGATATTATGATGTTTCAACCATTCCTTGATGTGTTTGGTTGGCAACAAGACATTAACCATGAAATGCAACCTAACTTAAGGTATGATAGGAGTGGTTTCTTAACCTTGTGTTTGGTTGTACTGGGACCCCTCTTCATATTTTGACCTCCAACTTGGCAATCACTTCTAAACGATATTGTAATATATGAATTGACTTTGTAAGAGGATATCTTGCTCTTCTGATATGATGAATCAGAAATTTTCTTTGAAGCCTATTCTAACTTAACTTCCAATAGACAATACAGTAATCAGAGAAGAAATACAGAGAATGAACAGAAAGTCACTAACTCGTCTGTGAATCTCTGAAAACTGAACAAGGCCAACATCTCCAGTGATGAACAAAAGGTACCTACGGCCAGTAAGGACTCATCTGTTACATTTAGACAATGCAACTTCAGAACCTTCAGGTTCCGACAGCCTTTTGCAATAGCAAGGACCCCTTTATTGTGAATAAACTCTGAATCCACAGACATGGTCTCGAGATTTCTGCAATGAGATCCTACTGCATCTAAGCCAGTGTCAGTTATTCTTTGACAAGCAGCTAAGCCAAGAGATTTTAAAGTCATTCCACAGCCTGAAGCAAACTGTCCTAACCCAATATCAGTTAAACCTTCACAAAACCGCAGATTTAAATCCTCAATTTTCTTGCAACATTCTCCAACAGCAGCTAACCCAGCATCTCCAACATAGCATCCCTAAAAATATAAATATGTAGTTCAGAAAGGAATTTAAAGCAAAACATAAACCAGAAATATGGTCTAACAAAGTGAACATTCCACTTGGAAGACAAGGGATATATATTATCATGTAGGATCCTAGATGCCAGTAGGACAGAATCTCTTGGAAGGAAGAATCGAAGCATCAAGCTTATTGAACTAGCAAATAGCGACAGCATATCATCTATGATTATCAATACAGTAACTTACATTGAAAATTATTCTATCGTGTGCAATGCTTAAACAGATTAAAATCTAAATCCATTAGTGAAGAAGATTGTGAGGAAATAATTACTTGGAAACCTGTGCCAATCTTGGGTAGTAACAGAATCTAGTCTAGATGATGATTTGCTTCTATAGTGTTCGCGAACTTCATTTTTCAATTAAAAAAACACAAAATTCAAACACATTTGTAAAAAATTTAGCATGTGGCAATCAACTGACCTGTAAATCCAAAGATTTCAAGGACCTGCACTTCTCTGCTACAGACTTTAACCCAAGAGTTGTTACACTTGAGCACCATATGAGGCTCAACTTCTGCACCTTTGTAAAGCCTTCAGCAATGGCACTCAAACCTATATCTGATAAACAGTCTGCTTGATCTTCACATTCTTCAAAAACTCTTTTCCTTCCCTTCTTTCGAGACTTTGGAGTCACATATTTCGACTGATAATTAGGACTTCTTCCCTAATACCATCACAACAGTCTCAGAAAAGATGCCCTAACAATTAACACTAATAGAACTAATCATGGCTTCATAGGCACTAACACTAGCCAAATTGTGAGTTGCCAAAGCAAACTCTGGATAGTGAAAATGAGAAATACGATTTAAAGCTTAAGCATCGCATTGAAAACACTTGAACAGCTTTTCAGCATCACTAAGCAAAACTACAGTGGATCTTCAAACCCTGAATCCAATTATCAGCCCAGATCTACAATAAGTTTGCTCCTGGTGAGAAGTAAGGACACTCTTTCATCACTCTCCAAATCTCACCTTGCTTTTTTTTTGGGTGCAAATCTCACCTTACTAATACAATTCAATCACATAACATAATCCAGAAACAATGCATTTTAATTACAACAGAGCATTTGATTTGACAATAAACAAACTTCCTATAAACTTTCTACATGGTCGTCATTAACAAGGCGAAACACAAAGTCCAATCAAAATTCATAACAAATAAAAAAAATCTAGTCACCTATCGTCGACATTTGGAAATGGCAGGGTCTCATTTTCTCAAAACCAACAATTCTAGGAAAACCTAGTTGGCTAGTTGCAATCCAAGTACATACAGTCAGAATCCACTTACCCCAAGGGGAGGGAGAGAAACGGAAAGGCGCTCATCGACGTAGAGATTCCTGATATTGACAAAGCGATGGGCGAGAACCTGAACAAGCTTGTCGGGGCAGCCGGAAGCGCCGATGCGGAGGGTTTCACGGCTGATGCGCTCGAGGCGGAGCCAGCGGCGGCAGACGAGGGAGCAGGCATCGCGGCTCGGCTTGGCGTCGATCCACCGGAAGATCTCGAGGATCAGCTCGTCGGGAAGCGATAAATTGATCCAGTCCTGGCCTTTCATGATTCACGCCTTCTGCAAAATCCTTCAATCGTTCATCGGAATATCGATTTGTGGGGATTCCGGATCCAATACCGGCGGGAGGTGGAAGGAAGAAGCAATCGAAATGGTGGGAGTTTGGGAATTGGAATCGCAATCTGTCTGGTAATTGTTGTTGGGGCCTGGGGGGTTTTCAGATGATGGCGGTGGGAGCGCACCCTCCTCTTTTGCGGGGTTTTTTTTTTGTTTTTTTTTTTTGACAACAATTCTCGGATGAGTGAGGCTAGAGTCAAGATGTCGGAATGGCTATTGACAAGATAATTTCACCCAAATTACCACAAGTCCTTTTCATTTTTTCCGAACACATTGCAAAAAGGCTCAAAACTCTCTTTTCCGAATCGAAACCTAAATCTGTCGAACGAATTGTTTTGATTGAAAACAACATAAAATTGATGAAATTAATCAAAAGATCAATCAATCAACACACGAATTGATATATCGCTCGCTTTACGTGATTATCGAATGGCAATTTTTGGTCTTCGTCCGAAAAAATTGTCGAAGGAAGAGCTCGGCAGATCGATACGAGGTGAATGAATATGCTCGGCATGTTTAGGTGAGGTGAATACGTAACCTCGGTGCATAAAAACGAGGTTATGAATGAGCCTCGTCTACTTTTCATGAGGTATATAATGACCCCTTTGAAGATCTTATCTAAATCCTCGTTTACATAAACCGAGCTAAATCAATAACCTCGGCTTCTGTTGTTGAGGTGAAGGAGGGGGCTCGGCTTCCGTTGTTGAGGTTAAGGAGGGAGCTCGGCTTCTGTTGCTGAGGTTAGTATGTAAGCTCGGCCAATGTTGTTGAGGCTATAAAATAGCCTCCTTGACATTGCATAAATTCATTAAATTGTGTATATGTGTGATGGATATTGTTATAATGCAAACTCATATGCTTCTAATAATGAGACAGACTAAATGACTAAATCAGTTTAGAAAATGTTGTTTTCTCCACTTTTGATTGCGACTCTATATGACTAAATAAATATCATAACTTTATCAAATTAATACATATTTTAATGTTTTATCTTACAGTAATTGCTTCAAGTGCCCAATTCCCACTTATCCTCAACCTAAGGATTAATGGCGAGTCCGTCGAGCCAAGCGGTTAATAACGAGGGTCATAGGTCTGCCTGATGTTAAACTGGCATATGTCCAATCAAACATGAGCTTTAGAAGTGATGATCTTCAGTAATTTTTTCCTTATCCTTTTAATGCTTATATGGTTATATCCTTGGTACAACTTGTATATGACAGTTGAAAATATAAAATATCATCTTGTAAATATCAAAAATATATTTGCATATTTTTTTTACATTGTAAATATCAATCAAATAACATATATATCTATACTTTTTTTTAATATAAATGAAATTTTTAAAAAATATTAAAAGAATCATTATTTTAGAATAATAATCATAATATTTATTACAAATATCATCTTGTAAGAAAAAAATATGCAAATATATATTATTGGACATGCACAATATAAATATAATTTTTAAATTATTTGTATTAATTAAAAGTACTCTAAATAATTTTGGGTTACACCTACATACAAAGTATTCAAGAATACTAATTTAAATACCTTGTAGAATGAAACAAGGTTGAATGGGTAGCTTGGGTGGTAAAGGGCCAAAGGCATGCTGAACTGGTTTGGTAGAAGTCACAGGTTTGAAACCCATTTCTATTTTCTTTTCCCATTTACAATTCTTTTTTTCCCCGCCCCGTCTTCTTCTGTTCGAATTTTTTTTTCAAGCTCAGCAGGCAGGAGAAAAGGGAACCGCGAGCGACCCAGAGGCGTGCTGAATGCTAAACTTCTTTGGTAGAAGTCACAGGTTCGAAACCCATTTCTATTTTATTTTCCCATTTACAACTCTTTTTTTACCCGCCCCGTCTTCTTCTGTTCGAATTTTTTTTCAAGCTCAGCAGGCAGGAGAAAAGGGAACCGCGAGCGACCCAGACCCTCCTCTCGTCGTCCCGCTCTCCGCTCTCCGCTCTCCACCACCCGCCTCCACCACCGTTGCCGACAACCTTGCACCCGGTTCGGTTGGCGGCCTTCACTACTTGGACCGTCGACATCGCCGCAAACTCACCCAACTTGGACTGTTCGATTCAAAGGTACATTAAATGCATATAACTTATAAAAGAGGATTTCGTTTTGCCCAGTAAATTAAATGCATTAACGAAATATATCCTTAACAATTAGGAAAACTTTTAGATTAAAAATAATAACAATATATCTATTTAGATTAACCATTTTACAATTAATATTTTAAACCATAATAATCATATAAATTGGCATAAACATCATTTTTTAATTAAAAATCAATATATTATCTCATCAGTGAGAAATATCCTTTTTAGATTAACATTATTCATTTATTTAATTTCATCATTTTAAAATTAATATTATAAATCATAATATATCATATTAATTTGAATAAATAGAAGCAAGAAAAAGGTTAGTTGTATAATGTCTGTGGTCTTAAATATAAATGTTAGTATGAAGCACGAAAAACTATACATTTGATAACAATTTAGCGGTTAAAGTTCATCATAAATAACATAACTATATTTATACAAAAATATTTCCCCCTAGCGATAATTCTTTAATAATTATAACATAAAATATTATTTTATATATAATTTATATTAAAAAAATTTAGACTCGTGCGTAGCACGGGCCAAAACACTAGTGAATAGATGTATTCGTCATGAATGTAACATCAATATAGGTAATTTAAGATTTCAATATTACTTGTCGAACTAACATACATCAATATTTTTTGTTCATGAAACCATCATGAATGCAACGTGGATGTAATTCCTAGTTGTTTTTCTATTGCTAATACATTAGATTTCCATAGCATAACAACAGTCACTACCAATGGTTTGTTATTTAGATTAGTACAGGTAATGTAGCTCCAAGTAATTACATTTTTCTTATTTACATATAAGGTATTTTGTGTAACTGCAACCTATATTAAAAAATGAGTTTAAAGCTACATTGGAAATAATTTACATACAAGGGAACGAATTCTTCATGACCAATGTGAAGATTCTCAACTTATCCTTGAGTTCTTCGCAAATCATTGCTTAATAGTGTGATTTTGTTCTCCGTTCTTCTCTCTCTATTTTTGTAATTCTGTTATTTTTTTACTTCATTAATTAATTAGCTTAACATGTCAAATCTAATTTTGAGGATAGGTGGAAAGTGGCCACTTGAAACAATTACTAGAAGATAAAACATTAAAATATGCATTAATCTGTTTCATGTCTGATTAAGAACAACTAATTTGCTATTTAGATAAAGTTATTATATTGATTTAGTCATTGAGAGTTACAATCAAAAGTGGGGAAAACAACATTTTCTAAACTAATTTAGTCATTTAGTCTGTCTCATTCTTATAGTCTGTCTCATTCTTAGAAGCATATGAGTTTGCATTAAAACAATATCCATCACACATATACACAATTTAATGAATTTATGCAATGTCAAGGATGCTATTTTATACCCTCAACAACATTGGCCGAGCTTACATACTAACCTCAACAACAGAAGCCGAGCTCCCTCCTTAACCTCAACAACAGAAGCCGAGCCCCCTCCTTCACCTCAACAACAGAAGCCGAGGTTATTGATTTAGCTCGGCTTATGTAAACGAGGATTTAGATAAGATCTTCAAAGGGGTCATTATATACCTCATGAAAAGTAGACGAGGCTCCTTCATAACCTCGTTTTTATGCACCGAGGTTACGTATTCACCTCACCTAAACCTACCGAGCTTATTCATTCACCTCGTATCGATCTGTCGAGCTCTTCCTTCGACAGTTTTTTCGGACGAAGACCAAAAATCGACATTCGATAATCACGTAAAGCGGGCGATATACCAATTCGTGTGTTGATTGATTGATCTTTTGATTAATTTCATCGATTTTAGGCTGTTTTCAATCAAAACAATTCGTTCGACAGATTTAGGTTTCGATTTGGGAAAAGAGAGTTTTGTCCCTTTTTGCAATGTGTTCGGAAAAAATGAAAAGGACCTGTGATAATTTAGGTGAAATTATCTTGTCAATAGCCATTCTAACATCTTGCCTAAAGCCCTTATGTTCTCGGATTATTAATAAAAACACTCGTAAATTAGAAATTTACATAAAATCACCCATAAATATGAGACATTGATTATCCATCCCATTTGAGATAAGCGACGACGTGATTCGATGCACGAGGGAGTCAGAGAGACCGAGAAGGACTTGATTCTCAGGGGCTGCCAGCTATAGTGGTTAATCTTGCCCCTTTGCTGAAAGTCGGGTTGCGAAGGCCATACACAATTACACAGATCTAGGGTGAAAGGTTGATGCAAGGATGGTCTCTGCGGCCAACATGGTAGGTGAAACTGAATACAGATGGAGTGTCAAAGGGCAACCCGGGAATTGTTGGAGGGGGGTGAAACTGAATACAGATGGAGTGTCAAAGGGCAACCTAGGAATTGTTGGAGGGGAGGGCTTTTTCGTGATGTGGCTGGCAAGTTGCCGCGAGCCAACACATTCCATTGTGGATATATTATGTCATGTGCAAACAACAGAGGCTTGGGCAATATTTCACCGTGCATGAGCATGTTCAAGTGGCCCAATAGAACATGACCTCCAAATTTTTGGGGTCCAATATGGTAATTATTAGGTATATATTTAAAATTGTTTAGAAAAAATACAAACAGCTCATGTGCTCTACTGGCAGTACTCTGAACATTATAGGAACATGGACCCCTTTTTATTCCATTCCACCCAGGTTCGAAACTCTCTCTTTCATCATTTATTTCACTTCTCAATTCCTCTACTTTTATTTTTTTTCAATCATTTCGATTTTCCTTTTTTAAAATACTCTACTTTTTAATATATGAGTAAGAAAGGAGCAAAGAGGAGGCAGAGAGAAGAGAGAAATCAAATGTTTGTGTGGTCTATTAGGGTTCTAAAGACCCATATATATAAGAGATTACAAAGTAAGGGCAAAATGGGTATATCCATAATACATATGATATATAATATTATAACGCTCCTCCTTAGATATACACCAATTAATATTACAAAACAGTCTCATTAAAAACCTCGCCTAGAAAATCCCAATGGGACAAAAACTAGGACTAAGGGAAAAAGAGTACAGATGTCTTTTGATACACTTTTGGTGATACTGCCTCATTAAAAACCTTGTCAGGAAAATCCAGTGGGACAAAACCTGATTAAAGGGAAAAAGAGTGTAGTACGTGTATTCCCCCCTTAAATCAACATTCTTCTTGCACCTTTCTCATTCTAACAAGCACTTCAAACTTCTTTATAATGCCGACTTCATGAGTTGTATGGTCGAGTATGAAAGTTGTCATCGATGTGTGAAAGTTAAAATGCCTTCATGTATCACACTCGGCTTCGATGCAATAGACTTCCTCGTCTTTGGTGATGAGCTGCTTAAAATGCACAAATATAAGATACTTCGGGACCTAGTGTGTTTTTCATCTTTTGATGCGGGGATCTGATGTATAGGTGGTGTATAAGTTGTCTCATTAAAAACCTTACCTTGGAAAAACCCAGTGGGATAAAAAATCAAAATTAAGGAAAAGAGTACAACGTTGTGTATAGTACTTCGGGACTCAATACACTATGTCACCACTTATACAAATATATGATACTTCAAGTATTATAAGCACCTTTTGGCTTAATCGTTTACATATGACGAGGCTTATTGATGCTTCAAGTACTTCAAATTAATCGATCATTTTCACTTATATTCTTTTATTAATGATCAATTTGAGTATACAACGACTATGCCCGTCAATTACGTTTATAGTCGGTTCATTGACAATCAAAGATTATATCCACTGCTTGTGAATATATTTTCATATCGTCCATTCTGGACTTTTGTGCAATCAATCTTGCTTTATATCTTACATCTTCATTTCGCTTATTGCGTTTTTGTGTAAACTCCCAATTAAAACCAATGATGTTATACTATCCGATGTTGGAACTACGGGTCCAATAGGATCATGCTTAAGGAATTCATCATGAATTCCTTCCTTCTATCTATTTTATCATATATCATTTCGAAGTCGACATCCATTATTTGGTTGATGATCATCGTATTCCCATGCACTCTTTCCACTTCCGGGGAATCCTTAAAGGGAGAGCCTAGTGATCTTCAAGACTTTTGGTGTATTTGAGACTCACTTGATTTTGTTGGTTTTCAGAGTTACTTCTTGAACCTCCAATGAGCTAGCTAGTGTAATATATGTGACTTAGTCACTTTCTTGGTCTTAGTAAATGCATTTGACGACTTTTTGCTAAATCATATAATGATCATTTGGTGTACATAAGTGTTGAACTTCTAGTTCACTTTTATTCATCCGCGGATCCCAAATGATAGAGAAGTTACTTTCATGCAATCTCTTTCTTAATATAGTCTCATTTCCTCTCCCCCTAAATACCGAGCATTTGATCACCTTTATAAAGCTCGAGCTATTTGATATCATTAGGGACTCAAACCCCATGTATCATTCAACTTCTTTATGGTCTTTTAGTTAATTGTGGAGGAGGCCTCGGAACATACACTCTCTTCTGGAGATAATTTGGGAGAAGTTATTGTGTTAAATTCGAAATGTGAAATTGCATGGGCCCATTTGACTAACGACTCTTCTAGGTCGTTGTGAGCTATTTTATGCTCAAAAATGTGAATGATAACATTCTCTACCATTTCATATGACCAATGTGTTAAGGTATCTATATTGGAATAACATTGGTCCATATGTCGATGTTTTATGTTCGTAGCTGTCTCATTGAACTCGGTCAGAAGACATATATAAGAGACTCTGCATTTACTCTTTATTATAGACGACCTTGTTATTATTTTGCCAAGAGAACAAGTCGTACATGTGAACTCGGTCACCCTTATTGAGGATCTTCTAGTCATTTTGGTGGGAATTCATGTGAATTTCAATGATCTTACAAATCATCGTTTTACTTGAGCGACCAAATGCCATAAAAAATAAGATTTTATCATCAACTAATTTCTAGTTAGTGACATAATAAGTTTCAATGGGATAAATAAGTGTCAAAATGGTAAAACATTCTAACCATTGAATTGATGCGGGACCATCCCAGACACCTTCGGACTCACCTATACTTGGGGATGGACCTATGATTCAAGCTCACGAGAATGATGTCATTCTCAAGAGGAAGAAGAAGGCTCCACCATGGGAGAAGGGCCAAAGGTGGAAGCTTGACGTTTTTTAGATTCGTTCAACATTTGACAGCTTTTCGACATCTCAGTAAAATGAGTCGTACGGATTCAATATTAATCGGATTGGATCGTGCCATACCTTGTCGGAACGAATACGATGAGATCAACAACTTTGCTGTTGAAGGTTTTTCTAGATTCGTCCTAGAGCTTGGCCGAAAATCACATTCTTTGCAAGCTGTCACTGTTTTACGCGGGCGTGTAGGTGGGTGCGCGGGCGTGCGGGTCAGGCGCGCGGGCGTGCAGCCCCGGGCTGTTGGGCACCGGAAACCAATCTCACATATGCCGAATTTGGACTTCCTTATGTTGTTATTTTAGAGACCTTAATTAATTATGTTATTTTAAGTTATTTTAGGGTTATTTAATTAATTCCTTTTATTTATTATTTTTATTAGAAATCAGCCCTTAGGGTTAATGGGTTATAAGTAGCAGCTAATCTCCATTGTAAACATCAGACGTCTCTTTATGAAAATTTCAGTTTGTGTGAAACACAATTGAGAGAAAGTCAATCGATTCGAAGCGTGGCTCATCGATTGCAACAATTGGTAATTGATCTTGCTTGGTTTGCTTTGAGTTCATCAACCTCGCGAGAGCTTGGTGATCCTGGAACATCGCACTTGAAGGATCACATCAAAAATAGGTGCTCTCAAAGGTATGGTAAGGGTGATGCGAGTCAGATGCTGTTGAGCTTCAACAGAAAATCTGATGGGACTGCCAAGTTGGCAAACCACAATTTCGATCAAGAGGTATCAAGGAAGGAGCTCGCAAATATGGTCATTATGCATGAGTATCCGTTGAGCATTGTTGATCACATTGGTTTCAAGAGATACACTGCTAGTCTAAATCCAAACTTCAAGCTAATGAGTAGACCTACTCTGAAAAGTGATATCATGAAGATGTTTCAAAGTGAAACGGCGAAGCTTAGAAAGACATTTGAAGATCATCCGGGAAGGATCGCAATCACTACTGACATGTGGACTAGTTCTCATCAGAAGAAGGGTTATATGGCCGTCACAGCACACTTCATTGATAAAAAATGGAATCTCCAAAACAAGTCTATAAGGTAAATTACTTGCTGATTTTTTTACTTAAATTATACACTTACTGTTTTTTCTACTTAAATTATACAAGACTATATACTTGCTTTTTTTTTGGTACTTAAATCAGTACTTGTTCATTTATTTTGATTGAATTGCTAAATGTTTACTTAAATTATACACAAACTAAGTTGTTATTGAATTGCTAAATGATTACTTAAAACACATATTTTTTCTGATTTTCTTACTTATACAGTTGCTGTTTTTTTTTACTTAAATATATATAGGTTTGTTTATGTACCTGCCCCTCATACAACAGACGTCCTTTCTGATGCCATGCTTAATAGCTTATATATGTTTAATATCCATGAGAAAGTATCTTGCATCGTTGTGGATAATTGCTCTACAAATGATAAGATGATAGATAAAATTCGTGAGAGATTTGATTCTAATATTATGATGTTGGGTGGAGATTGTCTACATGTGCGTTGTAGTGCACATATTTTGAATCTGGTTGTGCAAGATGGCTTAGATGTGATAGCTTCTGGGATTGAAAAGATACGTAATTGTGTCTCTTTTTGGAGTGCCACTCCAAAAAGAGTTCAAATGTTTGAGGACAAGGCTAGAATTCTGAAAATTGATGTCTCTAGGAAGTTGGCCCTTGATTGTAAGACAAGATGGAACTCCACATATTTGATGCTCCAGATAGCTATACCTTATAAGGATGTTTTTGCTAAGTTAAAGATTCAACATCCTCATTTTAAGTTTGATATTCCTTCTGAAGATGAATGGAAGTCGGGTGCAAATATTTGTAATAAACTGTCTAAGTTTCACAAGGTGACAGAGTTATTTTCTGGACGATCATATCCTACGGCCAACTTGTTCTTTCGTAAAATATGTCAGATTAAGATTGCGTTGAAGAGTTGGCTAGCTAGTGATGATCTAATCATTCATACAATGGCTGAAAAAATGGTGGCAAAGTTTGATAAGTATTGGTCAAGTATCAATGGGATTTGAGCTATAGCTGCAGTTTTAGATCCAAGGGACAAGATGGCATTTGTGGAATGGTATTTCAATAAGATTTATGGTGATTTGGCTAGTATTGAAATTGATAAGGTGAAAAGTTTGTTGTATGCTTTGCTGGTTGAGTATCAACAAGCCCCTACTTCAGAACTTGACAATCAAGAGGATGTTTCTGAAACTTCTGATGTGCTTGGGAAACGTCGTGCAAGCTCCGATGATGATGAAGATGATTTTAGTCAGGCTAAGAAAAGCAGGAAAAAGAAGATTAATGTGAGGTCCGAGTTAGACTTTTATCATGATGAAGCCGAGTATCCGGATTCTAAGGACTTTGATGTTCTCAACTATTGGAAATGTGATCACAAGTATCCCACTTTGCGGAAGATAGCCAAGGATATTCTTGCTATTCCTGTATCCACAGTTGCATCCGAAAGTGCCTTTAGTATGGGTGGTAGAGTGGTGAGTCCTCATCGATCTTCACTCCATGTGGATATCGTGGAGGCCTTAATGTGCTTACAAAATTAGGTTGGAGGAGATATTGCAGGTTAGTACTTTTATGTTTCAATTTAATTACTCTATGTTTCAATTTAGAGAACATATACACTTTTTATGTTTCAATTTACTTGCAAATTTAGCTACTGATTATGTTTCAATTTCCAGCCTTATCTTTGGATGACCCACAATATGCTCAAACTCTTACTATATTAGAGGATGTTGATGTTCTAGGAGCAAGCTCGGTTATGGAAAATGTAAGTTTTGTTTCTAGCTATTTTCCTTTCCAGCTACTGATTTTTTTTCCAGCTGCTGATTTTTATTTTCCAGCTACTGATTTCTAATTTCCAGCCTTTGTTTATTAACAATTTGACATGATAGGATATTGCAGTGGATGAGCTAAATTATTGAAGAGTGAAGACTGAAGACTGAAGATGTGCAACTTCCACGATTTTACTATTGTCGATTCTTCTAGTTCTAATTTTCAGCCTTCATTTTATAACTTTGTACCACGTTATTGTGATGATTTACATGTATTTGAATTCCATGAACTCAATTTTCTAGTATTTGTAAGTTACAATTTAAGTTTTTATTCATCTTTCAATTTTCTTAAATCAAATCATATTTAAATGATCTCACACATTGGGCACCCGCTCCACCCGCATCACCCGCGCGGGTCGGATGAGGGTGAAAAAGTTTGCGGGTGATGGGTGGAGCGGGTGGAATTATAAACCCGCGGGGCGGGGGATGGAGTGGCTTCATCCACCCATAACCCGCCCCATTTCCACCCCTAGTCCCATCCTTGTGCCTCCAAGTTGTCCGCTTGGTTGTGTAAGGTTGTAGAGGCGGACTTTAGTAGTCGTTGATACTTGGTTCCTACCCTCTTAGGAGGTCTGGGGTCTTTATCTCGTTCTATCTTAGTTCGAATCACCAAATCTATCGGTCTTTCATTGATTTTGTCGAGTCTTCTATTGCTGCGTTTTCGAGTCTTTGTTCTTGTTCTTGAGTCTTTGCTTCCGTTCTTGTCTTTGAGTCTTGATTGTCGAAGATCGGGCCATCCTACGGCTAACCCCGTATCATGAACTTTGTACATGGTGATCAATTCATTTAATCAGATGCTGTTAATTGGGTATTTTCAGAACTTCCGTTGGTGCCATACTACAGGTATGAAACTAACAACCAACTATATTTATCTTTATTCATAATATTCTCCAGGACATTAGAAATTAACCGTACAAAGATGACCTAGTTATAAGACACAACAATAACTTAATTGGTTGCGCGCTTAACCTTTACCTCTTTTACACCTTCTACACAGGAGGGGCATGCTTCGGGTCATGCTTAGAGGATTGTCAGGAAGTGGCCTTGTAAACCAGATCATGTTTTGTGGTTATTTATATTGGTTGTACTAACCAAATAAAAATAGTTCTGAATATGTCATAACCCACATTCCATGTACTTCTTCAATAATACAAATGTTTAAAATAAGATCATATCTCTTCTAGAGTTTATAAGAATATGAAATTAGAGTCTTCAAGTTCTTATGCAGATTTTGATGAAAACTCACAATCTGCTGGGTTGTTTACAAATGGTATCAAGACTTTGAGCTCTTAGCGAGATAAGTGTCACAATCTACTGGATTGTTTAACCATTGAGTTTAGGAACTCCAAGCCCACAAAATAGGTGTTGAAAAACTCACAATATAGTGGATTAAGGTAATAATAATAATAATAATAATAATAATAATAATAATAATAATAATAATAATAATAATAATAATAATAATAATAATAATAATAATAATAATAATAATAATGGGGTGATCACGCACTTGCTTGTGCTGCTGATATTGGTGTTAAACATCGACATAATGTGGTGCGTGATGCCTTGTATGATGAGTGCTTGAAGGCCGGAATCTCTGTTCGTAAAGAGGCGTCTACTGGAATGGTTGATGACAAGGGAGGGGAGCTTCGACCAGTTGATATCCTGTTCTACAATTGGTTCCAGGGCAAAGACACGTGTGTGGACATTACAGGAACTTCTATCTTCAGCTCGGCTGGTCTTTTCAAGTTTCATTCCAGGTAAAGCGGCTAGAGTGGCGGCTGATAACAAGAGGAAGAAGTATGAAGATGTTTGCAGGGAAAAAGGTTATCACTTTCTGCCGTTTTCCTTTTCTACTATTGGTGAATTGGAGGATGATGCTATGAGACTTCTTAAGCGTGTGTGGGGTCGCTAAGGGGGGACCGGGATATAGTAGGGGGTTTTGTCACACTTTGACTAGGATTGCGTTTAGTATTCAAAAGGGATGCGGAGCTCAGCTTGTTAGCCGGCTCCGATCTAATTTCATGTAAGAACTTTAATAATAATAATAATAATAATAATAATAATAATAATAATAATAATAATAATAATAATAATAATAATAATAATAATAATAAAACTATGTAAAAGATATTACTAAATAGTAAAGTATATTAAGAAACATGTATATCAACAACAAATAATCTTAAATAAGTAAATAAAATTCATGCCAACTTCGAGTGACAATAAAATTTAACATAGATCTTCGAGACCTTTTTATCACCTACGCCAGGAGGTGGTATTCTTATATGCAATTTTATCGTTTACTGCGGGAAACTGATAGAGAAACATTAAGGATCAGAGTTGATTTATTTCTCTGGCTATACGAATCATCGCTGCAAGGATCACGTTTACCGATTCATTCCTACGAGGGTGCGGTTTATCATTCATCTACTTTGGGAGATGTCCACTCATCTATTAAAAGATGTCTTTATCATCTATTTCAATTCTTCAAGAGATATATCTATTCTTCTACTTCGATCAAGAGATAAAGAATAAAAATATAATATATACAAATAAAAATAAATAAAATAAAAGGCTAATCATTGATGCATCACTACAGAGATGAAAATATTTGGTTCGTCTTTTAAGAGATGAAATTAATCGGTCTATCTTACAGGTACAACTTGTTCATTCACCTATTTCGAGAGATAAGAACGTTAATCTCTTTCGAGAGATGTGCCCGTTCATCTACTTCGGAAGATGTGATGGATTCGTTAATCTACTTCGGGAGATGGGAGGGAAAACAAATATAGTTTAAATAAATAAAATAAAATAACATGCATATAAATTAACTAAACATAAATAATAAATATAATTTCATCACTACGGGGATGAAATTTATCTTTTCATCGCTACGAGATGAGATTTATCGTTTCGTCGCTACAAGGATGGGATTTATCGATCACGATCAAGTGATTTACCAATTTCCTTATTTGAGATTAGTTTATATCCAATTCGAAGGATGAAACTCACCAGTTCAGGGGTGATATAATTTATATCTAACCATCATTGGGGATATATTCATGTACTTCAAGTGGCAAAATATGCTAAAAATGAACTCAACGATATATGATGTTGTATGATAGCAAAGCGGTGCTTCTTTATGATAATATTTCTCACTGTCTTGGATTGGGTTTTTCGTATTCCAGGAACAATAACAGCTACAATCAAAAGAGCAAAGCTGTAAGATCTCTTTATTTCAATGAGTCATGTAGCATGGCTGTAGCCTTGGTTTTATGTTAAGAATAGGTTATTGGAACACTAGGGGCTCTAAGCGCCCTCTTCTCTGGCAGGAAATTAGTCAAATAAGAACTGAAAATAAGCTTGATATCCTTGCTCTTGCTGAAACCAAATCTACTACGCCACCTCCAGATAATCAGATTATTGCTGCAGGCTTTCACAAGATTACCTTCATAAGTTCGGTTGGAGCCAAAGGTGGGCTATGGATTCTTTTGAAGAACACCGCCATGTCAACTAACCCTATCATCCTTGACCAGGGAAGCAGATTTTGCCTTTTCAAGGTAACTGTCGATCAGTTTAACATGACTATTCTTTTTGTCTATGCCCCTTCTGTTGAGCATGAAAAAGCTATATTCTGGCAAGAAATCTTTCGTATTGTTAAGGCTCACTCTTTACCTGTCCTTATCATTGGTGATCTAAACGAAATAGAAGATGATACTGAAAAGTTGGGGGGGATTGCCCCTACCCTTACTAGATTCAGAAGATTAAAAAATGTTAAAAATGAACTCAACCTTCATACTATCCCTTTCATTGGATCTCCGTTCACTTGGCGGAAAAACTCGGATCCTCATAACAATACTTATGAACGTCTTGACAGAGCTCTAGGCCACTAGAATATTGTTACAAGATTTCCTAACATCAGAGTTCAACACCACCCCTTTTACTCCTCCGATCACTGCCCAATTACCCTTCAACTAGGCGCTAGAGACCTTTCTAAAGGTACTCCATTCAGGTTCGAGATGGCGTGGAGCTCTAATCCAAATTATGAAAAATTGGTCAAACAGGTTTGGCAAAACAATTTTGTTGGCTCCTACGCTTTCAAACTTGTCCAGAAACAAAAACTGCTAAAGAAGAACACCAAAATCTAGTGCAAATCTCACCATAATAACGTCTCCAAACAACTCTCCGAGGTTAACATTAAAATCCAAGATCTCCAGGCTAAACTTCCTTGGGGCTTGCTCTCTCCTAGTGATAGTTCTAAATTAGCCAGACTAGAAAAGAAACGTTGGGCTCTTCTTAACTTCAATTTCAGTTTCTGGAAGCAAAAGGCCAAAACTAAACACCTTCAATTGAGTGACAAAAATACCAGGTATTACCAAACTATTACTAGAGTAAAAAAATTTAAAAACCACACCACCTCCTTTGTCAACAAGGATGGCACCACCATTACTGACAGTCAGGATATCTCGTATCATATCTCTAAGGAGATGAGAGAAAGATTTGTCAAGCCTGCCTCCACCTTGGTCACAGAGGACCTCCTTAAGTTTATCACCCCTCAAGTTACGATAGAGGACAATTCCAATCTCCTTAAACCTCCCTCAAATTCTGAAATCAAGTCCACGGTTGCCAGCATGGCTGCGGACAAAACTCCTGGCCCTGACGGATACCCTCCGGAATTCTATGTGAAGTATTGGCGCCTTGTTGGCCAATCTTTATGCAGAGCTGTCAAAGCCTTTTTCCACTCGGGAACTTTACTTGCTGAGATTAATCAAACCTTCATAGCTTTAATCCCCAAAAATGACAACCCTTCTAATATCAATCATTACAGACTAATTAGTCTCTGCAATACCATTTACAAAGTCATCACCAAAATAATTGCCAACAGACTAAAACCTATCCTATCTAAGCTCATTAACCCCTTCCAAGGAGCCTTTGTGGAGGGTCGATCTATCCAAGACAACACTCTTATCGCTCATGAGATCTTTCACACCTTCCATAAGCAAAAGGGCAAGAAAGGCATGATGGCTCTTAAACTTGACATGGAGAAAGCCTACGACAAAATCAAATGGGATTACATTAGAGCTACTCTGGTAAAGTTTGGCTTTGATTTGAAATGGATTTCTTGGGTGATGACTTGCATGACCTCCACAACCTTTTCTGTTCTAGTAAACAATCGCCCGGGCGAGCAGTTTAAACTGCAAAGAGGTATTCGTCAAGGAGATCCGCTTGCTCCCTACATTTTTATTCTTGTTATGGAAAACCTAGCAAGGGAGCTGCAAGCCGAGGCTACGTTGGAGGATGGTCTGATAGGAATAAAGCTCACGAGAAATGGTACTCCAATTCCGTTTTTGACCTTCGCTGATGACACTATCATTTTTGCGCCGGCTGCACACAAGAGTATTCATGCTATTAGGAATATCCTTAATAATTTCTCCAACTTATCTGGTCTCACGATCAACTACAATAAGAGTTCCCTTCAGGTCTCTGAAAATGTTAACTCGACGCTTGCTAGCTCTCTAGCCAAGGAAATGAATATCCCCATAGCGAGAAACCTGGAAAAATATCTTGGCATCCCCCTGCTTAGGGGCAGAGTCAAAAACTGTATGTTCGAAGAAGCTATCCAAAGTCTCAAAAAACAGCTTTCTAAGTGGAAATCCTCCTCCTTAACTCAAGCAGGACGAGTCACTCTGATCCAAGCCAACCTCTGCTCTAAAACGAATTACCTTATGCAGAACTTCCTGCTCCCAAAAGGGTGCTTCAACAAATTGACAAAATTAATAAAAATTTCTTTTGGAACAAATTAGACTCACAACGCTACACCCCCCTTATCAGTTGGGATAGGATCTGCAAACCTAAGGATCAAGGTGGTCTTGGCATTCGACTTGCTGAAAGCATGAACACCAGCCTACAAATGAAGCTCCTTTGGAAACTCCTAACGACCCCTAATAACATTTGGGTCAAAGTTATCAAGGAGAAATATCTTCAAAATGATGATATTTTTGAAGCAAACCCTCTTCACCCATCCTGGCAATTCGGCAGGCTGCTACAACTAAGATCACAATTCAAGAAAGGTTTATTATGGATTGTTGGAAATGGGGAAACTATTAAGGTATGGAAAGACCCTTGGGTGCCAAATGTGGATTTAGAAGCCTTCCAGGCTCAGCATGATCCAAACCTTTGTGTCCACCATCTTATGACTCGAGATAAACAATGGGACTTACGGATTCTGGATAGTTTGTTCCCGAAAGATGTAACAAATCAAATTACAAAAATTAACATACCCTCTTGGAACCCGCCAGATCAGTTAATCTGGAAACTCAATCCGGATGGACAATTTACTACTAGTTCTTGCAACCATTTGCAACCGAGTCAAGATACAAATTTGATGGGAGAAGAATGGATCTGGAAACTTAGCATTCCACCAAAAATAAAGAATTTAGTGTGGAAAATTCTTCAGGATGCGGTTGCTACCAAGGAGAGGCTGAACAGATATTTTATTAGAGTCCCAAATGACTGTGTCTTCTGTAATGATAGCATAGAGAATGACAGTCACTTATTTTTGCACTGTCCTTTCACTAGACGAATAATGGCAAGCTACGAACAACTTACAGGGAAATCCTTAATGTTATCAACAAGTAATAGTTCAACTATTCAAGAACTCTTTCACTCGAAACCGGACACGGATATTTTTATACATCTTTGTCATATATGGCAAAACTTATGGGAAACTAGAAATAACATTATTTTCAAGAGCAAAAATCCTGATTCTCCCCCTCAAATAGCATATAGGTCATTTATTCAATTCAGAGAATGGCAGTTGGCCATGACACGGGAGACTAAGAAGAATCCCATCCAAAAGAGAAACGGGAGGAATGCTGGCTCGAAGAAGCCGCCAAGGGCCACCTACAAACTCAATGTAGATGGCTCGACCAAACCCACTGGTTTCTGCCAAGTGGGAGGGATTCTGAGAGATAGTGAAGGACGTGTTCTGGATTTGTTTCAACAGCGGATCACTAGCGGCTCACCCATTCAAACGGAAGCTGCTGCCTTCTGCGCAGGTGTTGATTTAGCCCGAGCGAAAGGATTAAGGAGAGTGGTAATTGAAGGGGACTGTTTAGAAGTCATCAGAAGTATTAATGATAGCTCCAAAGCAAGATGGGAAATTCTTCGGCAAGTGGAACTCGTCAATAGAATGAAGGCTGACTTTGAGTCAATAGAATTCATACACTGTTTTCGAGAAGCAAATGTAGCTGCAGATTTTATAGCTAAGTCTATGGACATTTGTACTATCTCTAATCTCCCTTTCAATAGGGAGCTCTGTACCATCATCCGCTTGGATGATTAGGGTGGCGTCCCTCTGGGACTCCCGCCCCCTTTTTGCCTAATTAAAAAAAAAAAAGTGGCAAAATATGCAACCCTAAAGTTTGAGCCCTTTTTGTAAATATATGAAAAATAAGGGTCAATTTGTGGTTTTAAAGAACTTCGGGCTAGTTTTGTGAATAAACCAAATCTTCAACGAAGTAAGAGTGGGGCTTTAGACAAGATTTCAAAACGACTATTGTCAAGACAATTTCAACTAAATTGCGTAAATGTCCTTCTCATTTTTTCCAAATAAGTTGCAAATAGACCCAAACCTCTCATCTACAATGCGAATCAAATTACCCTAAATTTATACACTACTGAATTCGTCAACAAATTGAACCCTTCAATTAATTCGTCAACAAATTGAATCCTTCAAGCAATTTATTGTTGATCGAACCCTTCAATTAATTTACCCTAAATTAATACACTAACGAATTTGTCAATGACCTTCTTGACGGAGTCGAAATCACTAGTCGGGCATGCTTAACCACATTTGTAAGGGATGCGCCTCTCACTCCACCACTACGCCGACTCCAAATCCTGTTGAGGTTCAGTCTGCGGAAGCGGCTATGCTGAAGCCTTCTACTTCGAAGCGCACTCCATTAGCCAAGGCGCGCTATGTTGGCGAAGACCCCCAACATGAACTCCTCGCTGTCTGCTGCTGCAACTCCGAGTTCAGTTTGCTAAAAATACTCCGTATCATTTGGACATTTGATGAAAATGAAATGAAAGTTTTATGAAAATGAAATGGAAGCTACTAGCCTAGGGTTTTGTCTTCTTGCCATAGGAGAGTGGCTTGAGAGGTTTCCCTTTGGATCGGTTGAAGTTTAATTAAGGGAACGCCCCTCTCATAAAAAAAAAAGATTTTCGACCATTGATTTGAAAATTAATTATTAAGATTCTACCCATGAACTCCATGAATCCAAAGTGGAGTGGTTTGCACATGATTTCAGAGCTCAATCAAACCATGTGTAAAATTGAAATAGTTTGGGTATAAGTTTCCTATTTTTATTAATTGTATTGTGTAATGACTCATTAGGGGTTTAGAGTATCCAAGTAATAAATCAGTCACTTAATCCCTCTCCATCTATCTTCTTCAATATGCAGTGGCGGGGGATGGAGGGTGTTCAAAATTTTATTTTGCGGATGCTCACAACTTTGAATACGTGTATATGTTTTGGTGTGGTTGAATTTGAAAAAATCATTTTGGCTGCGGAAGATGGTGAAGTTTCCCTACCAAGTAAGGAGGCTCAACCTAGCAAAGTTAGGAAACAAAAACACAAGACATCTAAGATCTGGGAGAAATTCTTTCTTCAAATCGTTAGTCCTCATTGCGAGATTGCCTATTGTAAGGTTTGCTCAACTTCCTATAAATATAAGATAGGCACCACGAAATATGGCAAGTCGGGCATGCTTAACCACAATCGTAAGGGATGCGCCTCTCACAGCAGCACTACGCCGACTCCAAATTCTGTTGAGGTTCAGTCTCCGAAAGCGGCTATGCTGAAGCCTTCTGCTTCGAAGCACACTCCATTAGCCAAGGCTATGTTGCCGAAGACCCCTAAAATGGACTCCTCATTGTCTGCTGCTGCAAACTCCGAGTCCAGTTTGCTAAAAATACTCCGTATCATTTGGAAATTTGATGAAAATGAAATGAAAGTTTTATGAAAATGAAATTGGAGCTACTAGCCTAGGGTTCTATCTTCTTGCCATCGGAGAGTAGCTTAAGAGGTTTCCATTTGGATCGGTTGGAGTTTAAGGAAGGGAACACCCCTCTCATAAAAAAAAAAAAGATTTTCGACCAATGATTTGAAAATTAATGGTTAAGATTCTACCCATGAACTCCATGGATCCAAAGTGGAGTGGTTTGCACATGATTTAAGAGCTCAATCAAACCATGAGTAAAATTGAAATAGTTTGAGTATAAGTTTCCTATTTTTATTTATTGTATTGTGTAATGACTCATTAGGGGTTTAGAGTATCCAAGTAATAAATCAGTCACTTAATCCCTCTCCTTCTATCTTCTTCAATATGCAGTGGCGGGGGATGGAGGGTGTTCAAAATTTTATTTTGCGGATGCTCACAACTTTGAATACGTGTATATGTTTTGATGCGGTTGAATTTGAAAAAACCATTTTGGCTACGAAAGATGGTGAAGTTTCCCCACCAAGTAAGGAGGCTCAACCTAGCAAAGTTAGGAAACAAAAACGCAAGACATCTAAGATCTGGGAGAAATTCTTTCTTCAAATCGTTAGTCTTCATTGCGAGATGGCCTATTGTAAGGTTTGCTCAACTTCCTAAACATATAAGATAGGCACCACGAAATATGGCAAGTCGGGCATGCTTAACCACATTCGTAAGGGATGCGTCTCTCACTCCACCACGACGCCGACTCCAAATCCTGTTGAGGTTCAGTCACCGAAAGCAGCTATGCTGAAGCCTTCCGCTTCGAAGCGCACTCCATTAGCCAAGGCTATGTCGCCGAAGACCCCCAACATGGACTCCTCGTTGTCTGCTGCTGCAACCCCGAGTTCAGTTTGGTAAAAATACTCCGTATCATTTGGAAATTTGATGAAAATGAAATGAAAGTTTTATGAAAATGAAATCGGAGCTACTAGCCTAGGGTTCTATCTTCTTGCCATAGGAGAGTAGCTTGAGAGGTTTCCATTTGGATCGGTTGGAGTTTAAGGAAGGGAACACCCCTCTCATAAAAAAAAAAAGATTTTCGAGAATTGATTTGAAAATTAATGGTTAAGATTCTACCCATGAACTCCATGGATACAAAGTGGAGTGGTTTGCACATGATTTCAGAGCTCAATCAAACCATGTGTAAAATTGAAATAGTTTGGGTATAAGTTTTCTATTTTTATTGATTGTATTGTGTAATGACTCATTAGGGGTTTAGAGTATCCAAGTAATAAATCAATCACTTAATCCCTCTCCATCTATCTTCTTCAGTATGCAGTGGCGGGGGATGGAGGGTGTTCAAAATTTTATTTTGCAGATGCTCACAACTTTGAATACGTGTATATGTTTTGATGCGGTAGAATTTGAAAAAACCATTTTGGCTGCGAAAGATGGTGAAGTTTCCCCTCCAAGTAAGGAGGCTCAACCTAGCAAAGTTAGAAAACAAAAACGCAAGACATCTAAGATCTGGGAGAAATTCTTTCTTCAAATCGTTAGTCTTCACTGCGAGATGGCTTATTGTAAGGTTTGCTCAACTTTTTATACATATAAGATAGGCACCACGAAATATGGCAAGTCGAGCATGCTTAACAACATTCGTAAGGGATGCGTCTCTCACTCCACCACTACGCCGACTCCAAATCCTGTTGAGGTTCAGTCCCCGAAAGCGGCTATGCTGACGCCTTCTGCTTCGAAGCGCACTCCATTAGCCAAGACTATGTCGCCGAAGACCCCCAACATGGACTCCTCGTTGTCTGCTGCTGCAACTCCGAGTTCAGTTTGCTAAAAATACTTCGTATCATTTGGAAATTTGATGAAAATGAAAAGAAAGTTTTATGAAAATGAAATCGGAGCTACTAGCCTAGGGTTCTATCTTCTTGCCATAGGAGAGTAGCTTGAGAGGTTTCCATTTGGATCGGTTGGAGTTTAAGAAGGGAACACCCCTCTCATAAAAAAAAAGAGATTTTCGAGCATTGATTTGAAAATTAATGGTTAAGATTCTACCCATGAACTCCATGGATCCAAAGTGGAGTGGTTTGCACATGATTTCAGAGCTCAATCAAACCATGTGTAAAATTTAAATAGTTTGGGTATAGGTTTCCTATTTTTATTGATTGTATTGTGTAATGACTCATTACGGGTTTAGAGTATCCAAGTAATAAATTAGTCACTTAAACCATCTCCATATATCTTTTTCAGTATGCAGTGGCGGGGGATGAAGGGTGTTCAAAATTTTATTTTGCGGATACTTACAACTTTGAATACGTGTATATGTTTTGGTGCGATTGAATTTGAAAAAACCATTTTGGCTGCGGAAGATGGTGAAATTTCCCTACCAAGTAAGGAGGCTCAACCTAGCAAAGTGAGGAAACAAAAACGCAAGACATCTAAGATCTAGGAGAAATTCTTTCTTCAAATCGTTAGTCCTCATTGCGAGATGGCCTATCGTAAGGTTTGCTCAACTTCCTATAAATATAAGATAGGCACCACGAAATATGGCAAGTCATGCATGCTTAACCATAATCGTAAGGGATGCGCCTCTCACTCCATCACTACGCCGACTCCAAATCCTGTTGAGGTTCAGTCTCCGAAAGCGGCTACGCTAAAGCCTTCTGCTTCGAAGCGCACTCCATTAATTAAGGCTATGTCGCCGAAGACCCCTAAAATGGACTCCTCGTTGTCTGTTGCTGCAAACTCCGAGTTCAGTTTGCTAAAAATTCTCCGTATCATTTGGAAATTTGATGAAAATGAAATGAAAGTTTTATGAAAATGAAATTGGAGCTACTAGCCTAGGGTTCTATCTTCTTGCCATAGGAGAGTAGCTTGAGAGGTTTCCATTTGGATCGGTTGGAGTTTAAGGAAGGAAACACCCTTCTCATAAAAAAAAAAAGATTTTCGAGCATTGATTTGAAAATTAATGGTTAAGATTCTACCCATGAACTCCATGGTTCCAAAGTGGAGTGGTTTGCACATGATTTAAGAGCTCAATCAAACCATGTGTAAAATCGAAATAGTTTGTGTTTAAGTTTCCTATTTTTATTGATTGTATTGTGTAATGACTCATTAGGGGTTTAGAGAAACCAAGTAATAAATCAATCACTTAATCCCTCTCCATCTATCTTCTTAAGTATGACGTGGTGGGAGATGGAGGGAGTTCAAAATTTTATTTTGCGGATGCTCACAACTTTGAATACGTGTATATGTTTTGGTGCGGTTGAATTTGAAAAAACCATTTTGGCTGCGGAAGATGGTGAAGTTTCCCCACCAAGTAAGGAGGCTCAACCTAGAAAAGTTAGGAAACAAAAACGCAAGACATCTAAATCTGGGAGAAATTTTTTCGTCAAATCGTTAGTCCTCATTGCGAGATTGCCTATTGTAAGGTTTGCTCAACTTCCCATACGTATAAGATAAGCACCACGAAATATGGCAAGTCGGGCATGCTTAACCACATTCGTAAGGGATGCGCCTCTCACTCAACCACTACACTGACTCCAAATCCTGCTGAGGTTCAGTCTCCGGAAGCGGCTATGCTGAAGCCTACTGCTTCGAAGAGCACTCCATTAGCGAAGGCTATGTCGCCGAAGACCCCTAACATGGACTCCTCGTTGTCTGTTGCTGCAACTCCGAGTTCAGTTTGCTAAAAGTACTCCGTATCATTTGGAAATTTGATGAAAATGAAATAAAAGTTTTATGAAAATGAAATGTGAGCTACTAGCCTAGGGTTCTATCTTCTTGCCATAGGAAAGTAGCTTGAGAGGTTTCCATTTGGATCGGTTGGAGTTTAAGGAAGAGAACACCCCTCTCATAAAAAAAAAAAAGATTTTCGACCATTGATATTAAAATTAATGGTTAAAATTCTACCCATGAACTCCATGGATCCAAAGTGAAGTGGTTTGCACATGATTTAACAGCTCAATCAAACCATGTGTAAAATTGAAATAGTTTGTGTATAAGTTTCCTATTTTTATTGATTGTATTGTGTAATGACTAATTAGGGGTTTAGATTATCCAAGTAATAAATCAGTCACTTAATCCCTCTCCATCTATCTTCTTCGGTATGCAGTGGCGGGGGATGGAGGGTGTTCAAAATTTTATTTTGTGGATGCTCACAACTTTGAATACGTTTATATGTTTTGGTGCGGTTGAACTTGAAAAAACCATTTTGACTGCGGAAGATTGTGAAGTTTCCCCACCAAGTAAGGAGGCTCAACCTAACAAAGTTAGGAAACAAAAACGCAAGGATCTAAAATCTGGGAGAAATTCTTTCTTCAAATCGTTAGTCCTCATTGGGAGATGGCCTATTGTAAGGTTTGCTCAACTTCCTATACATATAAGAGGCACCACGAAATATGGCAAGTCGGGCATGCTTAACCACATTCGTAAGGGATGCGTTTCTCACTCCACCACTACGCCGACTCCAAATCCTGTTGAGGTTCAGTCTCCAAAAGCGGCTATGCTGAAGCCTTCTGCTTCTAAGCGCACTCCATTAGCCAAGGCTATGTCGCCGAAGACCCCCAACATGGACTCCTCATTGTCTGCTGCTGCAACTCCGAGTTGAGTTTGCTAAAAATACTCCGTATAATTTGGAAATTTGATGAAAATGAAAAGAAAGTTTTATGAAAATGAAATGTGAGCTACTAGCCTTGGGTTCTGTCTTCTTTCCATAGGAGAGTAGCTGAGAGGTTTCCATTTGGATCGGTTGGAGTTTAAGGAAGGGAACACCCCTCTCATAAAAAAAAAAAAGATTTTCGACCATTGATTTGAAAATTAATGGTTAAGATTCTATCCATGAACTCCATGGATCCAAAGTGGAGTGGTTTGCACATGATTTAAGAGATCAATCAAACCATTTGTAAAATTTAAATAGTTTGTGTATAAGTTTCCTATTTTTATTGATTGTATTGTGTAATGAATCATTAGGGGTTTAGAGTATCCAACTAATAAATCAGTCACTTAATCCCTCTCCATCTATCTTCTTCAGTATGCAGTGCCAGGGGATGGAGGGTGTTCAAAATTTTATTTGCGGATGCTCACAACTTTGAATACGTGTATATGTTTTGGTGCGGTTGAATTTGAAAAAACCATTTTGGCTGCGGAAGATGGTGAAGTTTCCCCACCAAGTAAGGAGTCTCAACCTAGAAAAGTTAGGAAACAAAAACGCAAGACATCTAATATCTGGGAGAAATTCTTTCTTCAAATCGTTAGTCCTCATTGCGAGATGGCCTATCGTAAGGTTTGCTCAACTTCCTATACATATAAGATAGGCTCCACAAAATATGGCAAGTCGGGCATGCTTAACCACATTCGTAAGGGATGCGCCTCTCACTCCACCACTACACCGACTCCAAATCTTGTTGAGTTTCAGTCTTCGGAAGCGGCTGTGCTGAAGCCTTCTGATGAGCGGTTTTTAGTCGCCTAAACCGTATCAAACTAAATTCGAACCTACCTAACTAATATAATGTGGTAAGCACGAGTCGATCCCACAGAGAATCAAGTTATTCCTAAGTTAAGTTTATTTACCAATTAGTATGAAACGGGGGTTTTGAGTGATTGAAATAAGAAATAAAATAAAATAAACTATAAACAAATTAATGGAGACAACGATTAATAAAATAGTTTCATCTACAAATATCCACTTTAGTTGGTTGAATTGATATTGTAACTTTCTCTTTTCCTTTTAGGTTTCCTATGAATGTCCTTGTCCCAACCTAATATAGTTACTAGTCCAACCAGTCATAGAAACCCTTATCAATCGAACAGTCCCTAAAGAAGGATTTAACCCAATTGATAGCTTTAAGTTCAGAGATTAACCAAGGTATTTGCAGTCCCTAAAGAGGGATTTAACAACACAACCAACTTCCTACTCGTTCAATTAGTTCAACCAGCCCTAAAGGAACAAGTTTGCCACTTGGGTTAAGGTTCACAACCAGGAATCTACAAAACCCTAGCAATTGAATTGATTCTACCAAGTTGATCAGTCGAGATAGAATAAAACAATCAAACATTCAAGCACAAAGAAGTCGAAACATTCAATATAGGAAATAAGGAACAAGAATTAGAAACTCACACTCAATCCAAATAAAGCTTCAAATTGTAGACGAAACGGGAGAGTTTAGGTCTCCATAAAAATAAGATAAAACATAATTAGCGTTAAAGAAAAGCAAAGTCTCGGCCGGTTACTTATGTTTGGCCTCGTTCGGTGTCCCCCTTGTCTCCGTATGAATGTATGTATATATATCTCGAAAGTCAATACGTACCCTAATGATCTATCTAATTCTAATATAAATATGCAATATAAATATATATAATTTATCTATCTTATTAAACCTAAGTACTACGGAGTACGGAGTATGTATATAAATAGTATGGTGCGGCTCAAATTGGACGAACCGGCTCAAACGATCAGTTCCACCGCCTCCACGAGTCCGGCCCATCTTATCTTTCAAATTGCAAAATAATCCCATAAGCTCCAAATTCATACGATCAAGCCCATAAATACCTGAAATATGTAAAAATACTAGTGTAGACTCCGAAAATAAAATAATCCAAATTAAACTATAAAATATGTGAAAATGCTCTAAACTAATATGCAAATCTATGGTTAAGATTCTACCCATGAACTCTATGGATCCAAAGTGGAGTGGTTTGCACATGAATTAAGAGCTCAATCAAACCATGTGTAAAATTGAAATAGTTTGGGTATAAGTTTTCTATTTTTATTGATTGTATTGTGTAATGACTCATTAGGGGTTTAGAGTATCCAAGTAATAAATCAGTCACTTAATCCCTCTCCATCTATCTTCTTCATTATGAAGTGGTGGGGGATGAAGGGTGTTCAAAATTTTATTTTGCGGATGCTCACAACTTTGAATACGTGTATGTGTTTTGGTGCGGTTGAATTAGAAAAAACCATTTTGGTTGCGGAAGTTGGTGAAGTTTCCCCACCAAGTAAGGAGGCTGAACCTAGCAAAATTAGGAAACAAAAACGCAAGACATCTAAGATCTGGGAGAAATTCTTTCTTCAAATGGTTAGTCCTCATTGCAAGATGGCCTATTGTAAGGTTTGCTCAACTTCCTATACATATAAGATAGGCACCACGAAATATGGCAAGTTGGGCATGCTTAACCACATTCGTAAGGGATGCGCAAAGCTGGCAATTCGGGTCATCCGGTCGGGTTCGAGTCGATCACATTTGGGTCGGGCACTGATGAGTCGGGTCAAATCGGGTCAAAATTTCGGTGTCGGTCTTGGTCGGGTCGGGTTGGGTCGGATTCGGTCAAAATGAAATTCAAATTGGTCGGGTTTTGGTCAGAATCGGGTTGGACCCATTCGGGTTTTCGGTCAGAATCGGGTCGGTCTCATTCGGGTTTTGGGTCTGTACTCGGGTCGGTCTCATTCAGGTTTCAAGTAGAAGCGGGTGAGGTCTACATTTGTTTTAAACTTCTAATCGTTTGGATTGAATTTGTTAAATCATGTTCATTTCGGACTTTCGGGTAATCAATGTTATTAAATCGAACATGTAATTCATGTTATTTATGTATTTCAAAAAGTATTTTAGTAAAATTAACTATGATTCAATATATAATCTACTCATTGGCTCGTAAGCTCCAATGTTGTTAAAAACTCAATTCGATCCTACGATTCCGACGATCCTACGATCTAAAAATGGAAAAACGATCCCGATCTTTTTTTGCGATTATAACGATCCTATAAAATGTCTATTATAAGAAATTTCTAATATTTATCTTTTATATCTAAGAAATTTATAATATATTTAGTTAATCTATACTATTATATTTAGTTTATTTTTAAGATTTTACAATCTTTATGGATTTTTTTTATGATTTAACATAATATTTATCTAATAATAAACATATTAGCTTCATTTAAAAAAATTCATCCATGTGATTAGTAAGCTCATTCTATTAATCATTAATGTCATTGAAATTTAGCAATATATTGTTATCAAAATCATACTTGATTCTCTATCTAAAATATAATTCACGTTATTATATTGTTATTTGTGTCTTTCAAAAAGTAGTTTTCAAAATAAATTTCACTACGTATATGATTCAAGTTATAATATCCTCATTGTACTCATCTTTTATCAAAATCATACTTGATTCAAGTTATTTGTGTATTTCAAAAACTATTTTTAGTAAAATTAAATATGATTCAATGTATAATCTACTCATTGACTCGTAATCTCATTCTATTCATCATTAATTTCATTGAAATTTGACAATATATTGTTATCAAAATAATACTTGATTTCCTATATAAAACATAATTCACGTTATTTGTGTGATTGTGTATTTGTGTCTTTCAAAAAGTATTTTTTAAATAAAATTATATATGATTCAAGTTATAATATCCCCCTTGTACTCATTTTTTATTAGTGAAATGGGAATTTTGAATTCAAGTCGATCATTCATAATTCATTACATGAGTAAACGAATAATGATTTACATCAATCTATATGAATATACTATGAGTTGATGGCTTTTGAAGTTTCGAGTAATCTAATAAACTGACTCCTCTAGTAAACCATCATAAGTTGGTTACCACCAAGTCGATAACCAAAAAAATCGGTAACCGATATTAATAATGATATTAATTTTTTTACATAAATTTTTAATGATATTAATTTATTTTTTTCCTCTTTTTAGCAATCATTTGGATTAATTAAAGATATATATATCTATATTAGTAGTGTTATTTGATAACTCCCTCCCTTGATGAAAATCGGAATACGTTTCAAAGGCCTTGACAGCTTGTCTGTGTCAATGGTCTTGGAGCTTTAACAATGTTGATGAAATACAAAACATGTTCTATATGTTATTATGTTCGAAATATTATTTAATATTATTATATACTTCCATTATATTATTATGTATATAACTAATCTTTCAGGAAGTATTTTCGAATGATTTCCTTCCTTGTGATACAATTTGAGAAGATTCAAATCAGAAAGATTGTGGCCTTCGAAGTTTCCAAAGATAGAAGATTCAGCTCAAAGCCATGATCTTGACTAGCCGTTGGAGAAGATCCTTGGCGCCGATTTATCTCAATATAAATAAAAGAAGGATGAAGACAGAAGATACACATTTTATTGAACACGAGCTTTCATACACTCCAAGCCTTCAAGAGAAATCTGTCTTCGTGTGCTCTCTACTTGTCCTAAGAGTCTGTTATTTCATTTCAAAGCATTTGAGAGTTATACAATGAGCTTATAGGATATATTCTGAGAGAGTGTTATACTCGAGAGTTTATAACTCAGGAAGTGGGCACTAGGCTATTGATTCTCGAGAGTAAGAGGATTGTACTAGATAGCTGAGAGAGGGGGGCTCTTCTAGATTGGTCTAGGACTCCAAGGGAACGTGAGTTGACTAGATTGCAATTGTATAGGAGAGAGGCTTCTCGGTGAGCTATTAGGATCCTAAGCTTTGTGAATCAATAAAGCCTGTTGAATCCTAGGGTTGTGGAAGAACCCTAGGCGGGGATGTAGGCCAAGTTCGTACCGAACCTCATTAACAATTCGTTGCGTCCTTTACTTTATTGCTTTACCTTATTTCCGCACTTGGTTCGAATTGTTTAACTTTGTGATTCAGGTTTTGGCACGAGCTTCAAAAGTCTTGAGACTTTCTGCGAAAATCCGGCATACTCTATTCAACCCCCCTTCTAGAGTATTTCTACATTACTTAGTTTTATATTATCGAACCTTCAATTGGTATCAGAGCTTTACTCACTGCTTTTGATCTAACAATCTTGTGAGTTTTCGATCATGTCTGGTGAAGCAAGCGGAGGATTGGCACAGGGAAGGTCCACGAGCAGACCACCACTCTTTGTAGGAAATAACTTTGTCCACTGGAGATCCTTGATGAAGATGTTCATTATAGATCAAGATCTGGAACTTTGGAACATTATAGAGAATGGTCCGAAGATTCCAGAGAAAGACGGACCAAATGGAACCAAAGTCGCAAAGAAGGAGTCTGAATACATCCAAGCTGATCTTGAACTCGTCTCCAAAAACTACAGGGCTATTAACTTACTTTATTGTGGTCTTAGAACTGATGAGTTTAACCGTATTTCATCTTGTAGGTCAGCTAAAGAGATTTGGGACAAACTGGTCGTCACCTATGAAGGAACGAGCCAAGTGAAAGACACCAAGATCAGCATCTTCCTTCGAAAGTATGAGCTCTTCAAAATGAAGTCTGATGAGTCAATCAAGGCCATGTTCATATGATTTACAGAAATCACCAACAACCTTGACTCTCTCGGTAAGAGCTTTACAAACGTTGAGAAAGTAAGGAAGATACTGAGGTGCCTCCCAAAAGAAAAATGGGGTCCAAAAGTAACAGCTATAGAGGAAGCACATGACCTCACCACTCTACCCCTTGATGCCCTGCTTGGGAAGCTGATCACGCATGAGATGATCCTTAATGAAGACGATAAAGAACTTCCAGCTAGCACTAAGAACTTGACACTCAAGTCTAAGAAGGATGAGCCTAAAGATGGATCTGATTCCGAAGATGAGGATGACGATGAGGATGATCCTTTTGCTCTTATCACAAGAGGCCTTGCTCGAATTCTCGAAATGAAGAAACAATTCAACAACAAGGATGGATCAGAGTCTTCTAAATTTCGAGGTAAGCCTCAATACAACAAGTATGATAAGAAGACTAAACCTTTGTCTTGTTTTGAATGTGGTGAAACAGATCATCTTGTGAAGGATTGCCCTCAAAAGACAAAGAGCCAATCCAAGAAGGGTGACAAATGGAAGAAGAAAGCCATGGTGGCAACTTGGAGCGATTCTGACTCTGACTCCGATGATGAGAAGGCCAATATCTGTCTTATGGCCTCAGAAGATGAATCCCACGATGAGAAGCTTGAAGCTACTGTAAGAGAACTTATGGCAAGTCCAAAAGAGGTATTATCGGAATTCCTTTCTAATATGATTGCCAATGAAGAGAAACTTATTGCCCAGGCTAACATTCTTATTAAGAGAACTGTGGACCAGAAAAGAATTATTGAGGATCTGTCTATGAGGGTTAAAAGTCTTGAAGCTTCTTATTCGGGTCTTGACATTAAAGTCAAGACGCTTGACTCAGAGAAATCTGAACTCAAGCAAGATCTCTCCTCTCTAAGAAATGAGCATCATGACTTAGAGAACGAGAAGATCTCCCTGAATAATAAGATTCAAGACCAACAGACAGCCCTCATAAGTTTTACCAAATCCAAAGACACTCTTGATAGGATGTTAGGTGAGCAACAAAGTTCTCTAAACAAAAGTGGTATTGGCTACAATCCAAGGTTTTTAAAGAAGCAGCACATTACCACCTTTGTGAAGGCAAAAGGAAGTAGAACCTTTCCTATATGTAACCATTTTGCGAGAAAGTGACATGTAAAAGAGACCTGTCCCTATAGAAGAAAGGATCCATATATCCTGAATAGGTAAATATATAGATGCTGGCAAAGCCAAGGAGTAACAAAAAGCAAGACCATACACAGGGTCCTACGGAAAAAAAAAGAGACTACCCACAAAAAATATCCCCAAGAATTATCCACACGCAGATAATATGGATCCGCACTAACATCCTAATCCCAACCGGCTTTTCAGACTAAATAACATATATTCATGAAATTATATAGGAATAATTTAATGAATATATATTATCTAACCTAAAAAGCCGGAGTAACCTATACCAGATCTCCCAAACATGTAAACCATCCAATGACCATGGTACTGGGCCCCTGAAACGCAAAAAACAAAAGGCCCAAAAACCACACCCCTGTAATGTAAGCCTAGCCCAACACAAAATAGAATCTCCTAATTACATTCTTGACAGCAAATGAAATCTCAAGGAGCAGCAGGCCACTCCGGACTTGACTGCAAACAGACTCCACGACAACCTCCAACCATCAGGTTCAGCAACAACCCTCCAGCACACGAACAGCAGCAGCTCCTGACGAAAGCAGTAGCTGTAGTCCGCATACCCACATCTCTATCAACCAAGATGAGAGGATTCATCGTCATCTGACGAATCCCCGCACTCTTCGATCTCGGATTCCTTATTGAACAAATCAGCATCTCCTACTCCGCATCGAGGGTCCTTAATCCCCGACATCACTTTATAGAGGTCGTCCATCGTAAGAGATAGCTTCACATCGCCCGAAACCCGTGATTTCGTACCTCTTAAGTGATACGCACCCTTCTGGACACCATTCCTGAATTTCCACCTCATGAGGCCGTCTGGAGTTTTACATTCATTGATTTTAAGCTCTCCATCCGGGTTTGTATAAATCCCCGACTCCGCAGCCCATGAAGAAGCAACCAGCCTTGCACAAGCGAGTGATTTGTCACGGCTTGTGGAACAGCCAGCATCATGCCCCATACCCGACACCACTACTGTCGCCCCCTCAGCACCAGCCTGATCCGAGGACACCCCAACAGACTTACCCTCATTCAAGCCCCCATCCGCACCTACAACCTGAACATCACCAGCGATCTGTTCAGCCTGCATCTATCCAGCAGCAGCGCTTCCCTCTGCAGATCCAGGACCATTACCCTCGTCATTAGGACTAGGCTCAGTGTGACCAGCCGACTGAGCCAAACCTACACCCGGGCAGCCCGAGCCTACATCAACATCACCAGTAACGCCCCTAGTAGGCGCCTTGCTGTTCACCTTCCCCTGACCGCCCAAATCAGCACCATCACTGCTCATGACGATTGCATTAGCATCAGACAGGGGTGGATTCAGGCAAAAAGAATCCGAGTGACCAAAGCAATTACAATTCTTACAGCTCCAAGGGAGCCATTCAAAATTAACTTTCATTTTGCACTCGATCCCCTTCTCGTTCCGCAATGTCACATATTTCCGCCTTGTCTGTTCAACATTTATTTCTATTAGCATACGGGCAAACGCCATCATCTCCTTACTAGATGTGTACTCATCGATGCAGAGCGGCATACCAATACCACTTCCAATCAAACTAAGCATAGCATTAGAGCAAAAATTCGGAGGGGGATCTACAATCCGAACCCACACCGGAACCGATTGGAAGAAACTCCAATCCATGGCCGCCCCAACCACCCATGGTTTCAACAGAAGCGGGGAAGCACCAATGGACCACGGTCCATGCTCTAACACCCAACCCAGATCCTCCTCACTGTCGAACCGAAAAATAAGAATACCAGAATCCTTCAGATATAATTGAGGAGCTTTTACCTTCCACTGGCACCGGATGAAAGTAACAATAGCACCAGTAGACACTCTAGGCCCCATAACCGCACCCACCAAGGTTGCTGCCCAGTCCTTTCCAGCCTCAGCCACATCTTCGCTTGTGTAATCGATGGAATCACCATTGATGTTTGGAACAAATTGAAGACGCTCCGCAACAGAAGCCCGTCGAGAGCCCCTAGTCACCTGGGCATATGACAGTGGTCGCCCAACCCTAAAGAGCTCAGGCGCCTTGGCAGCGCCCCACGTCGACGCAGACAACCCAGTCCCACTCGACCCACCTCCAACAGTCTTGCTTCCGCCCGGATCTGAGTTCCGAGGAGGGGGATGACGGGACGTCAACGGAGGACCTTCTCTTGAAGGGTTCCCCGTTGTCGATGTCTGGAAACCACCCGAACTCAAGTCACGAAATCCACCATTATCCAGATCCCGGCACCCGGAGACCGAACTCGGGTTCACCAGGGGCACCGACGTGGCCCTAGGAGACCGACCATCGCCCTCCTTCTCCTGGTGCGGACCCCTTCTCTCTCCCGAATTGAAGAGGGTTTCTTGCAATTCCTTCTCAATCGTCTTCTTTTTCTCATAATCCAGTCCCGTGGAGGCGCCTTTCTTCTTGCCCTTGCCCTTTGCCATCCCTGAGAAGCAGAGCCGGCGACCGGAGGGACGGCGGCGCCGCCCTCAAACAGCCACGAACCCTGCCCTTAGAATCGCCCTAAAAATCGCCCAGCAGGAAGAGACCCTTAAACCCTTCCACCTATGGGATTAAAAGGATCCATATATCATTCGCAATACATTTCCTGTTCATTTGAGAAAAGAACGGATAACACAAGTTTGGGTCCCAAAAGGCACGATTTTACCAAATATGGTTTATCCCAATAATGGATCCAAATTTGCTTATTGGTCTAGCCACAAAGGTTGATGTTTGTTTTGCAGGAGACCACCAAGGTGAAAGAGCACAAATGGATTATTGATAGTGGTTGCTCGAGGCATATGAGTGGGAAGAGTTCTCTCTTTCATGATCTAAAGGAGCAATCCATAGGAACAATCACTCTTGGTGACAAAGGAAAATGTGACATCGTTGGTATTGGTAGTGTTGGAAGTGATTCCAACCATAGTATTAAAAATGTCTATCTTGTTGATGGTTTAAAGTATAATTTACTTAGCGTTTCTCAATTATGTGATAGTGGCAACAATGTCAGATTTAACAAGAAAAGATGTCTAGTGTGCAGAGAAGATATATGTGAAGTTATATTGACTGCATATTGTTACAACGATATATACGCTGTAAATGCTGATCAAGTGGCACAAGGAAGCTTAACCTGTCTAAAGGCTTTGACGGACGATCCAAAGCTCTGGCACAGGAGACTCGGTCATGTGAGTCCACATACACTACAGAAGCTTGTGTCCAAAGGGCTTGTAAGAGGGCTACCTGAGATGGACTTCAAAGGTATTGATATGTGCAATGCATGCACGCGAGGTAAACAAACACGTAGCTCTTTCAAACCCAAAAAAGTTGTAAGTTCTTCTAGACCCCTTGAACTTTTACATATGGATTTATGTGGTCCTATGCGAGTCAAATCTCCCAATGGTAAAAAGTACATGCTAGTTGTTGTTGATGATTTTTCTAGACATACTTGGGTTGCATTTTTAAAAGAAAAATCAGAGGCCTTATTTGAGTTTTCAAAACTTTGTAAGGAGTTGCAAACTTTAAGAAATGAGCCCATAGTGTCAATTCGGAGTGATCATGGTAGGGAGTTTGATCAACTTCAGTTTGATTTGTTTTGTGCTAAATATGGCATCTCCCGTAACTTTTCTGCTCCTAGGACACCTTAACAAAACGGGGTCGTGGAACGAAAGAATCGCACCTTAGAGGATATGGCCAGGACTATGCTTTTAGAAAATGCATTACCTAAAACCTATTGGGCTGAAGTTGTTAACACAGCTAACTATATTTTGAATCGTTGCCTTATTCGTTCCATCTTAAAGAAAACTCCTTATGAACTTTTCAAAGGCCGCAAACCACTTATATCTTATTTTAAACCCTTTGGTTGTACTTGTTTTGTTCATAACAATGGAAAAGATAACCTTGAGAAATTTGATGCGCGTAGTGATGAAGGTATATTTCTTGGCCACTCCACAAGTAGCAAAGCTTATAGAATCTTCAATAAAAGGACCCAGTTAGTTGAAGAAAGTATCCATGTTATATTTGATGAATGCAATGACGGTTCTTTTAGTGAAATTATTGCAGATATAGATCTTAACATTCATGTAGAGAACGAGGAAGGTGACGATGCTACTACCAAGAACACAGAGAAGAGGAACATGCAGGAACAGATTCTCAACACTGAAGAATTGGCCCAAGGTGTTGAAGATTCATCCAAAACCCTTGGTGTCCAATCCAACAGTGTTGAAACGTCAGAAACTGCTGTAACTGAACCTAACAGGACCACGGAGTCAGATGTACCACAAATCAATCCTACCGGCGTGATGAATCAAGGAGTTGAGACTAGCAAAAGGAAATTCAAATACTCCTCATCACACTCATTAAAGGATATCATTTCTGACCCTACTTCTAGTGTTCAAACTCGTTCTAAACTTAAAGATCTTTGTGCTTTTCACGCGTTTATTTCTCTTATTGAACCAAAGAAGGTAGATGAGGCACTTCAAGAGCCAGATTGGATCATTTCTATGCAAAGTGAGCGTAACGAATTTGAAAGGAACAAAGTCTGGACCTTGAAGCCTAGGCCAAAGCATCAATCAGTCATTGGAACACGATGGGTATTTCGAAACAAGCTAGATGAGAATGGTAAGAACGTGAGGAACAAGGCAAGGCTTGTTGCTCAAGGCTACAATCAAGAGGAAGGTATTGACTACGAGGAGACCTTTGCTCCCGTAGCCAGGCTTGAAATCATTCGCATTTTATTAGCATTTGCATCTTTCATGGGCATAAAGTTATATCAAATGGATGTCAAGTGTGCTTTTCTTAATGGTTTCTTAGAAGAAGAAGTATATGTGGCTCAACCCCCAGGTTTTGAAAGTTTGGAATTTCCTAATCATGTTTATAAACTTGACAACGCGCTTTATGGTTTGAAACAAGCCCCAAGAGCTTGGTATGAGCGCTTGTCAAAATATCTTTTAGAAAATGATTTTAAAAGGGGGTTGATCGACAAGACTCTTTTTTATCAAGACCAAAGGAAAGGACATTTTGGTTATTCAAATCTATGTTGATGATATATTATTTGGTGCTACTAACACATCTTTGTGCAAGGAATTTTCTGACATCATGTGCAGTGAATTTGAGATGAGCTTGATGGGTGAACTCAACTTCTTTTTGGGATTACAAGTTCACCAATCCAAGAAATGGATCTTTGTCAACCAAAGCAAGTACACTAAGGATCTCTTGAAGAAGTTCAAGATGGATCAATCCAAAGCAGCCAAGACACCCATGAGCTCAACATTATCTCTAGATCAAGACAAGACTGGGAAAAGTGTCAATCAAAATGAGTATCGAGGAATGATTGGATCTTTACTATATCTCACAGCTAGTATACCTGACATCATGTTTAGTGTTTGCATGTGTGCTAGGTTTCAAGCTGATCTTAAAGAATCTCACCTCGTGGCTGTGAAGAGGATCTTTCGATATCTCAATGGCACTAAGGAACTTGGACTATGGTACCCAAAGCAAAAGGATTTCACATTAATTGGATATTCTGATGCAGATTCTGCAGGCTATAAGGTGGATAGGAAGAGCACATCAGGATGTTGCCAATTCTTAGGAGCATCTTTGATCAGCTGGCACTCAAAGAAATAAAACTCGGTTGCTCTATCCACTGCAGAAGCCGAATACATAGCCGTTGGAGCCTGTTGCTCCCAAATCCTTTGGATAGCTCAACAAATGCGAGATCTTGGCATCAACCTCAAAGGCATTCCCATTAAATGTGACAATACAAGTGCCATCTCCATTACAAAGAATCTCGTTCAGCATTCAAGGACCAAACATATTGATGTAAGGCATCATTTCATTAGAGACCATGTTGAAAAAGGTGATGTGTCCATTTCATTTATTTCAACTGATTATCAATGGGATGACATTTTTACTAAGCCTTTGGCAGAGGACAGGTTCACCTTCATTAGACGAGAGATTGGGATGCTTAACAAGGATGCACTTTCGTAGGGGGAGCCTTCCCTTTACGAAAGATAAAATCTACTTAGTGTCAAGACCCTTGAGAATTATGTCAAGGTTTGTGAACTAAATGGTAGATCACATATATCGGATCACTTATTTTTGGTTAATATCTTTCTAGATATTTAATCAATTATATTTTTACCGGATTTCAAATTTGTCTATTTATGTTATATTTTTGTTCCGTTGAGATATGTTTTTTTTTTTGGAACAAAATATTTCGGTTATTTCCCTCCTATTTTAATGGATTTATTTGAATTTTGAATTGGAAATGTTTTCAAATTGGCAATGTGATGATTACTTTCCTTGGAACTCTAAACCCATCAAATCACTCCATCATCTCACCCTACTTAAACCCAATCCTGTACCCGACTCCCTCACAAACTCAGAACTTATCCAAATCCTTTCAACTTCTCTTTCTTCAACCTCTCAACCTGTTCTAAAAAACCCTAGCCGATTTCCTCCATGGCACCCAAATCAAAGAAAGCTTCCACACCCAAAAGACTTGGCGCCACCCCCAAGGGACGTCAGGTCACTGCCACCTCTCCCACACCTGAACCCACTCCTCAAGCCATTGTCCCAACTGTTGTCCAGAGCACCATCGCTGAAAGCACGGCCACTGTTACCAAGGGCTCTCTAAAACGCTTTGCTAAGAAGCCCCTCAGTGCGAAATAGAAAGGGAAAAAGAAGATCATCGTTGAGGAGGTGGACGAGGAAGAGGAGGAAGATGATCTCGATGCCATTCTGGAAAGAGATGATGCCAAGGAAGCCGAAGAGGAAGCTTTGAAGAAGAAGAAGGCCGAGGAGGAGGCCGAGCTTGCAAGGAAACTTGTCGAGGAGGAAGTTGAGAGGATTCGGAAGGAAGCCGAGGCCGAGGAGGTTCCATCTGAAGAGGAGCCTGAGGAAGAGGACGAAGAGCAAGACGGATCTGGAGAAGACGAGGAAGCTGAAGGAGATGAAGCAGGGTCCGGTGAGGACTCGGGGTCTGAGGATGAGGAGGAAGAGTCTCCTTCTCCTTCTACTCCTCCCCCGTCTCCAAAGAAGCGGAAAGCCCCAATTGTTGTCAAGCCTCCATCTCCCAAGCGCACCAGGAAGGGCACCCTCAGAGGCCTTGAGGCGCCTGCCAAGAGAGCTGCTCCAACAATTGCTCGTAGGAAGAATGCCGATCCACCCGCCTACATCCAGGTAAACCAATCCTTACCCTCTTCATGGTTTGAAAATGCTGAGACAGTTGGTAAGTGGGTAGATGAGTTTCGAACTCGTAGGATATGCTGTTCTGATTTTTTGGATATCGAGTTCTTTGAAGCTTTGAAGCTACCCTGCATTGCTCTTCTCAAAAAATACCCAGCCTGGACCCTTCTCAATCTTGAAACCGTCTACTATCCCCAGCTTACCTGCCTGTTCTACATAAACCTAAAAGCCAAAAACGACGCCAATGGTTGGTCCTTGGAATCTGTTGTCAAAGGGGTTAGAATCTCTTTCAACTTCAATGACTTTGCTGATTTCCTTGGCCTACCTAGCCCTTGTCCACCCGCTGATGTACACCCCTCTAAAGAAAACTGCTTCATCCTTGCCCTATCCAAATATCTCCTACCCGAAGCATCCACCAGCACCTCAAAGCAGCTCACTCACTCATCCCTTACCCTAGAGGCAAAAATTATATTTAACATCATTGTTTGATGCCTCTTACCCCGTCTTAACTCTAGCTCACTCCTTACCGACAATGCCATGGTCCTACTTTACCGAATCCTCAATGGCCTTGATCCTGATCTGACCAACACCATTTTAGGATCCATGGCTCACACAAGAAAAGCCAGGAAAGGAACTCCCCTCCCCTTTGCCACCCTTTTGACCCAAATCTTCAAAGCTTCTGGAATTGATTTCAAAAATGAAGAACAACAGCGTCATATGGGTAAGTTCGACTCCAAGAGCCTTGAAAAGATAGGCATCACTCGGTCTCCCCAAGGGACCTTGAGTCTTGCCTATCCTTCAAAAGCTCTTCCCACTGCCTCAGCTGTTGATGAGCGCATAGACAACCTGGAGTTGGGCTTGGAGGAAGTTCGCCTGGATATTAAGGAGCTGCACAAGGAGGTTATGACGGAGATGAGCGGGATAACCAAGATGCTGCAAGGTCTGTGGACGAGGCTCACTGATGATGCTCCGGACGACGAAGCTTAACCCTATCCTATCCCATCTCTATCCCAAACTTGATACATTGCTGGTTTTTGAAAACAATTTCAAAACTTTTGGTGAATATTTTACCTCCCTTTGTTGAAAGACAAAAAGGGGGAGATGATCTGTGGTTGATTTAGACTTGAAAACCTTTTTGCTGTGAAGGTCTTGGAAGACCTTGGTTTTTTTTATTTTTGGTTTTCGGTTGGATGACTTTTTATGCTTTAAAATTTTGATCCAACATTTGTCTAACCCTTGCAGGTACTTAGTCCGATTTCACTTATATTATTTATGCTTGACTAAGTTGCAGGGATGCACAGGTTTTGTCTTTCATCAAGGGGGAGATTGATAACTCCCTCCCTTGATGAAAATCGGAATACGTTTCAAAGGCCTTGACAACTTGTCTGTGTCAAAGGTCTTGGAGCTTTAACAGTGTTGATGAAATACAAAACCTGTTCTATATGTTATTATGTTCGAAATATTATTTAATATTATTATATACTTCCATTATATTATTATGTATATAACTATTCTTTCAGGAAGTATTTTCGAATGATTTCCTTCCTTGTGATACAATTTGAGAAGATTCAAATCGAAAAGATTGTGGCCTTCGAAGTTTCCGAAGATAGAAGATTCAGCTCAAAGCCATGATCTTGACTAGCCGTTGGAGAAGATCCTTGGCGCCGATTTATCTCAATATAAATAAAAGAAGGATGAAGACAGAAGATACACATTTCATTGAACACGAGCTTTCATACACTCCAAGCCTTCAAGAGAAATCTGTCTTCGTGTGCTCTCTACTTGTCCTAAGAGTCTGTTATTTCATTTCAAAGCATTTGAGAGTTACACAGTGAGCTTATAGGATATATTCTGAGAGAGTGTTATACTCGAGAGTTTATAACTCAGGAAGTGGGCACTAGGCTATTGATTCTCGAGAGTAAGAGGATTGTACTAGATAGCTGAGAGAGGTGGGGCTCTTCTAGATTGGTCTAGAACTCCAAGGGAACGTGAGTTGACTAGATTGCAATTGTATAGGAGAGAGGCTTCTCGGTGAGCTATTAGGATCCTAAGCTTTGTGAATCAATAAAGCCTGTTGAATCCTAGGGTTGTGGAAGAACCCTAGGCGGGGACGTAGGCCAAGTTCGTGTCGAACCTCGTTAACAATTCGTTGCGTCCTTTACTTTATTGTTTTACCTTATTTCCGCACTTGGTTCGAATTGTTTAACTTTGTGATTCAGGTTTTGGCACGAGCTTCAAAAGTCTTAAGACTTTCTGCGAAAATCCGGCATACTCTATTCAACCCCCCTTCTAGAGTATTTCTACATTACTTAGTTTTATATTATCGAACCTTTATTATTTAATCAGTTGTTAATTATTTTCTTAAGTATACTCTTTCTTTTCTAATCAATATATCTATATACGGCTAGAAGAACATTTTTTCTAATGATATTATGTTTTTAATAAAGATTTCTAAGATGCTTGAATGACAAAATTTTCTAATTTTTTTACTTTATCAACTCTACATTTATAAGTATTAAATATACTGCTAAAATAGATGAAAAATAATAAAAAAAAATAGAATACGGATTTTCCAACATCCAAGATTGGAGGCGGGCAAGGCGGCAAGCCGAAAAAAACAATTGAAACGGCAAATTGAAAATTTTTGAAAGCGGCAAATCAAATTGAAGAGGAAAAAAAATTGAAGCGGCAAATTGAAAATTAAATTGAAAGTGGCAAATGAAATTGAAAGCGGCAAATTGAATACGGATGTTCATTGTTGTTTTAATGGTTGTTTAAGTTGTTTTAATGGTTGATTTTGATTGAATGGAATGTTTTATTTTGAGGGAATTAAAGGAAATGACCTTTGCCCCGGTTTGGTTTGCACGTCTAACCCACTAACCGTTTCTAATTGCAAGGGTTAGACCCCCCCCCCCCCCATCTTGAAAAAATTGCAATGTAGCCGGTTAAATAAGGGTGTTGAAACCGGTTGTTGGGAGTAATTAAAGAAGGGAGAGAGCGTGGGAGGAAGAAGGAGAGAGAGGGCAGTTTTTAAAAACACTGTCACTTCCAACTGCGTAAAACAGAGAGGAGGGAGGGCAAAAGGCACAAAACTGCCATTAGAGGAAGAAGAAGGCCAAGGAAGAAGACGAACTTGGGAGTAAGGAGAAGAAGACGGCAGATTGCAAGCCAGTAAACACGACAATGTGTAGAAGACGACCCTGACAGCGTTTAGAAGAGAGCGACCGACGGTTTTCAAGTAAGTAAACCCTAACTCTACCGATTTAGTACTGATTGCAGAAATTGAAAGGATGAGGGACCAATTGAAGAACCTAATTTGTTTGCCATGGTTTGCAATTGGATGAAAGAACGGGTGGAATATCCGCCCCTGTTATGTGGCATGTAACCGGCGTCAAGTATGAAAACAATGGGTGGAAATGTGGGAACGGGGGGTGTTCGAGTCGGGGAGAGAAGGGAAGTACCATTGCCGTGATGATATGGTAAAGGCCTTGAATGGGGAAGCAAATTAGGGGAAATCGATACATGTATTGTGTGAATTTTGGGAAATTGGGGAAAATGTGGGAATTGGGGAAATTGGTGAGATTGGGGAAATTGGATAGATTTTTATAGATAAAGGGAAATCGGAGAAAAAAATTTCAGGAACAAGTTATTGAATGTAAATGCTGTTACATTGTAACATGTCATGTTTTGAACATTTAGTTTGCATGTTTAATAGGTTTCCTGTCATGTTTTAATGCAAAATTGCACGACGTATATTTAGTGGAAGCTATAAAATGGTTACAATGCTCAGGTGATAAGTATAGGGTAAGCTATGGTGAGGCTAGAAATTTACTTTGAGTGTGATAAGTATAGGGTAAGATATGGTGTCTGTCATGTTAAAATGGTCACATGACATGTTAAATGAACTTACCGTCATGTGCATTGTGACTGGTGTGATCAAAATGTGCAAATGTTTGAAGAATGCTAAAGTATTGCTCCCCAACCTGCAGGGTATCAAACAAGAACATGGGTGGTTCAGGAGAAAGAAGGATAACGCAGACACCGACAACAGGCGAGGTATGGTTTGGGTAGTGTCGATCAAGGGTAGAGTGTTTTACAGATGAGTCGCTCTAACATTCCACCCCACTGTGCAGGCAATATATGTCGTCCCCGAGGACCAGCATTTCAAGTGTAGGTGCAACCAATACGCCAGGCCCCAGACTGGAAACGTCTGTGTGAAAGCCAGTTTGGCGGCATTGCGAGGCTCGGTGCCAAAGTTGAGTTCTCAGCACAGCTAGTCCACTACATCCTACAGCGGCAGCTACGGTCGAAAAAGGAGCATGAAACCTGGTACATGATCCAGGGGTCCATAGTCTGGTTCTCCATCGCGGAGTTCGCGCTAGTGACCGGACTTAAGTGCTCGACAAATGTGCTGCAGACCGTGGACACTGAGGCGGACAAGGCTACCTGCTTAGAGTTCTTAGGGGCGGAGAAGATGTGGATGGAGGACTTCGAGACGGAGTACAAAGTGGCGATGAAGTCCGAGCGTTCCGCCACCAAGCGCTTTAAGTTCGCGCTCATAATGCTGGTGGAGGCGGTGCTCTTTGCGAAGGAACCCCACAACTTTATTCAAGGGTGGGTTGTTAACATGGTGTCTGACACTGAGGCGTTCTTGTATTACCCGTGGGGGTGACTATGCTACGAATGAACCCACGAGTTCCTCTACCGGGCTATTGAGTGCAAGCTCCAGCACGGGGTTAGCAGCTCTCGCCCGTTGTACTTGTTGGCCGGCTTCCACCTTGCATTCCAGGTATGTACATAAAGCTCACATGACAAATAATGATTTAAACTGGACACTGACTCATGGTAACTGGACATAGGCACTGTGCATTGTAAAATGCAAACTGAACACGATTAAATGCAAAGTGTCGACATGTCATCACCTGGTTTGTTTTTTTTGTTTGTAGTTGTGGGTGTACGAGGCTCTGCGCCCAGTTGCAAGACAATTTGCTACCACCAGCGAAGGCATAATCTACCCTCGGTGCTTGCAGTATAAGGCGAAAGAGCACAATATCATGTACGATACTCTTGCTTCCCTCATCTAGCAGTCGAAGGATATGTTGGGCATGTTCGACGAGGTGGACGCTATTCGGACAGTCCTCCTCCCGAATGCCGAGGAGGTGAGGAAGGGGGTTATCCTTGGCGCCATGTTCGCGACAAAGAAGCCGGATAAGTTCTTCGACGACCTCGTGGTGGAGTATAAAGCAAAACATTGGCCGAGCACGACGGAAGCATCCGGGTCAGGCACGCAGGGTGAGGGAAGTACGACGGCTACCCAAGTGGATCTGTCAAGGATTTTGTCTAAGATAGATGATTTGGGGACGATCATATTGGCAACGTTTAACGAGAGGATACAAAGGGTTGAGGCGGCGATGCAGGAGCTGAGAAGGGAGGTGAGGGGGAAGAATCTGTAACACCCCCTTTTTGATCCCAAAGGAGTGTTGCAGCGCCAGTGAATCCGCAGACTTTAATGTCTTTGAATTCACCTGAGGCTTATAGGGACATGCAACCATGCTCCCATAAACAAGATGATAACTTAAATACAATAAAATTTATTAGTTTAAAATATCTGATCACAATAACATAAAAATACCAAAACCATAAAGTAGGAATAACTCCAAAATAGCTGAAACTAAAGTAGTAATGCGGAAACTTTAGGGGTTCAAAAACTTGTAGTAAAAGATTCAATAAATGATAGCCTGCTCTTCAACTCTCTCCTGCTCCGCTGCTTGCACTAGACCTGTGGAATATGGTCTGGTGTTTCGTGAGAACGAAGGACACCAGCCATCCAATAAATAGGATGGTTAGTACAATAAAGACTAGCAAATGATAGGGAAAATGTTCAGACTTTAACCTTGCAGTGACCATAAAACGGTATGTCTCGGGTTAAGGGAAAGACACGAATATTTAATAGTGGAAACTGAGTAAAAAGGTAAATATTCACGACATGACTCGGATGATCATAACGATCGATTATGAGATAATAAAAGGAATTATACCCGAGACAGATGAGTATAATAACTGAAATGATCACCTATTTAACAGTCGATAATAATCATACTCACAATAATAATAATAACAATAATAATACGTGGTACCGGTCGGGCCTTTAACAAGGACCACGACCTACATCAGATCGTTGTTTTATCACCCCGCAGAGAATGCATTCCGGGATGGTGTTTCATGAAACCTTGTAAGGCGGTGGCTTAACGAACCACAACCTGCAAGTCAGTCTACTGCATAACTTGCCAAAGGCATAAAGCCACTTGCATCACGTGGTGCGCATTTTAACATATCATAACTAAGCATCACGTGGTGCCTATCTTAACTTATCATACATAACTAGTTTATACTAGGTGATCATAATAACGACATTAAATCAAACAGGGACAAGCATGGATAATTCAAATGATCTTACTATCACATGCCACTAGTTTGCATGAAAGAAACAAGCAGAATATCATGCAATTTAGGAATAAGAAAATGGGCAACTTTTACTTATCTCGAGTTATAAACAAACAATCATATTTAATACGCATATCACTATAATTCATTTAATAATTGCCCATTAATTTAACTCATGTCAATTTATGATTAAAAAAATAAATTACATCAAGCAGACGGGTATGCAATTTATCGAAATTGGCAAGGAAATTGGCCACAGAGCCGCATTCGACACGGAAGAATTTAAAAGGCACAACAAAAGAATCACGAAACACGCAAAGGGCGTTTGAACGAAATCACTTGCCTTAACTTTCGACGATTGGTTGATGACAACAAGACGAGGTTTTAGCACCTATTGAATCCAACGGAAAAAGGAATATTAATATTGATATTTTATGAAATTAACTTTACTTAACTCAATTTGAAATTGAATTAATTCTATAAAGTTAAGAATCTATACCAATATGAATTCCTCGGGGAGCGGGATCTGGCGTGAGTGCTTCGAGATTGCTTGGTGTCGCTGAAACGGGCAAGAATCGAATAGTTTAGAAATATTGGCCGCATAGCTTAATAAATAATTAAGCTAGGGCCAGGAACGTGAATAGACTAAAACAAGGGTGAGTTCTTGTGATTTTTGTAAAAGAAATCAAATTCCAATTCCTTCAATCGGACATTCACGTACAGACGAAGAGGAAGACGATCTTCCCTTGGTGGCGATGGCTCACGGCAGGCAGCGATTGGAAGCGGCGAAGGCGAGGCTCCAATCGGCGGCTGCTCGGGCAAGGCTTGACGGAGGCAATCGGCGCGGTGGTGGTTGATGGGCAACAGCGGTGATGGTGGTGGAAATCCGAGACGCAGGCAATTCCAGAACTCGGGCGGCAATGGCGACAGGCAAGGCAGCGGCTCGGCGGGCGTTCTGCAGTGGCTCGGCGGCTCGGACAGTGGCCAGGCAGCGGTCGAGGCGAGTGCGGTTGTCCGGCGGTAGATTGGACAGTGATCGGAGAGAGGGGGAGGACGGGGCGGCTCGGGTTGAATTAGGAGGCAATGAGGATGGATGACGGTGATATGAGAGACGGTGAGGGCGAGAGCTTTTGGATTTGTGAGAAATCCTAGGATTAGACGTGTATCTATACGGTTGAACTAGGTCAGATAAAATACAGATTTTTGATCATTTGGGATTAAGAATAAATTAAGATAGAGATAAAGGGTAGAAGATAGGTTTTAAAGAAAATAAATAAAAGAAGCGGATAAAGACGGAGATAGAGGATAGATTTCTCCACTTTAGCGGGATGAATATTATTTAATTTAATTTCATAAATTAAATAATAAGGTTATTTAGAGGATTTATATAATTAAATCCATCATATATTATTTTTCTTTAGAATAATTCAATTATTCTAATTCATACCATATATCTTATGTGAATTTATTAAATGACCAAATTCACAAGATATATACTATAGTTTGAATATAATATAGATTTATTTAATTAAATAAAAATAAGAAATAGCCCAAAAATAATTTGGGGTATTTCAGAATCGAGGTGAGGACGAGGTGACACACTCGCAGGACAGGCATGGAACTTATGGGGAGGAAACCGAAGATGTTGAGTTGCAATCGAAAGAGGTAAGATGTTCAATTTGTCATGTCAGTATCCATAACCATCATGTATAACAATATAGGCGTCATGGTAACATACTTTTCCCATATTTGCGTAGGGTGAGGAAACTATTAAGGCAATGGGCCAGAAATCGGGTACCGATGCAGATGGAGATGAAACCACGAAGACAACCTCTGAGGTAAGTACTCTAACTGAAACCGTGATGTCAGTTTTGTGAATGACGGTGACACGAACTCATAATATGAAGGAAACTGTTGCATTACATAGGGAGACAGAAATTAATTTGTACTGCAGTAATTACATATGAACAACACTTACCATACATAGAGACAACACTTACCCATTTTATGTCCGACCAGAGCAATGTCTAGTAACTTCTAACACGTGTCATGTGGGTACGACTTAACTGTCCAGTGAAAAGTGGCTTCGTACAAGTAAACCGTTTACTGAACCCAGGCCCACTTGCTTCTTCTTCAATGGATTCTCTCTCTTTCTTCAGATTTTGTGAATAAAAGTGACGCCCAGCATTCCTCTGATCTCCTTATATAGACCACACATCATTGGACACCTACCCTCTTTCTTCAAATCCCACGCCGGACATTCCCCTTCTTCAAGTTCCATTTCCCCTGCAATTCATTAATGGAGACTAATGATTTCCCTCAGAAATTCTTCAATGCTTATATACCCTCCCCCTCCTCCCTCCCCTTTCCCTTTTTTTTTTGGCGCCATCGCTGGGCGGGAACAATTGGCTCCCTCCTTTTTACTATAGCCAGCTGCTCTATCTCTCTCCCTCTCTTTACCTGTCTTGTCAATAATACTCAAGATTTTCTCCCTCTCTCTCTCACACACGCACATCTCTCTCACACAGACTCTCTCTCTCTCTCTCTCTCTCTCTCTCTCTCTCTCTCTCTTCCTCGCTTTTCCGTCTCTCTCTCTCTCTCCCTCTCTCAATTGTCCAGCTATCAAACTCACAGTGTCCAGTCTCTCCCACTAACCTGCTACCGGTTGAACCAAAAAACCGGATATCCGGAATTCTGCAAAATTTTTCCGGATGGGGTTAGGCGTGCAAGGGTTTCACCCAAAAGGGTTATTTTAGCAAATCACCCTTTTATTTTCTTGCTAAAAAAAACACTTATTATGATAAAAACGAGGACAAAATTATCTACCAGAATAAATTTAAATAGAAATTTGTTGTAAAATATCCATTATATAATTTTTTTAAAATTAAAAATTTATAATTAGTACTTACAATTAGTGAGGAAATAAATATTTAACAAGGAAATCACTTTTGTAAAAAATACAGTTTTTAAGGGAAAAAATTTAATTTAATTAAAAAATAGTTATTCAAGGATATTTGGGTCGGGCTGGGAGTTGGGTCGGTCAGGAGTCGGGTCCGGTTGGGAGTCGGGTCGGGTTGGAATTTGGGTCGGGTCTGAATTTGAGTCGGATCCGGGTTGAGTCGGGTTTGTCTGTATTCAGGTCACTTCGAGTTTCGGGTCAATATCGCTCGGGCTCAGTTTCGGGTTCGGGTTATGCATAACGCCAAATTTTCGGGCTCGGTCGGGTTTCGGGTCGGGTGAGTCGGTCGAGTTTCTCAGGTCGGATCAGATCTTGCCAGCTCTATGCGCCTCTCACTCCACCACTACGCCGACTCCAAATCCTATTGAGGTTCAGTCTCCGGAAGCGGCTATGTTGAAGCCTTCTGCTTCGAAGCCCACTCTATTAGCCAAGGCTATGTCGGCGAAGACCCCCAACATGGACTCCTCGTTGTCTGCTGCTGCAACTCCAAGTTCAGTTTGCTAAAAATACTCCGTATAATTTGGAAATTTGATGAAAATGAAATGTGAGCTACTAGCCTAGGTGATCATGCACATTTAGGTAGTGTATAGGCATTTACATGGGTTTAGGTAGGGTAAAATGCATGAGTTTAGAGTATTTTTCATGTTTTCATTATGTTTCAATTATAGTCGGAATCTACAAGTTTTGTGCATGATTTCAGGTGATTGTGGAAAGGCGGAGCTAAGCTCGAGCCAATGCTCGGAGATTGGAAAATAGAAGAGCCCGAGAGCCGAGGAGATGAGCTAAACATGTAAAGGATGGGAGCTGTCCAGGTTGGCGACGCTGCACTAAAACGAGTCGTTCGAAGGCTGTAGTTATTGGATCGGCGCGTACTTATACTTGTTGGAAAGAGGATTTGAAGACCTACAACTTTCATGTTTACGACTTTTCCAAATTCGCCCTTGAAAACAGCGAAATCTGGATGTCAAGATTGCTGCAGAAAAATAACTCGGGTAGAGCAAGAACAAACTCGGCCGAGTTGTTTGGTTTCAGCCCGAGTTATTTAGCGGCTTGCAAGATGTGGCCAGCTGTTACTTGGATTTAATTTTGAAAGGTGTTGTTTTAAGTTTTAGGATGAAATTAAGGGGAAGGGACATGAAACGTTGGTTCTGGGAAGAAAAGTAGAAGCTTTTTGTTTTTGTTTGTTCCATGGAACAAAAGGGACAGAATTGCTACGAACCATTGGAGACCCTTTTTGTGATTTCTCAAGTATGAACAACTAATCCTCTTTGCTTGGGGAAATTAATCGAAGCTTCAGGTTTTCTATTTCATTGTGAGATTTCTCTATCTTAATACTCCTCTATCAATATTATCAATTCTTTGCATCGAATGTTTAGGGTTTTCATGAATGTCCATTAGCTTGATCAATTGAGGCCTTTTCGTGATAATCTATAGCTAGATATAGGTAATTTCTGGTTGAATTATCTATATTCTTGAGTAGCAAAGTATAAATCTCTGAAACTGGTTGATTTAGGGATTTTTATGAAGAATTAATTTGCAATTGATGCAATCACTGGTTGTGCAGGTCGATTGTCTTTGTTGAATTTCCTTTAAGCTTCATCGATTATTGAATTGAATCTTGATAGTTTCAAGATTGTTTGATAATTAGGGTTTTCAGGGTCTGGTTGTCCTGTTAACTAGATTCGATAAGGAATTGGATTCAAAAGACCTAGTCTTTCCACAACAAAGTATTCTAGAGGAAGTTATCTATTCGATTTCGATGATCAATGAACAAACCTGATTGCTGAGATTGGTTGACCTAAGCTATTTTTCTTATATTCATTTCCTCAATCTGTTTCGTTTGTTACTTTTGTCTACTTTTATTTCTTAATTAGTTAGTTTAAACCATCAAAACCCCCCTCTTTGTTTCTTGTTCTTGTTGACACACTTGACTTGCATACAAATCATTGACTCTCTATGGGATCGAACCGTACTTGCCAAACTACATTAGTTAGGTCAGTCGGATTTATTTGATAGGATTTAAGGCGACTGAAAATCCTCTGTCAAATTTGGCGCCGTTGCCGAGGAGTCAAGTTGTTATTTGTGTGTTTGTCTTGTGTGTTAATTTAGCTACTAACTTTTGTTGTGAGCCTATCTTATGGTTTACAACACATATGCTACTAACAGTTTAAGATGTTGAGGTTATCGCAGTTCGAAGGTGAGAACTTTCACCTATATCTCACTAGGTTGTAGAGGTGTGTGGACATCCGCAATGAGCGGGGTTTCCACGATAGTTTGCGAGATATGGTTGTATGCGTTGTTGAGGGGATAACTGCTGAGACAAAGGCGCGTGCTATATACATGAGCAGCGGAAGTCTAGCACGGTAAGGTTTGGCGAGAATTTGGGATCTTATCTGCTACATGGGTCATCAAGCCTTGCAAGAAGTTTCCTTCGCGCTGGAATCTCAACCAATGGAGGACTTCGACGCACCTTCGGAGGATCTATTCAAGGCCTCCTATGAGGAAAATGAGCAACTGTGTCAGCAGATCGTTGAACTAGATAAACGAGTGCACCAAATGGTCCAAGTGGGGAATGAGATACTAGCATGTGAAGCGGGTGAACTACCGTCTCAACCGGTGGTTAACCCAATAGAAAGCCTCACCACGAACAACCTAGGGAGTGGGAAGGACCTATTTGTCACACCCGAGGGAAGCTCAGAAAGTCATGAAGATGTAGGTGAGTGTGTGCTTCCTATTCCTCCCTCATTGAGTTCATCCGAGTCTACTCCGCTACCTCCCCTACCCTTGAGATATGAGCATGATAATGTTTTGGCGGAGGAGGATATGTTCGCAGATGATGACAGTTTCTTCAGCGATGAAGAGGAGAGTATACTACTTCCTGACATGGAGTGTCATGAGTCGACACATGAGATTCCATGTGAATTGTTATCTCCTTCATTGGATGAGATTGTCCCGAGCTCGCCTATCATGGAACCAAGTCCGGAGCTAATTTCTGTGGCTCCTGAGCAAAGAATTGATATCTTCTGCAATGGTGAGAAGGTCGGTGATTATGTCGACCCTTGGGCTCATTATTTTGACATACCACCAATGGAACTGAATTGGTGGTTCTACATACCCGCGGCGGAGAGTCACGCTCGGGCATATGAGGAGTTGAAGACATACTTTGACTTCAACTTATTTGTATGTAGTGCCCGCTTACCTAGATGGTGTGCACAAGAGTTTGATTTATTGCTGAGGGCACTAACGATGTCCGAGTGAGTTTTAAATGGACAACCAAAACGTCGAGTCTATAACGTTAACCAATGACACTTCTTGGGAGGTAACCCAAGGTTAGTATTTCATATTATTATTTTTCATAATTTTATTAGGTAGTTGTTATTATTATTTTTTAGTTATTTTTCTAGTATTTTTGCATCTCCGGAATGTAGGTTTCGAAAGCAAAAAAAAAAAAAAAAAGACGTCCAAAACCAGGGAAATTACAGTAGGAAACTTGGGTAAGAAACTCGGCCGAGTTCATGGGCCAAAACCGAGTGGCGAACAGGTCTTGATAGAGTATATTATAGTCATGTTTTTAGTGTGGAATTACATATTAGTTTAGATCATTTTTACATATTTTATAGTTTAATTTGTATTATTTGATTTTCGGAGTCTACACCAGTGTTTTTATATATTTCAGGTATTTTGGAGCGAATACAGAATGAATTATATTGGACAAATTATAAGAGGCCGGGGAGAGGTGCAGATAATGGATCGCAAGTTGAGCTGATGAAATTTTATACGGGAGGAGCCCACATACGGGTTGCAAGTGCTGCTTGTCTTACTTTGCCGTTACTTTCATAAGCAATTAGATTAGATTAGTTATATATTATATATATAAGGATAGAATAGTATTAGGTAGATTAAAAATATTATTATGACATTAGTATATATAGATACAATCATACGGAACATAAGGGGGGAGGCCGAACGTGAGCCGTAATCGGCCGATTGATTTCTATTGCTTCTTAATCCTAATTGTCTTTTGTTTTACTTTTATGGAGACCTAAACTCTTCCGTTCTGTCTACAATTTGAAGCTTTATTTGGATTGGTTGTGAGTTTCTGAATCTTGTTCCTTATTTTCTATATTGAATGTTTCGACTTCTTTGCGCTTTATTGTTTGATTGTTTTATTCTATCTTGTCTGATCAACTTGGTAGAATCAATTCAATTGTCAGGGTTTTGTAGATTCCTGATTGTGAACCTTAACCCAAGTGGCAAACTTATCCCTTTAGGGCTGATTGAACTAATTGGATGGGTAGGAAGTTGGATGTGTTGTTAAATCCTTTTTTAGGGACTGCAAATACCTTGGTTAATCTCTGGTCTTAAAGCTATCAATTGGGTTAAATCCTTCTTTAGGGACTGTTCGATTGATAAGGGTTTCTAGGACTGAATGGACTAGTAACTATATTAGGTCGGGACAAGGGCATTCATAGGAAGACTAAAAGGGCAAGAGGAAGTTACAATATCAATTCAACCAAATAAAGTGGATAGTTGTAGGTAGAACGATTTTCTCTAAATTGCTTTGCATTAATTGGTTTATAGTTTATTTTATTTTCTTTCTTATTTTCACCAATCAAAACCCCCCTTTCATTAATTGGTAAATAAACTTAACTTAGGAATAACTTGATTATATGTGGGATCGACTCGTGCTTACCACACTACATTAGTTAGTAAGTTCGAAATTATTTTGATACGGTTTAGGCGACTAAAAACCGTCCACCAGGTCTCCGAGATGGAACTCGGGTAGGTAAAAAGAACTCGGTCGAGTTTTAAAACCTCACCCGAGCTATATTGTGATTTCTAAAAAAAAGGTGGAAAGAAGAAGCGCGTCTTCAGTCTTGCCCGTGTCTTTTCCTGAGCGACAGTGAGCCCATCGCAATCCACCAGCAGCAGCACCGGCGCCGAGCATCTCCGATCAGCTGCGGAAAAAACCATTTTAGCTGCGGAAGATGGTGAAGTTTCCCCACCAAGTAGGGAGGCTCAACCTAGCAAAGTTAGGAAACAAAAACGCAAGACATCTAAGATCTAGGAGAAATTCTTTCTTCAAATCGTTAGTCCTCATTGCGAGATAGCCTATTGCAAGGTTTGCTCCACTTCCTATACATATAAGATAGGCACCACAAAATATGGCATGTCGGGCATGCTTAACCACATTCGTAAGGGATGCGCCTCTCACTCCACCACTACGCCGATTCCAAATCCTATTGAGGTTCAGTCTCCGGAAGCGGCTATGCTGAAGCCTTCTGCTTCGAAGCGCACTCCATTAGCCAAGGCTATGTCGGCGAAGACCCCCAACATGGACCCCTCGTTGTCTGCTGGTGCAACTCCGAGTTCAATTTGCTAAAAATACTCCGTATCATTTGGAAATTTGGTGAAAATGAAATGAAAGTTGTATGAAAAGGAAATGGGAGGTACTAGCCTAGGGTTCTGTCTTCTTGCCATAGGAGAGTAGCTTGAGAGGTTTCCATTTGGATCGGTTGGAGTTTAAGGAAGGGAACACCCCTCTCATAAAAAAAAGATTTTCGACCATTGATTTGAAAATTAAGGGTTATGATTCTACCCATGAACTCCATGGATCGAAAGTGGAGTGGTTTGCACATGATTTAAGAGCTCAATCAAACCATGTGTAATCCCTCTCCATCTATCTTCTTCAGTATGCAGTGGTGGGGGATGGAGGGTGTTCAAAATTTTATTTTGCGGATGCTCACAACTTTGAATACGTGTATATGTTTTGGTGCGGTTGAATTTGAAAAAATCATTTTCGCTGCGGAAGATGGTGAAGTTTCCCCACCAAGTAAGGAGGCTCGATCAACCTAGCAATGTTAGGAAACAAAAACGCAAGACATCTAAGATCTGGGAGAAATTCTTTCTTCAAATCGTTAGTCCTAATTGCGAGATGGCCTATTGTAAGGTTTGCTCAACTTCCTATACATATAAGATAGGCACCACGAAATATGGGAAGTCGGGCATGCTTAACCACATTCGTAAGGGATGCGCCTCTCACTCCACCACTACGCCGACTCCAAATCCTGTTGAGGTTCAGTCTCCAGAAGCGGCTATGTCGGCGAAGACCCCCAACATGGACTCCTCGTTGTCTGCTGCTGCAACTCCGAGTTCCGATTCAAAGATGGAAACTTCAGGTATTCTAGGTTTTCGTTTGGTGCAGTTTGATGATTTTTAGTGTGATTTTGTCTGGAGATCTCTTAGCTTTATCATAGCAATTCATCGTTGGTTTTTGAGAGTCTGAACACTATATTTAGCTATACAATTTTGAATATAGATTTGCCTATTAATGCAAGAATAATGAAGTCAAATCAAGAAATTTGTGATTTTGTTTTTTGCAAGGTAATTGGTTCATACTTGATAAACACTATCATCTTGGCGATCATCCTATTATTGATTGTGTATAAAAATGATGACTTGATAGATACAAATCTATTACTGCATCTATTCTCAATTGAAACCATTGTCCACTTGCCTTTGATTAACTCAATGCATGATAAGGTGCTTTTGAAGCTTGATTAGTTTTTAAATTTTGATAGTGCCTTAATGATACTATCAGATGGATTAACATATTACAATATGACAATCTGTAAAATGTGGTAAGACAGTAAAATGTCTGTATGTAGTGGAGGGGGATGGGGGTTGGGGGTCGGGTGTTCAAAATTTTATTTTGCGGATGCTTACCTTTGTTGGACAACCCTGAGTAGTTGGATATGTTTTGGTGCGGTTGAACTCGAGAAAACAATTTCATCTGCTGAAGATGGTGAAGTTTCCCCACCAAGTAAGGAGGCTCAACCTAGCAAAATTAGGAAACGAAAAGGCGAGACATCCAAGGTCCGGGAGAAATCTTGTCTTAGAACCATTTGTCGTCGTTGTGAGATGTCCTACTGTAAGGTTTGCTTAGCTTTATATACATATAAGATAGGTACCAAGAAATCTGGCACGTCGGGCATGATTAACAACACCTGTAAGGGATGCGCCTCTGAGTGTACTACTACCCCGACTCCAAATTCGGATGAGGCCTAGCCTGCAATGCACTTCCTTGAATTGATATATTTGTATTGGGTGCAAATGAACTATTGTGATAGTTTGTGGATCAAATCCGGATGCTGCAAATATACTAATTTGGTTCTTTGCATTTTTAGGCAAGAGTGGGAGCAAGACTCTAATCCTATGTCGAAAACTCAAGCAGTTAAAGGTGGCATGTTGGGTGGATTTCGAGTTGGTCGTGGTGGTGCTAATGACAATAAATTGAGCCTTTTCTCTATTATCATTATTGATAATCTTCCTTGATTCTTTGGTTTTGTTTGTCTGAAATATTCATTTTATAGTTGTAGGGAGGGGCGTTGGATGTGGTAATCTCCCCTTCGACATGCCAAATTTTCAATATGGTCGAGCAAGGTTCTATCAAAATTGGCGCAATCAGTTCAGTGATCCTATTAGGCAGTATCCTGCTTTCCATGACCGACGACAGTTTGGTTTTGGTAATTTACAATCTCTTAGAGTTTCACTTGTTATCCTATTAAAGTTGATGTTGATGATATCCTTCTTCTATACTTTGATGTTATGATGGCAGGTTGTTAGAGAGGGCATATGCGGGGCCATCATTTGGCATCAAGTGGCAGTGGCAGTATGCGGAGTAACTGTAGCGTACCCAGACAAAGGTTACTTAACAGGGGACTGGACATGCCTCCTGCTCCTGTAATTAGAGAACCTTTTCTCCTAGAAGATGAAAGGTATTCAAGGCCTTACATGCAGAGATACATGGACGACCCACATCCTTTTCTCCTAGAAGATGAAAGGTATTCAAGGCCTTACATGCAGAGGTACATGGACGACCCACACATGTATGATGATCGGGCTCCCGGCATGAAGTGTCCCTTTTACATGGCTGTGAGTAGAGACATTAGTTTTCGACAACCACACATTATTTATAACTTCCAACGTAGACTAACACGTGATTGTAGGATCAGGACCCCGGTTATATGGAGCCAAGCCGAGTTAGGCCCTGTTTTGACTATTTTGATCTAGCTAGTGGCAACCAATACAGAGGTCAAAATTTCACTGTTATTTTAGCTTCCCATAAGCAAGTCTGCTACAATTTGTTTGACGTGCTTACTTTTGAATGCATTTCATTAGATAACTTTGGAACTGGCAGTAATATGTATCCTGATAGTGGTTACTATGGCCCCAATGTAAGATTATTGGACATATTTTTATGTGGATTTGTTGTTGTGTTAGCTGGCTTATAAATAATTAGACTCTCGCTTTTTGTTTTACAGTATAGGGTTAGCCCTGGTGGACAGTATCCACCTTTTCGTGGAAATGATCGTTCTTTTAGAGGTGGCATCTACTACTAATAAACTTGTGTTATGGTGAGCTTCATGCTTTATCGGCAACTTCTGCAATCTCGGAGTAAATATGTCTTGCTAAGTTCCGCTTGCGTTTTCCTGTACTACTTTTAAGAGTATTTTCATGCAATGAACTAGATGCTAGCGACTTCACAGTACTGCTGACACCAGTTATCTTCTTCCAAACCCTCAACCCTTTTTGCCATCTGATGTTAATCTTTTGCATTTCTATGTGAAGTTGGTATAGTACATTGAGGCATCTCAAGTCTAGTTTTGGTTTCCCTGGTGGATGATCTCCTTTAAGATTGTTTTACCCTCTTTTATATGTTCGGTATTTCAATAGATTTGGCCTTTGGTTTCTTTGGGTTTCCTTGTGGAGGATCTCCTATTTGCATATTTTGTGATCTGCTGATGTTTTGATCATTCTGGTCTTAGCTGATGCATCTGTTGTAGAAAAATTAGATGCGCGGTGGAATTGTAGAAAACTATTTTCTAACGTATAATTTGGGATCCCATGCATGAATCGATATGAACAATATAGAAGGGCAAAGTCGTACATTTCTTGTGCAGAACCTATGTGAGCTTCCTCTTCCCCAAGAGGATACGTAGACAACTAGAAAACCGCTCTAAGCCCTTCTTTCTCTTTCTTTTTATTTTTTTTAAACTTAAAAAACTTTTTTTTAAAATTAAATGACGTGTCATGACCTGACGGGTCAAAGGGTCAACCCTTGACCCGGTGGGTCACCACAACCCTTCGACCCGTGGCTTGGAAGGGTAAGGGATATCCCGAACCTTGACCCGATGAGTCTAACCCATGCTCATGTCTATACGTACTATCCGAAGTCCGAACTCCAAAAGTGAATGTATGTGTTCATCAATTAATACGGAAAATTTAGGCCTCGTTTGGTTAAACATGGTAATTTCACTTCCTAGGAAGTTACTTCGCATGAAATAAACTTCCCATGAATTTTACTTTATATTTTACTTTATGGGAAGTATAAAAATATGTTTGGTTGAAAATAAATTCACATGAATTCAATTCCTATAATTTGTTTGGTTGAACAGGGAAATCTCATAGCAATTTATTTAAAATTACTCTTATAGCCTTTATTTATCAACACCCCCTTCTTAGTTCTTATTATAGGGATAAATTGGAAATTTTCTTAATTAAAATAAAAATGACATTTGGGAAAAAAAAGGGAAGTAATTTGGAGAAAAAAAATGGAGGAAGTAGATCTTACTCACCCCCTCGTGGTAAGATGAATTCCACCATTTTGGAGGAATTTCAATTCCCAGAAATTCTAATTCATGTGTTTTTTAGTTTTAATTTTTTTTTGTACCAAACACATATATTGTCAATCATTTCCTAGGTTTCTGGACTTCCCGGAAAGTAAATAGCTAACCAAACGAGCTCTTAGATTTTTATATTTCATTTGAAGATTTTTTTTTTGATAAAGTAATAATTCGAATGTCATACAGGCCTGACTCATCGAGAGGCTGACTCAGCGTGGGAGGAGAGGACAGACAAAGAAGAAGCGGAGCAAGGGACGATGGAGGAAGAAGAAAGAGAAATCGAGGGGTGGGCGGCCATGAAAGCGGCTTCAATGATGGCCATCTCCTCTTCGCTGATGATCTCGACTGGGATTTCGGGGGGATGCCGACCATGAAAAGATCTGGAGGAACTCGCTTTGGTCTGTGTCAACCTGGGAACCGACGAACTGGGGAATATGCAAATGGAGAGGGGTTATGGGGGTTATAAAATGTGGGGGTATGATGGTCATTTATCACCTTTGAAATACAATACAATCTTGTGTCAACCAAACACCTTTTCGAGATTTCTGACCAAATAAATCTTCATCTCCTTACATCTACAGAAATCTCAGTAATCCACACAATCTATTTTCATCTCTTAGCATCTACGAAAATGTCATTACTCTACACAATCTCCATCTGCAGCCAAACACAGTCTAAATACACCTCAAATCCTACACGTCGGAATTGACGTGCAAAGTTAAATGGGTTAATTAATTTTTTAGCGTGCTAATTAATTGAAAAAACTTGCACATTAATTCCGACTTGCATTTATAATTGGGGATTTGTGGTGTATCTAACAACACACTTTGGTTACATTTCTTTGTTTCGAAGCATTTATTAGTTAGTTGTTTTCCTATTAGATTGCAATCTCAATCTCATCATCTTCTATAACGGAAAAAGAAAGTCCAATAAGATGATTTTTCGTATATTATACACTATTTCCATTTCGAAGCAATCGTATTCCAATTTCCAATTGAGTTCATCAATGGTTTCTGACTTTAACCCATACGCCGTATATATAGTCATCCACAATCCACGACGACCCACACGGCCACACCCACCAAAACCCCAATCTGATCATCAGCCATGAATTTCTTCAATTCAATCTTCTCAGAAGATCCAGAACTCTCCGATTCCTCGGAATCTCCTCCCAACGACCCCACCGACAACGATTTGGAAAACCCTGATTCCGAAAACCCTAACCCTGTCCCTGAATCCTCTACAGACGGAGCTCCGGCTTCCGCCTGGAACTTCGGCAGCCTTATCAAGACCATTACGACTCGATCAGAATCCGTAATCGACAACTACCGGCGCGATTTCGAGGAATTCGGTTCCGGATTGCTCAAAGAGACCGCCTTGATCCGCGACGTCGCCAGCCGCGCCGTCAAGGAGTTTCCAGATTCGATCGATGCCGGCGCCGCCGTCGCTCAGGAGTCGTTGGAGTCGGTGGGGCAGGCGATCGACAACCTAGGCTCGTCGGTGTGGCAAGGTACGAATAAAATTCTTGCGCGTGGGAAGGAATTGCATTTGTTTGATGATACTACTGAAGCCGACGACGACGGCATCAATGGCGGTGGAAGTGTTGGTGGTCAATTGAGCGCGAGCGTGACCAAATACAGCTGGTTTGATACAAAGATGCGTGAGATTCAGGCGGATGCAAGAACTTACACAGAGGATCCAGATGATTTGGAGGATTACAAGAAGTGGAAATCCGGTTTCTTGTTTGACGAGAAAGGCGAAGCGATCATAAAATTGATGGCGCAGGAGCGGTTGGTGGAGAGGATTTATCTGCAGCTTGTTCCCGTTACTGTCGACAAGGAGAACTTTTGGAACAGGTACTTCTACAAGGTGGAGAAGCTTCAACAAGCGGAGGAAGCTAGGGCTAGAGTTGTTAAAAGAGCCATTTCAGGTGATGATGAGGAAGATTTGAGCTGGGATGTTGACGACGAAGGTGTCGATGAAGGTAATGCTGCAGCTGTAAATGTTTCTGCTGAATCCTCGAAACAGGAGAACGAATCTTGTGGGGAGATAACAGAGGTGGGTCGGGTTTCGGATGCATCGGAGGGTAAAGTGTCAGGGGAAAAGAATGACAGCTCTGATTCTTGCAAAGATAGTGATATGTCAATCATTTCGAGGCAGCCATCCTTTCCTGGAGTGGAAGAGCTCGAATGGGATGAGATTGACGATGTAGGAAGCGATGATGACAATAAGGCCATGACAGGCAGTAGTTCGAACGTCTCTGATTTACGAAAGCGCTTGAGTGCTGCGGATGAGGAGGAAGACTTGAGCTGGGATATTGAAGACGACGATGAGCCTGTCAAGTCCTGATTCCAGTTCCTCTTCTTGCTACTTTAGGTACATTCACATGATCTATCTCTATTTTACATCTGTTCTTAGAATTGCAATAAGAAAAAGAAGGGGTTTGCAAGTAAGTAATAGTGATACTTTTAGAGTTTTAATTGATTCACTTGCTGATGTTTCAGCAGTGTAAATATTTTCTTCACTTCTAGTATACAGTGTTGGTTGAGTTGGGAAAAAAAATGGTTGGGTCTGAGTGATTTTTGTAAAACCTGAATTGATCAGTTCTCTTCTAGTGAACATTGATTGTTATTTCTTGATAAATAAATTTGTTTGTTAGGTCCTGAATTGTGTTATGGAATCTCATCATTTTGAGATGGAATTGAATCTAGTGTCTGGTTAAGATTGTTGAGTAAAGAAAGTTCAAAATGTGTTTGCAATTGCTTTTTTTAGTGCTTGTTGTTGTCACTTGTGTATATAGTTTTTGCACATTTGTGTACCAAGATACTTGGCATGAAGCTGTTTATGTATAACTGTATAAGATCCTTATTTACCTTTTGTTGCCCTTGTTCAAGGCAAGAAAAGCCTATGGGGTCAAACTCCTCAAAGAGTAGAGGTATCAAGCCTCTTTCAAGCTCTACTAATACTGAACCAACCCCTTGGAATTGCGCAGCTTCAATTCTTGCTAGGGTGGATCCTTTAAGAGGCTAGAAGGGGTTATGACTTATGACTCCCTGGGTGGATAATTTTTTATTAGTATGTGTTTGGCAACCCACAGTGTTTTAATTATATTTTAATTAGCATTTTGAAATTGAATTTTCAACAGCGACATGCCCCAAACTTTTCAGAGTTTTTTTTTAATACACAAATGAAAAGTTTTTTTTAATACACAAATCTATTTATGTTCTCTTTTATCAATTACACTATTAGCTAAGGTTATTAAACACATTACTAACTCATCAACAATTTAATTTAGCATACGGAGTATATTTTACATAACTAATCGTTCAACTTCAGCCACCTAAAAAACTCCATTTGCCAAACACATCACATTATGTTTCTCTTGTCGAAATTAAAGCAAAAAGAGCATTAAAGGAAAAAGAAGAAAAAAATGAGAATTAAAGAGAATAAAAGAAAATGGCAAAAAAACCATATATGATTAGTCAAGGCTCCTAAAATGCGTCTAAGCTTGACACATCATCCTAAACTCTTCTAAATTAAGAGTTTAGTTATATAGATAGTTAGTAAAATTAAAGCAAAAAGAGCATTAAAGGAAAAAGAAGAAAAAATGAGAATTAAAGAAAAACAAAGAAAAATGGCAAAAAAAATAATAATTTTGATTGGTCAAGACTTCTAAAATGCATGTAAGATTGACACATCATCATAAACTCTTCTAAATTAAGAGTTTATATAGATATAGATAATTAGTAAAATTAAAGAAAAAATAGAATTAAAGGAAAAAGAAGAAAAAAATGAGAATTAAAGAAAAACAAAGAAAAATGGCAAAAAAAAATAATTTTGATTGGTCAAGACTCCTAAAATGTCTCTAATATTGACACATCATCCTAAACTCTTCTAAATTAAGAGTTTATATAGATAATTAGTAAAATAAAAGAAAAAAGAGAATTAAAGGAAAAAGAAGAAAAAATGAGAATTAAAGAAAAACAAAGAAAAATGGCAAAAAAAAATAATTTTGATTGGTCAAGACTCCTAAAATTCATCTAAGATTGACACATCATCCTAAACTCTTCTAAATTAAGAGTTTATATAGATATAGATAATTAGTAAAATTAAAGAAAAAAGAGAATTAAAGGAAAAAGAAGAAAAAAAAATGAGAAATAAAGAAAAACAAAGAAAAATGGCAAAAAAAATAATAATTTTGATTGGTCAAGACTCCTAAAATGCCTCTAAGATTGACACATCATCCTAAACTCTTCTAAATTAAGAGTTTATATAGATAATTAGTAAAATTAAAGGAAAAAAGAGAATTAAAGGAAAAAGAAGAAAAAAAGAGAATTAAAGAAAAACAAAGAAAAATGGCAAAAAAAAAAAATTTGATTGGTCAAGACTCCTAAAATGCATCTAAGATTGACACATCATCCTAAACTCTTCTAAATTAAGAGTTTATATAGATAATTAGTAAAATTAAAGAAAAAAGAGAATTAAAGGAAAAAGAAGAAAAAATGAGAATTAAAGAAAAACAAAGAAAAATGGCAAAAAAAAAAATAATTTTGATTGGTCAAGACTCCTAAAATGTCTCTAAGATTGACACATCATCCTAAACTCTTCTAAATTAAGAGTTTATATAGATATAGATAATTAGTAAAATTAAAGAAAAAAGAGAATTAAAGGAAAAAGAAGAAAAAATGAGAATTAAAGAAAAACAAAAAAAATGGCAAAAAAAATAATTTTCATTGGTCAAGACTCCTAAAATTCATCTAAGATTGACACATCATCCTAAACTCTTCTAAATTAAGAGTTTATATAGATATAGTTGTTTTGAATTAAACCCAATAGTTAGTAAAATTAAAGAAAAAAGAGAATTAAAGGAAAAAGAAGAAAAAAATGAGAATTAAAGAAAAACAAAGAAAAATAGCAAAATAATAATAATTTTGATTGGTCAAGACTCCTAAAATGTCTCTAAGATTGACACATCATCATAAACTCTTCTGAAATAAGAGTTTATATAGATATAGATAGTTAGTAAAATTAAAGAAAAAAGAGAATTAAAGAGAAAAGAAGAAAAAATGAGAATTAAAGAAAAACAAAGAAAAATGGCAAAAAAATAAATAATTTTGATTGGTCAAGACTCCTAAAATGTCTCTAAGATTGACACATCATCCTAAACTCTTCTAAATTAAGAGTTTATATAGATATAGATAATTAGTAAAATTAAAGAAAAAAGAGAATTAAAGGAAAAAGAAGAAAAAATGAGAATTAAAGAAAAACAAAAAAAAATGGCAAAAAAAATAATTTTCATTGGTCAAGACTCCTAAAATTCATCTAAGATTGACACATCATCCTAAACTCTTCTAAATTAAGAGTTTATATAGATATAGTTGTTTTGAATTAAGCCCAATAGTTAGTAAAATTAAAGAAAAAAAAGAATTAAAGGAAAAAGAAGAAAAAAATGAGAATTAAAGAAAATCAAAGAAAAATAGCAAAATAATAATAATTTTGATTGGTCAAGACTCCTAAAATGTCTCTAAGATTGACACATCATCATAAACTCTTCTGAAATAAGAGTTTATATAGATATAGATAGTTAGTAAAATTAAAGAAAAAAGAGAATTAAAGGGAAAAGAAGAAAAAATGAGAATTAAAGAAAAACAAAGAAAAATGGCAAAAAAATAATAATTTTGATTGGTCAAGACTCCTAAAATGTCTCTAAGATTGACACATCATCCTAAACTCTTCTAAATTAAGAGTTTATATAGATATAGATAATTAGTAAAATCAAAGAAAAAAAAGAATTAAAGGAAAAAGAAGAAAAAATGAGAATTAAAGAAAAACAAAAAAAAATGGCAAAAAAATAATTTTCATTGGTCAAGACTCCTAAAATTCATCTAAGATTGACACATCATCCTAAACTCTTCTAAATTAAGAGTTTATATAGATATAGTTGTTTTGAATTAAGCCCAATAGTTAGTAAAATTAAAGAAAAAAGAGAATTAAAGGAAAAAGAAGAAAAAAATGAGAATTAAAGAAAAACAAAGAAAAATAGCAAAATAATAATAATTTTGATTTGTCAAGACTCCTAAAATGTCTCTAAGATTGACACATCATCATAAACTCTTCTGAAATAAGAGTTTATATAGATATAGATAGTTAGTAAAATTAAAGAAAAAAGAGAATTAAAGGCAAAAGAAGAAAAAATGAGAATTAAAGAAAAACAAAGAAAAATGGCATAAAAAAATAATTTTGATTGGTCAAGACTCCTAAAATGCCTCTAAGATTGACACATCATCCTAAACTCTTCTAAATTAAGAGTTTATATAGATATAGATAGTAGATCAATCGCTTCCACACTTCTCATGACATTATAATTCTTAGCTTAAGAAATCTTTGTCCAGTCCTATGTGACACTTTCTATGTTACATATAATATTACACGTACTTATAATTTATATAAAACTATTCTAAATTATAAACCAATTTGAGAAAAAAAGATACCCTAAGTTTAAATCTTAGTCCAGTCCTCTCGATCCTATGTGACACTTTCCATGTTTAGTTTTTCTTTTCCAAAATATTTTAGGTTGATCTTGATATACCCCACAAAATACCCTACGTAAGCCCATTTTCTGCCTATATAATGTTTTTCTCATGCCAATCATTGAAATCTTGGTTGTCTTTTCACAAGACCATTAATACTTTGAATTTTACTAAAACAAAAACATAAAAAAGAGTGGATTGACTGATTCTACACTTCTCAAGACGATCAATCCTTGATTGTCATTGTTGGTTGGATGAGGTTTAAGGTTTATAAACACTTAAAATGTATATGTAATCCTTACAACTAAAATATCAATGGCCACAATCAGTGCTGGCATCTAAAATCTCTTCTTTTTTTAATTCTAAATGTGGCTAAGCCCTTATTTTATTAGAAAGAAAATTGCTCAAGACACATTCAAGTTCTGCATTTGAAAGTACTTGCCGATACACGACGGCACTATAACTTGAGTAGCAAAAGAATCCTCCAAGGACATAGCCCGATTGGCGATAGAGTCGGCTACCACGTTTGCTTGTCTCCGAACTTGTCGAATACGGACTTCCCACTGTGTTTCTTGTATTATCTTGCGACTTCGATTGATGAGGTTGAAATCTGCATGAACTTCCTCCCCATTTCCATGCATTAGCTGAGCTATCGCCTCACAATCGGTCTCTACGATTAGCTTTCGGATCCCCATCTCACTTGTTGTAGACAGACCATAAAATGCAGCCCACGCGAACAATGCCCACACTTGAACATGAAAATGCGCAACATGGTCCCCATCGGGGCCCGGAAAACACCACCCCCTCCCGCTGGCCCCGGGTTTCCTTAAAGGAAACACCATCAAAATTAAGCTTTACCCAACCTTGCTCTGGTGTCTCCCAAGCATTTGGCCCCGACGGCTCGCCGCGTGCAGGAGAAATTCCCACCATCTTTGCCTTTAGATGAAGTTATGTGGAGATTTGCTTCCATACCCTCTGTGTTAGTCCATCCAAACTATTCGCTCCTTCAAACACCAAGTTGTTGCGCACTTTCCAGGTAAGCCATAGCATAGTCGCGAAAATCGCGCTCCATCTATCCTCCTTCTGTATGTTCATGAAAACCCATGCTTTAATGTCCATGACCCCAAAGAAAGTAGGAGCAAGTCTTGTCCCACCGAGCTGAACCCAAATCTGCTTGATGGCAGGGCAATCCCTTAACATGTGGATCTCTGTTTCCTCCTCATTACACCTCAGGCAAGCAACGGAACTGGACAAATGTATCTTCATCTAGTTGGCGTTGCAGAGGACTGCATCATGGGTTGTTAGGTGCGTAAATGCCCACAATCTTTGTTGTGCATTTAGCCTCCATATTCGCTTCCAGTCTACAGAAGCTTGTAATTGTTTGTCCCGTCTAATGCCCAGGGATGCTAACATCCTATAATTACACGTACTACAGAAATTCTTAATGTCGAAATCTTTCAAGAAAGAATCGAATCCTGCATTAACATGTTAGAATCAGTATTGCTACACATCTATACGATATCTAAAATGACAAATTAAACCAAGAAAAGATCCCTTCACATCACATGTAATTTTAATTCGTAAGCGAAGTTGTAGGGAAAAGGCAAACATGTTTAATTCACACACATCTTTTGCCAAAAGAGAACTAAATTCAAAAGCAACTTTAGTAGCAAGTGAAAGAAGGTGCATCCTTCACCTCCAACAATGTCTTCCTCAATAGTTGCTTGCAAAGAATAATAAACTTCAATTAGTTATTACAATCAATTGTAAAGACTTAAATTTCAAGTTCATGGAAAAAAGGTCAGAATTGTCACTTTATATAGGATTAAATACTTTCGCTCACTTGGTACCGACTTGGCACTACAAAAGATCGAGTTTTTCTGTGGGTTAAAAACTTAAAATGAATGTCTTGAAGAATATAGTTGCTAATAAGACTTTTATTAAGATCAATAAAATGATAATGTACTGTGAGCTCATAGAGTCAACACTCAAATTCCTAAACAAACATCTCTTGAAAACACAATTTAAAAATGTGAGTCTCAGCAATGTGCTTATAACATGGAATAATTAGGAAGAAGATTGTGATGAGTTTAACACAAGACACTTAAATAATTTCTGATACTTAGAAGTTATGTTAAAAAAAATATGAAGAGAAAAGGGTATTACATGAGTAAATTTAGGAGATTCTATGGATAAGATCATAAAGTATAAATTTGAATTTTATTCCCTTATTAGTTATTACCATACCTCATACCTAAAAACAACGGAAGAAGCTAGAAGGATACCTTATACATAGGAAAAGGAGGGGCTTTGTAGTTTAGGATGAACAATTTACCCTTCTAAGCTTGTAACTACACAAACCATGTGAAAAGAATACATTATTATCCATGAATGAGGGGCAAAATTCAAACAAAAACTTATATATTGATGAAAGTAATATATAAATAGTTTGCATACCTTTGCGAGGTCAATCCTTGTTTCGTTTCATTTCCATCTCTCGATGCATGCTTTCAAGTAGCTAGTCATCTCTTCCTCAAGTTTTTGACGCTTCGTACTATGGTCATGAGATTTTGCACTCGCCTTTTATCTTCGCAAGCCTAAGAATAGTTCTGAGTGCATCTCTTGCTTTTCTCGCAAGCATAATTCTATAGTTTTACACGACCGATGGAACTAAATGCAAACGAACTCCCATCCTCAACAAAAAATTGTTCCTTATTCACTTAAATCCTTAAACCTGAACATGACCCCAAAATTTATTTTTATTTGATTTTGCCTTATGCAAGCTCAAATCCACTAACAATGCAAATTTGCATGTAAACTTCAATTCCAAATAGGATACAACTTTGAATGTTTAACATATTTTTAGTTGAATTCAATCAAACACATTAGTTTCGTAAGTCCACTTTCTTTCCATCTCAAAATCCTTCAAACAAAACAAAAATAAGGGTACATAGTCGAAATGGGAGAAAAGCAAGATGTGACATGGAGTTCTATGCCCAAAAGAAGAGAACTGATAGAGAGAGAAATATTAGGCCAAGTTTGGAAACGGATATGAGATAGCAAAAAGTGGTGGGGAAATTCATTTATTACTCATTCATTGTTGTGAGATGTATATTAGATCTCATCAGGAAACCGAGCGAAGAAAGCACCCAATACTAACTCATGACTATCAACTAATACACTTATAAACAAAGAAGTCTGCTTTTTTTTGGTGAAACAAAGAAGTCTGCTTTGAATATGAGTCATAATCATATCAGCGGAGATGGCGATCCTTATTGTTGTTGTGAATTTTACTTTCAAATCAGTGACATTCAACAACATTGATTTCAAAGAACAATGAGCCACCGCGACATCACAAATCCCGACCTTTTGAATATCTCGATTAAACTAAACTCTACACTTTGATTATCAGACAATAGCTATAAAATAATCACTTTCCATGAATAAAACTAAACCATTCAAAACTCAATCTTTGAATTTGATGAAAAAACAGAAGAAACAAACCTACCTCGTTGATATCAAAGGCCAAAGCACCAGATTTTTCCCCTTGACTGCCTCCTCTCCCGCAAGTTCACAACCGCTGCCAAGGTAGAGTAACAGCCTCTAGCATCACCAGCCTGTTGATCGACTCAATTGCCGACGGACATCTTTTCCGTCAACACTAGCCTCCCTGTAAAAAGGTTGTTCTGTCGACTTTTTAGAGAGGTTTGCTTGCTTCCAAATAAGGCAATAGCATCCGAACACCAACAGCCGCCGCCCACCATCAACTTCGAGATATTGAGAGGAAGTGATTGAGATAAGGGTGGATTGTGAGGACAATAAGGGGTGGATTGTTGAGGGCTTCCTGCTTGGTTCTTCCGACAACCATGGCGAGGGCCGATTAGGAAAAATCGAGGAACTAAGAAGAGAGGAAGTACGGTTACAGTTGTGACTTGTGAGGAGAGGAGAATTTCATATGCGAGTAGGAGATGAGAGAGGGAAGGGGATTTGAGCAGTTGAAAGAGCGAGGGTGAAGAAAGTAGTTTCTTAGGCTGCTCAATGGGTTGACCCGTGACTCAATTTTTTGTGAAAACATTGCTTCTAACATTATAAGTATAAGGGGTGGATAATTTACAATCTGACACTCGAGCAAAAAGTTATGAATAATTGAAGATCAAATCACTTCATATGTTTCTGCCCTTTGCGCTACATGCCTTTGTGTACGAGAGTTTTTAATTTTGTGTCTTTTTTATTTTCTCCTTGAATTTGTTTTAAATGGATTTAGCCGAAAATATATTGTCGATAATTTTCTGAAGTTTCAAAATTGGCCACTTAAATGTTGGAGCCAAATCTCCTATCCTCAACCTTGTCCCTCCCTCCTATCCCCCAACCCCCTCCCCCTCACAACCCCCAATTTAAAAACAAAACAAAAAACAAATTAAATTAATAAATGAATTAAAAGAATTAAAAAAAGGGGAGTTATGTGAGAGGGGACAGGAGAGGGGGACGGGAACGGAGACAGAGGATTTACACCCCTTTAAGTGCTCGCATTTTACCGGGCTTGTATGGTGAGTTGGTGACGAGTTTATCTTGAATTATGACGAGTTGAGTTTATTCTCATGTTATATGGTGAAAAAGCGTCACTTATTTTTGTTGGACTCTAATTCTCCCACTAACCAAAACCTACTAATTAACTATCTAAGTGGAGCTTTTGCTGCCCCAACACTTAATCTAGTGCTTAAAACTACTAATGGGCAACCACAGATAGTGAAGTTCCAACTGTAATAGTATCTGACTTTCACATCTGCTTCTTGTTGAATTGAGGAACAAATTTGCATTGCAAGCAAGCACAATGAACAAAGCCAGCCCCAACTTATCTAATAATGACCAGACAAAGCAGGACGGTGAGGTGTATAAGTGCATCTTGTTTTCACAACTCTTTTCGCCCAACTTAACCGTTAAATTCTAAGTAGACAGCCATCGTTACCTATCGCGACTGCCGCGAGTCCGCGACAGCAATGATTTATCTACGGTCAGGGGCGGAGCTGAGGGGGGCCTAGGGGGTCACGTGCCCCCTCTCTCACGCGACGAACTACCTAGGTGTATTCTCCTCGTCGGATAGTTTCGTTTTGATATATAATACGTCTTAATCCGACATCTGAGTAAAAAGTTATGAATATTTAAAAACTAAAGGCATATCAATCACTTTAATTTTATTTCAATAGGCTATAATGTTTTTATATTTTAATTAAATTAACATTTACATACTATACTTCATCTCGAGAGCTTCGAAATGAGAGGTTATACTAATCATTCCGACAATTAGATAAGAAGTTACACAAGTTTATAAATTTTATACCTGGTTATATATTATTATATGTTATGAGTGCAACAAGTTATATATATTAACTAGGGTTTTTATTTGAGCCAAACAAGCCTAGTATTAATGTTTGATTATATTTAGCTCATTTAGAAACAAGTCAAGCGCAATTCAAACCTATATTTGAAATTGAGCTCATACTCGACTTATTTAGTAAATGAACGAGTTTGAGCTGAGTGTTTTTTTTGGCAAGTATTATGCAACTTTACTTGATCATGCCATAGTAACTTAAAAGAAAATTTGTAAATTTCATAAAATTCATGCTATTTGAGTTTCAATCGAGCCGAGCAGAACTTTGAATCAAGCATAAAAATGTGCTCATAATAAACTCATTTTGTAAATAATGCTTGAGACAAGCTTTCATTGAGCAAAACTCGAGCCAAGCTCTAGCTACTTGTCTTAGCTCATATAACAACCATAAAATTAACTTAATGTTTATTATATTGTGTTTCCTATACTTATTTAGTTGTTTTTTTTTATATTTCATGTATATATTTATATTTCTTTTTTTTAGGCGCGAAAAAAATGATAGCGTTTTATCATAAATCGGTGATATTTTATCTTAAAATAACATCATTAATTATTGTATTATATATAATTCTTCATGTCAATTTAATCCAAAACAATATCGTACATTTATGATGGTGCTCCCCCTCCCCCTCCGAAAATTTTCTGGCTCCGCCACTGTCTACGGTTACTATTTACAGTGATTTTTTTTTTGCCTAATATATGGTTGTAAACAAGAAATGCAAATTCGTAGAAAACATCTACAAATTTGCATTTCACGTTCGCAATTTTTATGTATAATTCTGTAAACTAACAAAACACGCTGAAAGCCTTGCTAAATAAGATAGCGATTGCGAAGTGCAAGTTCGCGATCAACGACGGTCGCAAAGTGCAATCTTACAATTTACTACCTAGACTTCGAATTTGGTTCCGACGTCAACATAGAAGTTGTAGCTCTCGGAATACTGATAGTAGTCGATTGGCTTATTGAAGTCTTGTTACAAAGTTAGATTGTCAGACGGGCAACTTTTGCTAACTTATTCTTCGTTTCAACTCTCTTCTTCTTCTTGGGCCTCCACTCTTGTCTCGTTTTGGACTCTTCTTGACCCTTCCTTCGTTCATTAGCCTCCTTGTCCCACCTCGAATCTACTTGCACTTCAAATCACCAATGAAAACATGTAGATTCCGACTTCACTACCAAATGAGTATAAATGCAAATCTACTTAATTCATGCACAATATGCAATATAACTAAGCTAAATATGACCTAATATTACCATCTAAATGCATGCTATCGATATGGAAATTCACCAGTATCAGGGCCGGACCTGATATTTCAAGAAGAAATTTGGCTAAATGTCCATTTTGCCAACCCCTTTTTGCAAAATGTCCACTTAAAATCAGTTTTTGCTAAATGTCCTAAAAATTTTCGTAATACCAATACTACCCTCGTTTTAATTTATACCCTACCCTCCTTGTCCCTTCATGTTCTACCTTCCCCGTTCTTTGTGTCCGGAGATTTTCGAGGCGGTCTCGAGAGGAAAGAAGTGCCGCTCAGAGAGAGAAGAGATGAGGAAAGGAGAGCCGGCGGGAAGAGGGAGAGATCTGATGGATTTCACAGAGAGAGAGGGATGCTGACAGCAGTCGCGCGCAAATTGAGGTTGAAGATGAGTGCGGCTCACCGGAGGTCATCCACTGCTGCTGCGTGACTTTCTGCGTTCCTCATCTTCAGGTTTCTACCGTCGACTATTGCAATCATTTTTAACAAGGCAAGGACGAGACCGTTCGTCGAGGAGTTCGCCAGCGGCGAGAAAGGCCAGAAGACGTGGATCTATCGGTAGTGAAGAACGCCTCCTCCAGACCTCGCGCGATCTATTGTCTCCGATCTCTCCTCCGGCTCCGCCACCGACGCCAGCAGCCTCTCCGGCTTCCTCCTCCTTTCCCGGTCTTTCGGTGCCTGCATCCATGTGCGTCATAATCCTGTAGATTTCCTTTCGATTTCGTCGACTTTGTGGCTCTAGATCCGACCTATTAGAGCATCAGCATTCATGGGGTAACCCTATCCCTCTCTCTCTTCGTAATATTCCGACACCTCATTTTCCACTAACTCTACCCCATCCTTTAAAAATTCTAACTTTTAACTCACATCCATAAGTTTACCCTATTCCCATTTTTTAAACCTTATTTATACCACACTATATATTTTTAACCAATCAAAACTTATTTCACTTAATTAAAAAAATAATAATCCACTTTTATATATTTTTTTTAAAGTTAAAAAGAGATGGGGAAAGGAGAGGGGTTGCCCCTTCCTGCTGGGTTTACCCCTTCCCCTTCCATGAAGTGGGTTTAACCCCACACTCATCATCTACCTTATAGAAGGAGAGAGAGGGGTATGAGGTTGATGAAAACTCACCACTAATGATGCTCTTACCGTGAGTTTTTTATTTTTCAATGCTCAGATTTTATTTTCAATTGGAAGCAAGATGAGGAACACTTATTTTTGACAATTCATGAATGGATAAAGACCTCCTACTCATTCTGATTGCTTCCATGAAAATTCTAATGGCTTTTATGTCCTGATTTGGGGTCAATACATCCTCCTTCCTCAGTTTTTCGATTTCGTCGGTGCAAATGAGTGAAAGCTTACTATCTATATTTCAATCATGCAAGCTTACTTTTAGGAACTCAACAGATACATTTGAAAGATGTCATCATTGGCAAAAATTATTTTCTTCTTGCTTTTTTTTAATGGACTTTTCTTCTTGTGAGAATTAAAATAAAAAAAACATAGAGCTTGAAAGGCAGCACCATTGCAGTCTAGTGTATGTATTGTCAGGCCTTTCTTTTCATTGTGTTTAGGAGTAATTCAAATGATCTTTGGATTAGGGGAAATTTCGACAGTGTTTAGAGGGTGCATTCATTTCCTGTTTGTTTTCATTGGTTTATTCAAAGTTGTTGAAACAACTTATTTGTATGAATGGATAAATTTACTGTAACAAAGCTCGTTGAAGATCTATCTGGACCACTTTCTGTAACAATTGGCTTGCATAAATTTACTGAAACAAACCACTGATTTGTATGAATGGATACCAATAAGGGTGGTGACAGTGATAGGGGTGGTGGTGACGGCGATAGGAGTGGTGGTGACAGCGATAGGGCGGTGACAACGATAAAGGTGGTGACAACAATAAGGGTGGTGACAACGATAGGAGTGGTGGTGATAGCGATAGGAGTGTTGACAGCGATAGGGTGGTGACAACGATAGAGGTGGTGACAGCAATAAGGGTGGTGATAACAATATGGGTGGTGGTGACAGCGATAGGAGTGGTGACATCGATAGGATGGTGACAACGATAGAGGTGGTGACAGCAATAAGGGTGGTGACAGTGTTATGAGTGGTGGTGACAGTGATAGGAGTGGTGACATCAATATGGCGGTGACAGCGATAGAGGTGGTGACATCAATAAGTGTGGTGACATCAATATAGGTGGTGGTGACAGTGATAGGGGTGGTGATGACAGTGATAGGAGTAGTGGTGGCAACGATAGGAGTGGTGACAGCGATAAGGCGGTGACAGCGATAAAGATGGTGACAACAATATGGGTGGTGGTGACAGTGATAGAGGTGGTGGTGACAGTGACAGAGGTGGTGGTGGCAGCGATAGGAGTGGTGGTGACAGCGATAGGGGTGGTGACAGCGATAGGGCGGTGACAGCGATAGAGGTGGTGACAGCAATATGGGTGGTGGTGACAGTGATAGAGGTGGTGGTGACAACGATAGGAGTAGTGGTGACAACGATATGAGTGGTGACAGCGATAGGGCGGTGACAGTGATAGAGATGGTGACCGCAATAAGGGCGGTGACACTGATATGGGTGGTGGTGACATCGATATGGGTGGTGGTGACAGTGATAGGGGTGGTGGTGACAGTGATAGAGCGGTGACACTAATCTCGTAAAAAAAAAAAACTGTCACCCAAAAATTTGTTTATCATCATACATGTGTCACCAAAGTCATTGACCGGTGTCACCGCTTATAAAGGTGGTGACACTAATCTCGTAAAAAAAAACCCTAATAAAAAAAACTGTCACCAATTTTTTTTGTGTCATCAAAGTTGTGTCACCAAATTCATTGACTATGACCGGTCAATGGTCAAAATAAAAATGGGAAGGAAGGAAGGGAATGGGAAGGACTAAGGAGGGGCAAAAGTATCATATTAGGACATTTTGCAAAAGAGAATATCAAAGTGGACATTTTGCAAAATGTCTTGTTAAAAATAGACACTTAGCTAAAAAGTCCATATTTCAAAGGCCCGAGGCGAAATTAAAAAAATGAGGCCCTCTATATGTATATAAGCTATAGCTAAATAAATTTTTTTTGATACAAAAAACCATTGCAATGGAAATTTCAGTAGAACACAGATAGTAAGATAGCATTTTGCTGAAAGAAATATTAGCATGTCTATAATTCTATATAATTCCAAAATTACAATCTTAATTAGGACGTACTACAAATTAGGAAAAAAATCAAGCTGAACATTCGAGTCTCAACAAACATAATGAAAAAAATCTCAAATCCTTAGAAATTGCAAATTTAGCATACTATAGGATTAATGGAATTAGCACTTATCTTTTTTATTCTGGCTTAGAAAAGGGAGGGAAGGATGCCTAAATAGGCTAAACGGATGAATGGGAGAAAAATAATACTTCTTTTTTCAAAATAAATTTAGAGATGAATTAGGGGTGTGCGTCACCCTGTCACGTGTGGGAGTGGATAGGCGTGCTCCTTTTTCTTCTTCTTCTTTTTTTTTGGTAGGAGCCTAGGAGGGTAGGCAGTAGGCATGCAACGTGCTCCTGCTCTTCACTTTTCAGGATTTCCCTATTTGTTACATATATATACAGAGTATTGGATCAAAATATATGGGCCCCAACATAGATTGGGCCTGAGGTCACGGCCTGTTGGGCCTCGCCTCGGGTCCGGGCCTGACCAGTATCAACAACTTCTTCAAATTAATAGCTAGAAGTTTGTCTTATCTTCAAAATCAATTCCATCTCAAATCGCTGAATTGATGACAACTAACCAATAGAATAAATTTTCTACTCAGACCGCTGAATTGATGACAACTAACCAATAGAAGCAATTCTTACATTTACACTCATTTAGCGGTGAAGTCGAAATCATCACGTTTTTATTGGTGATTTTAGGTGCAAGTAGATCTGATGTGAGACGAGGAGGCTAATGTAGGAAGGGTTAATAAGAGTCTAATGAGACAAGAGCAGAGACCCGAGAGGAAGAAGGGAGCCAAAATAAAGAATAAGTCAACAAAATTGGTCCGCTTGATAAGTTGATCTTGTAACGCTCTTTCTAGAGGTCTCAATGGTCCAATTGACTATTCAGATTTCAGAGTATTCGTTGGAAATCCCTTTCCGAGACCTACAACTTTGATATTGACGTTGGAATCAATCGAAGATGAGGTAATCAGTAAATTGAAGATGAGCTACAACTTTTTTATGTTGACAAATAATTTGCACTTTTGAGATTGTCGTTGATCGCGAACTTGCACTTCACTGTCGTTGTCTGACTATGTATTTGACGAGATTTTCGCCATGTAAACATCATTTTGTTGTCTGACTATGTATTTGACGAGATTTTCGCCATGTAAACATCATTTCGCTTATTTATCCTAAGATTTGATTACCTCTAGGCTTCTTTCCCAGGCAAACAGGATGCGAAAAACTCGAGTGCAATATCATTCACGCGAGGCCTATATGGCTATATCTACAGATTGATTTGCACGGTCCCTGTATTAATGATTTTTTTTTAAGAAAAAAGTCAAATGAATCTTTAATGTTTTTGATAGATGCTACAGAGCATACAAAGAATACATACAATTGATGGTTCATCGCACATTGCCGTTTGACCTCAGAAATGCTTACAAGTTGAAACTTTTACCACCACGTAACAGGAGTTGGAAAAACAAAAAATCTGCCTTGCACATAAAATACCTTCAATGAGAGACACCTTTATATAGAAATATTCGCAATATATGGATATGAACAACACATTACCAAGATAGAGCCGATACTTTCAACCTTAGAAAAGAGTATGATACTAGTCAAGAACATGACAAGGTGATATACAAATTAATTAAGGCACTTAAGGAGTTGGTTGCACAGCAGCAACAATCAGGTCTCTCTCAAACAGTCATACTTGGGATGCTTAGTTGAATCCGGAGATCTAGTGTTCTCCCTGTTTCAACACACGCAGGATGGCAAGGAATAGGTTCAAGATGTCAAGATAGAGAGTGACAGATGCCCAAATGTACTCGTCATAGGTGAATCGCTTGATCAGATTGTCAGTGTCGTAGACAACGTAGCCCGAGAAGATCATGGCACTAACCGCGCCATAGATAGCAACTGATGAAGACCCAAGTGGGTAGAAAGCCTACAAAGTAAGGAAACAGCAAAATCAGCTGGACATACATTTATCTTTGGGAAAATAGCAGCTGATGGGGTAGCCGAGGTTGATGGATTATTTGGGTTAAACATATATTAATAACCTCGTATGGTAAAAGTCCAGAAAAGCTTAGGTGAGTAGTTGTTGAAAAGATCAAATTCGAAAGCTAATTAAACTAAAAACTTATATTTATTTCATTTAACACTATATAATATCAAAACCATGAGCTCCGAAAAGCTAGGTGATTGTTCAGTTTTGTGCCAAACATAGCCTTAATCATATACATTAAAATTAGGAGTAAAAAGGAGGGTAAGAAAATGAACCTGAATGAATCCAGTAAGGACAAGGATAATGAGGCAGGAGAACAGGATTGGTCCAAGGAAGCTGAAGTCCTTGCCCCTCTTTGAGGCCCAGAAAGTATAAGCAGTCAGGGCGCAAACAACAGCGGAAGTTAAGATCAGTGCCTGAAGCACAATTCTCCCTGTTTACAAACCCCATGGTCCATGGAAAATGTTAGTCACCTATTGAAAATGACAGGGAAGTGGTAGATGAAAACATGAGGAATACCTTCAGTATTAGCACATGTTACACCAACTGTGACACTCAAGCAAATGGTGAATAGACCAAGGAGAATCAAGTTGTGGGGGTGCTTTTGCTGGTAGATGTGCAGGGGCCACAACACTGCAGGCATAAGATTTTATATGAGAACGTCATGATGTGATTGAACCAAGACATAATACATATAATGAGCAAATATCGCCCAAAATAAACTCAAATGATCTCAATCTTACTCCTTCCAGAACATGTATCCTCCAGTTAGCAAAGATGATGTGATGGAATATATAGAAAGACACGCCACACATTGGTTCATAAGTTCTAGCCAATGCTTAACAATTAATGATGGGCAATTTTTCGACACAAAAGTAGACATGTTTTTAAAACTTTAAATTGAACCTTTGTCAAAGGTTTCCAACCCCAGAGTGAGTGACTGAGCGTGTTCTGGGCACATATAGCATAAAAACAGCAATAGATACCAAGACGGAAATGTGGAAACAATTAAACCAAGACATAATGCGGATAATGAGCCAACTTCACCCAAAACAAGCTCAAATGATCTCAATCATACTCCTTCCAGAATAGGTATCATCTCATTAGCAAAGATGATGTGATGGACCATATAGAAAGACAAACCACACTAATCAATACTAAACGATTTAACAAGAGACGCTTTTTTAGGAAAAGTCCACATGTTTTAAAACTTTAAGTTGCACCGTTGTCAAGGGTTCCCAAGCCCAGAGCAACGTGCTATGAACAACCGTGCTACGAGCAACATATAGCATAAAAACAGCAATAGGTACCTCTAAATCGCTTTATATATTTTGCTTTGTAGTTACACAAGGGGCACATCCCATGGTTAATAGACGAAAAGAATAGAACTAATGCCAAAAAAACTGTCCTGAAATCAGTCTAACAAGCTTGACTATATAAGGTGTTACTAAATTTCAGCTGAAATCCTATGCAATCTCAAACTGATATAAACATCTCCAATAACGGTATACAATCACGAATTGCTCTCATCCGGGATAACAAGTATACATAAACAACATAGGCATAACTATTATGTTGTGAAAATCATTCCTTTGCAAATTATAATACACATCCACATGCCAAATGAAACCCAGTAACATTGAAGAGTTGAGCCTATGAGGATTTATGGCGAGATCTGGCACTCATTAAGCTACAACAAAAACCATATATCCAGGTGATCACAAAGATAGGATGCAAAAACCTAGAATTTACAATTCTATAACCAGAGTGAAATAGTTCGCAGACAACAGAAATTGCGCATCAACCAAACCCTAAATCACGAAATCGAACACAAACTTTGGTCAATTTAATTAACCAACAGGAAAACGAAGGAATCAAGGGATCTCACGGAAAGAGGCGAAGATATCGATCTCAAATACAACCGACAGACGAAATTACGAGAAAGGAAAAGGGATCCGGGAGAGAGGAGGTGACTCACAGACAAAGGGCATGAAGGCGAAGAAGAGGAGGACGCCGGAGTTGTCCTGGAGGAGCTGGTTGACGGGATCGTAGAGGACGGTGACGAGAGAGACGAGGGTGGTCAAGACGATCTGGGCGCACAAGATGCCGTAAACCTTACGGATGAAGCCCCAACGGAGCTGGTTCTCGCCATAGCCGAGGCCTGGGTAGAGGGTGCCCTCTTCAATGTCACCTTTGGTGCTCAGCCTCTCGAATCCGTGCATCTTCTTGTTCGTCTTTCTCTCCCAACTCTGCAAATTGGAAGGCGGACGAATGGTGGAAGGAATAATTAATCGCTACTCAGTCTGACTCTTGAGGGGGATATTTCGTTTCCAATTTGATACCGAGTCAAAGGCCGGACCGTACCCGATCCGGTTCATATCGGTTCAGCTCCAACCCGGCTCGGTATTTTAATTTTATGAGTAAGAATATTGACGAGACGAGTAGATAACGAATTAGGGTAAATTATGGGTTTAGTCCCCAACCTTTGTAATACGTTCAAATTTAGTCCCCAATCTTTCAATCGTTCCAGTTCAGTCCCCAACCTTAGTAAAAACGTTTCAAAATTAGTCCTTCTCTTAGATTTACATCTATTATCCGTTAAATGGGTGATTTGTTTGCTGACTGTACTTAAATAAATCCATGTGGCTTTTATTATCTCTTTTAATTCTCTCAAATTTAAAAATATCATTTTCTCAATTTATTTTTATTTAAAAAAAAAACAGGAGCGTTTCATTCACCTAATAAAATAACGCGATGTGAGCAACCAACAAAATTAGGGTTTTAAATGCTTAGACGAGAGGCTCGATAGAGGCAAAAGATGTAATTGTGCTATGTGAGTATGGAATTACGGTGTTTCTTTGCCTCTTTACCAAGGAATAAGCAAATTGAGAAATTGATTAGGTATGCTCTCATTGGTGAAGGAAGTTACGATGAAGAAGCTTCAGTGTATCAGGAAATCAGCAGCAAAATCCTTTAATTAATCAACTAGAGTACGGTATGTGTTTGTTAGTTTCAAATCATTTTTGTTTTTCAAAAATTTGTCGTTTACCATGTCAAAGATTCGTTTTTGTCGAGTGGGGACCATATTCTAGGTTTTCAACATTATTATCTGTAGTAGTATCAATTTAATTTTTTCTTAATCTATGATCGAATCGGTGCAGCTTCTGGTGTAGAGATGGATGATGCCCTTGTTGGATTTTTAAATGTCCCACTTTTTTATGAAACTGGAAGTTCAAGATTAGAGGAAGATAATGTTGATTTGGGGCTAGCAAAAAGTGAACAAGTTGTACAACATGAAGAAGATACATTATCAGATGATACAAGCTGTGATGTTCAATTAGAAGATGGTGATAATAACATTCACCAAGATGATGAGGATCTGGATATAAGGATAAAATTCACACCACTGTTGCAGGTTCCAAGATCTACGAGATCTATTCCAGGAGGTGAAGTAGATATTCTTCAGCATGATGCAGAGTTAGAAACTATGGGATATAAGTTTGATGTTGACACAGAATATGAAGATTCTGATGAGATAGACAGCTTGGATGAATATAGCGGTGATGAGAAGAGGGAGAGGTTCCCTAAATTCAATGCTAAGACTGATATGAAGGAGCCAACTTTCAAAAAGGGTATGATTTTTGCATCCTTTGACATCTTAAAGAAGGTTGTCCGAATGTATTCCATTAAACATAGATTTCGTTTAAATATAAAGAAAAATGATTTGCGAAGGTTGCGAGTCACTTGTAAAGAAGGATGCCCATGGCTTTTATATGCTGCTCCCATAGAAGAAGACACAAAGGTTCAAATCAGAACCTACATTGATACCCATAGTTGCTCAAGAGATTTCTCCAGCAAACATGCTACCTTTAGGTGGATTGCAGAGGAGTATTTAGAGACTATTAGATCAACTCCAGATATAAAATTGTCTACATTGATGCATTTGATTAAAGAGAAATTTAACATTGATGTTCCTAAAACCAAGGTTCATTATGCAAAACAACTTGCTCTTGAGATGTTAAGAGGAGATGAGAATGATCAGTTCTTGAAACTTGCTGACTACGGAGGAGAATTAAGAAGGACAAACCTAGGAAGTACATTAATGTTGTCATTAGACAATCTGATTTTTCGTAGGGTATTTGTTTGTATTTCAGCTTGCAAGAATGGTTTCAAGGCTTGTTGTAGGCCCGTTATCAATATTGATGGATGCTTTTTGAAAGGGAGATATGGAGGTTAGTTGTTGTCTGCCATTGGTATTGATCCTAATGATTGCATTTGGACGATAGCATATGCAATTGTAGAAAGCGAGTGTAAGGACTCTTGGACATGGTTTCTTCATTTAATTAGAGATGAGTTGGGCATTGAGAATAGCGAAACATGGACATTCATGTCAGATAGACAAAAGGTTAGATTTTGGTTCTATATTTGTATAGTATTATACTTGATTATTGATCATTTAGTTATTTAACTAATCAGTTATAGATTTTTATAATGCAGGGCCTAATTCCTGCTATACTACAACTATATCCAAATGCAGAGCACAGGTTTTGTGTTAGACACCTGATATCAAACTTCAAGAAGAGTTATCCAGGTGAAACATTGAAAAATACTATATGGGCAGCTACAAAAAGTACCTACATGGCAGAGTACGACAAACATATGGAGAAGTTGAAGTAACTGAATTCAAAAGCTTGTACTTGGTTAGAAGCAATACCTCCTGAATATTGGTCAAAAGCTCATTTTAGGGAAGGTAGTAAAAGTGATATATTGTTAAATAATATTTCTGAGTGTTTCAATAGATTTATTTTAGAGGCACGGGACAAACGTATCCTCACAATGTTGGAAATCATTAGAACCAAGATAATGGTTAGGATAGCAAGAAAGAGAAAGAGGATAGAAAGGTGGACTGGTTCTATATGTCCTAAAATTCAGAAAAAATTGGATAAGATTAGGGAAGAAGGCAAGTATAGTTGGCCCTCACCTTCTGGAGGAACACAATTCCAAGTTAGTTGTCCATATGGTCAGTTTGTTGTTGATTTAGCCAAGCACACGTGCTCGTGTAGAAAATGGCAGCTTACAGGAATACCTTGCAGCCATTCTTGTGCAGCCTTAGCATACAATGGCAATGCAATTGAGGATTTTATTGATAGGTGCTACATTGTGGATGCTTGTAAACATTTATATGATCATATCATCAAGCCAAATAGGAGTGTGGAACAATGGGAGGATATGCACCATAACCCTATTCAGCCTCCAAATATACTCCCAGCCAAGCTAGGGAGGCCAAAGAAGAAAAGAAGAAGAGAAGCTGGTGAAAGGGAATCGACTGGCAAGATGAGAAGGTTTGGAATGGGTATGCATTGTAGTAATTGTGGTGGATCTGGACACAACAAAAGGGCTTGTAAAAACTCTCAAAAGGTATAAATAAATTGGTTTCAATGAGTTAAAGTTTTAATTTATTCAATTCTATAGCAAACTAGTAGTTTATTTATTTATTTATTTCATTTTGTAGTCTGGTGCTTCAAGATCTCTAAGTGGAAGCACTTCAAGACCTTCCAACAGTAGGGAAATGAGTACTTCAACACCTTTGACCAATATACCTGGAGCAAACGACGGTGATCGGGACAACTAGCTTAAATCCAGAAATCATTTTGCTTATGTGTGCAACCTTCTGTGTTGTGAATCTAGACAGATCTTTTTGTTAATGATTTTAATGTAACATGATCAGGTGGTTGTGCTGCAGTAGTTCTTATTTTGGGCATAATGGAGTTGAATGCATTTGTTGAACCCTTGTTATTGAAACATTTTTCCATTTCATTTAAATGGAGTGGAATTGAATGCATCTGTTCAAACTAGCTTTGTCATTGAACATATTCCATTTCATTTAGCATGATCAGGAGGTGTCTCACTCAAACTCCTCTATGTGTTCAAAATTTAATCTTGTCGGTTTTTGTTCTAAATTAATTGTCTATTTGGAAAGGATAAATGGATCACAAACTTGAAACATTATTTATAGCAAGGAAACACAAATTGTTTATTACATGAAAACAAGTACCAAAGGTGAGACATACATACCAATCTAATATCAAAATTGTGAAGATAATCGTTAAAACGATTCTCGATATCAAACAACCCGACCCATTGACCATTGTCTCACCCAGTACGACAGCTAGCATTATTGCTGTGAGTAGATTCCGATTGGAGGCGAATTCACCGGAGCCCCATTACGAGTCGGAGATAGAAGCGATGGAGGAGATCGAACGAGTACGGTTGACCACAATGTTCATCGACTTCTCTCACGTCATGAGCTTCAATGATGTTCTCCGCTACTAGCTATCTTAGCTTCAAGCTGGCTGCATTTGCCTCAAAATGTTTTTCATTCTTCTTGCATTTTGCTCTGTTGGTAAATCCTTTCATTTCCATCCCATGTTGCAACCATTGTCCCTATTCAGCCTTTCGCACCCTCACACACTCGATTTTCACCCTTACAAAGCATAATTGCACCATCTGCCCCAATCGAGCCTCTCACCGAAGGATTCAGAACCCTAATTTTTTGTTGTCGTTCGTTCATCTCTCGCTATTTCAATTTTAAAGCCACTTCTGTTTTATAAAAATAAATTAATATTGAGAAGTTAAATTATTTTAATTTAATGAGGTTAAAATGGGATAATAAAAGCCACATGGATTTGTTTTTGTACAGTCAGCAAACCAAATAACACATTTAACTGAGAATGGATCTGCAACTAACGAAAGGACTAATTTTGAAATGTTTTTACTAAGGTTGGGGACTGAATTGGAACGATTGAAAGATTGGGGACTAAACTGGTACACATTGCAAAGGTTGGGGACTGAACCCATAATTTATCCTAACGAATTACTATTCATGAGATAAAATCTATTTTTTTTTATTAGGAAAAAATTCGGGCGAGCAAACTCTACCCGACAGCATCCTTACGGATGAGGTCTAGGAGACCAGAATCGTTGTAGATATCGACACCCCAGGCAAAGTGGCAAAGGTGTGCAACCTTATCCGTCACTCTATTGCCTAACCGGGGAACATGAAAGAAAGACACTTCTTTCACAGTCGATAAGAGGAGTTGAATATCTAATAAAATCAGTTCGATTTCCCACGGACATTTAGCTTTGTTTTTTAGGTGGTTTATGATTATTAAGGAATCCCCTTCAATGTGAATTTTGTCGATACCGAGTTGTCGAACATGTTGGATTCCCAGTTTAAGAGCAAGAGCTTCCGCTCTCAAAGGTGTATAGGGCGTCCATCCCAGTCCCGGATTACGGCTCCAGGCGAGCTCTCATCATTTGCGATTGTGGATCCATCAAAATTTAGCTTGAGGGTTCCCCTCGGGGGTTTGCGCCATGTAGTTTTGGCATGCTTTACTTTCTTCCTCGGGGAAGATAAAATCTATTAAATTGTTCAACAAAATATTTTTTTTATTTTAAATAATATTTAAAAATTTACCGAGAGTAAAAGGAAAAAACCTAAATGAGTTTATTCATATACTTAACCTAAATGAGAGTAAATTTTTTTCAATCTCGAAAACACGCTAAATTCGTTAAAATGTATATAAAAAAAGGATTGATACGGTTATTTTGGTTTCTTTTGGTGAGTATCGATGAGTTTTCAACAGAATAAAACAAAACGCCCGGGGGAAATAGAACTAATCATGTCAGATATACAATCCATGATAAAGGGCATGAGAAATGTGGTCTTTTCTCATGCTCCCCGTGCTGGCAATAGAGTGGCTGACAAGGTTGCACACCTTGGTCACTCTACCATGGAGATAAGCTTAGCAACTAACACAGATCTTCAGGATCTCATCCATTTGGATGCGCTTGGATAGATCTTCTATCCAATTTTTTTCTCAATAAAAAAAACAGCTATAATGTGATTTTTATTTGTAACATTTAAGTTAAAACTAAAGTTAGATATTTGCGTTGAGGTTTAACCATATGATCAATAATTGAGTTAAATTATGTAAGACCTGGGGTCTTAAGAGGCACCAAGCGCTAGCCCTCTCAGGTCCGTTGTCCTCACTTAGAGCCTGAAAAGGAAGAGCTCTTGTGACATGAGTAGGGCTTCAATCACTTATAAATCACTCCCAACATCCTTATGATGTCCGATGTGAGACGAGGGTGTTACAAATTATTCATTTCCACCAAGTATATCGTTGAGGTTTGATTAAAGTAGCAACAAACTTTACTCCCAATTCTAAGAGCATGAGGGCTCACCAATAAACCACCAGTAAAAAAAGAAGGAGAAATATGATCTAACAATAAGCCCAACGAAATTGATCTTGTAGACAAGCCCGACTCATTCGGACAGAAGGTGGGCCATGGCTCACACTTAACTTTTTTTTGGCAAACTTTGGCAGGAAAATGACGCAATTGCACGAGCAAATGGGAGGCAACTGCTGGGTTTGAATATATTGCTACAAGCGGTGCTGTGGTGACACAACATGCATGCATTGGTCCAATCACAACATGCCATGTGGCTGCACAGAATTTTTTAAAACTCAATTTCTGCCTTTATTTCAAATAAAAAAAATAAAATTATTTTTAAATATAATTTATTTTTATCTACCTATAGATATCCATTTTACATATGTTTTTTAGAAAAAAAATTCAAACATATAAATACCCATTTTGCATAATAATAATAATAATAATAATAATAATAATAATAATAATAATAATAATAATAATAATAATAATAATAATAATAATAATAATAATAATAATAATAGCTTTGTATATTTGAAGGGGGGGGGGGAGTTAGGAGTCCGAGATGGGACTCACTAATAAACAGGGTTCTAAGAGCATCTCCCATGGTAAGCCAAAAAATGGATTTTGACCTAATTTTACTCCCACCCTAGGTCAAAACCCATTTTAGCCTTTTTGTTTTTGGCCTATTTTCAAAACAAAAGCTAAATTTGGCTTCCTCTTTTGAAAGGTCAAATGCTATTTATTTATTTATTTTTAAGTGTTTAATATTTATGTAAATCTATAAATAATACAATTATAAATCTATATATTATATAGTTATTCTTTTTAATTAAAAATAAAATTTATAGTATTGTAGAGATATTCAAGAGTTCTTCGATATGAATATAGTATTTGACATATTTAAATTATCATTGCATAAATAATATTTTTAGAAAATGACATTAATATTTTTTTTATTATAGATTCATCAAAATTATAATAAAAAATAAATATTATGTTGCTTAATGTACTAAAGATAGAATCGAGTGACGGAAATTTAGCCTACCAAAATTGGCCTACGGTGGGAACAACAAAACCATATAATAGACCAAAAAAGAATATTCTATAGAATATTATCTTTTGTTAGGCTATTTCCCCTAGCCATTATAATTTATAGGGGAAGATGCTCTAAGGCATATCACATTTGAAGACGGGACTCACATGACAAGAGAGGCTTATTGTTCTAGTTTAGAGATGGAAATCAACCCGCGGAGATCCGATCCATCCATTAATCCACCCCAAATATGTGGATGAAAACCCGAATAAATGGATAAATAAGTGGATGATGGATTAATGGATGATGGATCGGATCGGATATGGATGAAGGGGTGTCCAATCCACCACCCGATCCACCACCCGATCCATCACCCGATCCACCCACCCGATCCACTAAAATTGCTTATTATATGTAGTTTTATCATATCTTTTATGCAACTTATATATTATATGTAACTTTATTTAATAGTTTGAGTTTTTATTTTTTGTGTAAGTTATGAATGATGAGTAATTTAAATTTAATATATTGAAATTTTATTTATTTTTATTAAGTTTTACTTCCATTTTGAAAATTACGGTGGACATTTACATGAAATTTCTCACCCATATATTTCACCCGATCCACCCAATAACCCGCGGATGATGGATGGATTGTATATGGATGCAAGGGTTAGTGGATGATGGGTGGATCGGGTAGAGGAAATTTCTTAATGGATCGGGTGACGGAATGGGTATATCCACCCATAACCCGATCCATTTCCATCCCTATTCTAGTTTTATATCGACAATAAGGTCACATTTTTCACCAAAAAGGCTGGGGTGTGTTAGAAAATTTTGGGATACTCCTTGGCCCTTGCATTAAAAAGGAGGCCTCGTGATTAAAAAAAAAACAAAAAGAAAAGAAAAAATAGAGACCTGCCAAAATTAGAACATAATAATACTCTCTCCGTTCGCGAAAACTTGTCATTTTAACTCTTAGCACAATTTTTAAGAAATCCAATAATCTACTCTATTTTTTACTAATTTACCCTCATTTATTATTCTACTTTTCACTTTATTGAAAACTACAACTCACAACCCCTCAATCATGTCAAGGGCATTTTCGTAAAGTGGAAGTTAAAATCCCTACAATGACATGTTTTTATGAACAAAATCGAACCTCTAAAATGACAAGTTTTCGCGAACGGAGGGAGTATTGCACAGAGTAACACAAAAATGAAATGATACGCTCTCTCTTCTCTCAAGAATTCGAGAGAGAAAAAGCTTGTGAAAAATCCCTTCGGGGCTTGACAAACCTATTCTCTTCTATAATTTGTGTCCTCCCATGGTTCTTTTCATGGATGATGAAGCTCTGCCCACCAAACAAACACAGTTGCAAACTTGCAAGTAGTTGTGTGATTGGAGCAAACTCCTTCGAGCAAAATCGCTCTCTCTTATCTCTAGTGAAGGTTCGATAATATAAAACTAAGTAATATAGAAATACTCTAGAAGGGGGGTTGAATAGAGTATGCCGGTTTTTCGCAGATAGTCTCAAGACTTTTGAAGCTCGTGCAAAACCCTTTGAGATTAGACTTAGTCTTTTCTCTGAAAACCTGAATCACAAAGTTAAACAATTCGAACCAAGTGCGGAAATAAGGTAAAGCAATAAAGTAAAGGACTCGATGAGTTGTTTACGAGGTTCGGCACGAACTTGGCCTACATCCCCGCCTAGGGTTCTTCCACAACCCTAGGATTCAACCGGCTTTATTGATTCACAAAGCTTAGGATCCTAATAGCTCACCGAGAAGCCTCTCTCCTATACAATTGCAATCCAGTCAACTCATGTTCCCTTGGAGTCCTAGACCAATCTAGAAGAGCCCCACCTCTCTCAGCTATCTAGTACAATCCTCTTACTCTCGAGAATCAAAAGCCTAGTGTTCACTTCCTGAGTTACAAACTCTCGAGTATAACACTATGAATGAATATATCCTATAAGCTCACTGTGTAACTCTCAAATGCTTTGAAATGAAATAACAGACTCTTAGGACAAGCAGAGAGCACACGAAGACAGATTTCTCTTGAAGGCTTGGAGAGTATGAAAGCTCATGTTCAATAATATCTCTTCTGTCTTCATCTTCCTTCTCTTTATATTGAGACAAATCGGCGCCAAGGATCTTCTCCAACGGCTAGTCTAGATCATGACTATCTTCGAGATCTTCTAAACTTGGAAACTTTTGAAGCCATGATCTCCGATTGTGTCCTTCTTAACTTTTCGACTTTGGAAGGAGATAATATTTAAAAAGCTTCATGAAATGTTAGAATATAATATCTGGAAGTATATAATAATATAAAATAATATTCGAACATAATATCATAGATAACAGATTTTGTATTTCATCAATACTGTTAAAGCTTCAAGACCTTTGACACAGACATACTGTCAAGGCCTTTGAAACTTATTCCGATTTTCATCAAGGGAGGGAGTTATCATCTAGATTTCTGGAGTGAGAGAAAGCTTATGAAAAATCCCTTCGGGGCTTGATCAAATCTGTTCTCTTCAATAATCTGTGTCCGATGGGATGTATTTCTCATTTCGATGCCCCTAATCTCATCAGATGAACCTTGCCAGATTGCTTTGTGTTTCAATCGGGCTTTGAATCCTACTTGTCCAGCCTCGGGGTGTTGTCGGTCACGATTGATCGTGGTTGCCCGGTTCCGCCTGCAATCGTGTGGAGATTTCCGCCCATAGTTGTCTCCCATCCCTCTCCGCCTTCTCGTTAGGCGTCGACCGGGTGGAGATTTGTGTCCCTCAATCGCCTTTAATGGTGAATGTCCTTCCAGCCTTGATTGAATCCCCTTCCTCTCCGCACTTCTTTTTCCCGATTTCGATGGTTCCAAGCTCTTCTGGTGTAGCCTGGTGGTTCCCCCACCAAAGCTTTATCCTCCGGGGCACTGGTTTCTTCCGTGCGTTGAAACCCCCAAATCTATAACTTCCTTTTCGATCCCGTTCCGCCGGCCCTCTGCGTCTGTCTGGATTCGTTCCCAACGTCTCGCGGATGGTGTCCCGATGGCTGTCGTCCCAGCCCGACTTCTCCTTGCCGTGTACGACAATCCATCCCCGCCATTTGTCCTTGTTGTGCAAGGCTTGCTTTCTGTTCTCCTTGCAGGGCTACTGGGTAGGTTGTGGTGGAGTGTGGGAAACAGCTGTTTGATGGTGATTTTGCTTTCAACATATTAAAAAATAAAAAAAAAATCCGAACACAGCTTTTATGTATAGAGATATATATTTTATTTTATATATAAAAGTTCCAAACTTAGTAAAAGGTAAATGATTTTGGTTAATCTTTTTACCTTTTTTTTTTGGTCAAACTGGGGGCAAAAGCCCCAAAATTTATTAAATCAATGAGAAAGGCCAGGAGACCCGGTTAGCAGCAGGTTCTAAATACAAAAGGGAACAAAATGAAAAACTTGAAATTTTAACTCCATAGCAGCTCCTATATTGGCCAATGCATCCGCCACTTTGTTTGCTTGCCTCCAAACAAGTCGGATCTCCACCTCCCCATTAGCCCAGCCGAGGAGATCTCGACATTGTAAGGCTAGATTGTGGTGGGCTTGTGGAGTGTGATCATTCCTTAGAGTCTTGTAGGCGACTGCACAGTCCAATTCTAGCACCAGACGTGGTATCCCCAAATCCTTGGCCATCTTCAAACCATGTAGAGCAGCTCTTAGTTTAACTTCAAGGGCTCTCCACGTACCCGCACGGAAGGCGAAGGCACACAGGAAACCCCCATCCGCACCTCGGAAGACTCCTCCTCCCCCTGCACGTCCCGGATTTCCTTTCGAGGCTCCATCGGTGTTTAGTTTAACCCAACCCGGTTCTGGAGGAAACCAGCTTGTCGGGTTATTAGCCGCATCATTTTCAATCGGCTTTGTCTGTCATTCCTTATCCCGGGTATGGAAGAAAATAGAAACTGACCTCCAAACTCTATAAGGTAGAGTCTGTAACTCATCCTCACCATGGAAAACAAACGAGTTCCTCGCCTTCCAGAGAACCCATAACATCGTGACAAAGATCGCACTCCACCTGTCCCCTTTTTCCACATTATTGAAAACCCAGGTTCTGGCATCGCACTCGGCAAAGAGCATCGGCGGTGGTTGATTCCCTGTCACCTTCATCTAGCTATCCCTGACTCGGCTGCAATCTCGTAGAAGATGGAGTGCAGATTCATGCTCTCCACATCGTGGGCAAGCTGCATAATCTGTCATGTGTCGTCTCTGCCTGGCCGCGTTGGAGAGAATAGCATCATATGCTACTAGATAACTGAAAGTTCGTGCCCTCTGCTGAGCAGGGGCCTTCCAAACCTTGTTCCATCCATTGGAAGGCAGCATTCCAGTAGTGTTGATGAGCAGACGAATGGCGGAGGCAGTGGTGAAGCAACCCGAGGGCGAATGCCCCCAGAACAGCTTGTCTCTCGCCCCCGGCAAGTCGCTCACCTTGACTGCTTCCAACAATCTCTTATCCTCATCGCTCAACAGGGTGTTAAGCAACTCCCAATTCCAATCCCCATTCTCCCAAATTTCTGCCACCGTCATTCCCACGATCGTCTCGGGCACATCTCGAGTTGCGCCCTCTTCCAAAGTTCCTTCCCTCAGCCACGGGTGGGTCCAAAATAATGTCGAGTTACCATCGCCAATGCTTGTTCTCAGCCCCGGAGTCAAAACCTCAGCCCCATGAACGATCCCCGCCCATTGGTTTGACGACCTCTCCTGTCGGACAAACATGTCGATATCCGCTCTGCCATTGCATTATTTCCCTCGGATAACTCTACTCCAAAGCGTCGTTGGTTCTTGAATCAGCCTCCAACCCAGCTTTGCCAACACCGCTTGATTCGCCTCTCTCATCGGTCAGATTCCTAGACCTCCCACCGACGTTGGAGCATAAAGAATTTCTTTCCTAAGTAGATGGCAGCGTTTGTGATCCTGTGTTGAACCCCAAATGAAACTTCGAACAACCTTGTCCAGCTCATCACACACCCCTCTTGGAAGGTAGGTAGACTGCATAGTGTAAAGAGGAAGGCTCGTCAAGACCGACTTGGCCAAAATGACCCGTCCTGCCATCGACAAAGTCTGCGTCTTCCACCCTTTCAATTTCAGCGTCACTTTCTCTAGCAGATATTTAAACCGGTCCTTGGTCATCCGTCCACACGTCGTGGTAATCCCAAGATACTTCCCAAAGTCTGTTAATAAGGACATATTTAATTCCCTGCTAATGTTGCTCTTAATTGATGCTGCCACGTTCCACGAGAAGACCACCGAGCTCTTGGCAAAGTTCACCCGCTCTCCTGACCCCTTGCAGAAATCGTCCAGGCATTTTTTCATCAGCTTAATCTTTTTACCTTTTGCTTGGTTCATATAAAAGCCCAAAAATGTCTGACTAAATCCTGTAAGGGTTTAAACTAAATCCCAAAAGGGTTTGATTAAATCTCGTTAGAGCTTGACTAAATTCTGGTTGGTTAATCTTTTGGTGTTTTTGTACGGGTAGTATATGACTCTACTTTCAGCATTTCTAGGAGGTCTTCTGCTTGGTTGGGGGCGTGAAGTTTGGAGTCCGGACTGGCTGGGGTCGAGGTGGTACATTCAGGGCGACTCCGTATCCGGGAATGAGCTTCCTTGGAGTTTCGTCTGCACTTCCCACAGGAGATAGATTCATGTTGTACCACTGGCCCGCGGTGCTACTATTTTGGTGGTGTTTGGCTTCGTTCTTCGCTGTCGTCCACAACTGTTGGGAGGATTTTTTCTTAGTTTGTCTTGTTGTAGAGTTGTTTTTTGCTTGTTTCATAGCGCCGTTTTCTGTTTGTATTGTATGTTTAGGCGGTTTACGCCTGCCGATTCGTCGGCCTCTCGAGAATCAGGTTTGTCTGGTCTTGAATTCTTACTTAATCAAAAAAAAAATATATTGCGTAGAAAATCTAAATTTCCTTGGAAAATTTAGCTAATTTTGTCTGATGTTAAACTTCTTCTATCAACTTTGAAAGAAGTTTCCTTCTTTCATGTGTCCCGTTTGGGCAAAAGTAGCTGATAAGGTTGCACACCTTTGCCAGTCTACCCGGGGTGTCGATATTTACAATGATTATGATCTTTTAGACCTCATCCGCAAGGATGCTGCTGGGTAGAGCTAGCTCGCCCGAATCCTTTCCTAATCAAAATAATAATAACGATGGTCATTATGCTGCTGCTATTAGAGTCCTCACTTCCTCTGGGGTTGCCCCTCTTAACGATGACACAGCTGGGGAGCTTCGTGCTAAGCATCCTATATCTCCCGCGCCAGTTGTTCCATGTGATCCTCTCTTGGTGCCTGCATTGTCGGTTAGTAAAGAGTTAATCCTCAATCGGATTAGGAGCTTCCCCAAGGGTACTTCTTGCGGGAAAGATGGGCTTCGAGCGCAACATCTCGTTGAGATTTTGGGTGGGGTATGTGACGACATTGCTAGTGAGCTTCTTGGAGCCATCACGGGTGTTGTTAATCTTTTTCTGTTGGTTGCTTGACCTCGATTGCTTGCGGAATTTGTGGCGAGTGCACCCTTGACGTCGTTGTTGAAACCAGGTGGGGGTGTTCGTCCTATTGCAGTAGGTTCTATTTGGAGGAGGTTGGTTTCCAAATCGGTTGCGTCTATCGTCACCAAGGAGCTTAGCAGTTATTTGGGTACACACCAGTTTGGCGTGGGTGTGTCGGGGGGTGGCGAGGATATCCTCCATTCTGTTAACAGGCTTCTGATAGATATGGGTATGGATAGTGGCAGGTCCTTGCTTCTTGTGGACTTTTCTAACGCCTTTAATCTCGTTGATAGAGGCGCTTTGATCCAGGAAGTACGCATTCGTTGCCCCTCCATTGCTCCGTGGGTTGAATTCTACTATGCCCGACCCGCTCGTCTGTATTGGCAGGATGTTCCTTTGCGCTCTTGTCAGGGTGTGCAACAGGGTGATCCGCTAGGTCCGCTTTTATTTGCTTTGGTGTTGCATCCGCTTGTCACCAAAATTAGTACCGTATGTGCCCTTGACATTAATGTCCGGTACTTAGATGATGGTACACTATCAGGTGACACCAGGGAGGTTGCTAAGGCGCTTGAGATTGTTGTTAGTGAGGGTCCAAAGTTGGGGTTATTCATTAATATTCAGAAAACTGAATTATTCTGGCCGACTGAAGATCCAAGGAGCTTTGAAGTTGGTTTGTTCCCATCTGACATTTCTAGACCCAAATTGGGAGTGAAATTGTTAGGCGGACCAGCCAGCAACAATGCTACATTCTGTAATAGCTTGATTATGAAGAGGGTTGACAAGTCGATAGAGGCTATTAAGGCTGTTAGGAGGCTAGATGATCCCCAATGTGAATTGCTCCTTCTACGAAATTGCATTGGGGTCTCCATATTGATGTTTGCTCTTCGGACCTGCCCCCCTCGTGCCATCTCCGACGTTGTAAGGTGCTTTGATGATGAGCTTCGGGCCTCCCTCGAGCATGCTATTACCGCAGGGGGGGGCTGGTTTTGGTCCGTGGCAATGGCGTCAGGCGACACTTTCTTTAAAACTTGGTGGGTTTGGGGTGCTTTCGGCGGAGGATGTTTGTCATTTTGCTTTCATCGCATCTCGTCTCCAGACAGCTAACCTCCAAACATCCATTTTGAGTAAGGCTTCATCACCTTCTGGATGTCCGAACATTTGCCCTGATAGCATTCTCACCCAATCTATCTCGAGGTATGTCGCTTGTGTTGGTTCGGATATTAATGACTTGTTTGTATCCCCCGCCCCCAAAAAAATCATGTCTGTATTGGCGGATTGATACTTCAAGTTCATTGATGACAACTTAGTGTTCACACTTAATCCGACTCCAAGGCAGCTGCATGTTCTGCAAGCGGTGAGAGGAGAAAGAGCGAATGATTTTTTGTTGGCTGCTCCCATCGAGGGCCTAGCTCAGACCATGCTGTCTCGCCAATTTCGTTCTGCCCTCCAATACCATCTTTTGATCCCTATGTTCAGTGGTGAGCTTGACAGGATGGACTCATTTGGAGATCACGCTTTGCATTGCAGTCGAGGCATCGGGACGAAGCATAGACACAACATGGTCTGAGATGTTTTGGCTGACATTTGTTACAAAGCGGGCATCGCGGTTCAGAAGGAAGCGTGTACGGGTATGAGGAGTGACAATGGTGTTGAGCTCAGACCAGGAGATTTGTTGGTTTATGGATGGGACAAGGGTAGAGACACTTGTGTTGATGTGGTTGGGGCTTCACGTTCACAACTAGAGCTAATGATTCATTTGTACCAGGTAAGACGGTCTCTTAAGCCACTAAGAGAAAGGAGAAGAAGTACACAGATATTTGCGCCGCTTAGGGGTATTGTTTCATGGCATTTGCGTTCTCTACTTTTGGAGAACTAGGAGGTGATGCTATTGGTTTTATGAAGCGGGTTCAATTGGTTACGAGGAGTCATAGCGCAGGGTCGGATAAAGACGATTTTATATTTCATAAGAGTTGGTTTTACTATTCAAAAAGGGGTTGGAGCTCAATTTTTTACGAGACTTCCAACTAACTTTATGTAAATCTTTTTTCATGATAATAAAGTCTTATCAATAACAACAACAACAACAACAACAACAACAACAACAACAACAACAACAACAACAACAATAATAATAATAATAATAATCAAGACCGAGGTTTTTTGGCCTACAGAAGACCCTAGGAGTCGGCTCCCTGGTGTTTTCCCCCCTCTATTGCTCGACCATCGCGCGGTGTCAAAGTTCTGTGAAGGCCTTCTTCCACTCTGGCCAAATGTTATCTGAGATCAATCAAACATTTATAGCCCTCATTTCGAAAACTGATAACCCAACGTCTATAAATCATTACAGACCTATTAGCCTTTGTAATAAGATTTACAAGATAATCTCAAAAATTCTTGCTAATCGTCTTAAACCCATCCTCCCTAAATTGATTAATCCTTTCCAAGGTGCCTTCGTTGAAGGCAAATCGATTCAAGATAACACGTTAATAGCTCATGAAATCTTCCACACCTTCCATAAACAAAAAGGCAAGAAAGGTTGGATGGCCTTAAAACTAGACATGGAAAATGCTTATGATAAACTGTAAGAGGGAAAATTCCGAAAGCACGATGCAGGGGCGATTCCGTCTTTTATCAATTACCGATTATTCTATTATGATGACCCACATAAATGCCTAGATCGTCTTCTATATTTAATGCCTCAGCCGACATCAATACGGTAACGGTTTCTTTTATTAAATATCAAAACTGTTTCAATTTCGTGAATTAAATGTCTTGACCGTTTTATTTATGCCCGACTAATATAAATACGAGAAGAAAATCCTTTCTAATGGACGAGGACTGACTTGAGCGTCGGAGGGTCCTCCGGGCTACGGTTCGGATTGAGAGCGGATTGAGATCATCCTGAAGATCGATCTCCTTCAACCGCTACGATGCAGATTTTATGCATCACAATTGGCGCCGTCTGTGGGAATTCGATCAAAAAGCTATGCGATCGAAGTTCCTGGTGATCTAATTTAGCACATACGACAAGTAAAGGAAGCCGTTGGAGTAGTGTATCGTCTGAGTCCTTCTCCGCCAAGGCCTGAGATGCTCACCACCGTCGTTGGACCTCCATGTGCTCTCTTCCCGACATTGCACGCTCAGATCTGAATCCCAGATCTTCCTCCTCCGTTGGTGGGCATGGATGGGCCCAGCTTACGACCCACCGCTTGGATCTCTCCCTTGGTGTGGATCTGAACCGGCGCCTTGCCAATGGTGCTTGAGAAGATTCGCAATTGGCTGCCTCGCCTAGTCCGATTATTCCTCGATGGTTTCACAACCCTAGCCGCATCGGCGACTATGCTTAATTGTAGCTTCGTCATCTTTGTTTCGATCCGACGCAGCCCCGTTGTGATGACTCGTTGTTGGGACGATCGACACCCACCGAAAACAGTCATGTTTGATCTTGATGCGCCTGGTCGCTGATCTACTCATCTCAATAGGGGCACATCTCATATCCAACGTCGAGGGGCACACCGGATTTATTGCTTGTTAGATCGCCCTCCTCGATCTCTCGAGAGTCGCTGCACCCACCAGCGTTCTCTGTTGCCAGCCTGCATCCGAGGCTCATCTGCGCAGTCTTCTGAGCCTTATGGATTTATGTGCGGCTTCACTAATCATTATCAAACAACGAAATTTCTCTTACTTTGTGAAGACCAATTCATCCGTAATTTCGATAACTAAGAGAGTGAATCCGACTTCGAACCGGTAAGCGCAGGTATGCGTGAATCATTCAACTTTCTTCATGTGATTTGAATTTCGTGATTGATTTCTAAAGACTTGATTAATTGCAATTCAAAATCGGCCTAATTGGTGTCCAAATTGATCGATGTGAACTGTAGCTCTGTTTGTCTTGAAGATCTTGATGAAGTTACCTATGTGATGCAATTTGATATTGAACTCTCGTGGCTCGTTTAATTAATTAAGAGGATAATATTGGTAGTAGATTCTTGAGAACATATTAATCAGAAATGGGACTTGCTGCTAAGACAAGTCTTTGGTGTTTATATTTGCTAGATTACATGTCATCACATACACTTACTACCCTCTAATGATTAGTTGAGCTAAAGGCCGAATTACTCATTTTTTTATACTCAATATCCGATATGTGTGACCATCAACTTTTACACTGATTATTAGTATTGCTTAGTTTCAAGAGATGAGTGCACGATCGTGTATCTGCTTTGCTTTCATCTCACATGCTAAGTTATCCTCGTATAGTGATATTTGATCATCTATATATATACGTTTATCTTACAAAGCGTGGACAATTCAAGTAAATGTCTAGTCCAAGTACCAATAAGTCCATATGAGCGAACTGTGTGATGGCTTCCTGGTTCTTTGTAGTCTCTTTGACCTTACGTGATTTGATTACATGCTTTATATATATTTTGCCTATTTATACCAATATAAGTAATGCTCACAATTAGGATGGTCCTTGTTAACCTTCGTTTTGTATTTAAATATTGGCGCAATATGATTATATATCGCATCGGTGAGCTTTGATCGCGTGCACTTGTTTAATTAATTTTGGCATACTTGAGGGATCATAGTTACTTTGGTTCTCATTGTATGGGAAGTGGTATATGCATGTCCCCTCCTTTGTTGTTGCAGTTTGTTGCTCTTTGTGTGTTTCTTCATAGGTGAAAGAAGATGTAAGCATAAGCACTACCGAGAAAAGAATTAATCCGAGCATTACAAACAATATGCCCACGAGAGATAGTGTTATGAACAACACGCACTGGAACGGCTACCGAGTTGCAGATCCAGAAATTGGAGAAGGTATGTACGCTTGTTCTTGGACCCTTGGTTGATTGTAAATTTTTTAGGCCCAATTTATTTCTTTTTTCAAGTTAATTGTTTGAGCTTAATATTACCATTCTTTAAGAGTTGAGAGTGAGAAGGTGTCATCTAGCTTGTTATCGTTGCCGATCTGAGGACATTGAGGTTTTGAATGGGTAAAAAGCTGAATAATTTAAGACCTTTTAAGCCAAAATATATTTGGTGAATTTCGGTTCTCATCAGCGGGATTGTTATTGCTTGATTTGTTCCACCCCTATTAGTTGATGCTCTGATATGTAGCATATTATTCCGATTTCTTTTGATTCTCGTATGATTCATGCTAACTGAGGTCATATTTATTCATTGATTTTTACTGACGTTTATGATTGAGCGAGATTGCAAGAGTTATAAATGATTTTTACTCGTGCGTATAAGGCTAGCTAGATACGTGTTGATGATTTACAAAAACATGAATGAGTTTGAATTGATTTGATCATGTTCTTATTCTGGTTGTTTCGATAGTTGGATGTGCCTTGTGCTTTGTTTTCGTTTGCTTCGCTTGTGTTGTACTCTTGAATAGATATTAATAAAGGGGTATGAGCAACAAGCATTAAATGTACTCCTCGAGGGAAGCATGAGTACAAGTCTCACAACCGGAGCAAGGTTCAATGCTACAAAGTACGCTGGGGCAACCAAAATGATTTGAGGCATCAAGAGTTATAAAGAGACAAAAAGCAAGTTAGAGGTTCGGTATTTTACCCAAAGTAGAAAAGTTTATTGAAAGATGAATATATAGATCTTGCAAGCTAGATTTTTAGCTTATTACATCTCCGCAAAGGTATATAAACTGTGTGCAGGGGCATATAACGTGTTAGGGGCACTACCCATCACAACACTGATCTTCTAATGACGTAATTGCTTTGAATTATGTAGAAGTACTGCAATGTTTTTGACCAGGTCGAACGAATGTAGATGTCATGAAACGACGTCTTCAAAGTTACAACAATTGTTCAAAAAAGTGAAGACTCGCCACTTATGGCCAAACAAATGTCAGTTAAGGCAGAATACTCGCCACTTATGGCCAAGCAAATGCCAGTTAAGGCAGAAGACTCGCCACTTATGGCCAAGCAAATGCCAGTTAAGGCAGAATACTCGCCACTTATGGCCAAGCAAATGTCAGTTAAGGCAGAAGACTCGCCACTTATGGCCAAGCAAATGCCAGTTAAGGCAGAAGACTCGCCACTTACGGCCACCGAAAATCGCCACTTACGGCCACCGAAAAATCGCCACTTACGGCCACCGGAAATCGCCACTTATGATCACCGGAAATCTCCACTTACGGCCACCGTAAAATTGCCACTTACGGCCACCGGAAATCGCCACTTACGGCCACCGGAAAATCGCCACTAACGGCCACCGGAAATCGCCACTTACGGCCACCGGAAAATCGCCACTTACAGCCACCGGAAAATCGCCATTTACGGCCAATGAATCGCCATTTACGGCCAATAGCCACTTACGGCCAACGATAGCCACTCGAGGCCAAAACAACCGCTCAAGGCCACTAAGTCGCCATTTACGCCAATGAATCACCGATTTTTCGGGCTTCCTTCATCATTGAGACATGATGAGGAAACCCGAGGGGCAATTGTAAGAGGGAAAATCCCGAAAGCACGATGTAGGGCCGATTCCATCTTTTATCAATTACCGCTTATTCTATTATGATGACCCACATAAATGCCTAGATCATCTTCTATATTTAATGACTCAGCCGACATCAATACGGTAACGGTTTCTTTTATTAAATATCAAAACCGTTTCAATTCCGTGAATTAAATGTCTTGACCGTTTCATTTATGCCCGACTAATATAAATACGAGAAGAAAATCCTTTCTAATGGGCGAGGACTGACTTGAGCGTCGGAGGGTCCTCCGGGGGAGACAAGCCCCGCCCCGACCTCGTTCGTTCTTGTTTTGCAGGCTAGGGTTCGGATTGAGAGCGGATTGAGATCATCCTCAAGATCGATCTCCTTCAACAGCTATGATGCAGATTTTATGCATCACATAAACTGGAGTTATATTCATGCGGTCCTTGAAAAATTTGGTTTCCACCAAACTTGGATCAAATGGGTTATGAAATGTATCTCTTCCACTTCGTTCTCTGTTCTAGTAAATAACATTCCTGATCCTCAGTTTAAACCTAATAGGGGTATTAGACAAGGTGATCCCCTTGCCCCTTACCTTTTTGTCCTAGTTATGGAAGGTCTTTCTAGAGAATCGCATAAAGAAGCCCTTCTAGACAACGCCTTAATTGGCATAAAACTAGCAAAAAATGGTACTCTAATTCCTTTCTTAACATTTGCAGATGAGACTATCATCTTCGCCAAAGCAGCCTATACCAGTCTAAACACAATTCAGAACATTATAAACAACTTTTCCAATCGATCTGGCCTCACTATTAACTGCAACAAAAGCTCTCTACAATGCTCTAGAAATGTTAATCCAAATCTCACCAAGGATTTGGCTACCCATATGGGCATCCCGGTGTCTAAAACCCTTGAAAAATATTTAGGAATTCCCCTTGTCAATGGTAGGATTAAAAGTTGTGTTTTTGAGGATGCAATAGATCGACAACATGAAAAAACAACTTTCTAAATGGAAAGCTTCGAACCTATTGCAAGCAGGTAGGACGATCCTCATTCAATCCAACCTTAGCTCTAAAACCAATTATTTAATGCAAAACTTCCTTCTCCCAAAAGGAATTCTCAATCAGATGGATTGAGTTAATAGAAATTTTTTCTGGAACAAATCCACATCAGACTCCTATATACCCCTCATTAGCTGGGACTCAATTTGTAAAAGCAAATCCTTGGGAGGCCTTGATATTCATAAGGCTGAGAATCTCAATATCTCTCTTCAGATGAAACTTCTGTGGAAAATCTACAACAATGAAGAGAGTATATGGGTAAGAATTATAAGAGAAAAATATCTCAAACAAGATAGCATTAGTAACTATTGCAAGAAAGAAACCTCCTGGCAATTCGGAAGACTACTTTCTCTAAGGGAAAAATTTGAAGAAGGTCTACTTTGGCTAGTTGGTAATGGATCGACCATTAATGTATGGGAGGATCATTGGATCCCATCTATCAGTCTTAAGCAGTATATGGGATCGCATGATCCTAACATGACTGTAGACTCACTCATGAATGATAGGAAACAGTGGAAAGAACATGAAATCAGACAAATATTCCCACAAGATATTGCTGGTAAGATTCTACAAATGAAGATTCCTCGATGGCATACAGAAGATAAGCTGATTTGGAGACCCGATCCGGAAGGAAACTTCATTACCAGGTCAGTAAAGAAAATCCTAACTCCTACACCTCAAAACATCCAATCTCAAAATTGGATTTGGCAACTGAAACTCCCTCCTAGAATCAAGAATTTCTTATGAAAAATCAAGATTGACGGTCTACCTACGACAAATAGACTAAATAGATACGTAAATAGAGTTCCAAGCCAATGCTCTCTGTGTAGCCAAGCAAATGAGGATGCAAATCACCTATTTACTAGTTGCACCTTCACCAAAGAACTCATTGCACAGTTTGAACAAGCTTCAGGTATGTATTTTCAGGGCGTTAATTCTCTAGAACCTTTGCATACAAATTTAGAGAAAATCAAGGATACTAATAGTAGATGACCTAATTTTTATTTGGCAAGCCATATGGGAAACTAGAAATGATCAAATTTTCAGGTCTAAGAAACCGACAGGAACAACCACCATTGTTCAGAAAATCAAGCAAAACATTAAGGACTGGGACATGGAAGGAAGTGAAGGAAATGATAGCAAGAAGAAAGGAAACTGGAGGGCAAAAGCCAAATGGACGAGACCCCCGAGGACTATCTACAAAATTAATGTAGATGGTTCTTTTTCCCATTCTTGCAAAAGTCAGGTGGGAGGAATCATTCGTGATTCCGAAGGACAGATCATTGATATTTTCTTTCAAGAAGTCAATGCAGGATCTATCATCCAGACAGAGGCTTCGGCAGTGATTCTAGGACTCCAGCATGCGAAGATGAAAGGCTTGAGGAAGATCATCGTAGAATGTGATAATCAAGTCTTGGTTAAAGCGGTCAAAGGAATGCAAGCGCCCAAATGGGAGGTTCTGAGACAAGTAGAAGAAATTGGCAGACTTACATCTGAATTTACCTCGGCAAAGATTAGACATATTCTCAGAGAAGCAAATAATTTTGCAGACTACATTGCTAGACGAAGAGTAATTTGTAACTTACAATCTATCCCCTACTGTTTGTCTACTGTAAAAAAAACTAAAATATATAGCTAGATAGATTGTGTGGCCTATATATAACTTTCTATAAATTATGATAATATATTATTTTATTAATTTTTATCCTAGAATCAACCAGAACACGTCACAGGAAATTTTCATTTTAGATTCAACCACAACACGCCACATATGTCACCACTGATAAGGGTGGTGACAGTGACTCCGTAAAAAAAAAACTCTTGAAACGAAGCTGTCATCAAAAAATTTTCATGTCGCCACTTATAAGAGTGGTGACAGTGACACCGTTAAAAAAAACTCTTGAAACGAAGCTGTTATAAAAAAAAATTCATATCACCACACATGTGTCACTATTGATAAGGATGGTGACAGTGACCCCGTACAAAAAAACTCTTGAAACGAAGCTGTCATAAAAAAAATTCATGTCACCACCGATAAGGCCATAAGAGTGGTGACAGGGATCCCGTAAAAAAAAACTTTTAAAATGAAATTGTGATAAAAAAAAATTCCATGTCACCACACATGTATCATCAAAAGTCATTGCCCTTGACCGGTCAATGATCAAATTAAAATATGGGAAGGAAGAAAAATGAGAAGGAATGACAAAATTATCAATTTGGGATAATCACTTAAATTCTTAATGAAAATGGATAAGGAGCAAAAATTGGGATCTCAAAATGGATATTTTCCAAATTTTTCCTTCCCCCAAGTCGATTCGATAAAAATGAAAAATCCCTGAACAGAGGCCCCGTTTAAGTGGTTTATATCTAAATTCAATATGAGTTCTTTTCGTACTGCCTAGGATTCCCGGAATTTAACAAATAAATGAGTGGAGACATTTTAGTAAAACCCAAAACAATTAAGTTGAGAAAACAAAAATAACCAGATTTTGACATTTTTTAAAATTAAATCACTGAGATTTTACATAGCAAATGCTCCCTTGTATACAAAATCCAAAAGATTAAAACATGAGGCAGAGTTTAAAAAGAAAACGGAAATTTAGCTTGGTACCTCAAAGGTAAGGGGTATTTCGCATGGTATATAAAAGTTTGGCATATTTCGCCAAATATCCCTGAGGTTTTCAATTTTTCCGCCAAATACCCCTCCGTTAGCTTTAAAAGAAAAAACTTTAACTTCCCGTTAAATACAAAGAAATGGATTAAAACAAAAGAAAAGAGACAACTTGCGAGAGACAGACAGAGAGCGAGGCGAGGAGAGAGAAGGCCAATTGCTTGAAGATCTCATCGTTGGTGGAGGGACATATGCGCGGAGGGACTCACTCTATACGAGATGAATACACACAAACACAATTGGTCACAAATACCAAAAGCTAAGCAACAAGATAACTACACATAACCTTAGATAGTCTATACGAGATTTGAACTCGCATCTTTGTGCATAAGCACAACGCTCGACCATTTGAGCTAATAGACTTAAAACCAATCAAAATTTGATTTCAATTTATAAATCAAAATGTCATGCTAAAAATCCGTTTATAGGACTAGGAAAGCTTCTATCAAGTTTATCTAAACCTTCAACATCTCTAAATGCTAACCTTCATCCTGTAGTGGCAAAAAAGTTCTCTGTGAATTCTCATTGTAGTTAACCCGCATATCCTGTAGTGACCCCTTCCAACAAATTTAGGAAAAAAGTTTTATATTAGATCAGATATCAAACCTCTTTCAGCAACACTTGCAAGATGGAAACAAAAGTATCCTACCATAAACAAAAAGTCTCTGGTATCGTTGAATATTTGAATTTCACACCTAGGCATTTTGTCCAGAATCGGTTAAAATTTGAATGTCACGCTTTGGCAGAGCTTTGAAGAGCCTCTCTGCTTCCTTTTGGCTTGGTAGCAGCTGATCCTTTCCATTTAAAAAGAGCCCCCAAACCATTGAAAGAGCCTCTCTGCTTCCTTACCATTGAAAGAGCCCCCAAAGCACAAAGCAAAGCTATTATTTTGGAGAAATTGGACCTAAAACCCTCAATTACAATCATGGATTCACAATTCAATCCCAATCACAATTCAAGCCAAAACCCCCAATTCTTATAAAAAAGATACCTACAATCAGAACTGCATTTCAACCCCAAACCCCAAATTCAGAAGAAAAAAAACCCTAAATCCCAAAATCAATTGAGCAGGGAAGAAAACTTACCTCCACTAGAGTCACCACGGTCTGCTCCACCTTGATGACCTCCTCTCGTCGGCGTCGAATTCCACCGGCCGGAGTCGAACTCCTCCGGCCAGCTCTCTAAAAGCCTCGCTCTCTTGTCAAACTCCTTGGTCTATCATCGTTCATTTGTTTTAATTTCTTTTTTTTTTAAATTGAACGGAAAATGCTAACGGAATGGAGCGAGGGGCACCCGACGAAAAAAATAAAAGTTCAGGGGTATTGGACGAAATATTCCAAACTTTGGTACACCCCGCAAAAAAGCCCTTTCCAGGGGTACCATGCAAAATTTCCGAAAAGAAAAATATTTTCTAATCAAGCAACTCATTTTACACATTCATGTTCCAGCTACATTAGGGATTCACAAGTTGTCTGTCCACATATTCTCAGGCCTCAGCAGTCACTGGATTTGCTCCAATAACCAACCAAGGACACTTACAATACCTGCTATGGGCACTGACTATACTTTTCCTGGCAGGTTTCGAAAGTCTTACTTTCTTTCTTGCTGAAGGGCCCTGGGAACAAAGGCCAGGCCCCGGGTGTTTCGACGCCCAAAGTTGATGGATGAAGGGGAGGATGAATCCCTGGTATTTAGCCTGGACATACCAGAAACGAGCCCATCTACGGCTTCTACCTGCATTGCACTTGGAGCCTCCTCCTTATCAAGAGCTTTCTTGTGATGACGCTTTTGCCTTTGCTTCTTCGATGGTTGGGATTTCTTGTAAAATGTGAATGAAGTTGGGAACTTGTGCTTGTCTACAAGATGCTGTTGACGATCTTTATAGTGCTTGAATTTTAAACCACAACTCTCCACCAGGCACTCGTACTGGAAAGGTCAACAATGGTGGCTTTAGTGTGAGAAAAACTAGATGATAACCTAATTCTGAAAACCATTTGAGAATACAGTATGGATCAATATTCGTCCCTTTGAAATTCAAAATTACCAAAACAAGCATGTGACGGTCATCATACCAAAGAACCATGAACAGCTCTTGGGTGAAGAACTAGAAATGTAATTAAGTAATGCCTTTTGAGTAAACTGGGTCATACAAATGAAATGTTTCGATTGGATATCATGGGTTTAGTTCATCAACCGTAGTAGTACCCACCATTCTACCAACCTGTGATCTGTCGGTTATAAATTAGGGTGAAAAGACGCTCACCGATACTTATTTCTCATTATTAGCAGGCTACCACATAATATTCCTTATAATGATCAAATAAAATTTTGTCTGTTTGGATGTAAAAAAGAAGCCTTTTTTGTCATGAACATATTTGTATCTCATCAATAGTCTTCATAAGCAAAAAAAAAAACATTATCACCATGACATCTAAACATACTCTAATTGTAAGTCAAAATTTTATCTCATCCATAAGCTACTAAAACATAGTAAATTCATGAATGGCCTGCAAAACACAATTGAAATCTATGCAATTGGATAGGACTGCAAAAAATAGAAAAAGAAGTAAAACCTAGCGACAGCTGTACCAGAGCAAAAAATGAGACAGGTTAACTCCATAGTTACAAAATGAGACAGTTTAGGTCAATCTTTCAATTGGGTCACACTTAGACATATGGTTCCTAATTTAGGATAAATTTCGTTTTTTTTTAAGCGGTAAATTTATAGAAAAGTAATGCGTAATTACAAAAGAAGACAAAGCCCATCAGAGCTTGTCAAGTGAACCCGGGACCTAGGGCTCGAGAGTGTATACCCCCAAAAACCTACTCAAAAGTATCCCCATGACCCCTTTACCATCCTCACAAGACTCTACTCACCATAACTCTATCAACTATCCACCCCTTTCTAAGACATTTTGCAACCAACGCTTCTCGTTGGGTGATTTGCCTTTACACCTCAACAAGATGCGTACCTGTGGTTCATCTCCTAAATTGTTGAAAGTGACAAGGGATAGAAAATCATATACTAGGAAGAAGACAACAAAATACAGTAACTAAAATTGATGAACTTCATTTTCTCAAACTCTATGCAAAAGGGAAAAAAGAAATGATGAAATAAAATAGACAACTATGGCTTGGTACAGTTCAGAACAGACTTCAAAAAGTGGATGCAAGGATGACAGCAAGTTAATATCCTGGATAAGGTCTCATGGAAAAAAAGGCTTGATGACCATGAAAGGGGTATATGTAAACAATGCTTGAGGTCTTAGCAATTAAGTGAATCTAGCACTTTAGCATAGCTCAGCATATTCCTACCCCAATATTCAACATAACTTGAGAGAGGGAAGAGGGAGGGAGGACATACCATAGGATAATCCCTTGCAACTTTTGCTTGAAAGAAAGAGTCGTGCACTTCAGATATATGAATACTGAGTAAGTGGGATGTTGGATATACTCTTGAGCACACTGAACAGGTTGCCATATGCCGTGCACTGTAATGATCTTCAAATGCTTCTACTGAACTCAATGATGCACCACAGCCAACAATTGAACAGAAAAACTTCCTGCATCCCGTTACCTCCAAATTATGAAACTTTCTAGAGGGTCCTAATTATACTTACACAAGGACTAAAACATACTTCAGTCACCAAAGGATTGCGAAAATAATTAATCAAATGACTACAATGACATGAAAGTGAATAAAATCAGGCATACACAGAGTCAACAATGCAAATTTAAAAGCCATATCACACTCAACAGAGTTGACCAGTGAAACAAGAGTCCACTAATCCTTCTTAAAGGGAAGAAGCAATCACACAGGTAAAGCAGCTATCAAACGTGTTATTTGATCTATAAAAATAATATTTTTCATGGTCTTCTTTGGAGGATGATGAGTCTATATGCGCAAGCCTTTGAAACTATCTCAGGAAACTATACATAGTAGGACCCTCATATATTGAGAAGCAATACATAATAGGATCCTTATAATTAAGCTAATACTACATATAAAAATCTTACAATTATGCTAATTATATTTTGCAGCATCCTCCATCAGAAGCGGGAGCAAAGATATTAATCATGCCCAACTTGCACAAAAATAATCAACTCAACCCTCCATTCAGATTTCCGTGAAGATGTCTCCTAATTGATATTTGATCTGTAGTCTTAACATACCTGTATAAACCAGACCAAGCTGATCATATCGGCAAGAGGAAAAAAAACATTGTTCAACAACCCAGGTTGAGATAAAACATTCCACTCAATGAAAAGGAAAAGACCGGGTATATAAAGACCTATTATTCACCAAAATGAAAAGGAGTGTATTATGATAGAACTGTACTATCAAGTGAGTTACCCACTTAACTAGGCATGCCATTGCCAACAGTTTCCTTTGATGTAGTGCTTAAAACTTATTTAAGCTTAAGAAACAGAACATGGAATATTATGTAGCCGTTTACATTCAATTAAAAAAAAAAAGAAAAAGAAAAGAAAAGGAAAGAAAATTGATGTGAAATTTTTACCAATTCTAGCATCATGCATAGCTACATCCAGCAAAGGTAGTGCTTAGAATATTTAACAATAAAGAGGAGGTATTAAAAGAGATCAATAATACCTTCCTTCATCTTCCATCATTTCAATTTGTTCCTTTTCATCCTGGGTTAAATCCAATGCAATCTGAATATAGGTGAAACAAGGATGAAGTTAGAAAAAGTGGTTCTAATTTTCAATCATCTTACAATACAAGACCACTTTCCAAGCCCTGCACATCAAGAACCAAAATAACACCTGCTAACCATGTGTAACTAGAAGTTACAAGCCTATGTCTGCAAGTGCAAATAAGAACATATCATGATGATTAACTATGCAGCTTAGCAAATAAAATGAACAACAGATATGAAATACAAAGAATATGCGGATGCATTAAACTACAACAGCATTTTAACCACAAGGACTTCCCATCAGCATGTCAGATAGATTTGTTTCAAGGGCAAAAGAGTCAAGACATTGTGTTATCCTGAACAAAATTAGCATTTGATACCTAAACTCAAAAGAAATAACAGGCTCTAATTAACTCAGAGAAACAAATTTATAAAACTGGATTTGACCATAGGTCGAAAAGGTCATCCATATCCAAAATCCTGTACACCCATCAACATGAATTTACAAGTAGTCATCAACAAATGCGCTTATTTCTCCATGAGAATCAACTAGTTAGAAAACCGTAAAAATGTAATTCTAAACTAATGGATTACAATGAAACCGAAAATTTGAGAGATTTTTACGCTTTCGCAACTTCCATCTCAAAATCCAAACACGACAGGAAGAAATACAAGCACTAAATCAAACTGTAGAGGAAAAACAAACCCGAGCAGACATTACTAAACAACACGAAAACAGAAATTCGTGATCGCGTAACCGAAATGTTCAAATTGAAGCATGATTCTGATTCCATTCAACTTCCATTTCAAAATTGTAATACAATAAAGAAATAGAGTCAACGAATCTGCAGGCTGAATTTTCGAATGAAGGAAAACCAAACTTTGAACTCGGATACAGTGAGAGAGGAAACCTGTTTGGCAAGAAGTTCTCTCTCGACGTTTCCAGGAGCAAAAAAGTCGGAACCCGGAGTGAACTTCCGCGAAGCTGGTTTCCAGAACGGGAACTCCAACGGCCCTTTCTCCACCTCCATCGCCATCGAAGATCTCGCTTTCAAAAACAGATTTCAAGTACAAGGGCTCTACAAATTTCGACCCTCAGGCTCTACAGATTTCGAGCACAATGGCTGAGTTCATACCAGAGCACACAAATTTCGATTGTACATGGCTGCATATCAATTTCAATTTCAGATTTCATGCAAAGAACACCAAACCCTATATCTACAAGCCAAAAATCGCCCCATGAGCGAGATTTCAGAATGAGAAGAGTCGGTGGTGTGGTGTGGTTGGCCGTTGGTGGCGCCTCGGTCGGCGGTTTCGGGCTCGGTTCTGGCGGCTCTGGTGGCGGCTCGGATCGGGGTGGTTAGTTGTAGGTTGTTTCCGGGGCGTGAGTTCCGTGGTGGTGCCTCATTCCCGGTTTTCGGCCAGGACAATGCCTTGCGGTTGCGGGTGCTTCTACCCTGGATTTTATCAGATTCGCAAGTAGGGATGGGCAATTTCACCTGCATCCGACCCAAACCCGAATCACCCGACCCGAAAAAAAAGCGGGTGGGAAATGGATGTGGGTGAAGTGGATATGGGTGGTGGGTCGGGTGGGGTGAAATTTTTCTCCACCCGTACCCGACCCGATCCATATAATATATATATATTTTTTATATAAAATATATATTTTATGTAAAATATATATATATATATATATATATATATATATATATATATATATATATATATATATATATATATATATATATATATATATATATATATATATATATATATATATGTGTGTGTGTGTGTGTGTGTAAGATAATCATATTGTATGATATGTGTTTAAGACTACTTATTTTCCTTATGTTTTAGATTCAAATCGGACTACTTATTTTCGTTATGTTTTAGACTTATGATATGTGTTTAAGACTTATTGTATGTGTTTAAGACTTATGTATGTGTTTAAGACTTATTTAAGACTTAAATGTGTAAGATAATCATATTTTATACACTGTTTTGTGTACCAATTTGATTGGAATTCAATTACATGCATTTAGGGAAAATCACCCATATCTTACCCATTTCACCCGATCACCCGATGGATATGGGCGAAGTGGATATGGGTGAAGTAGATATGGGTGGGGTGATGGGTGGGGAAATGGGTCACCCATTGTGGGTCGGGTGAAATGGGGGTCCATCTACCCACCACCCATGACCCAACACATTGTCATCCCTATTCGCAAGAAAAGTGGCTGAAATCCAGAAAGGATGCAGAAAATGAGAGGAACATTATTCAACACTTGGACTCCAGATTGGAGAAAAGACCCTCCTGGAAAAGAAGAAAAAAGAAAAAGGAAAAAATAATGAACAAGGAGGTGAGGAAAAGCATCACAACAAACCGAAAATGGGGGAATCACCATCTGCAAATTAGGTACTCATGAGTCATGCCCCTTATTTCCGCTTATTGTCACCAACGACATAAGCGTGTCACCAATTAATCTGCCAACTACAGAACAATGTCGTCATATTATTTTCTCGAATGTATTGTCACCAACGACAAAAAAAAATGTCACCATCCTATTGTCATCAACATATTGTAAGTAATATATTGTCACCAACGACATAACATTCTCACCAACCTATTGTCACCAACTACAATACAGTGCTACCAACTATAGAACAATATCACTATATTCTTTTCTCAACTATAAAACTTTGATATTATTACCACTTAAAATTATCACAATTACAAAGTATCACACAAAATTATGTAACCAAAGCAGCATTTGCTTCATTCGAACATGTCAGCAGGTTGGCAAAATTCGAATTCATCATCTTCATTTTAATAACAAAAACAAATAGCAAAATCACATATATCCTCCTCCTCCGATTCAACACAATATGTGGATGGATGATTCAACACAATCCTCGTTGACTTACGGACCATAATATCTACCAGATGTAAAGCAAAGAGCCTTAAATTCGATTACAAACAATCACAAAATTGGACTGTAAAACTGGAAGGACCCTGCAAGCTCACAATTTCACCGCAACCAAGCTTCTTCAAGAGAAGTGCTTCAAGTGCACAATAGCATTAGGATCCCGCATAAGACCTCAAGCCACTTCGTAATCGACGTCGATTTGTGATTGACGGTTGCAAAGAACATAGGCCCCGCCGAGCAAACAAGATACTCCTTGAAAGATTGAATCTTGGAGAACTCCTTGAAGATGGGGTTCGAAAACAAGTTCACATCTTCGATCATCAAACAAGTCAGACTTTGGAGATTGAGGAACGAGAGAGAGGGAAACGAGACATGACTCCAAGCTCCCGCCGTCATTGCCTCAATCCAGGTGAGATTTCTTCACTTCAAATGCCAGTGCAATTGCCGACACCCCAAACCCCAAAATTTATAATTCGGTGCCAGAGGGGATGACACAAATGGAGGGCAGCCGCAGGCATCTTATGTGATAACAAAGTGCCCTTAAAATTAAAAGGTAAATTCTATAAGGTTGTGGTGAGATTGGCTATGTTGTATGGAGCTGAGTGTTGGGCGCCTACGAAGAGGCAAGAACAGAGCCTGATGGTAGCTGAGATGAGAATGCTCAGATGGATGTGTGGGCACACCCGCTTGGATAGAATAAGAAACGAGATAATTCGTGGGAAAGTAGGAGTATGTTGTATAAAGGGCAAGTTGAAGGAATCTAGGCTCAGATGGTTTGGGCATGTGGATAGAAGATTACCGGATGCTCTAGTACGCAAATGTGATATCCTCCCGATAGAGCGGCTGCGGCGTAGCAGGGGGCGGCCTAAGAAGTCTTGGAGGGAGGTCATCAGGCGCGACCTTACTTTGTTACACAAACCCGAGGGTTTAACGAGGGATCGCAGACAGTGGAGAGAGGCTATCATGGTCAACGAGAGATAGACTTATCCTTCCGAAATCGTATCCTTTTTGAGCTATGCTCCTCTATTTCTATTTCTCCTAATGGCGTGTCTTGTATTGTCTGGTTTCGACTCTTTTGCAGGTACGGGTCATTCGGAAACTCCCTCTCGACCTAGTCGGGGAAAGGGAGCGTACAATGGGACCCCCCCCCCCCAGACCCTGCTCTAAGCGGGATATACTGGGCTTGTTGTTGTTGTTGTTGTTGTTGCCAGTGCCTTCAAGACTTCAATCAGACCTTCAACCAGACCTCCGTGGCTCATGGTCTCATCAATGTCGTACCTGCAATCCGATCTTCACCGCTCCTTCCTACATCGCCCAATCCAGATCCCTCCTCCTTTGGCACTCCGCTCTCGCCTCCGCCTCCTCCCCCAGTCAATATGGCTACGCAGCCTCCTACTCCGCTCAAGCACGCTCAATCCATGCCTCAACTGCAACATCTACAAAGCTCGAAAGTTGCCGAAGTCGGAGAGCCGAAATCAGATTCATGCCGGAAGCGCAATCACTGGAGCTTGCAAGAGAGAGAGAAGATTTGAGTTTGAGACCGATGAGTGAATATGAGGAAGACAAAAGAGGAGAGGGGTAGAGGCATGGGCTACATGACTACATCTCTTTTATTGTTTTGTTTTATTTAATTAAAAGATGGGTAGTTTGGGGTTTAATTAGAAAATTTAGACACTTATTTAATTACCCTTGTAAAATGAACATTTAGTTAATTAGACTTTCTAAATAGACATTTGACCAAAATTTTCCTTTTTTTTCGCCCTTGCCTACAACATTAGGAACGGCACCGAGTTCAACCAACCTTCTTTCTCACTTCATTAATATTCCATTTGAACTTTGGGGAAGGCACCACCGGACCAGTAAAAACAGAAACTTTAGAGGAATCGGCAGGTAGAGTTGCCACGCTAACCAGAAGTTAAACAAGACAAAGTAAAAGGCAACCAGCAGACAAAAATCTAGAGTAATTTGCAGCAGGAGTTTGGATACATGACTTGTGTGACGTAGTAGAAGAGCAGAAGAAGATGTGCCACAAGAATTAGGACGTACAGCGATCTCTTATGATCTACCAGTAAGGTAGCTATCTTTGAGGCTCTGCAGTGCTTCTCGTATTGAATCCTCGTCATGTTTGGAGTATTTCAAACACATCAGCCGTTGACCAATTCGGTAAAGCGTGTGCAGTGGTTCATATTGTAGTTGGTTCACTTCCATCATTGCTGTGTCCTGAAGGTAATGGAGGTCAAAGTGAGACCAAATGTGCAAAACACACAACATGCTCAAACTGCTGATTAGAGTTTCATGTGCCATAAAACTTCACTGGTTCATAATTAAGATATAGCTGGCTGAAATGTAAATCAACATGTATGCGAAAAATGGAAACATTGGTTTTATTAGCAAGAAAGTAACTAACATGAGCTGCTAAACCAAGTTCATTAGTGATTACACAGGTTGGTCTTTTAACCCTTTTTCACATGGTTGAAAAGTAGAGGGTCATTGAAGGGAGTTTCAACAGGCATTCATCAAAGGCTAGGCAGATAAAGCAGAAATTTCCATAAAGTTATCAAACTCTATAGTATGTTTCTTTTAAATCATCCATTAGCATTTGCATTATCCAAATTCATAAATAAGATATAGCTGGCTGATCTATAAAATTTCCTCATACGCTCCCCTAAAAATAGGAACTACATTGTGTAAAATAAGTAAAAACTGGAAAATATATGCAAGACAGATGAAACAATGAATATGTATATCATCACCTTCTCTGCAATTTTTGAAGTAATGTTTTTAGCTGTTTCAATAACAGAGCTTGGAAGTCCAGCAACTCCGGCGAGTAGAATCCCATAGTGAGGAACATGACGGAGTCCGTCTTTGAGGTGAAACTGGTAAAAAAAAAAAGATTAGGCAATTGACACAAGGAAATGGAAAATAATGAATTCCTCCAATAAGACAAGAGTACCACCTTAAAATCCAAGCGGTTGTTTCTGATGTCAACATCAAAATGAACAATTTTCACATTTGGGTACATGACTGCTAACTGTGATAGTTTTTCCATGTGTGTAGCAAAAATAGTATACCTGAAACATTAGGCAGGATAAAATGAATAATGAAATGCAAAATCTCATTTGTGTTAAGTAAAGCCAGGAAGACAACTGATTGACCATGGAATTTGATTATGCAAGATAATATGACTCCGTGACTGAAGATTATATTGTCAAGCATCACATCTATGTTCTACTATAACTATAGTGTGTGTGTGTGGCCACGAGATATCCTACCGAAGTTTAAAATTTAGTTAAAATTAAAGGTATGCAACTCAATTGTATAGGTAGGTGATTGAGCCCAACTCCCGATCCCTGATTAAGCTTGAGGCATATTCGTATCAAACCTGAGCTAGATCATCCTTTATGAGTCTTTGCCAATACTGGATCAGATTAAGATGAACTTGAGGTCCAACTCTCATCAAGTCAAGTCCAAGCAGATTACTAAATAGCTCAATCCCTGCCCTATGTTACACACAAGGATCTGTTTCTAGGTAATCTAGGATGAAGTCTGAACCTTCTCATGAAAAGAAATGGAAATCTATGAGGTCATTCAAGAACAAGAATATACTGTGATCTTCAGTCAGCCAAAGCATTTCCAAGGCACAAAATATGTATAAATAAATCGTGAGAAATCCAAGATAAGTGGATCTAGAAAGAGACTTGCGCTTTTAATGACAACAGATTCTCACAACAACTCCACGCAATTGCAAATCCATCAGATGTAGAAGTAGCCCTCCCAAGTTCATCCATGACAACCAAACTTCTGTTGTACAGAAAAGATACCACTTGTGAGTATAATGCATCTCCTTCCAACACAATATTGTGACCATTTGATTTACCTTTGAGAAATATTCTGCATAATAAAAGCTGTTTC